>JAJHSJ010000004.1:4670372-5270372 GCA_021015155.1 Magnolia officinalis | reverse complement strand
TTCCGATCACATTCTCTAAATGAGCTCGAAAAATGAGTGGACGGAGTGGATTTCTCATCGACATCACGATGGCCCTTCTACCTTCCCAGCGAAGCAACTTCATGCGGAAGGCTTTAGCAGTAAATCCGCGTGCCTTTGGTGCGGAGTTGTTCGATACACTTGAAAAGCGTGACGGTTCAAACGCATCCTCTTGAAATTGCACATTTGCCTAGAGTTCAACTGACTTGAGCCGTTCAAATCGTGGGACCAACCTAAGATAGATTAGTACCCAAAAATTAAGGTGAGTGGATTATCCTAAACCCTGATTAGTGTAAATTTGCTTGTTGAATTCGCACTCTTAACTACTTTTACCTCGACCGTTCAATAGATGTCCACCGATCAGCCAGATAACACATTAGTTCAGTGTAATTTTAGGTTTATGGCCCATCTAAAGTGGGGCCCACCTTCTGTTCAGTAATCTTCCTCATATGCCTACATGCAATTGCAACGGCTTCGTAAATGTCTAATGCTACAGTTGTGCAGCCAAACACGCAGTTATTGCGTATTTATATTTGGATTTTGATTCTCTAACAATCAGTTTTTTTCCGTAACTGATAGGACACGTAGGCGATAATTCTGGAAGATGTTGACCATACCCCGTATCCTTCTCCATTGCGTTGCATCCTGACACGTGTGAACCTGACACGTCGGAGATTACTGGAATATGACCGTCGCTCACCCGTGTGGCCCCGTGTGGACACCTTCTGAAAGAGATGATTGCGAGGAGAAATACCAACTGCACTTGTGAGTGTGAATTTTTCGAGTGACGAGAGGAACACACGTGCAAAAGTGGGCTACGTGTATGTAATCAAGCCGCTCATCAGGAGGATTACCTTTGTAGATTCCCTTGCACAAGGTCGGCCTGTTAACTCTCCAGGTGGACCACATGTATGGTTGGATATGGCCGTTCATCATTCGTTTCTGACCATCCATTATATACTTGTGAGGCTTATCGATCGGAGTACAAATGGGAGCTCTGAGATTCTTCGCGCGTGTGATAGAATACTCTATATTCGTTGCTACTCCTCCATATATATGTGGATGTAAGGATAACGAATTTGGACCGTCCATCATGTGGATGATCTCCCTTTCAAAAATGAAAGTTCTAATTCTAGCCTTTAGATCGATGGACTTTTCTCTTTTGAATGTGGTTCATTGAATCGTTTGATTTTCGCAATCTCTTTGAAGGCAACATATTGCAGAGCTGGAATTGCATGTTGGTTGCTGCTGTTCTGATCTCACTCATCCCTGGTAGTCCACTGGACGATCTGGATTGCACCTACCTTAAAGCAACGTATACCGTATACGGCTGGGGGCGAACCAGGTTTTTTTAATCGCGCGAAGAACCAGAGTCTGCCCTTTGAAATAGAAAGAAACGGAATGAGGAGCGGACTAACTGTTACCCGGGTAACAGCATGGTAGGTTTTACTCTTACCGTGTGCAGCCACCTTCATGATTTCTGTTTCATATCCACGCCGTCCATCTGTTTTTCTCAACTCAATTAAGGATTTAATACCAAAAATTGATCAGATCCAAATCTCTTGTTGACCACACCACTGGAGAAAGCGGTGAATGACCATTAAAATGTTTTTGTAGGCCATAAAAGTTTTGGATCAATCTAATATTTGTATTTACCTTCATCCAGTTTTTTTTGACATTATCAACGGGTTGGATGGAAAATAAACATCCTTTTAATGTGGGCCTTGGGAGGTTTTTAATGGTGAGCGGTCAATCATCACGGTTTGATGTGGTGTAGTCCACCTGAGATTTTTTATATGCTTAATTTTTCTTAAATTGTCTTAAAACTAGATTTAAAACCAGATTTACGGAATGGATATACACATATGATCAACGGGGGGCCCTACCGTAAGGGTAACACCCACTAAGCTGTTTGCCGGGTAACATCATCTGCGCCCGTGCGCCCGAACAAGACCGAGCCATCTTTCCAAGGCACGTGTGGCAGGGAGATATATCGATCTGGGCCATCTATCTAGTGTGATATATCACAGATGACTCATGTTTTAAAATCACACCAATTAGATAATCCTTTCCATCGTATTTCTCCAACTTCCCTTTATGAGTGTTTGGCAATCAACTATTTTCATCACACACCCTACTTTAAATACCATCTTTCAAATGTACATGATAATCAGATACTTGTTAAACTATCCATGAAAAGTAGGAGAAATAGATGGACGGACCCGATTGATTCAGTACCCTACCACTTGTTCTATGGAAAGTTGGCTCTACCATTCTCCGGTTCTCCCGACTCTACCGTATCATCTCCCTAAAATTGTTTGCATGCTCATTATGGACGGAATCCACCACGTGTGTGCATACGCTGACGTCGATCCGGGCAGTTGATTCTTTTAGGCCCGTTTGAATTTTGAATGCATGTAAACAACCGGTAAATGGGTAATTATTACCGTTTCACCGTTTGAAATCCTTCACAATTTCTGCGGTCAAATTAGTTTGAAAGTGTTAGTTTAAATTTTTGAACCTCATGGTGATAGATATGACATATCTGTTCCGTCCATCCGTTGTACCACGACATTATGAAACATGAACCAAAATATGGGGTAGATCCAACACTCAAGTGGCCCACTCCAAAAGAAACACTCAAGGCGTGCAGAAATGATCCAGTGCTCTCACAGCAATCAGTTACAGTACTCCTAACTGCATTTGGACACCTGATTGACAGTCCAATCAATCCATCCGGGCCGCCCGTTGGTCTATCAGTCATTTCACTGGCCATCACACAAAATCCACATGATTGAATAGAGAATCCTCTGCGACATTGACCTTCATTTTATATCCCTCCATTTTCCACTACAAGAATTAGATGGTTAGATTGCTTGATAAAGGCCCAACGGTAAGTCCGGTACAGCTGGACTAAGTCTTTTACTCATTGTCTAGTGGCTTGGCCAGAAATGACTTTTTGCAACATAAGCCACCCGGAAAACATCCCAGCTCTCGGGGGATCGTCGTGAAATACACGCGCGTATAAATCTGGAACATTCATCACGTGGGCCCTACAATATATGTTGGATAGACCAAAAATCAGGCCCGTTGGACAATCTTACACGCACGAATTGTGGAAAACGTACCCTTCATGTTTGGGCCATGCTACAATCTGATGTAGAGCGGGCCCCAACTTTATTATTGGAACAAAAGGACCGAAAGAAGCTCGAATGAAAACGGACCTAACCCATCGTAATTTATTATTGGAACCGAGGCCTGAAAGAAGCTCGAATGAAAACGGACCTAATCCATCGTATTCAAACCCGGTCCTACATAAGACAAGGTGTAATGGAGCTCAAGCGCGTTGGGATTGAAAAAAAAAAAAATCATTCCAAATATAGAAAAATCACCGTTCAGTAAACATTAAATCAGTAATAACTTTTCATCCCTAAATCATTACTGGACCCACAACCTATGAATCTTAATGGGAGCAGACTATCACATTATTTCATTTTGCAGAAAAAATAGTAAAGTTTATGTTGAATATATCTTCTTCGTTTTTTTCTTAATTAAATTAATTTTTTTTTAATTTTTACTTTTGAGTAAGTTTTAATTTAATCACATTATGACTCCTAATTAGAGTTTATTTTTCTTTACAAGTAATGTAACCAAAAGCGATTATTATTAATTAATAAAATTTCTGGATTGAAGGTTTTGGATACCTTTGGTGTGATCCATCTGACCTTTGGATCTGACTCATTCTTAGATTCATGTACTAAACTGAGAGGGATAAACGGATAGACGGAGTGGATATAACACATACATCATGATGGGTCCCACAGAGCAATTGGCTGCATGAATCCTGGGAACTCTCCTAAAACATGTTTAGCAAGCCGCAGGCCATTATCGTTGCCATTTTCTTTTTAGAGGAAATAAATGAACCTTAATTAGATGAAGCAAGCCTAACAAACTATACATGTGGGGCCCACCTTTTAGTAGGCTCTGATGGTGGATGGAAGATATCCCACGAATCTCCATCGTACAATGATCCTGTCTAATTTGACCACTGCTATGTGTGGATTGCTGTTGTCCATTTCAGCAGATGGCCCCGATGGACGTATTAGGGCATGGTCCGGCACATAAACGCCTTAGGTTACGCTAGGTGGGCCCCACGGTACAGTTTGATATTTCAAATGGACAAATCTTTATGTTGCTCTGCTCATTCTTGGCCATTCGTGATGGTGAAAGAAGATGTAAGGATGCTAAAGAATTTTTCGAGATATATTCTTCTGGCATCATACGACACCTGCGGGGGGATCTGGCTCTTCATCAGGTGGGCCTAATACGCACGTACCACACCAGTAGAATCAGACCAGCCTGGTCATTATGCGTGCCACGATTGTCCGATGAACATGGGGCATGCATACGTTATGTGGTCCACACATGAATATGCATTGATGGTCCACTTGGCTCTGCGCAAATGGGAACCCTACGGCTAGGATTGCACATTGCCTATGAATATCCAAAAATAAAAAAATAAAAAAATGCAGTTGAGAGGCACACGTTCATGGGGCCTAGGTAGGTGGGGAGGCCCGGATGCGTTTAGCCTCTGATTTTCTGAACCATGATTTGGGCCCGGGGCTATTTTTTATGCTTTCCAGATAAATGATATGGACCATTGCAAGGATGAGCAGGCCTCCCTATTAGCTTTGCTCAGCCCACGGGCACCTCCACACAGGCCCAAAGTGTGGTCGCAATATCAGCCACTCGCCACACAGGTGGCCACACTTGTTTGGCTTATCTTCAAACTATTATTTGTTTTCAGGCCTGATGAGTGGGTTACCCCATGAATGCGTCCTACCCCTGTCCGTCCGTACCCACGGACGGGCACTTCTATGGGCGGGCCCACCACTATATATCTGTTTATTCACGCCATTCATCCCTTCTTTCACATCATTTTAAACGTATGTACATAAAAATAAGGTACATTCAATACTTAAGTGGACCACACCACGTTTTTCTGGCATTTAATGCATCACACTTACATTTAATGATTTGTGCATTTAATATAACCCAAGCTTATTATTCGGTGTGTTCCACTTGAGGGTTCAATCTACCTTATTTTTGTGCACATACCTTTAAATGATGGAGTAGTGGTGGATGGCTCGGATAAATAGAGTCATATGTGGCCAGAGACGAGCGGGATAGGACGCAATCCGCGTCCGTTGTGCTGATACAGTGAGCGGCTTTGATCTTGCGCACTGTCTAGTGCACCTGAGGTCACTGTGGGGTCCTTATTCTTACCATGGTGGTAGACTATCGGCAGTTTCAACACCTGGTTGAGGGTTCGAGTATCCATAGGTGGTGAAATCCCACCGTGGCGTGAGTGTGTGGTGGTGTTCGAGTATCCATAGGTCCTGATTGGGTACCACACCCACCAGGACCAAGATAGGGATGGACTGTACTGGTAGGGGCTCTATGGTGCCCTCAGTGATGTTTATATTTTCTTCCATCCATTTTTACATATGATTTTAGGGCACGTGCCAAAAAAAATTACATTAAAGGATAAGTGTACCACACCACAGGAATCAGTGGGGATTGAAATCTTACCGTTGAAAACTTATCAGGGGGCATAGAAGTGTTGGATCAACCAAATATTTATGTTTTCAACGGTAGGAATTCAATACCCATTACTTCATCTGGTGTGGCCACTTAAGCCTTCAATCTTCCTCCTTTTTCGGATCATATATCAAAATGATCTGTAAAAATGAATGGACGGCGTGGATAAAACATAGACATCATCGTGGGCCGCACAGATCCCCAGACAGTAGTATCCAAACCCAATCCGCGCCCGGATTTTGCTTTGATCTTCCGCATTGAATTATACGATCCTAAGGACAGCAAAATGTGTGCCCGGGTTTTTATTTCTGGCCTTTACAACCTATCTTTCAGTGATCCAGACCATTGGTATTCTGGGTCCCACTGAAGATGGATAATCGCCCTAAAATAGTCGTGATAGAATGATCATATCCCTTAGATATATGGCCTGCAAATAAACAGCTGAAAAGAGAAATTCAGCAACGGTCCACAATCAACTGAGAAAAGGCTGAAGACCCAGTTCCACGATCTTCTCACATAGAAACTTTTGGGACATGTTCAATCCATGGTATTCCTCAACAGAACAATGGACTGGATAACCTAACTATGGGCCCACTTCTCATAACTAAAAACTCGAGTATACTGGCGACCGAGGATGTGATGACTTTCTCATTTCAAAATCTACACAGCCCACAAACTCCAGATGAGATAGAAGAACCAGAGAGAGAGAGATATGGCAACACTCCCCATTGTAGCTGCAGTTGCAGTAACAAAACCCTCTCACATCCTTCAAAAACCTCTCTATTTCCGCACCTTCAAAGCAAATGCATCTCTTTCTTCTTCTTCTTCTAATACAGAATCCAAGGCACCGCTCGAATCGATTTCTGTAACCAAAAGGAGACTTTTCGATTTGGGTGTTGGCATTTTCGCTGCTTCAATGCTGGTTTCAGCCCCTTTGGATGCTAACGCTACGAGAATCGAGTACTACGCAACTGTCGGAGAGCCTTCTTGCGACCTCAATTTCGTCCGCTCCGGGCTCGGTTACTGCGACGTTGCAGTCGGGACTGGCGTCGAGCCGCCCTTCGGAGAGCTCATCAATGTAAGTTCGGTTTTTTGCCGCTTTCACCATCACCGGACCGAATTTCAGTTTTTTTATTATTATTATTAAATCTTTGATATGAGTTGGGATTCTCACTGAATTTTGAGAATTGCGTTTTTATGCATTGCTTTGATATTGAATTTGGATTTTCTTTTTTCCAGTGGTAGTATCATACAATTCTCCGCCAGAGGGTTTCTGCATTTAGTCCATTCGGGTTTTTAGTTTGTAGAAATGGGTGCCATGCTTCAGTGATCCAAACTTATAATTAGTGGCATTTTAGGGGTAGTTTGGATGTCTGTAAATCTTATAAGTGGTAAATTATTTACAGTCTGTCCTGCTTGGATTTAAGCGGTAATCTGTTTACAGGTAAATAGTTGTCTGTGTTTGGATAACCTGTAAATTGTTTAAGTTGTAGTCTGTTTATAATAGCCAAATTTCAAAATTCTAGCCGTTAGGTTGAATTTCATTTGCAGGTAAATGAAATCAGATCTTTTCAGATGGTTTCCATTTACGGCTAAAAGATGTAATTGCTTTTCAGCATCCAAACACTCCCTATAAATCATTTATCTGCAATTCGTTTACCGCTAGCCCAATTTACAGGCATCCAAATGAATGGCCAATGCACCAAAAATATCCCATATAAGGAAATCCGAAGCCTTCGAATGAATGGTTAAGGAAGAAAGTGCAGCAATGGCACACATTCATCTGAAGGAAGGCCAAAGATTCAATAGCTAGGATTTTCTATTCTGGGGATGCAGACTATCAAGTCAACAGCTTGGGTCACTGACCCATGGACCCACTTGCACAAACTCAAAACCTCTGGTTGATTGTTCTATAATTCCTCATTTTAATAGTTGAATGCAGGTAGTTTCTATTTGTTTGATATAAGGTTTTGATTAACTGAGCTATGGGATAAGAAATGCTACTGTGCAGCTCCTTAGAATACAGATCCAAAACATATGTTGTAATCAGAACTGTGGATCTGGTGGACCATCATATGGATGGGATATAGACCAAAATCCCAGCGACTGGACAACTCTGGCCTTCCAATTGTTGTTAGTTTTGCTGGTTGAATGTGGACCCTTGCTCTGTTCTGGACTAACTATTCCTATCAGGCCACTGATTTGGATGGCTATGACAGTTCGAACACTTTGCTTGGGGGATATGGCCTATCAATGTCGTGTTCCACCAGGTCAATAGTTCCCATCACTGCAGATATTTGCCACGTGAACCATGAGGAAGCTGCATTGAAATTATACGCAGAATCTGTATCAGGGCATGTCACTTCAAACATTGGATCTGATTCAATGATTAGACAACAGCATTTGAGGTTTCAATTAATGTCTTATTTTAATGCTTGATGTTTTATTTTTTATTTTATTTTATTGTATTTTTTTTGTTGCCCTTTCTGTTAGGTTTGAACTTAGCAGTGTAATTGATGATGTTCATTTGTTATGAATAAGAGCTTCCTCTAGCTGACTGTGGTACGTACTAGTGCATTCAACCACTGTACAAGTGGTGTGCGTCTATTGAACTCCAAACTATCCAAATCACGCATCCTGTTGTGGTTCTATGTGACCTAAACATCATACTAAACATACAATTATTGGTGGATTTTGCCCAAGGACCATTTTCTTTTCAACTGTCCATTTGACATCCAACAATCAGCCGCTGGGATTGAGTTGCGCAATGGACACAACTTTGGATGTTTTACTTCATGATTGTTATTGCGATTAGGGCAATGTTGATGGGCCATTTATTAGTGCGGTTTGAACTTTAAAGATTTGATGTTTGAGTTTTTGATGAATTATTTCGTCTGATTAAATCATGGGTGGTTAATACATTTAGTTTGTATGAGTTGATGTTTCGAATACATTGGGGATATGATTATGATGTTAATAGGTTAAGATCTGAATGGATCGGCAATTTGGCTTATGGATATGTAGAGACTTTTAAGTGATTTACAAATTTGGGTTCTTTTATTTTTTTGTCCTTCTTTTGTTGTATTTGGTTGATTCGGTGATATTTGACAGTAAATGGTCATATTCAATCAATTTCTTTTTCTAGATTTTGAATTCCTGTTTTCGTTTGGCATAATGCATCACTGTTGTTAGTTTTTTTTTTTTTTTCAATTTGCAAAGTTTCAGTTCATTGTTGAGATAAATTGTTGTTGATTCAGTAAGAAACAACTATACAGTTGTTTACATCTGTTGTATCAACTCATAGCTGAGTCTCCAACCAACTCGTCAAACCATCTTGTTAAACTTGTGTTCTTGTCACATGATCAATGTGGGGGTTCCAATGCAACCATGGTTGGCCTTCCTAGATTGATAAAGAGAAGTAAAGTCGGGGGAAAAACTACAATAGAACTTCTTGATGGCCATTGGAAACTGCCCAACATGTTAGCTTTTAAGAGGAAACGGATTCCATGACTAATGATGAGTCTTCTCTTTCTTGTAGAAGATGAATGCTTTGCTGCGTGACCTTAGATTTGGGTCTAGCATTCTTCAAACACTCAATCTTCACCAAATTATATTAGAATGGTCCATTAGTTCTTTAATCATGACCATACATTCTTCATAAAGTCCATTTTTTTTTTTTGAAACAGATTCACTACACTGCAAGGTTTGCTGATGGAACAGTCTTTGACAGCAGCTATAAACGTGCAAGACCACTCACAATGCGTATTGGCGTTGGCAAGGTATCTAGGATGGTTTTCGCTGGAAAACTAATACATAAGTTCCATCTCTCATCTATCATGCCCGAAGTCCTCATTTATACCTTAAAGGACATCGGGGACTTAGTTACCCACATTTTGTTAAGTGGGCAGTAGGATTTTATATTTCCAATCATTAAAATGCTCTTCTAGTTGGTTCTTTTCCATCACCAATTAGGAGAAAACTAAGATTTTTATCATTTCCTTATTTAATGGTATTATAGAGTGTGAGGCCATGAATTCTTGCTTTACATCCATTTGCTCATTTTATTTATTTTAGTGCAGGTCATAAGAGGACTGGATCAGGGGATTTTCGGTGGTGGTGGTGTACCACCAATGCTCGTTGGTAAAAATCCGATGAATTTTACACTTCCTCTCATTATTATTTTTTTATGGCTTTTTTTTTTTTGTTCCCTGGGTCAGTACGTCACTCCCAGCCCTTTATCTTTATGCCTCGGATCTTTTGCAGGTGGAAAACGTAAACTTCATATACCTCCAGAGTTAGCATACGGGCCTGAACCAGCAGGATGCTTTTCAGGTAAAGTTCGAAACTGACATGATCTGATCTTTTCTTGAACATTTCAAAATAGAATTGAGAACCTAAACTTAATTTCTCATCACTTAGGCATACACTTCACCTAAAGTGCAGATGGGGACTAGAGAGTCCTGAGCCTAAACAAACGTATAGCTTGTTAAGGCACAAAATTCTACACACATGGGGTCATTGTTGAAAAATATTGACACAATTGAGCTGATGGATCCTAAAGCAAATATATGACTCCTCAAATATCTCCCACATAAGAATATCACCGTCCAATGTGGGGAAATTTTTCTTAATTGTTAACAACTATAAAACTCATTTTATAAGTAACTTTTATAAAGGTTGCTTTTTGTAGGCAAAAGCAAATTTGAAACCTATGTTTGGTAGTGAAAAAGAGAGTTGCAAATTGCTAGTGTTGAGAAAAGCTGATGGAGGTATAGGCTAGAGAAAGAATGGGAAAATACTAATATATAAACTCTTTTTGAGACCCAATATGTAAATAATAATATATATTATATAATAATAAGGGTATAGTATATTCAACGCACTAGAGAGAGAGAGTGGCATGCATAACGTGCGAGAAAAGGAAGGTGAACAGTCGTAACTCTGAGATTTTCTCATGTACATGTTGTACAACAAGGGCACAACACCCAAGCTATGTGGGCCAATGTTTTTTTTTGCATGCATGTGACATCCACTCCACCCATCAGGTGCACCCCACGATGTTAGGCCTTGTGTAAAAGTATCTGCCACATTCACAACTCAGATGGGCCACATCACAGTGAAAAATGGTCATGGGACGCCAACCATAGGTTTGTGTGCAGGATCTACAGTCTTGTGTCTTTTTCCAATGAACCCATTTCTTATGCTAATAGTTTGGGTGAAGAGATCCCAAAAATCAGATCCATCCAAAACTCAAGTAGGCAACAATACACGAACTGAGAGGCTTTAGTCGTAACTTGACATTATTCTTTGTACTCAGGAGCTTTAGATTAGTCTTAGTTTGGGATGTACAGTGAGGATGAGGAGCTGCATCTGATAGATGGAGTGAATTTCAAATAAACAACATGGTGAGCTCAACAAAGCTTTGGTGTTGTATTCCCACTTTCTACGAGTTTTATTATAATAGAGCATTCAGTTTTTTAAGGGATGTGGGAAAAATCCCACCCTTTTGTTTTCTTGGGGAGCTGGCAAAATCCAGCCGTAAGCCATTAGCACACATTCGGTTTCACCGAAAATTTGCTGAGATCACGCTATATGTAGTAGAGAAAAAGAAAGAGAAAGAAAGAAAAGAAATGATGGAAGGGACTCATGAGAATCTCGTGAGGTATTCAAAAATTTAAAAGGAAAATATTTAGCTTTTTGGTCATCCATAGCTGTTGCGTCAAATGGAGCTTCTTTGGGCCATTATATGCATTGTAGCCATAGGTGACCAGTTTGCGTTGAAAGGTTGTCTTTCCGTCGGGCATCCTTCGGTGGTATCTTTTAGCACGTGCACACCATCTTATGGTGACTTTTGGTATTCCGTAAATAAAGTGGAGGGCCAAGGTCCACGGTCCAAGGAGAAAAAAACACTATAGTGACTATGTACTTCTCAGCACCCAGAATCTTATTGTTTCTTTTTCTTTGGTATATTGGCAATGGCCTGTATTCAATGGAAAATGACCTAAAGATTGAAGGTTAGGATCTTCAAACCTGTGTACACAGCCACACGCGGCAACGGCCTGTATTCAATGGAAAATAGGTGAAAGATTGAAGGGTTTTCGGGGCATCCCCTATCCACTATGGGGCTCATCAGTCCCGCGGTCTAGATCACTGAACCATGTCCCCCATGGAGGGAATTTTGTGCTTTCTTGAACTTAAATAACCCATAAATCCTAGGGCTTGCAAGTTTTAACGGTCCTGTGTGCGTTCTTTTCTGGAAAGATGGATCAATTATATGCTTTTACAACCTCAAATTGGACTGCATTAGACACTGCATGTTACTTCTATTGCAGTTGTGTGTTAAACTGAGTGTCTCAACTGTCAACAGGCCAAGCTGAGTTCTGTCCATGCCTGGTCCCCATGGTAAACCTAGGCCTAATCCCAGCCTTTGATGATTGTGCATGCCCCGAGCCCGAGCCCGAGCCTGAGCCTGAGCCTGAGCCTGAGCCTGTCCACCCACTTTTGTGCAAGTCTGGGCTGTTCATTAGTTGTGCTCCATTGTGCTTGATATATGACAAAAAAATGCCCTTGAACCCTAAACAGGACCCAGTGCAATCTCGGTCTGGACCAGTCCAGGCCCAAAAGCCCAACAAAATCAGCTTAGCCCATTGACAGCCCTGATCTCAACAAATCCCTGAACCTTATCTACCAGAAGAATGTAAAGAGGACTCATTCTAAGTTCAGATTTTTAATATGGAGTTAAAACTGTAAGTAGTGGGATGAAGAAACTGGATTGATGATTTTATCTTCTTATAATACCCAGAAATACTATAATCTAAAGATGTGTGTTTTTACACACTGTAACTGGTATTGCATAAGAATTTCTTTGGATGGAAACATGGGTGTTGGGTTAAAATGGCTTCACTTCGCTATACACTCATTTTTTATGAAGATTTCTTTTTATTTTTCTTCTCCCATCAGATTTTCAACGGGAACTGATGTAGCTACACTCATGCTCAAGTGCCTTCTCACTTCTCAGTACGAATTTTGTTGAAAACACATACAAAAGTACATACATAACCGACATTGTTACAACTCCAGTTCAGTATAAATAAATACAACAAGAAAAATAGCCGTGATTAGGTTTGCTAGCCCCAAATGCAGCACACATGCCAACCTGGCAAGTTTGTGGGACATCTCAGTGGTGCATAAGGTGGCCCCAACACCATACACAAAAATAGAACAGTCCACTCATCAGGCAGGCTACAAGTGTACAACGAATGTGGACCGTTGGCAAGTTCTTTAAACTGTCCAATCTTTTCATATGGGGATGGCCCACCTGAAGAGTGCCACCTTATGCAATCCCCCACCAATGTTGCATGTGGGCTGGCAAACTTCTAGTCATGATTAAGGGAATTTTTGGAAAACCAAAAAACAAATTACAGAAATCCATGGAACTTTTGTCAAGTTAAGATGTATGGATCGAAATCATCGTGGATGCTCTGACATTGCGCTTGTAATTTTCTGCTGTTAGAAAATTACCTGAAATGATTGCTTGTTTTTTCGCCTGTGTTGGATGAGGAGATAAAATGTGATTTTCTTTGTGCATATGATCAGAGACTAACCACAAGAACATCTTTTGTGCAGGTGACTGCAACATACCCGCTAATGCAACTCTCCTCTACGACATTCTTTTCGTTGGAATTTACAAGTGAAGATTCAACAAGATGGAGAGAATTTATGGCATTGGGTAAGATGAGAAGGCCACTTAGGTGTGATGGTAAGCTTCTTTTGCTGTGGTTCTTTTATCTTGAAATTGAACTTTACCCTCTATTTCGTTACCCCGGTGTAGGGTACTAAGAAGCATTATTCTGACCTGATATGATGCCAATGGTAAAGGTTTAGAATGAAGATTGATCATGGACCAATGAAATAGCGGTTGAACATCTGGTGCTTGAGATTGGTGGATGAATCTGTAGTATGGAATTTCACAATGTTGTGCTCGATTCAATTAGATGAACAGCCGTGCAACCGATGCATAGAGAGATATCAGGCGCCAACAAGCTCAGCGTGTTGCGGTCTGGATCAGCGTTGGTCTCAGAGACCTCAATCCTGATCACTTCAAATCCGACAATGGTTGTTGTTTTGCATAATTCATGCACCATATAGGCGTTGAAACCACATACAAAATGTATTGCAGAATGCTATTGGTATAATTACTCAAAAGACGCCGAGGTAGTGTATTTAAAATTCGAACACCTGACCTTCCTAATCTGCATATTATTTTTTTGGGAAGGCCTAGGGATTTTGTTTCGGTGCCAGTGAGAATTGAGTTTCAACAATTTTTTTCTTCCTAGAGCATTCCAACAACAATTTTTAGGATTGTGGCCTCACTCAGGTGTCCAAAATAGGCCTGAATTTTCAGCAGCATAGGTTTTCCTTAATGCTGGATTTGATGAACAGTTCAGATTTTTTACATGTGGCATGTGTGAGAGACTGTCAATCCCCCAACCCAAGCAAACCTCATCTTTTGCATCAAACGCATCCAAACACATCCTAATTTGTTAACATGGCCAGAACATGAATAAGGCCTTGTTTGGCACCGTGGATTTGATATACCTTGGATTTGTAATCCTCTGGTTGTGTTTGGCACCATGGATTCAAAATCCCATGTATTGGGGGTTTGAATTTAATTACTAATCTACTTTCTTTAATTAGAATACGTGTAATGTTTGACATGATGATTGTAATAAGCCTGTTGAAATATATACTTTGGCTGAAAATGATGAAATTTCAAGTCTCAGATGGGCTACAAGCATAGGATCACAGCTGAGATTTTTAACCATTGATTTACATGAACAATGTTTGGATTGCACAGATCATCCTATTGAAGTAATTTCAGTGATGTGGTTGATAATTTGATTATTTTGGAATATCATCAGTGGGTCACATGTCAAATAGATTAGTAACCTAGTGGCACACATGTTACACATGCGACTCATGGGAGGATTTTATGGTGCCAAATAGATACACAAGACAAGGGATTTGAAATTGCCCCAAATCCATGGTGCCAAACAAACCCTAAGAACTTGAATTGAGATTGCTTTTGCTAATGTATAACAAGCATTTCCATCTTTAATCCAGCATAATGTATAACAAGCATTTCCATCTTTAATCCAGCATAATGTATAACAAGCCTGATGTTTCCCAGTCCAAGATCCACACTTGTGTGAAACAAGCAACAATTTTAGGTTGCTAATTTGATGGGCCCCATCAAGGATGAGGTTTGCCCAGTAAACATCCCAGATTGGAAGATCTAACCCTTTGATATTCATTCTTTCCCTTCATGTGGACCACTATTTTTTTCTTGTAACTGCCTATTAATTAGTAGGCCACTGGTTGAAGGTTTAGGATCTTCCAATCAAGGATATTTTTAAGCCATCAACCACACCCAAAGCGGGCCCATCAAATCAACAGTGAGTGAGAATGTGGCCCCACGCGCACGGAAATAGGACTCTTCAGCACAATTTACATTGGCTCCATATTGATGTGCAAGTGGAACTCTTCTGGGTTGTAATCAACTGCTGAAATTACAATTTTTTTTAATCTAAAGTTACTACAGTATCATCTAAATAATTGTATAAAAGAGCGAAGTTCCGTCTGAATTTCAACCATCTGCCACACAGAATCAGAAAAGAAAAAGGTTTAAAGATATTCTTCCATAAAGCACTTACTCATGTGCATCTTTTCTTCTGAAAACCATAACCCAAAAGCTTGAATTAGGACCCTTAACCAATTTTTCTTTATAGATTTTCCATGTGGCCTTGTACAAGAAGAATCATGCATGGATGCATGCATGCAAGAAGAATACAGATACCTAGGAACAGTAAGACAAGCAATTGAATAACCTATCATAAAGAGAAACAACAGCATCCAAGGACAGCAGAATAAAGTAAGAAATTAAAAATAAAAATAAAAATAAAAATAAAAGTAGCTGTCCCATAACAACCCACACTATTTTTCAAACAGTACATCAATACCTTTCTAGATCTGTGAATCATAAACCACCAGCTCTCCAATAAGAAAATTAAAAATAAAAAACAGAACTCTTGATCAAAGCAACTCATTCAAATCTCTCTCCTTCCATTAGCAAAACCAACAAAAGTACATATGATTTTTTTACAGTGGTGGGATGGGGGAACTGATCAAGATGTAGCTGAAGAGAAAAACCCATGATTTTCTTTTCCTAAGAAAATGATATTTAGACTCCTTCCATCTACTTTTTGGTATTGGAATAGTACAAAAGCCATTTTTAGTACCAGAAGTAGAAAAACCAAAAGGGATGACATGCATTAAAAGATGGGAGGGGTTGTAGACCATGGCTTCCATCTTCTCTCATCGAAAAACTTCTACATGATGGAACATGCATTTGGGTTATCATCACTGAACATGTTGTACTGATCATCTCGCCTAGCTGCTACAGCGCTGTTCTGGGCAGATGTCTCCACGATCCTAACATAACCAGCAGGGGCCTTCTTGTCATAGGACTGCGCACTGTAGGGTTGTGACACAAGGTTGTAAGCAACATAAGGCCAAATCTCAGCCCTTTTGCCTGTGTTTTGGACCTTCTTCAGTACCTTGTTTGGCTCCACATAGCCAATCACAGTCACCTTCTGTTGTTTCATATTTATGTTCACAGATTCGACTCCTGCAAATCCAAACATGACTCAATCACGTCAGATATCATCACAAAAACTACAACACCCACATAACCCTTGTAGACATATCACAATTAAATACATGTACATATATAAACATAGATTGGTAGATAGAGAAGGAAAATACCACTCATTGAAGAAAGAGCCTTTTTCACTCTGAGCTCACAGCCTTCACAGTCCATCCTGACCTTCAGCTCCACAGTCTGCAGCTGTTTCTTTTTATGGATTTGCCCGTGGTGCTTGTTGCCCAACAAGCCAGAGAAATATTGCAAGGTACCTCCAACACCCATTTTTGTGTTTTAAGTTTTGGAGAAATATAACAACTTGCTGCTTCAATAAAAGCTTGAAACTTGATGGATTTTGATTCTTGGGCTATAACAGAAAGATCTTACGGGAAAAAAAAAAAAAAAATCCCGCTGTGGGTTGGAAGGTGGGAGGAGAGGATTGTAGAAGAGTTTGGGAAAGAAAGAGAAGAGTGGTCGTGGAAATATGAGGGAATTCAAAGAAAAATCCTGCCGTGGGTTGATCCTAGAAACTCCAGGAAAACAAGGCTAAAAGGAAGAGGTTTACACTGCTCTGTAATGTCAGGCCTTTAACCTCCTTATATAGACATTTCAGCAACCATAAAAGGTTTTCCCATTACGCAAGGAAAGGTCGTGGAAACAGCCAAAAGAGGGGAAAATACGAAAAAGGGCATGCAAGACTATTTATGATAATTTGGTGTGGTTTGTGTTTTAACATCAATGAAAAAGTGACATTTACGCCCTCTCTTATTGTTGCATGCACCACTCATTTTTATTGAGAAAAGTCTTAAATCTGAAGGTTTTGAGGTCGTTCGACCGGTCGTGGTACAGCTTCGACTGGTCGTAGGAGGCGCTCGACCGGTCGTAGGTTCGAGCCCTGGCACGACTCAAAGTCCAGCAAGTTTTTACTGTTTTTCTCCGCAGTCTTCGACCAATCATAGGTGAGCTTCGACCAGTCGAAGAAAGCTAAGACCAGTCCTGGAATTTCCAGGACTAGTCGTAGGTTACGCAGTTTGTTCCGCGATTTTGCGCGAAACTGCGGATTTGAGTCCTTTCGCAACTGGGATGCAGAAAGGAAGTTTCCTAAACTATAAATAAAAGTCCCTGGGGTTATTCTAATATATGAGAAAGTATTCTAAAGGGTTCTAGGGTTATCAAAGGGTGTAGCAAGGGTGAGATTCGAGGTTGTTCGAATCGGGTAAGTCCTTTCTCTTTGTAATTGATACTTTCATAGTGGTGACCTGTCGCTTTGTGCCATGGTTTTTTTCCGCAAGGGTTTTCCACGTTAAATCTGTGTGTTCTCTTATGTATACTTGGTGTCATTGGATTACCATCCTAAATCTAGATCTGTGTGATTCCGCAAGCCAAAAATCCCAACAAGTGGTATCAGAGCTTGAGTTCGGTTGGGGCACAGATCTGAATCTGAGGGATTAGTAATAATGGCAAGCGCTAGGCATGAGATTGAGAAGTACTCAGGGAAAAATAATATTGAGTTATGAAAGATCAAGATGATGAGTTTCTTAATCAAGCAAGGCGAAGATGGTGCTCTTGAGGAGCGGAAGTCCACTATAAAAGATGATGAATGGAATACTCTTGATAAGAAGGCTTTATCATCGATCCGTTTATATCTCACGGATGAGGTTCTCTACAACGTCATGAGGGAGAAAACTGCGGCTAAGTTATGAGCGAAGTTAAAGGATGTTTATACGAAGAAATCCTCTGAAAATCGCCTGCAATTGAAGCGGCAATGGTATAACTTCAAGATGGCAGAGGGTGGAAATCTGAAGGCTCACATCAGCAACTTTAATAAATTGGTTTGCAAATTGCTGGATATGGAGGAAGTGATGAAAGATGAAGAACAGGCATATATGTTGCTGAATTCTCTCCCAGCGTCTTTTGAGGCATTCAAGGACACTATATGCAACACGAACAAAACCTTGAGTGTCGATACCGTTATCTTGGCTCTTCAAGGGAAGGCTATGAGACAACTAAACAGCGACATGGGGACGTCTTCTGATGCACTGTTTACAGTGGGTAGGAATTCTGGACAAGATACAGGTTCTTCTAGTTCTAGATCCAAATCCAGGGGCAAGGGCAAAGGAAAGGTAAAGTGCTGGAATTGTGGGAATGAAGGACATGTGAAGAGGGATTATGAAAATCCTAAATCGAAGAGGGAAGATTCTGAGGCTTCATACAGGGAGGTCAACGCTGCCACGTCAGATGGATGTGATGGTGATGTTTTGTCTGTGTCTTCGATCAGACGGTCATGCGATGATCGTAAGGACGAGTGGATGCTACACACAGGGGCATCTTTTCACATGACTCCTCATCGTAGTTGGTTCACCAGCTACAGGGAGTGCGATGGTGGACAGGTATTTATGGGCAATGATATTGCCTATAATGTTGTGGCTGTTGGTTCTGTGCGCATCAGGATGTTTGATGGGGTGGAGGGTACCTTGACAGATGTGAGGCACGTTCCTGATTTGAAGCAGAATCTGATTTCTCTTGGTGTGCTTGAGGCAAAAGGATGCAAGTACACAGGTAGTGATGGTACTCTTAAAGTATCTAAAAGGGCACGGGTAATCATGAAAGCGCAACGACTCAGTAACTTGTACAAGTTGATCGGGAGCACTTCAAAAGGTGGAGCTACGGTAGATGTAGCGGATTCCACTTCTGCACGTGTGTGGCATGTTGGGCATGACCACATGATCAGGTAGGGTAGGAAGGCTGAGACGCGCGGACAGAGATACAGAGCAGGTGGAGCAGCCACCTGTGAGAAGAAACACACGGCATGATCGCGGGATATCGGCGAGGTACATGGACGACTCAAATATCGCAAGAGTATTCATCTTCTATTCAGATGGCTCTAGGTGAGCCTGGTGCTGAGAAGTGAAAGGTGACTATGGGCGACGTGATGGATTCGTTGTATCAGACCGACATATGAGAGCGGGTGGAGCTTCCAGTGGGACGGAAAGCGGTTGGATGCAGGTGGATCTTCAGGAGGATGCAGTATAGATACAGAGTGAGGTTGGTGGCGATGGATTATACTCAGGGAGAAGGGATCGGCTTCTCAGAGATATTCGCGCCGACGGTATAGCAGGTGTCTATTAGATCCGTGATTGGCGCTGGTTGGCCAATGTGATCTTGAGCTGGAAAGATGGATGTGGAGTTTGCACTGCTGCAAGGGAAAGTGAAGAGCAGATCTACATGAAGCAACCAGAGCGGTTCGAAGTTAAAGGGGCTGAGAAAAGACTTTGCAGGAGGTCGTGGTTCGACCTGTCGCCTAGGCAGTGGTTTGATTCCTTCATGGTGGGTCAGGTATTGTATGTTGATGACGTGTGAATCGCCAATTGTGACATGTCTGAAATCAATGTACTAAAGACTCGGTCAATTGGGACATTCAGGATGAAGGATCGGACGGTTGCAAAGATGGTTCTCGGCATTGAGACTGAAGGAGGAGTAGGCTTTGGTAATCACAGGAGGAATACCTTATGTGTAGGTATTAA
The DNA here is from genome assembly GCA_021015155.1 of Magnolia officinalis. Taxonomy (NCBI): domain Eukaryota; kingdom Viridiplantae; phylum Streptophyta; class Magnoliopsida; order Magnoliales; family Magnoliaceae; genus Magnolia; species Magnolia officinalis. The sequence continues at coordinate 5,250,527 of JAJHSJ010000004.1, read as the reverse complement.
TCCAGGATGTGATGGGCCAGGTAAAGCCGGAGAGCGTTCCCTACGTGTCTCTCCTCAAGTTTTCCTCAGGACATGTCCCAAAACAGATGAGGAAAAGCAGGATATCTCATGAGCCTTATTCGAATGCGCTGGGCAGTGTATGTCATGGTCTGGTTTAGACCGGTTATTTCATAGGCTATCAGTGTTGTGAGCAAGTACCCCGGCAAGCAATATTGGGTAGCAGTGAGATGGTAAGAAGACTACGTTTTTCTTTTTGAGAAGACAGGAGCAAAGGTGATTGAGCACGTGGATTTGATCCAGTAGACATGCTCGCCTAGGACGTTCCTGCGGAGAAGTTTAAGTTATGTGTAACTTCTCTGGGCTTGGCGATGGCGGAAAAGAAGGATGGAGTGTGCACGAGAAGGTATGATGTGATGCAGAGATAAGAGAAGAGGTCAAGGAGCTACACGGTTGAAGATTGAAGACTTGGTGGAGATTGTTGAGAAAAGTCTTAAATCTAAAGGTTTTGAGGTCGTTCGACCGGTCATAGTACAACTTTGACTGGTCGTGGGAGGCGCTCGACCGGTCGTAGGTTCGAGCCCTGACGCGACCCAAAGTCCAGCGAGTTTTTGTTGTTTTTCTCTGCGGTGTTCGACCAGTCGTAGGTGAGCTTCGACCAATCGAAGGTGGGTTTCAACCAGTCGTAGGTGAGCTTCGACCAGTTGAAGGAGGCTAAGACCAGTCCTGGAATTTCCAGGACTAGTCGTAGGTTATGCAGTTTGTTCCACGATTTTACGCGAAACTGTGGATTTGAGTCCTTTCGCAACTGGGATGCGGAAGGGAAGTTTCCTAAACTATAAATAGGGGTCCCTAGGGTTATTCTAATATATGGGAAAGTATTCTAAAGGGTTCTAGGGTTATTAAAGGGTGTAGCAAGGGTGAGATTCGAGGTTTTTCGAATCGAGTAAGTCCTTTCTCTTTGTAATTGATGCTTTCATAGTGGTGATCTGTCGCTTTGTGCCGTGGTCTTTTCCCGCAAGGGTTTTCCACGTTAAATCTGTGTGTTCTCTTGTGTATACTTGGTGCCATTGGATTACCATCGTAGATATAGATCTGTGTAATTCCGTAGGCCAAAAATCCCAACAATTCTTACCTTCGGTACAATAGGTGGTACTGCTCTTAAACCGAAAGTAGACAAATGAGGGGTGTGTGCAACAAAAACATTGGGACAAATCTCATTTTCCATTAACTAGAGGGCTTTATGAGAAAACCCTTCAAAACTTGAATTTATAAAATAGACCTTGACACATTTGAATCTTCAAACGCATACCTATGGATCCCAAATTCCCCAAAATGTCCTTCGTTTATTTTTATTTTTTTAAGAAAAGTCGTAGAACCAAGCAGCAGGGCACACGTGTTTCGACATCCAACCCTCAAACAGGTGGACCCCTTTCATGATTATCATACAACGGAAAAATCAGGACAATCCACCTTCCCAAAAAAAAAAAACCCTAAAAAAATTGGGCAGATTCGATCATCAGGCGGGCCACATAATAGAAATCAATATACATCTCCCACAAATCTCCAACCCACTTGTGACCGACCTGATAACAAGATCAGTTAATTATTGAGGCATTTGATCATCATGATGGGTCGTGCACCTTTTGGACGGTTTGGATGTCATTCACAAACCATGTCGGTCAGAAGGTATTTTGGTCATTGTGCCATGCATGGTTACTGGGTTTTTTGGAATACTTCAACTATCAAGGCGGTTTTTTTCATAAATTCTGGTGTTTTAAGGAATTTTCTGATAATAGCAGAAATTCGAACCATTCGAATGCAGTCACCAATTGTAAACGTGTCCTACATTCTAATCAAATTAATAGACGTCTAAATAATAGTATCCACCGTGGATCGACTCCAATGTCAGATTGATTGAACGATCTCAATCTTTGATTCATACACGCCACAATAAATAGTGATGATTGAATACCCACCATTAAAAACTTATTTGGGTGCTACCTGAATGTTTATTTGCCATCCAACCTGTTGATAAGGTCACAGAGACCTGGATTAAGGGACCATACAAATATCAGCTTGATCCAAAACTTTTGTAACCCACAAGAAGTTTTTAATGGTCAATCACCACTGTTCCCCATGGTGTAGTTAATCTTAGATTTGGATATGATTCATTTTTGGTATCATGGTCTAAAATTAGCTTCAAAACGGATGAATGGCGTTGATGTAAGTCGAATATATGAAGGTAGGCCCCACAGTCAGGGAACCACACACCTCGGTATATCGATCCCCTAGACGCGCCCCTTTACATTTGACGATGATAGGTTGTTTGGCGCGTGGCAGTAGATGGGATTAGATGGGACCGAATTGCATTTGGTACCGTGCCGATTCCATTCAACGTATGGGAAGAGAAAAAGGCTTGATTTAGATTAGATGGAATTGCATTGGTCCGGTGTCAGTTTTACTCAATATTAATAAGTTGTGTAGGTCTTAGCATGACGTATGGGATAAATCCACACTGTCTACCCATATTTTGAGATCATTTTAGAGCTCTGTGCAAAAAATCAGTAGATCTAAAGCTCAAGTGGACCCACTATAGAAAGCAGTGGGGATTGAATACCTACAGTTGAAAATTTCTTTGAGGCCACATAAGTTTTGGATCTGCCTCATTTTTAGGCACATGCCATAAAATGACGTTAAAAACAAATGAACACTTTGGATGCAACACATATACGTTATTCTCAATAGTTTCGAATGATGATGGATATATTCATTCAATGTACCATCTCGTATTGCAAACGGAATTAAGCTTATCACGTAGTAACAGTGAACATATGTAATAATTATGCTTTTTGAATCCCATCCCACCTAACGTTTCCCAATACCCTGCGCCAAACACAGTGTAAGAAAGCTGTTTTTGAAACAGTGAAATTTGAGCGTGCCTTGAAAAAGACAAGGAAAAGCAGCAAAGAGCAGCTCGAAAGTGGTCCCTCTAAAATATCTACGAAGGAAGTCGGTGAGTTGTGCTGGATTTTGAAGGCATCCGTAGCTGCCAGGTTTCGCCCACGATTTGATGCCACGTTAGGTTAAAATAGAGGGGAGAGAAAAAAAAAAAAAAAGGACGCGGATTGCGCACAGCGCCCTGCTGCACCAGCCCACGCAGCATAAAACTTTGTGGGGTCCATCGATATGTCCGTGTGAAATCAACTCCGTTCATCAGTTTCTCCAGCTCACTTTAGGTTGGGATCCTAAAAATAGGTAGATCCAAAACTCAGGTGGGCTACACCACGAGAAACCGTAGGTATTGAACGCTTGGCTACCCCAGGAGTTTTCCATCTGGCTAATATATTTGGTTTCCCTTTATCGAGGTGGTAATAACCCTATGAACGAGTCGGATGGCAAATAAACATCACGATAGGCCCCAATAACGTTTCAGTGGTGGGTTCAATCCTCACCTTTTCTAAAGTTGTAGCATACATGAGTTTTCAGTCTGTATCATTTTTTTCATTACATACTATCATGAAATGGAGAAATTGATGGACGGAGTGGATTTTTAGGGATGTAACAGTAGACCCCACAGAGTTTTATGTGCTGCACCTACTTCATGCAGCAAGTCGCTGCACGCAATCCGCCTCCAGAAAAAAAAAAAACGCCTGTTGCTGAAATGAAGCTCACCCGACACTGGCCTATGAACGTGTATTGCCAACTGCAGGGGATTTGCGCGGCTCTAAGCTGCGTGGGACCCGTGCTCTGTGGGGAAACCGTAATGTATATTCTATATCCACTCCGTCCATTCGTTTGGCCAGCTCATTTTAGTATATATATCCAGAAATGAGATAGAAAAAAGGCTCCAGTAGACCACATGACAGGAAAAAAATATATATGTTTTATATCTATTCCCACCATCCGTTTCGCCAGCTCGGACGTGAGCCAAAATATGATCAGATTCAAATCTCAAGTGAACCATACCTGAAGAAACCTTCCTAGCGCCCACACTTGATATCTTCGTACTTCCCACCAAGATGTTTATATCCCATCCCACCCGTTCATAAAGTGACTCCTAACGTAAATGAAGTAAAAAAATATCAACTTGAATCGAATCTTCCGCGGCCACATGAAGATTTCAACGCTGGTCGTCTTTATCCCTACTTTTTACTGAGACGTGGCCCATCTGATCTCCTGATTTGCCTCATATTTGGGATGATGCCAAAAAGTGAAATGGCAAAATGGATGGACGGAGTGGATATAACACATGCATAAAGGTAAGCCCCACAGATTTTAGGGCTTCATGCCCGTTCACGAAGTGACTCCACCGAAAAGGGAAACACAAATTTAGGGCTGCAGGCCTGTTCATGAAGTGACAACACGAAGGCAAACACAAATATCAACTTGAACCGAAACTTTCTTAGCCGCAGAAAGTTTTCAACGGTGGTCGTCTCTACCCCCGTTTGTTTGCTGTGGTGTGGCCCGTTTGATCTTTTACCTTATCTTATATTTGGCTTAATGCCACAAAATGAAATGGAAAAATAGATGGACGGAGTAGATATAACATATACATGATGGTGGGACCGCAGGGCATAGGGCTGCAGGCCCGTTTATGAAGTGACTCTACCGTAGACGAAGTGAAACACAAATATCAACTTGAACCGAAACTTTCGCGGCCATAGGAAGTTTTCGATGGTGGTAGTCTCTCTCCCCGTTTGTTTGCTGTGGTGTGGCCCGTTTGATCTTCTACCATGCCTCATATTTGGGTTGATGCCACAAAATAAAATGGCTAAATAGATGGACGGAGTAGATATAACAAGTACGTAATGATGGGCCCGAAGGGCATAAGGCTATAGGGCCCTTCATAAAGTTACTCCAAGGAAACACAAATATCAACTTGAGCCGAAATATTTTTATCCCCACTTTTTACCGTGGTGTGGCCTATATGAGATTCATATATGTCTCATGTTGGGGCTGTTATAAAAAAAATAAAATGGAGAAATAAATGGACGGAGTGGATATAACACATAAGTAACAGTGGCTCCACTGAGGTTTGGACTGCAGGAGCCGCAATCTGCGTCCGACACCGCGTGAGTACGCATTACCATATACGTGGCATGCATGTGGACCAACCTACAACTTTCGTTATCACGGGTCTATGGTGCTCTGTGCAGAACGCAAAAGTCAGATTTAAATGGGGATATTTGTTTTGGTAGCTTGAAACATTTAAATATTTCCTTTTTAACCATCAAAATGATGGGCCACCCAAAGATGGTTACGTCCGTCAATCCATTCATTCATTGGGATTTTCTCATCACACTCCAAATGGAAGCCACATTTGGGAGGTTTGGATCAAAGAAACGCGGGGCACCTGTACAGACGGTGTGTGCGTGCGCATAAAAATCCATACTCCTGCAGGATATAAGTAGAAAGTAGCTGTCATCTGTTGATAGCTGTCTGACTGAGGGATAAGGAGACTCATCAGCAATTGAATAGGCGGTAGGCGTGTGAAACGAAGGAAACCCACTGACTCGGGTTTGCGGCTTTGACAGGTGGCAAAAGGCCGGCCACATGTGCCAACCTGGCATTTCGGGAGGACATGCAAGCTTATCCTAATAAGCAGGTGGGACCCACCTTGTGCTGATATTGGAACCACTGTTTTTACATAGCAAGCTTTTCTCAACAATCATGTTTCCATTTGTGTGCGGCCTACCTGAGCCGTATGTTTTTGCGGCTGAGTAGTGACATCGACTGATGGACGGCTAGATGTCAGGCACATGTGCCAGGATGGATCTACCGTCATGTTCGGTGATCCAAACCGTTGATTTGATAAAATACACAAATGAAGGTGCCCGTCTCTAAAATATGGAGGATCGGAAGATAGTGAACTATCGATCAATGGCCCATGAAACAAACGGTCCATACTCAATGGGAAAGAGTTAAAGATCAAAGTGCCATAGATATTACAGGGTGTTTCATTAGACGGTTGGGATATACACTCTCGAGAATCGATATGACACATCAAAGGGTGTTGGGATAATCCAGATTGGTGAGGAAAATACTAGCGAGACTATCTACCTCTTCTGTGGGACAACAGGCTTCATCTGAATGAGATCCACGCCGTCCATCAGGTGCGCCAAAATAAACTCTTGTTTGATCCAGAACTTCTCACTGATCAAAACTCAGGTAGTCTTCATCATCAGAAACATCTAAATCTGCCTAAAACCAGGTGTGGGCCACCTGAGTTCAAAATATTATATCATAATTTTTCGAACGTTCCTTAATCCTAGTGATTCAAATCAGATGAATGGATTGGATGGCGTATATAAACCTCGGTGACCACACACTCAACGAATCATGTGCATACGATCCCACCTCTTCCCTAAGGTGTGGTCCACCTGAGTTTTGGACCTGCCTGATCTTTGGGTTCCAAGGTGAACATGAGGCACTGCAGTTGATGAACGGGGTGGATCTCACGCACGTTGTCACCCTCATGCCACTCTGTTAGTTGATGAGTTGTCATATTTAAAAAATTAAAATACGGTCACCCAGCATATACATCCGGTAGACGAGAATCTACATGCATGGATGCATGTAGCTTTTGGCCTTTTTGCCTTTTGCTTTTATATAATATGGTACTCACTTTAGGCTGTGATCTTTAAAAATAGGTAGATCCAAAACTCAGCTGGGCTAGAAACTGTCGGCATTGAACGCTTGGGGACCCAGGAGTTTTCGATCTGGCTAATATGCTTCGTTTCCCTTCATCGAGGTGGGAATCACCTTATGAGCGAGTCGGATGGAATATGAACATCATGGTAGTCAAAACGTTTCAGTGGTGGGGTTCAATCCTCACCTTTTCTTTAGTTGTAGCCTACATGAGTTGGATCATTTTTATTTTTTTTTGCATTACACACTACCATGAAATGGAGATATTGATGGTGTGGATTTTTAGGGATGTCACGGTCACGGTAGGCCCCACAGAGTTTTACGTGCAGCACCGACTTCATGCAGCAAGTCGCTGCACGCAATCCGCGTCGAGAAAAGACTGTAGTAGTTTAGATGAAGCTCACCTGACCCTGGCCTACGGAACGCGGATGGCCACCTGCAGAGGATTCACGCGGCTTTAGGCTGCGTGTAACCCGCGCTCTGTGGGGATACCGTAACTTATGTTCTATATCTAGTCCGTTCATTCGTTTGGCCAGATCATTTTGGCACAAATATCAAAAAACATATGACAGATCCAAGCCTCCAGTGGACCACCACCGGAAACAGTATATATATTTTATATCTATTCTCACCGTCCGTTTCACCAGCTCGGACATGATCCAAGATATGAGCAGATCCAAATCTGAAGTGGACGATACCTGAAGAAACCATCCCAGTGCCCACACTTGATATCTTCGTATTTCCCACTGTGATGTTTATATCCCATCTAACCCGTTCGTAAAGTGACTCCCAACATAAATGACGTGAAACACAAATATCAACTTGAATCGAATCTTCCGTGGCCCCGTGAAGATTTCAACGGTGGTAGTCTTTATCCTCACTTTTTACTGACATGTGGCACATCTGATTTCCTGATTTGTCTCGTATTTGGGATGATGTCAAAAAGTGAAATGATGAAGCGGATGGACGAAGTAGATATAACACATACATAACGGTGAGCCCCACAGATTTTACGGCTACAGGCCTGTTCATGAAGTGACTCCACCGTGGAATAAGGGAAGCACACGGGCTGCAGGCCTGTTGATGAAGTGACTATACCGTAGACGAAAGCAAACACAAATATCATCTTGAAACGAAACTTTCTGAGCCGCATAAAGTTTCAACGGTGATAGTCTCTATCTCCATTTGTTTGCTGTGGTGTGGCCCATTTGATCTTTGACCTTGTCTCATATCTGGGTTGATGTTAACAAAATGAAATGGTAAAATAGATGGACGGAGTAGATATAACATATACGTAATGATGAGCCTCACAGGGTATAGGGCTGCAGGCCTGTTCACGAAGTGACTCCACCGTGGACGAATTGAGACAAACATCAACTTGAACCGGATATTTTGTTGCCACGTGAAGTTTTCAACGATGGTCGTCTCTCTCCCGTTTGTTTGCTGTGGTGAGGCCCATTTGATCTTCTACCTTGTCTCATATTTGGGTTGATGTCCACAAAATGAAATGGCTAAATACATGGACGGAGTAGATATAACACATACGTAATGGTGGGCCCGCAGGGCATAAGGCTGCAGGGCCGTTCATAAAGTTACTCCCATCGTAGATGAAGGGAAACACAAGTACCAACTTGAACCGAAATTTCCGCCCCGGGAAGTTTTCAACGGTGGATGTCTTTTATCCCCACTTTTTACTATGATGTGGCTGATCCGAGATTCATATTTGTCTCATATTTGGGCTGTTATTAAAAAATGAAATAGAGAAATAAATGAAAAAAGTGGATATAACACATACTAACAGTGGCCCCACAGAGTTTTGGGCTACAGGAGTCGCAATCCAACACTGCGTGAGTACGTATTATTATACAGGTGGCGCGCAGGTGGACGAACCTATAACTTTCATTATCATGGGTCGATGGTGCACTGTGCAGAACCCAAAAGTCAGATTTAAATGGAGATATTTGCTTTGATAGTTTCAAAATTTTAAATATCTCCTTTTTTACTATGTAAATGATAAGTCAGCCAAAGATGGTTACATTCGCCCATCCATTCATTCATTGGGATTTTTTCGTCACATTCCAAATGGAAGCCACATTTGGGAGGTTTGGATTGAAGAAACGCAGGCCACCTGTACAGCTGGTGTGTGGGTGCGCATAAAACTCCATACTCTTGCAGGATATAAGTAGAAAGTCGTTGTCGCTATTGATAGCTGTCTGACTGAGGGATAAGAGGAGACTCGTTACCCATTGAATAGGCGGTAGGCGTGTAGAAAGAAGAAAGCCCACTGACTTGGGTTCGCGGCTTTGACAGGTGGCAAAAGGCTCGCCACATGTGCCAACCTGGCAATTCGGTAGGACATGCAATCTTACCCTAGTAAGGAGGTGGGACCCACCTTGGGGCTGATATTGGAAACCATGACTCCATGAGGCTATCTATGTTTTTACATAGCAAGCTTTTCTAACAAATGTTTACATTTATGTTCGGCCTACCTGAGCCGTATGTTTTTACGGCTAAGTAGTGACATCTACTAATGGACGGCTAGATGTCAGGTACATGTGCAAGGATGGATCTACCGTCATGTTCAGTGATCCAAACACTTGATTTGATGAGATACATAAACGAAGGTGCCCATCTCTAAAACCTTGAGGATCAGAAGATAGCGAACTTTCAATCAATGGCCCATGAAACAAACGGTCCATATTCAAAGGGAAAGAGTTAAAGATCCGAGTGTTGTAGATATTACAGGGTGTTTCATTAGACGGTTGGGATAATACACTCTCGAGAAACGAGATGACACATCAAAGGGTGTTGGGATAATCCAGCTTGGTGAGGAAAACACTGGCGAGACTGTCCACCACTTCCGTGGGACAATAGACTTCATCTGAATGAGATCCACACCGTCCGTTAGGTGTCACGTCTCAAAATTTGAGTACCCGAATAAGGTGTCCATGACCTAAATTTCAGACCTGTGACTTAAAAATAAAGATAAAAAAATAAAGTATGACAATTTCATATGCACTTCATTTTCTCCCATCATAGCTCAAAACTTTAAAATTCCAAACACATACTAAGATAACTAATTACATAATCTGTTATTACATCGATGCATGATTATTTAACTTAACTTGAAATAAGAAAATCAAGTCAAACATAACTACATTTAGAGTTCTAAAATAAAATAAAATTTATCCTATGTAGAATGACATGCCACGTGCATCTAACCACATTCCATGCTCCACTACTAATAGTAGTACTTTGCATCTTCAAAATATTCATAACCTGAAACGGTTAAAACATAATGAGTTGACAACTCAATAGGGTCACATCAATCAATCCCGAGTTGAAAATCCCACAAGTATTAGCATATTTAACCTCGACATATTAATCAAAATAAGTTGAACACTAGATGTAAAATCATAGTTAATTATTTGACATTCATGCATATGAAATAAATAAATTATTTAACATAGCTTTTCTAAAAATACTAAGATTTGGAGTGAACAAAACACTCATGTGTGCTGATCCTTTTAGGGGATAACCCACGGCAGAGCACCGATGTTGATCCTTTCAGGGTATGACCCTCGGCAGAGCACCGGTATAACCTTTTAGGAACAAAAGCCCAGGACAGTTCACCCGTGTGTACTGATCCTTTTAGGGAATCACCCAGGGCAGAGCACCCGTGCCGATCCTTTTGAGAATGACCCTGGGCAGAGCACCCGTGTCGTGTTGATCATTTCGGAAATGACCCTGGGCAGAGCACCCTTAAGAATCATTGTATAAAAAAATAATTGTTCACATATGATGCATCTAACTTACAAGGAAATATTTTAATAAACAATAAAAGAGCACACATAACAAGTAATATGGTGATCCTTTTTTAGCAGAACACCCGTAAGGATCATTGCATTAAAAATAATAATTGTTCACATAATAAATATTCATCATCACCCCTAAATAATATCAAATTCAAATAATAATAATAATAATAATAATTGCATTGGTTCAAAAAAAAAATATTTCAATGTCTAGATTATATAAGGCAACACATATGAATTTTTCAATGGGGGGAATGATCACCTACCTGATATGAAAAAATAGTGTGATGGAAGAAAAATAATTTGAAGAGATGTTGATTTCTACGTGCACTAACTTGGATTAATCAACTCTGAACTCGATGTTGAACCCTCACGTATACTCTCCCTTTTCCTGATCTCTTTTTTCTTCTCAAAATATTTTTTTATAGTTTTCTCTCGATGGCATAAGAAATAGGGTATAAAAATGGTGTCAGGTGAGTTAGTGGGTTGAGAGTTTAATTGACGATTTAGATTGAGGAATGGGTCCCACCATGATGATGGTAATCATGGTGAATGGGTTCGTGTGTGCAACTGAACAGTAAAGAACAAGGAAGGAGAGAGAGAAACGTGGAGGAGAGGGAGTTGCTTTGTGGGTGACGTGCGTCACTTCCTTTGCTTTTTGTTTTTATTTTTTTGTTTTTTTGAAAAGTGAGTCCCACATGTATGATATGATAAATCCACACCGTTCATCAGTTTTGCCCGACAAGGTTAGGGCATGAACCAAAAAACGAAGGTTATCCAAAACTCATATGGGCCACATCATATGAAATAGTGAGTTAACGATAGAACCCACCGTTTAAAAGAAACAGAGTATTACACCAGGTGCGCCAAAAGGGCCCTTCATAAAGTTACTCCCATCGTAGTTGAAGGAAAACACAAATATCAACTTGAACCGAAATATTTTTATCCCCACTTTTTACCGTGGTGTGGCCCATATGAGATTCGTATGTCTCATGTTTGGATTGTTATAAAAAAATGCAATAGAGAAATAGATGGACGGAGTGGATATAACAGATAAGTAACAGTGGCCCCACTGAGGTTTGGGCTGCGGGAGACGCAATCTGCGTCCGACACTGCGTGAGTACGTATTACCATACACGTGGCATGCACGTGGACCAACCTACAACTTTCGATATTGCACTGTGCAGAACGCAAAAGTCAGATTTAAATGGGGATATTTGTTTTGGAAGCTTGAAACATTTAAATATCTCCTTTTTAACCATCAAAATGATGGGCCACCCAAAGATGGTTACGTCCGTCAATCCATTCATTCATTGGGATTTTCTCATCACACTCCAAATGGAAGCCACATTTGGGAGGTTTGGATCAAAGAAACGCGGGGCACCTGTACAGACGGTGTGTGCGTGCGCATAAAAATCCATACTCCTGCAGGATATAAGTAGAAAGTAGCTGTCATCTGTTGATAGCTGTCTGACTGAGGGATAAGGAGACTCATCAGCAATTGAATAGGCGGTAGGCGCGTGAAACGTAGGAAACCCACTGACTCGGGTTTGCGGCTTTGACAGGTGGCAAAAGGCCGGCCACATGTGCCAACCTGGCATTTCGGGAGGACATGCAAGCTTATCCTAATAAGCAGGTGGGACCCACCTTGTGCTGATATTGGAACCACTGTTTTTACATAGCAAGCTTTTCTCAACAATCATGTTTCCATTTGTATGCGGCCTACCTGAGCCGTATGTTTTTGCGGCTGAGTAGTGACATCGACTGATGGACGGCTAGATGTCAGGCACATGTGCCAGGATGGATCTACCGTCATGTTCGGTGATCCAAACCGTTGATTTGATAAGATACGCAAATGAAGGTGCCCGTCTCTAAAATATTGAGGATCGGAAGATAGTGAACTTTCGATCAATGGCCCATGAAACAAACGGTCCATACTCAATGGGAGGGAGTTAAAGATCAAAGTGCCATAGATATTACAGGGTGTTTCAGTAGACGGTTGGGATATACACTCTCGAGAATCGATATGACACATCAAAGGGTGTTGGGATAATCCAGACTGGTGAGGAAAATACTTGCGAGACTATCTACCTCTTCTGTGGGACAACAGACTTCATCTGAATGAGATCCACGCCGTCCATCAGGTGCGCCAAAATAAACTCCTGTTTGATCCAGAACTTCTCACTGATCAAAACTCAGGTAGTCTTCATCATCAGAAACATCTAAATCTGCCTAAAACCAGGTGTGGGCCACCTGAGTTCAAAATATTATATCATAATTTTTCGAACGTTCCTTAATCCTAGTGATTCAAATCAGATGAATGGATTGGATGGCGTATATAAACCTCGGTGACCACACACTCAACGAATCATGTGCATACGATCCCGCCTCTTCCCTAAGGTGTGGTCCACCTGAGTTTTGGACCTGCCTGATCTTTGGGTTCCAAGGTGAACATGAGGCACTGCAGTTGATGGACGGGGTGGATCTCAAGCACGTTGTCACCCTCATGCCACTCTGTTAGTTGATGAGTTGTCATATTTAAAAAATTAAAATACGGTCACCCAGCATATACATCCGGTAGACGAGAATCTACATGCATGGATGCATGTAAGCTTTTGGCCTTTTTGCCTTTTGCTTTTATATAATATGTACTCACTTTAGGTCGTGATCTTTAAAAATAGGTAGATCCAAAACTCAGCTGGGCTAGAAACTGTGGGCATTGAACGCTTGGGGACCCAGGAGTTTTCGATCTGGCTAATATGCGTCGTTTCCCTTCATCGAGGTGGGAATCACCTTATGAGCGAGTCGGATGGTATATAAACATCATGGTAGCCCCAAAACGTTTCAGTGGTGGGGTTCAATCCTCACCTTTTCTTTAGTTGTAGCCTACATGAGTTGTATCATTTTTTTTTTTTCCATTACACGCTGCCATGAAATGGAGAAATTGATGGTGTGGATTTTTAGGGATGTCACGGTAGGCCCCACAGAGTTTTATGTGCAGCACCGACTTCATGCAGCAAGTCGCTGCACGCAATCCGGGTCGAGAAAAGACCGCAGTAGTTTAGATGAAGCTCACCTGACCCTGGCATACGGAACGCCGATGGCCACCTGCAGAGGATTCACGCGGCTTTAGGCTGCGTGTAACCCGCGCTATGTGGGGATACCGTAATTTATGTTCTATATCTAGTCCGTTCATTCGTTTGGCCAGATCATTTTAACACAAATATCCAAACATAAGACAGATCCAAGCCTCCAGTGGACCACACCACCGGAAACAGTATATATATATATTTTATATCTACTCTCACCGTCCGTTCACCAGCTCGGACATGATCCAAGATATGAGCAGATCCAAATCTGAAGTGGACGATACCTGAAGAAACCTTCCCAGTGCCCACACTTGATATCTTCGTATTTCCCACCTTGATGTTTATATTCCATCTAACCCGTTCCTAAAGTGACGCCCAACGTAAATGACGTGAAACACAAATATCAACTTAAATCGAATCTTCCGTGGCCCTTGAAGATTTCAACGGTGGTAGTCTTTATCCTCACTTTTTACTGACATGTGGCACATCTGATTTCCTGATTTGTCTCGTATTTGGGATGATGTCAAAAAGTGAAATGATAAAGCGGATGGACGAAGTAGATATAACACATACATAACGGTGAGCCCCACAGATTTTACGGCTACAGGCCTGTTCACGAAGTGACTCCACCGTGGAATAAGGGAAACACACATTTAGGGCTGCTGGCCTGTTCATGAAGTGACTATAAGTCTATACCGTAGACGAAAGCAAACACAAATATCATCTTGAAACGAAACTCTCTGAGCCGCATAAAGTTTTCAACGGTGGTAGTCTCTATCTCCATTTGTTTGCTGCGGTGTGGCCCATTTGATCTTTGACCTTGTCTCATATCTGGGTTAATGTTCACAGAATGAAATGGCAAAATAGATGGACGGAGTAGATATAACATATACGTAATGATGAGCCCCACACGGTATAGGGCTGCAGGCCTGTTCACGAAGTGACTCCACCGTGGACGAAGTGAGACAAATATCAACTTGAACCGGATATTTTGTTGCCACGTGAAGTTTTCAACGATGGTCGTCTCTCTCCCATTTGTTTGCTGTGGTGAGGCCCTTTTGATCTCCTACCTTGTCTCATATTTGGGTTGATGTCCACAAAATGAAATGGCTAAATACATGGACGGAGTAGATATAACTCATACGTAATGGTGGGCCCGCAGGTCATAAGGCTGCTGGGCCGTTCATAAAGTTACTCCCATCGTAGATGAAGGGAAACACAAGTACCAACTTGAACCGAAATTTCCGCCCCGGGAAGTTTTCAACGGTGGATGTCTTTTATCCCCACTTTTTACTATGATGTGGCTGATCCGAGATTCATATTTGTCTCATATTTGGGCTGTTATTAAAAAATGAAATAGAGAAATAAATGGAAAAAGTGGATATAACACATACTAACAGTGGCCCCACAGAGTTTTGGGCTACAGGAGTCGCAATCCAACACTGCGTGAGTACGTATTATCATATAGGTGGCGTGCAGGTGGACGAACCTATAACTTTCATTATCAGGGGTCCATGGTGCACTGTGCAGAACCCAAAAGTCAGATTTAAATGGAGATATTTGCTTTGATAGTTTCAAACATTTAAATATCTCCTTTTTAACTATGTAAATGATAAGTCAGCCAAAGATGGTTACATTCGCCCATCCATCCATTCATTGGGATTTTTTCGTCAAGCCACATTTGGGAGGTTTGGATTGAAGAAACGCAGGCCACCTGTACAGCTGGTGTGTGGGTGTGCATAAAACTCCATACTCTTGCAGGATATAAGTAGAAAGTGGTTGTCGCTATTGATAGCTGTCTGATTGAGGGATAAGAGGAGACTCGTTACCCATTGAATAGGCGGTAGGCGTGTAGAAAGAAGAAAGCCCACTGACTTGGGTTCGCGGCTTTAACAGGTGGCAAAAGGCTCGCCACATGTGCCAACCTGGCATTTCGGTAGGACATGCAATCTTACCCTAGTAAGGAGGTGGGACCCACCTTGTGGCTGATATTGGAAACCATGACTCCATGAGGCTGTCTATGTTTTTACATAGCAAGCTTTTCTGAACAAATGTTTACATTTATGTTCGGCCTACCTGAGCCGTATGTTTTTACGGCTGAGTAGTGACATCTACTGATGGACGGCTAGATGTCAGGTACATGTGTAAGGATGGATCTACCGTCATGTTCAGTGATCCAAACGGTTGATTTGATGAGATACATAAACGAAGGTGCCCATCTCTAAAACCTTGAGGATCAGAAGATAGTGAACTTTCAATCAATGGCCCATGAAACAAACGGTCCATATTCAAAGGGAAAGAGTTAAAGATCCGAGTGTTGTAGATATTACAGGGTGTTTCTTTAGACGGTTGGGATAATACACTCTCGAGAATCGAGATGACACATCAAAGGGTGTTGGGATAATCCAGATTGGTGAGGAAAACACTGGCGAGATTGTCCACCACTTCTGTGGGACAACAGACTTCATCTGAATGAGATCCACACAGTTCATTAGGTGTCATGTCCCAAAATTCGGGTACCTGAATAGGGTGTCCAGGACCCAAATTTCAGACCCGTAACTTAAAAATAAAGATAAAAAAAATAAAGTATGACAATTTCATATGCACTTCATTTTCTCTCACCATAGCCCAAAACTTTAAAATTCCAAACACAGATTAAGATAACTAATTACATAATCTGTTATTACATCGATGCATGATTATTTAACTTAACTTGAAATAAAAAAAATCAAGTCAAACATAGCTACATTCAGAGTTCTAAAATAAAATAAAATTTATCCTATGTAGAATGACATGCCACGTGCATCTAACCACATTCCATACTCCACTACTAATAGTAGTACTTTGCATCTTCAAAATATTCATAACCTGAAACGGTTAAAACATAATGAGTTGACAACTCAATAGGGTCACATCAATCAATCCCGAGTTGAAAATCCCACAAGTATCAGTATATTTAACCTCGACATATTAATCAAAATAAGTTGAACACTGGATGTAAAATCATAGTTAATGATTTGACATTCATGCATATGAAATAAATAAATTATTTAACATAGTTTTTCTAAAAATACTAAGATTTGGAGGAGTGAACAAAACACTCATATGTGCTGATCCTTTTAGGGGATGACCTACGGCAGAGCACCGGTGTTGATCCTTTCAGAGTATGACCCTCGGCAGAGCACCGGTATAACCTTTTAGGAACAAAAGCCCAGGACAGTGCACCCGTGTGTACTGATCCTTTTAGGGAATCACCCAGGGCAGAGCACCCGTGCCGATCCTTTTGAGAATGACCCTGGGTAGAGCACCCGTGTCGTGCTGATCATTTCGGGAATGACTTTGGGCAGAGCACCCGTAAGAATCATTGTACAAAAAAATAATTGTTCACATATGATGCATCTAACTTACAAGGAAATATTTTAATAAACAATAAAAGAGCACACATAACAAGTAATATGGTGATCCTTTTTTAGCAGAACACCCGTAAGGATCATTGCATTAAAAATAATAATTGTTCACATAATAAATATTCATCATCACCCCTAAATAATATCAAATTCAAATAATAATAATAATAATAATAATAATAATTGCATTGGTTCAAAAAAAAATATTTCAATGTCTAGATTATATAAGGCAACACATATGAATTTTTCAATGGGAGGAATGATCACCTACCTGATATGAAAAAATAGTGTGATGGAAAGAAAATAATCTGAAGAGATGTTAATTTCTACGTGCACTAACTTGGATTAATCAACTCTAAACTCGATGTTGAACCCGTATACTCTCCTTTTTCCTGATCTCTTTTTTCTTCTCAAAATATTTCTTTATGGTTTTCTCTCGATGGCATGAGAAATGGGGTATAAAAATGGTGTCAGGTGAGTTAGTGGGTTGAGAGTTTAATTGACGGTTTAGATTGAGGAATGGGTCCCACCATGATGATGGTAATCATGGTGAATGGGTTCGTGTGTGCAACTGAACAGTAAAGAACAAGGAAGGAGAGAGAGAAACGTGGAGGAGAGGGAGTTGCTTTGTGGGTGACGTGCGTTACTTCCTTTGCTTTTTGTTTTGTTTTGTTTTTTTTTTTTCTGAAAAGTGAGCCCCACAGGTATGATATGATAAATCCACACCGTTCATCAGTTTTGCCCGACAAGGTTAGGGCATGAGCCAAAAAATGAGAGTTATCCAAAACTCATATGGGCCACATCATATGAAACAATAGGTTAACGATAGAACCCACCGTTTAAAAGAAACAGATTATTACCTCAGGTGCGCCAAAATAAACTCTTATCTTGATCCAGAACTTCTCACTGATCAAAACTCAGGTAGTCTTCAACATCAGAAACATTTAAATCTGCCTAAAACACGATGTGGGCCACCTGAGATCAAAAAAATATATCATAATTTTTCGAACGTTCCTTAATCCTAGTGATTCGAATCAGATGAATGGATTAGATGGCATATATAAACCTCGGTGACCCCACGCTCAACAAATCGTGTGCGTACCATCCCACCTCTTCCCTAAGGTGTGGTCCACCTGTTTTTGGACCTGCCTGATCTTTGGGTTCGTAAACATGAGGCACCGCAGTTGATGGACGGGGTGGATCTCATGCACGTTGTCACCCTCATGCCACTCTGTTAGTTGATGAGTTCTCATATTTAAAAAAGTAAAAAACGGTCACCCAACATATACAACCGGTAGACGACGGGAATCCACATGCATGGATGCATGTAAGCTTTTGGCCTTTTGCTTTTATATAAGTGAATTGAATTCAGAGGAGTTATATGGTACTCAAGCCGTATATGACGCTTGATACGCAGGCACTCGGAAATTGTACACGATCCTGATATTAATTCGAATTAAACTGACTAACTTGTACAGTCCACAATCGCAAAATTCGCAATCCCAACATCGTATTAGTTTAACAATTCTAAGCCTCTTATTTGTGGACACTTGCTCGTGGAAATGGGACGGTTGGATATTTTTCATTTTTACACGTCTAATAAATATCCACCCATCTTATACTCGGGTGATAAAATAAGCTCTATTTGTTTTTTCATGATATATCTACGCTGAGTACTATAATTTGATGACTTATAGGCCACGTATGCTATTTCTAATTATATGTGTATCATCTGTCACACTGTACCAGAGTATATAAAAGAAGCCCTCGTGTACCGCTTTCGGTTGGGCGGACAATGCGAGTACCCTTTCCAACGCGGTTTGCATGGTGACGGTTGGCCAGACAATGCGTGTACCCTTTCGGACGCGAATTGCATGGTGACCCTGGTGGCAGGACTATGTGGGGTCTAACGTGATGCATGTGTTCCATCTACTCCGTCCATCCGTTTTTCTAGATCATTTTATACCATGAGACCAAAATTCAAGTAATCCAAATTTCTAATAGACTAACGCTACAGGAAACAGTGGAAATAATACCTTTCACCGTTGAAAAGTTCCTAGGGCCCGCTTGAGCTTTGGATATGCTTCAATTTTGAACTCATGGCCTAAAATGAGCTGGAAAACAGATGGACGGAGTAGATAAAACAAATATATCACGGTGGGCCACAAAAAATCCTGCCATTACGGAGGTTGGTCGAGGCAGGGTCACCACGCAATCCGCGTCCTGCGTTTTCTCCACACGCAGGCGATCCCAGCTGTACGGCCGTGCCAACGGAAAGTATCTCATCTACCGTAACGAAATCTCGAATGGCCATACATGCAGTCGTTCCATCATCGTCATCACACAACAACCACATGCGCGTACGTACGAAAGGATCATCATCGGATCCTGTAGCGTCAGCATGCGAACTGTGTGCCCATTTGTTATGTGGGGCCTATGGATCAATGATCCAGACCGTTGATTTAATAGGTCCCCTTGTTCACGGCCGGATCCACGAAATTCTTCCAGATTGGAAAAAACCTATGTATTCAATTAGTGTCCTACAAATAGATGGTTGAAAATAAAATTAAACACAGGCCGTCCTGAGAAGATGCCGAAAGAGTAGGTGGGTACGAACTTCCGGAAGTTTCTACGTACCACCGAATCAAGCGCGCCCGAATTTCCCACAGCAGGTGTAGGTAGCCCATGCAATAATAAGCCCTGTGGGGCCCATAGATATGTTTGCATGACATCCACACCGTCAATCATTTTCACAAGTTCATGTTATTATGTGATATCAAAAATCAGGTCAATCTGAATCTCAATTGGGCCACACCACAAGAAACAGATTTGAGGGAGACACCACCATTGAAATCATTCTGGGGCGCACTGTGATGTTTATATGCAATCCAACCCATTCACGGGGGGATTCCGAAATTTCGGTGGGCCCAATAAGGTTTCAATGGTAGATGTCTCCATCCCCATTTTTCCTGTGGTGCAGCCCACTTGAGTGTTGGATCGGCCTGGTCGCTGCCTAGGGTGACGCGGCACAAATGATGGATGGAGTGGATGTCACGCACATTACAGTGGGCCCAACAGTTGCAGGAAACTCGGGTCGTTATCCTAGTAAAATAGCATGCACTGAAGCATGTCAGGGACGCGGATTGCGGCCTACCCCCGCCGGGCAGGGCTCTGTGGGGCCCACCGTGATGTAAGTGTTTTATCCACGCCGTTCAACGCTTTTTTCAGATAATTTTAATAAGGAAATCAAAAAATGAGGCGGGTCCAAGGCTTAAGTGGACCACAAAGTGGGGATTGAACGTCCACCATTAAAAACTTCTTAGGAGCCGGACAAGTTTCGGATGAAGCTGATATTTGTGTTTTCACTTCATCCACGTCTACGTGAACTTATGAATAGGTTGTATGGTAAAATAAAAACATCAAGTTGGCCCTTAGAAAGGTTTCAACAGTGGGTGTCATTATCAGTAGGTTCCTTTGGTGTGGTCCACTTAAGCCTTGGACCCGCCTCATTTTTTGGTTCACATGTTAAAATTATCTGAAAAATGCAGGTTGAGCGGCGTGGATAAAACACTTACATCACGGTGGGCCCCACAGAGCCCTGCCGGGACGGATTACCGTCCGGGCGGGGGTAGGACGCAATCCGCGTCCAGCATGTCAGATTGTCAGTACGGACGGTGCCAAGATATGACCTGCACTAGTTTCAGTTTCAGCGCACAAAATGCACGCCTGACCGTTCATTAAGTGGGCCCCACTCCGACGGAAAAGAGAAATGAAACGACGATCTTAGCCCTGTATTGACATCTAACATAACCGACAAAGAGAAGAGAAGGGAAAAGAAAGGCGGGCTATGAGTGGAGGAAAGCAGCTAAGTGGCAGCAACAAGCAATTAATAAAAGGGTCATACACCCAACATTGGCAATATATAATTATTTGAGTGCATTGGCAGGCAAGGGTGGTTGTATATAGAAAAGATATGTATGCACTGACTCCCTGATCAGGGAAATAAAGTGGTGGGGAGGTGTGGGGCCCCCTCAAATTCGATGTAACAAATCACCGTTTCCTTCTAACCAGAAAGCAGGAGCGGTCCCACCACTTCTTTTAGAAACCTGCCACCTTGTCCCATTTCAGATGATGGCGGGAGAGACGAAGCTTCAAAGCATATGGCCTTGCATTCCGCTATAAGATTAATGGGACTTCTCCGCTGCGTCTTTGCATTAAAGGAAGAGAGAGAGAGAGAAACTAAATCTAAAAAGATGTGCTTTTTTCAACGTGTGGGACGTGGTGGGCCCCACTCACGCCAATCATGCAGCAACCTAATTATTCTGCTTTTTTACTCTCTTCCCACTCCCGCAGAAATATCTAGAACAGTGGACCCTGGTTTGGATGGAAATGGGAGCCGGGTTGGGTCAGGTTACGGTGGTCCGGTTAGGTTAGGGTTGGAAAACTCCAGCCCAATCTGAAATCCGTTTGGGTCAAAGTAAAAGTAAATTCAGGTCATATATGTGCAATCAGATATGGTCGCACATTACAAGATGCCATCATATATGTGCAAAGATCACATATATACCGCAATTGCATTTGCAATTTTCCCTACACTATGCACACATGTGAATGTGCAGTCGCACATTACAACACTGATGGGCACATACGCACATTACAACACTGATGGGCACATATGACATGACAAAGGATATTTTGTGTGTGTGTGCACGCATATACACATATGATGCAAGGATCACGGAAGTCAATGAAGAGATGCCCACATGGTATCTGCGTGCTATGGGTCATCAGGCTAGGCCATGTAGTCCAAAGCTCCTTGTGATTGGGAGACATTACTTTTTTATTGTGAGTTTTACCATTTCAATCCTAACCGTCCCTCTTCTTTAAAAATTTTAAGACCATCTGCAGGCACCATCATGTGGCTAAAATTTTGACCATTTTATGTTCCAACCGTGGCCCATCCACCTGATGACTCACATTTTGTATGGAAATTTGGTATGAGCTGGCCGAGGGATAGTATGCTGATGGGGGAATTTGCATCTCCATCTTTTCATGCTGGACTCGGAAGGGCACGGCTTCGGTGGATCCCTCACTGAGGGGCCCACCTTGATGTATGTGCCTTACAACCACACCCTCCATCCGCTTGGAAAGCTCAGTTTAGGCTATGATCCCAAAAATGAAGCAGATCCAAATCTTACGTGGACCATACCACAAGAAATAATGGTGATTGAATACCAACCATTAAAAACTTCTTGTGGACAGCAAGAGTTTTGGATCAAGCTGATATTTGTGGTCCCCTCATCCGCATCTTTGTGACTAGAGCTGTACACGAGTTGAACCGAGTCGAGCTTGGCACAGCTCACCTTGACTCAGCCAGTAACTAACCCCAACTTGAACTCGGCCTGGTCCTCGAGCCTGACTGGCCAACTTAGCTCAATTCAATCAGCAGCTCGGCCAGCTCGAGCTGAGTTCAAGCCTATGCAACATTTTTCTCAAACACAGAGAGCGCACCTTCAATATTTCACAAATGCAAGACAATAACAGCAAAGTATTTCATCAAACACTATGGGCAACATCAAAATTGTGATTTGAAGGCAGTTTTATAATGTGAAGTTGTTTTTTAGTGATTTGTTTTATATCTATTCCTTTCTTGACACTAGCCATTCCCACCGAGAATGTATGCACCCAAAACAGCACTTATTGAGTCATTTCATCAAACATTTGGCCAGCAACATGAATATCAAAATAACCAAGTCAACGAGCCCATTCAATCCAAGTCGATTCGAGTTGAGGTTCGATCTGAGTCAAGTCAAGCTCGGGCAAGCTCGAACTCAGCTCGGAATTTTTTCAAGCTCAAAAAATCAGCTCAACTCAGCTTGAATTTAGTTTCGAACCAAGTCGAATCCAGCTTTTTCAAGTCGAGTCTAGCGAGTTACCGAGCTAACTCAGTTCGTGTACAGCTCTATTTGTGACCTGATCAATTGTTAGATGGCAAATAAAAGTTTTGGATGAAGCTTATAGTTGTGAGATCCCTTCATCCAGGTCTTTGTGACCTTATCAACAACTTGGATGGCAAATAAACATTCCGGTGGTCCCCAATAAGTTTTTAATGGTGTGTATTCAATCACCACTGTTTCCCGTGGTGTGGTCCACATGATATTTGGATCTACTTTATTATGGGGATAATGCCCTAAAATGAGCCGTCAAAACCGATGACACATGATTGTGGGCCGCACAGTGAGGGATCCACCGAAGCCACACCCTATTCGGAAAGGGCAACCAATGTTGGAATATGGTCCATCCTACGTAGAGCCCATTTAAACCAACGTTGGAATATGCACCATCCTAAGTAGAGCCCTTCTATTAATGGCCCTTCCCAAACGACATAACCTATCAGTTTCGGTAATTATTTCTGGAGGAAGAGGAAAATGGCAGAACTGAATAGTTAGCTACTTCTCTTCCTTTTCTTTACCTTGTCAGCAGAAAGAGATTGAGACCACAAATATAGACGACAGGCACTGCTTCGCTAGTGTGACATCAACCGCTTATATTCCTGATGGCAGAACGCCGTGCAGATCCAACATGAGGCCATCTTTATATTTTTTATTTTTTATTTTTGAAAGAGAACTGAAAAACCATTAAAAAGAAACGAAGAACAGAAAACAGCAGCCGAGACTGCTGAGCTAGCAGCCAAAGGCTAAGAAACAAGAAACAAAAAATCGCTCTCGGACATGGAAACCATAAAGGTGGCCCATTCGACGATTAACACTATAGCTCAGGAGGCCATCTTTATATGGCCCACCATCACCCTCATTCACAAAACTATAGAAAAAGCAAAATAATAAAGGCAGCTGGGCCGCATCTAACAAAAATAAAAGAAACGAGACAACAGGATTGACAATGAAATATGGGACAACATACCACCATCACATCAGCACCATACTATAAGTTGGCAGCCCCATCAACAAAACAAGCTGACACTACATGAGCAGACCACAGAACAATGCAGGTGGGCCTCACATCGGATCCCAACAAAAACACACGGCATATTAAAGAGGTGGATGAGGAAAAAATCATCAACCACTCAGAGCGACAGCCAAAGACGATCATTTGATTGAACGAGGCTTCCATGTCTTTTATCTGCGAATATTTTAAAGCCCTTGGCTCTCTGATTACACTTCCAACTTGAAACAGATGCAACTGTCTTTGGTCGAAATTAAAATAACAAGGGATGAACATGGAGTGTACCACTGATACCGCCCTAACCTCACTGCGGTACCCAGCCAGATGTGGGGCCCATTGATGTATTCACACCATCCAATCCTTCCAATAACCGCATCACTTTTTTCCTTTCTTTCTTTCTACTTTTTTTTTTTTTTTTTTTTGGGGGGGGGGGGGGGGGGGGGGGGGGGGATGCTTGTCTAAAACTAAAGTAGGCAATAGCAAAGGAAAAACGCTGCAGGAACACCCACCCTTAATTTTCACATGGGCATACCTGAGTTGTAAAACAGACTAATTTTTTCTGAACTTTCATCTATAGCCTAAATGGTCTGACCAGACTGGATTCTATATAAACAAAAGCGTAGGGCCCCCCACCCTAATCAACGGAGAGCGTTCCCTTTCAATATGATCAATGTGCTATGGCCCACCTAAGTTTTTGATCAGGCTGATTTTGGGGTGCTGATGTTCTTTTAGTTGACAAATCTGATGGACAGGTTGGACTCTGAGAACACATCTTTGGACCTTACAACTGGCCAGTACCAGGGTAAGGCCACTAGGCTAGTGTAGTAACTTTTAAAATTTTACTTAGAAATCAGCCAATGTAAACAAAAGAAAAACAGCAACTCGTTGCTGTATATGAAAGGGAACGAGAGAACAAATAGAAACAAACAAAAGATGAGAGAGAGATTCTACCTACCAACAACAGCTTCGATCAATCCAATGACCTAAAAAAAACATTGGATAAAAAGAAGGCCCCTGCTAGAGACTGCATTTTTACATGATGGCTAATATAAAGATCTATTAGATTAAAAGAGGGGAAAAAAACACTATTACCATCTTAATTAGACAAGATGAGAATTGCAAGAAACAGTAGTAGTAACCTCAAAAAAGGGTCTGCCAGGACAAAACCAGGGGTGTGGCAGCTGAGGGATTGTGGGGAGTCCTCCCAGCAACAGCCGGAGATACCGCACGGCCCCCAGGGTTGCTCTGCTGCTCATTCGTTGGAAGTGGATTTTCTGGCCTATCATGTGGGGGCGGAGTTAAAGATACTCTGGTACCGTCATCAAGATCTCGACCTGCCCATGAAACATCTGAGTTTATTTCCAGTGAATCGCCTGGTGTAGAAAAAATAGCTATTTGTTTGCTGGATTCTAATATGAGCTCATAATGAAACAATATATTAAAGCAAATAGCTAGTTCCACTTGTGTAGATCCTCCACACATGCCAATCTGGCATAAATGCATAAGATCCAACATGCCCAAGTGAGCCCAATCCTAAAGTGCCATCAACACAATCAGGCCAGTCATTCAGCTAGGTCATGTGCATGTTGAATATGGACTGACGATCAACTCTTTTACCAGTTAAATTTTTCTGCAATCTGGCCCACCTACTGAGAAGCCTGCCTGATTTTGGATCAGAGAACATGCATGGCCAGCCCCGCCTGATGAACCAGCCTGATTATTTAGCAAAGGGGGTCGACCCGCAGGTCAACCGGCTTGACCTGCTTCCAAGGCAGGTTCAGGCCATGCTAGCTGAATGGGGAGAAGGTCGGGCTTGGCTAGAAATATATTGAAGTAATGGATTGGGCACAGGTTGAACCCTACCCAACCCGACCCACCTATAAATGTTATCAATAGGCTCGGCCAGTGGGCCCCAAAACAAATTCATGGTAAAGCGGGAATGCATGCATATGATCATTTATGCATGCATGCATTTACTTATTGGGTCCGGCTGGGCATAACCAGCTTTGGGCCCGGCTTAGACCTACTAGCTTGGTCCATGGGCTAGGCTTGGGCCTCGCACGCATGACCCAATCAATTTTCAGGTTGGGCTTGGGCTCAAGTCATTGTAGCACAATCTGACCCAGCTCATCAGCCCAACCCGACTTTATACATACATGCTAATATCCTACAAATATGTCATTCTAATCTTTAGTTAGGCAACCACCATCTCAAATGCCGACCGTTGGCTTCATCTAATATGTTTTCTTCTATTTTCTCTCTCTTTTTGTATTTATGGCACACTTGATAAACGGATAGATTAGGAAAAGGGATTTTGACCAAAATGGCCTCATGGTATTGCCAAACGCAGCAAATGGCATCCCATTACAAAACATAACTTTTTATGCCCTCTGACAGAAAAGTTGCAAAAATTGGGATGAAAATGCTCCTACTTCAATTCCAGGGATTTTGACCAAAATAACCTCGTGGTATGGTTAAACGTAGTCAATAGCCATCTTTTTCAAATTTTTTCTTTCTTTGGCCCTAAGAGCCTTTTCAAATTTTCAAAGGGACGAAATTGCCCTTTAAGTCGAGCCCAGCGCCCATCAAGGCATGATGATGGGAGGGATTTGTTTTGCGTAAAGCATACTTATTACGGTGAAGCATACTGAGTAAACTATGTGAGGCCCACCGTGATTGATGTCTTCAATCCACACCATCCATCTGCTTCCATAGCTCATTTTAATGCATGAGCTGAAAATTGAAGCATATCCATATCTAAAGTGGACCACAACACAGGAACAAGTGTGAATTGTGCGCCTACCATTGAAAACTTCTTGGGTGGCCAAAGAAGTTTTGGATGAGGCTGCTATTTGTGTTTTCCCATAATCTGACCTCTTTGTGACCTTATGAAAAGGTTGGATGACATATAAACATCATTGTAGGCCTTGTAAGGTTTTGACGGTGAACATCATTATTTCTACTATTTCATGTGGTGTGGTCCACTTGATCTTTCAATATGATTCAATTTTGGGATCACACCCTAAAATGATCCTTCAAAACAGATTGATGAAGTGGATCAGATATACATCTATGGTGAGCCCAACGGACTTTACTCAGTATGCTTAAACGTACTGAGATAGCAATCCTCTTCCGTGCAGGAGAAGCCTCGTTCGAAGCGGATCCCAATGCATCACGTTGGATTGCATGATCATGGGGCCCATTGGAAAGCAGATCCAATCCATTGTTGTTGTTGTTTGCGGCCCACAATTTCTTCGGGAAGACATTAACTTCACCCTGTTATGACCTATATGTGGCCCACAACAATCAAAAACTCAGAACAGTGGCCATCCAATTCAAGTGTTTCGTTATGGTGGGGTCCACCTAATCAGCAGATCTGGCTCATTCTTCAGACAATTGCCTTGCAAGTGGAGCATTTCTGAAATGGTTTTCTTGTGTTTCTTTTTTTTTGTTTTCCGAAAGGATAATGTTATGGTTGTGGGTTGAGGGTGGCGATCAAGGTTGTTGTCGTGGGAAGAAGTGATTTCGTTAAGGGTTTCAAGGTTCTGTTTGACGGTTGTCTATGTCATGTGGAAGACAATGATGGAGGAGGTAGATTGGTGGTTGTTGAATGGACTGGCTTGGTTGTCATGTTGAAGGGTGAAGGAGATAGACGGTTGTGGTTGTCATGTTGAAGAGGTTTGTCAACCTCAACCGATAATACATGACAACCTCGACCATTAACACATGGAAATCTCGACCTTCATCCATTAAGGGCCGAGGTTATCATGCACTGTAAACAGCAATAGTTGCAGGTGTAAAGGTCGAGGTTATCAATCTTGTCTAGTTGACAACCTCGACCCTTAATGGATGATAACCTCGACCCATACCGACTGATTGTCAACCTCAACCCTTAATGGATGACAACCTCGACCCTTAATGGATGATAACCTCGACCCATTCTGACTTATTGTCAACCTCGACCCATCCTAACTAGTTGACAACCATGATTGCTTGGACCAATGTAATGTAGGTCCTGAAAAACCAAGGACTATTTGCTTGGACTATGAGAACGCGGCAGTTTCCCCGAAGTGTTTTGTTCACTTTTTTAAGAACTACATGTTACATGTTTTGCCACATCCTATTAGAAAAGAGATGTTTAGGAAGACTTGCTTCGGATATCTGCTAGATTTCCCGGTAGATGGCCCACGGTCAAATTATCCATTGTCTTATGAAGAGGCATATTGGTGACCTGACTTTGGATGTTCAAGGCACCATCATGAAATTCACCGAGATCGACTTTGCCCTCATTATGGGACTGAGGTGTGGACCATATAGGTCAAAGGAGTCTCAAGTATATTAAGGAACAGGAGGAGAGAAAAGAAAGGGAATTAGAGAGACTTATTTGCGAAAAGCATCTGTGAAGGAGCGTTTGAAAGAAGCTTTTCTCTCACTACGCGGAAAAAAAGAAACAAAAGGATGCAGTGAAGTTATCGCTTTTAATTTGCATCGAGAATCTGGTAGTTGCATCTCCAACTAAGAATAGTTGTGTAAATAAGTACATTGAATTGGTACCCCCAGGGCAAAATGGGGTACCAATGTTTTAATATCGTTATCGCGTAATGTATCGCACCCTTAGGATGCGGATAAATATCAGTTATCGCATGGGATATATCGGTTGTATCGCGTAATGTATCACTGTTGTTGGGAAACATGGGGACATTGGACGAATGTTTCAATGAAACTTCAAGGATTGTTGAAAAGGACATCAATACACACTTAGAAATCAAAATGTTACAAAAAAAAAAAAAAAGTGCACATAATAGGGGCTTCCTTTGTATCGGGTCCTAACATACATGCATTCCAACTGAACTTACGGAAGTATATTCATAGTCTATTCATATAATTTATAAACGTAAGAAGAAAACATGTATGGAAACACAAGCAATACATTTAAAAGCAAAAGAAGAATCACTAAATCGGGTTACATACATGTTTAATTTTGTGTTTGGATACAAAGTTTGCAACTGATTTGTGAGAAATTGAGAAATTTTATTTTTTCTCAATTTTCCGCAACTTGACCCATCTCCCCCAAATCTTGAAATCGAAGTTCCAAATCCATAATTTTTCATGGAAAACATGAAGAATCATAGATTTGTAACAATTTGACACTGGTTTAACATGATTCACAACAAAAACATGGATCGGAAATTGAAAATGCTCACTGGATCGAATAGGTGGGATATATCGGCACTACTTATGTGTTTCGTATCGCATAGGTGGGATACAAGATATATCGTGGCATATATCAGCTGATATCGTCGATATTTAAAACACTGTGGGGTATCTATAGTTGAAAGACAGGGCTAATACTGCAATAAAGAGTGACTACCCCACTTCATACAGCATACGCGGATGCGTTACAAATAACTTATCGTTATTCTAATTCATTAAGGGTGTTTTGGTGTTTGTTTCTGTTTTTTAAATATTCAATACATGTCCTAATTAATGTGCATTGCATCATTTTGTGAGTTAAACAGATATAAGCATACGAGCGATTCCATCAACTATCCAGCAATGAAGGATGGGTCATAAGAAGAGCTCATGGCCGAATTCCCCGAATCCTCAATTCAAGGGTGAAATAGAGGTTTGTCAATTTTGGGTTCTGTCAGGCCCAACCAAAAAAAAATGTCCTCGAGTCAGGCTTGGGTTGCATTGTGCCCGAGCCTTGGGTTTTAGGTGTCGGATCAAGGCCCGGCCTAGCCCAAACCCAACCCATTGCCGCCCAAGGGAGGCAACAGGCTAGGCGTACCAAGCCATGTCACGCCCAGGCCCAACCCAACACTAGACCCAAGGCCCCCGACCCAAACCTGAAATTAATAAAATCCCTACTTTCCAACACTAGACCAAAGGACCGTGCCCAGCCCAAGACTGACCCCAAAAAAAAAAAAATGGCCCCAGGCCCGACCCAATCCTAAAATTAATAAAATCCCTACTTTCCCCCTTGAATTCTCTTAATTTATCTGTTTATCAAGTGGGCCACACATACACAAAGAAACAAACATTTTAGACGAATGAAACCAATGTTCCGTATTCAAGATAGGCAGTTGCATAAGGATTAGATTAGTGTATTTGTAGAATATAACACATGTACATGTAAAGTTGGGTCAGGTTGCGCTAAAATGACTTGAGCCCAAGCCAGACCCGAAAATTGATCAGGCCATCATGCAAGGACGCTCAAGCTCGTCCCGTAGGCCAAGGTAGTAGGTCCTAGCCGGGCCAAAGTGAGGTCGGGTGGGCTACCTGGCCCATTGTCACCCTCAATTGAGCCCAACATTATTACAATTAAATGGGTCGGGTCGGGCGGGTGGGGTAGGGCTTGGGCTTGACGAATTTCAAGTGGGTCGGGTCAAGCCATAGGGCAGTGGATTGTGGGTTGGGTTCAGACAGATTGTTTGGCCCATTTTAAAAACAGATTGGGCTCGGGTTGCCACCCCTAATGGCCCCTCCTGATTGGAAGGCACAGACCTCACATGTTATGTTTGCACAACTACTAGCATGGGAGGGGAAGACCACATCTATACATGGACTTTGCAGCCTCATGTTGACATATGCTCCCCACGCAACTTAATAAGACCATATCCCCTAAAGCCAGTGCCATGCGTCATACACAAACACAAGTATGGCTGGGGCTGTTGATGGGGTACCTGAATCCGTGGATACCCGAGGTATCCAATGTTCCAACAGCTGATTTAATCAGATCTGGATCCAAATCTCTGGCCAATTAATAACCGGATCAGGTTCATTCCATGGATGGTAGCCGATTAGAAAATAGGTTGGGTTAGGTCCTGACTCAGTGACTAGTGAGTTACCCACATATGATTTTTTTTAAAGGTTTACCCTTTACTTGTTTATAGTTATTAATTAAAAACCAAACAAAACGCATGTTTCCAGAATCAACCCGAATCCAAATCCAGATCTGGATCAAGCATCTAGACCTAATTCTGGACCCAAACCCCATTTGGAGTTCTAATTTGTGCTTGAAACTAGACCCAACAAGAATAGACAAGGCATGAAAATCCAATTCGATTTGGATCCAGTGCATTAAATGGTGCACATATCCAAACCTGACACAACCCAAATCCGATTCCCTTAGTTGGGTCCAGATACAGATGCACCAGTACCCAACCCATTAATAGCCGTACAATGTGGCCCACTAATGGAGCTTTAAACCCAAAGACTTGTGATGCCCAAGCTAAGTGGCAAAGCCAATTGAATGAAAAGACACGCAAACTTATGACATTTTCTTAAGCATGGTCAGCTCAACAAGTGGAAAGTGGAAAGTGGAAATAAACAATACTGAGGAGTTATGAAAGCAAGGGCAATAACTGAAACATAAACGATAATAGGAGTTATGAAAGCAAGGGTGATAACTCACACTTAGAACGTGACCATCCAAGCTTCAATTTCTCCCGATCAAACACTATGCGGTATCCCATCATCAAATTCTCTGCATAATCACATCTCTTGCTCAGAAAGCAAGAAAAAGGAAAAATGAAAGAAAGGGGGGGAATGCATGGAAAGAACTGAAAGGGAATACTCACGTCCAATTGTCCCAAGTGCATCTTCTCCTGCTGACTGTAGAGCTAAACAAAACCCAGCCAACTCTCCCTGCAATTTATGACCAGGAATACTATTTCTGAGTGCCTCTCTAATTAGACAAACTAAATTGCATGCGATTCAGGCAGTTGGACTACACATTTTCCAGGCCCTTAATTTGTTTCCATCCATGCACCATGTTGTTAATCAGCAGTGTTTCTAGTACATAATAAAAGGGGCCATTGATATTAAAGAAGGATAGGGACCTAGATCATGTTTTTTTTAGATGCAAAATACCAAAACTCGGTGGCTCGACTCAAAACTCAGACCAAGTCAACATGCGACTCAACCAGATTTCAAGCCGAGTCTCTTGGAAACTTGCTGATAAGCTTGACTTGATTGAGTCTTGATAAGACTCGATGAGTCAACTCATAAACTCGGTCGACTCGGTACGACTCTTCCTGACTCAACAAGTCACTCGCCTGGGATCAACCAGTTTCTTTGTAAAATTGAAAAGTGTGCATGAGTGAACAAGAACCTATGACCAGTTACAGATGATAAAAGCCCACTACCACCAAACCAAGCGCCTGGCCCTCGCGTTTTATAATGGTGATACTGTTTAATTGATGTATCCAGCAAGTTTCACATTAACCACCAAACTATATATTTTATTTTAATTATTGATATATCGTGTAGAGTCAAGAAATGACTCGTTCAAGTCTTAGAGTTGACTTGACCCAGTTGGACATCAAGTCGAGTCAAGTTTCTGGGTTCCTGAACTATTAGTTGGATGCATTAAGAGCAATGACTAAAGTGTATTGGTTAAAGCCAATGTGATTAAATGAAAGATGTAGAAGCTATTTCCAAAACCTACTAAATTACGACCCCTCTAAGAGCACAAGGATATTATACGAAAGGATATATATATATAGGGAAATGGTACTGTAAGGTCGACCTCATGGGAGCTTCCCACCTCATGGGAGCTTCCCATGAGATGTGATGGACATCCATGCCGTGCATTTGGTAGGTCCCCTCTAGGTTATGGGATGTGCCAAAAATCAGCCATATCAGGAACTCTCACGGGCCACACCATCTAAAGAAATGGAAAATCATGCCTAAAACATCTTAAAGCACTTGGTGGGGCCCACCTACGTTTTGGAATGGCCTAAATTTTGGTGTGGCCCCTAATCCAAGTGAGACACACAACGGATGGGCTGGATGTCTGAACGACATCTCACTGGGCCCCCTATATACAATCAAGAAGGTGTTAGTGGGCGGGCACCCACTCAACTGTTGTCAGTGGTGTGCCCCACCTAAGTCATGGATTGGCCTGATTTGTAGGCCCATGGCTCACCATGGAATGGTGCATCTTATTAATGGGATGGATGTCTGTCACACATCACGGTGGGGACAACGGAGCTCGACTTCATAGTACCAATTACTATGAGGTCAACCTCATGGGAGCTTTCCATGAGATCGAGCTCCCCGTGGGCCCTGCCATAATCTATGTCAAACATCCACACCGTGCATTTGGTGGGTCCACTCTAGGTTATGGTATATCCCAAAAAACAACCGTATCCGGAATTCATGTGGGGCATACCATGTGAAATTATGCCTAAAGCATCTACGACCACTTAGCAGGGCCCACCTGAGTTCTTTTTTAACAAAAAGGACAACCACAGGAACCGAAAACACGAAAGAGAAAAGGAAAAAAGGAAACAAACAAAAAAACAAAAGAAACCTAAATAGAACCTACAGGACCTAAAGAGAAACTAAGAATACAACAATATAAGCAGTCAAAGGACTGAAACATCCCACTAAACCCGCGAAAAATTAAGGTGCCCAGTCCCAAAACATAAAAAAGACTCTATTCAAGACCCCAGCCATTCTGATGTTTCTGTTTCAGAAGCAATTCATTTATTTCCCTCCAGATTTCCCAAACCGTAGCCAACAAAGCCAACCTCCATCTTTTCCTTCCCGTTCTCCCCCCATCCGTCTCATGCCACGAGGATAGCAGATCTCCAATCGAAGAGGACATCACTCAGAGGACATTGGCGCAAGAAAGGATCCCAGCCCAGACAATGGAAAAGGAATAAT
This sequence comes from Magnolia officinalis, assembly GCA_021015155.1. Taxonomy (NCBI): domain Eukaryota; kingdom Viridiplantae; phylum Streptophyta; class Magnoliopsida; order Magnoliales; family Magnoliaceae; genus Magnolia; species Magnolia officinalis. The sequence goes on along the minus strand of JAJHSJ010000004.1, from coordinate 5,216,930 downwards.
GCAGAAAAAAGTGGTCCACAGATTCAGCGTCTAAATAGCACAGTAAGCAGACATTGGGAAGAATCAATCCCCTCTTTCACATGTTGTCTACTGTTAGAATCCTCCTCCTTGCAAGCCACGCAAAAGCCACCACTTTGGGTGGGGCCATGTAGGACCATATTCAACTCGTCAGGCAGCCACCAGTGTGTTGGGATTCAGCCTCTGAAAGAGTTCTACAAAAGGATCGAGCCGAGAAAAGCCCGTAAGCATTTATCATCCAGATCATCGTGTCATTTTGGTCTCAGGAGAGGAAGATGACCTGCTATTGCAACAAAAGAATAGCTAAGCTCTCTGTCTCATCGTCCTTCAAGTCTCTCCTAAAAGGGAGACACCACTACCCCTCCCCATTGTGGAAAAAAAAAAAAAAAAAAAACAGTAACTGAAATGTCAATTCCGGGGCATAGGTGAGCTAAGTCGGAGCACTCTGAAATAAGAGGCCCATCTCCGATCCAGGGATCCAAAAACAGAGGCTAGCCTGTTGATACCTTTCCAGATGTAAGAAGGTGGACTTTTGTCCACCATCCCATCAGCGGAGAGCCATATTTGGCTGAGACGATGGATCTCCACAGACTTTCTTCTTCTTTGAAGTAACGCCAAACCCATTTACCTATGAGAGCAGAATTGATCAAATCGAGTAAATGGCTGAAACTTAGTGTGACCCCTCATCCAAGTGGGACACAAACCATGGATGGGCTGGATGTCTGAACCACATCTCAGTGAGCCCTATAAATGATCATGAAGGTTTCAATGGGTGGATATCTACTCTCAACTATTGTCTGTGGTGTGGCCCACCCAAGTCATTGATTAGCCTGATTTTTATGCCCGTGGCCCACCATGGAAGGGTGCATCTGACTGATGGGATGGATGGCACCTCATAGTAGTACCTTCTCCAAGGACTCAAGTCTACCTGGTTGGGGGGGGGGGGGGGGGGGGGGGGGGCTAATTCTATTAAGGCCACAAGGGCAAAAACAAAAACAAACAATGAAGGAAAAGAAAGGAAAAAAGGGAAAAAAAAACAAACGCAGGGCAACCCAACCCTAGGGAGCCCACTCCCTTATACAAACATTAACCCTACTAATCACCCAAAGATTGGAATTTCTCCTATTCCTAAAACAGCGATCATTCCTCTCAAGCCAAAGCATCTAGATAACCACAAGGAGAGCAATCCACCATTTGGAAGAGGAAGATTTGCTTGGAGCAGCCAAGTACTAGGCTTGGAAAAGAATGCCTAAGGGTAACTTCCTGGAGCAGCTGAATGCCAGTTGGACTATTAAGTTATGGTCCACCCAGCCAATTACTTCCAACCTTAATGCATGTGACATCCATCCAACTCGTCCGAAATGTGGGCCATATCATCAAGATCACCTTGTAAAAAAAAAAAAAAACATCTAACTCATCAAGTGCACCACACTGCTTTTTTGTATTTATTAATGGCTAGAAATTGTTTTACATGGTTGGACCCACCTAATGAGTAGATGGGGATGAATTTCGCATTAAATGATCCTCATGGTGGGACCAACTTGTTGGAAGGGTTGGATGTTATCCACTGGTTGGACTGTGCTTTGTAGTCCAACCAGTTGGACTTGAGACCTCTCTTTGTATATAAGGAATCATAAATCCAAATGAAGGTCGAGATGATCATAGATTTTTTTTGTTTTTTTTTGAAAGACGACAACTTTATTGAGAAATTGCATCAACACTATGAGTCTATGACCAAAAAGACTACATAGCAAGACAAAAAACAAAAAATTACAAGCCCAAAGAGCAATTAGGACAAGCATCTAACTCCAAAAAGCCGAAAGCCCAATCGACTACCCAAGAAGCGATCCTCCTCCAAGGAACCAAACAAATAGATTCAGATTTGTTCTCGAAACACCAGCTATTCCTTTCACACCAAATGGCCCATAGCACCACCATCGCCACAAGCCTCCACACCACCTTCCCATCCTTCCCCACACCTCCATCATGTCATGTTGCCAGAACATCCGATATCGATCCCAGCATCACCTAATGAATATGTAGACTTGAGATGAAGCACTCCCAAATCTTTCTCACAAACGGGCAATGAAGGAATAAATTGTCCACCGTCTCGGAGTCACTCATGCATATAATACATATATTGGGCAGCACCAAAGACTGCTTAGTAAGATTGTCCACCATAAGCACTCCTTCCCACTAACCAAACTAGCGGGTTGCCACAATACCTTGTGGAGATCATAGATTCGTGTAGGATTAGAGTATCTAAAGCGAAACACAATTTGAAAAAGATGAACACATAAAAGGTGTAAGACCTGTAACCCTACCGACCGTACGCTTCGTTTTCAGTGTCGGCACATTCCAGACTGACCAGATTGGTGAGCTTCGATCATTTCAGTCCCGTAATGACCCGAGACTTGTACCCTGGCGACCGCGCAGACATTGCAATTCCAACACCGCACAACACGCACCATTTCGACAGCTAAATTACGAGTTGTTGTTTTTGGTGTAATCTGAGGTGGGCCATGCAACGCACACGTGGCGCAGGCCCCACTTGCACAAATCCCAAGGTAGTCCAATCAATCCATCGCATCACATCCCCATCAATCCATCACACTCTCTCACCCCTACCCTACCAAAACTAATCATTTCTCCCATCTTTTCTTCCCATTTCCACCCCTCTTCCTTTCTATTTCCCTGTCTACCCAAAATGCCTTGGATCAACTTGATCTTGCATTTAACCTTTATCCAGATCTGTGTGATCTTATCAATGGGTTATATAGCAAATAAACATCACGGGTGGGATACACATGGTTCCACGCTGTGACAAAGTGCGGTGCATCTCACAGTGTGGCCCACTTCAAGTATAGAGAAATAAAAAAGAAAGGGAAGGGAAGCAAGAAAGATAAAACAACCATCAAGGTGTTTCCCTGCCGCTATGGGGCCCACTACAATCATTCCATACACATTAGTGTGGGTCCCATCCTTGTGGGCCCACTAAAATCATGGAAATCAAAGAAATGAAGGGAAGAAATTCCTCCCTTGCACTCACTTCGATCCAACGGCTCGAATGGCTCCTCCAAGACTCCTAGGGAAAGATGAATGGTGAGGATCAGCCTAAGGGAAGGTCGTCTCTCTCTCTCTCTCTCTCTCTCTCTCTCTCTCTCTCTCTCTCTCTCTCTCTCTCTCTCTCTCTAAAATGCTTGGAAAAGAAAGAGAACTCCATACGTGGTGGGGTTTTATTGTTGGGTATTTTGGGTAGGGAGGGAAATTGATGCAGGACAATTAACCACTTGCTCTAAAAGCAAGAACTATTAGAGCATGGCGAATTAATCCATTTATCTCATAGCCCAGGCCCCACATCTCATGGGTTGGGACCTTGGTCGAACCCCCCTCTTGAGCCCCAAATCACATGGGTATCGCATCACACGAGCCACCTGAATCACATGGGTGGGGCCCACATCTCATGAGCCACCCGCCTCACACAGGCCGCCTACCTCGAGTGTACGCCCCTACATCTCACAGGCAACCCTGCTCGAACCCGGTGTGAAAATGCCCATGCATTAATCGCCCCCAGTGAAGAGTCTCAAACACGAGACCACCTGGCTCTGATACCAATTTGATGCAGGACAATTAACCACTTACTCTAAAAGCTCGAACTGTTAGAGCATGGCGAATTAATCCCTTTTACTCATAACTCAGGCCCCACATCTCATGGGTTAGGACCTCGGTCGAACCCCCCTCGTGAGCCCCAAATCACATGGGTACCACCTCACATGAGCCACCCGAATCACACGGGTGGGGCCCACATCTCATGACACCCACCTCACACGGGCCGCCCACCCTGAGTGTGCGCCCTTGCATCTCACAAGCAACCCCACTCGAGCCCGGTGTGAAAATGCCCCTGCATTAGAAATAGAAAGGAAGAATGGTAGAAATGGGAAGAAAAAATAGGAGAAATGATTAGTTTTGGTAGGGTAGGGGTGTAGCCTTTGACTTTGAAGGTTGAAAGAGTGTGATGGATTGATGGGGATGGGATGTGATGGATGGATTGATTGGGCTATCTCGAGAAAGAAAAAAAAATAAAAAAATCTTGAGTAATGTCAATCCTCCACTGGTCCACATATCATAATAGTTCTCAATTGGATCACTAGCATATGATATTTGGCCATGTAGGCTCTTGCATCGCATAGCTTGGATATGACTGATAGCATTTATGGACCTGTCAGCTTAGATTTCCGCTTAATCTGACATTTATATGTTTGGCACATGCATTGCGCACACATGCACGCACTCTAAGCTTCGTAGTAAGTTTACGCATGTTGTTTACATGCAAGTTATGCTAGACCGCGGCAACATTAAGGCAGGAGCATGTGCCTGGTCTTTTGGACCTTTGTTATATTACGTATTTTCCTTCGGGCATTGTACTCGAACAGATATTATAATGAAAATGTGATGATGTTTTTTTTTTAAAGTTTTGGTACACTTGTAGTTATGCTCATGTACAAAAAAAAATAAAAAATCACCCTGATCTGGCATGATAAAGGACCACTGTAATTGTGTTAGAAATGATTCCCCTACAGTCTCAATAAAACTCCTATTTTGTTGCCCAAAATGATTACTTCTAAGCACCATTAATTCCATATTCATACAATGCTAATAGATAAAGATTGCAAATATCAGTTAAATCAATACATGCATTTCCAAAAAAAAAAAAAAAAAAAAATTCAGTTAAATCAATACTGACACTAATTATTTGCTTGCATTATAAAGCATAAAAAAGATACCAGCGGAAAACAGAAGTAGCTAATTCTTGTATTGTTTGGTACTTATAGTTAACGAGAAGTTCAAACATATAATCAAGCCACATACCTCTTTTACATAATACGGAAAAATGGGATTATGAACCTCAAAGCTGTTGTTCCCTGAAAACCTTAGAATGACAGTAGGAATCTTGGGCAGATCCAGTGAACTGTTCTCAAAAGCAGCAGCTATCAGTAACAAAAGATGCAACCAAACTTGCAAAACAACTGTGAAGTTTCACCCAATCAAACCTTGCAAATATACCTGGCCTTATAACAATACTCCCATGGAGATCCTTCATAGCGGAACCTTGAAGTGTTCATTTGTCTGTCAAACTATCATTTAAAAGTACCATCTTAGGCAACAAGAAAATAAAAATATATATAAACAAAAAACTTTTGTTGAAGTCACAGGAGAAAGGAAATACCTCCACAGCAACTGTATCGTACACATCATCAGGAAGAAACGTGAACGATGACCCACTATCAACCATTGCCTGGAAGCCAGTTTGTTTCAGGCATGCAGTCCCGATGCAAAAGCCATCTACTCCAATGATGTAATGAAGGCTGAACCAAATCCCAAACTAATTATAAAATGCACACAAGTACGAAAGCGTGTAAAGCATTGCATACCCTAATTTGTAATGAACAAACAAAAAACAGGTAAAGGCCTTCCTATAGTGATCAAAGCTATGCATATAAAGCATGGAGTTACATTCCCTAAAATTTTGTAATGAACAAAGAAAAAGGTGAAGACCTTCCTGTAGGGCTTGTTTGGGAGCTTGTAAATGGGGTTAAATGGGAAATAGAATTGGAGGTAAATGAATTGGGAGGGAGTAAATGAATGCATTTGAAATGCAAATATTCTATTTGGACGGGAATAATACAAGGAATTGAAATGCATTGGAATTTTTCAATATATTCACGGGAACACATGTGACATACCAAATCAGCTTTAATATCCCAAATTAGTATACATATGTGATATTTAACAGAATGATTGTAATAAGCCCATTGAAATATATACTTTTGCAAAAAATGAGAAAATCTTGAGCCTCAGGTGGGCCACAAACGTAAGGATCACAAACAAGCAATTTTTTTATTTAAACATAGCTTCTTTTTTTACACACCCACCCACGCGCACACCCCACATGGGCACTTGAACCCAGGACTTCAGTGTTGAAATGCAGAGCATCTACCACTGAGCCATGCATCAAGACCCCACAAACAAGCAACTTGCCAACGTTTTTTAACCGTCCATTTAGATGGCCAACCTTTGGACAGTTTGGATCATTCTATTGGTGTGATTTTAGTGATGTAGCCGATAATTGTATTGTTTCAGAGTATCATTAGTGTGCCACGTGTGTGGCAGACATGTGCGTAGCAGGACCTTTGTTTACTTGTGCGACTCTCCAAGGGAGCTCAAAAAGGCATTTCGCCCCATTTAATTCCAAATCCTCTCTCAAAGGGAGGAGTTCATTTTCAGGACCATTTACTCCCCATCCAAACACACCTCAACTGCCATGCACTCACTATCCCCCCATTTACATCCATTTACTCCCATCCAAACAGCCCCATAGTGATCTATCACGTGTACCAAAATATTTTGAAGTTCCAAGACAACCCGCAGATGAACACCATTGTAGAATGATCAACTACAATTCTGGGATCCACAAATGAAGAACTGGACTTGATAGCCAGACTACACACACAAGGAAATGTAATAATAATAATAATAGTATTGTTGTTGTTGTTGTTGTTGTTTGCTTTCCAAATGGGTGCGTTTTAAATGTCAAAATCATCCCCAGAATTTCAAGAGAAGCTCAACCAAAAACTTGAAACTTAAATGACATGAAGTTTTGAGGTGCCTTACTATTTCCCTTCCCATTCCAAGAATGGAGTCGATTGTTGAGCAGATGATCCTTGGTCCCCAAAGAAAATCCTCCCAGAATCACCATCATCATCATCAAAACACAATGAGAAAGAATTCCTCACTAATCCAGCTTTTGCAAGGAAACTTGGAACTGAGACGTCCCCAAATCCCAGACCAAGAAGACCATCAGGAGCAATACCGTCCAAATACCCACCACTTTGTGTCATACCACAGCTGCATTGAGGAAAGGACAAAAGAAAATCAGAACCTTCGTCGAGAATCAGGCATCATCAGAGACAAACAGCAGGTAGGAAAATGATAGAAGTGACGAGTCAGAAAATGAACAGCCGCAAATTCAAACAAATTGAGCACACCCTATAATTACTGGAGTCTTCACTGTGCTTGTAGATGCATGGTCACCGCTGGAAGCCAAATATAATGTGTCCTCAACCAACAATCCAGAACTTGATGTATTTTCTGAGTAGTAATCAACATTGTACGAACAGGGCTGCTTTGGGCTTTTGCACTTAGGTCCCAAAGAACAAAGCTCGTGGCTGCAAGATAGGTGCTTGCTGGTGCTGGATCCAGATGGACTATACACGCTTAGATCTCTATCCTGCATAATAGATGCCCCAAATACCAGGGAGCACCTGCCAATCAATCATTGGAAATAAGTGCTAAACCTGTTACCAAGTATTAGCGATACTTCTCAGAACTTGACAATTCCATTCACAGAACTGTGGAAGAAATGCTGCTTCACTGCATCTATTAGAAAGCACTAACAACTATTCTTTCATCATTTCGTTGAAAATAAGATCCGCAAAATGAAAGAAAACTCCACAGAAAACACAAAGGAGAGTAAATAGCCACCAACTTATGTAGGCAGTGTACAGATCAACTTGTAATGAACATAAATGAGTAGCAAATTCAGTGATGCAGTTATGTGAGCTATCTTTGTGCAGAATAATCAAGCAACTTTCAACTGCATCTCCCTACACGATTTAGCTCCACTCCAAATCTAGCCTCATAACCGATCCCTCACCAATGGGAAACACTAAAAGATTTTTTATTTAGAATTCAGTGAGAAAATATAGAAAGCTTTCTGATTGGAACTGGACATAATGGCTCGATGATCCATCAAAAAATTCTGAAAAACAGTATACGAATTACCCGTGCTTAGGATAGATAAATCATAAAGCCCAATATGTATAAAAAGATGTGGAAATTTGAGAATCTCTTCAAAATATCTTTTTCCAGGTCATTGATAGTAGAACGGGATGCCTAAAATGCTATCATCAAAGCTTCATGGCATCTTCGAAACCATGGGTTTTCCATCATAAAAGAAATCCTCCAAGTCATCCTTAAATGTTTCTTTCTGAAATGTATCACAAGATGCCAATGAGTGGAAGGATTCCCTAGCTAAGTAAGGGAATATCATGTATCTCTAATTGTTCGCTCTTCCTTATCCCCTATCTTGATGGATTTAGTTCTCCCTAACCTTTATTAATATTTGTTGTTTATCTTTTCTTGGATGGTAATTTTGTCACCTATCGAAAGCAAATAAAAAATTTTAATAAATAAATAAAAAGATAAAAACCCAATGTAGTAGGAAAATATGTTGTAAAATGGCAATGGAACGCGGACTTTTAGAATGTGGGCATCCAAATTTCCTTCAAACTCTCCTTGACCCACTACCTCCACTGAAAATGCTTGGAGCCATAAGTCCTTGCATGATGATATTCCCAACTTAGCTGCAACTCTTCCACACCAAGATTGTAGCTCAACTCCACAGCTGATTTCCTTCAGCTTATGCATTCTCGTTTAAGAAAAAACAGTCAGAATGCAATTGAAAAACTTTGGGCTAGATGTCCAACATCAAAATGCCACCTTGCCAACATCACTTCCCAATTTGTAACTTTCTTAATACACCTCATCTTTGTCTTTTGGTAAAAAACAAAAACAAAAACAGAAGAAAGAAAATACAACGAATGAAAAGTAAAACTAATTTCTTGATTAGTTTTCAAATGAGAAAGGAATATAAAAACAGTTTTATTTTGCATTATTACCTACTAGAGAGATCAACCGCTCCATTGTTACCCAGGTAGAGGTTAGCCTCAATTTTACTCCACATAAAAAATCTAACAACAACAATATAAATAGCAAAAAAGAATACCCAACAATCATTAGTTGCAGTTCATAATTTACCTAACGCTATGAGCACGAGTAACTATTACTAAGAAATATGGCTTGTACGATCAGAATTCCAACATTTCCACACAACCTAAAGGCAGGAGCATCATATGAACACAAATCCCATTCTTTTTGCTTTTTATTGGTAACCTAGATCCCTTCCCAATCTGTTTGAGAAATGGATTGGCCATCTTTTGTTCAGTGAAAGACAAGAAACTGTAGCTTCTCTTCCTCGAGAGAAATTTACAGGCCCATCAATAGTGGTAACAGCAGCTAGGTTGTGGCAGAGAAAATCTACAAACTCATAAACTATTTCACAGAATGTTTATTCACCCATCAAGTGCCTCAACTGCATGTCTTCCTGCAGCAAGAAAAAGTCCTCCAATGACAAAAATATGCCTTCTGATTTTGCAACACTTCGTGCAATATCAAAGCTCTTATGAAAACAACACTACGAAGAAGCAAGGTTGGCCGACTCGGCGAGTTGACTTGGGTCTCACCCTAGTCAACCTGATTTGTATTCCCCACTGAGTCAAAAAAAAAAAAGGCCAACTCAGTTGGAGTCGAAATAAGACATGAATCGGGCGAGCTCTCACATGACTCAGTCACTCTGATAACACGCTAAACTCAGGCACATCATAAACGCTTCTCCTCCTCTTCTTCCTTCTTCTGCTTCTCCTCGTCTGCCTTCGGTGCCGCGGCAACTACAATCTTTCTCCATCTTCTCTTCTACCTTCAGTGCTGTGGCGACTACTCTCATTTCATATGGTTCCCATTCAACCCCAAAAACAAGAGAGAAAAGCCAATCCTTTGGCAGACTACAATGGTTGATATGCATGCACTACGAAATCATGCACATGGCACACAAGTGACTCAAATCAAACAGTCCAAATTGTGATACACAACTCGGACTATAAAATAATACTTACTATGATTTTACTAGATTGTTGGAATTTAATGGGTGGCTGAAAATAACAATGTCCAATGGCCTGATTACAACAAACAAGTATCCACTAATCAGAGATTAGGATCATTCAATCTGATTTTTGGAAGATGATCAACACGTCATTGGTACCCAAATTTTGGATGGTTTACTTTTGAGTCAACGTATGGCACGTGTACAATTTCTAAGAGCCTGAGTATCAACCATTATACTCCACTAGACTATCTATTAACTCCCAATTCTTATATGGAGGATTTTAACTTGTGGATTAGACTCTACCACCATTTAAAATAATGGTGACTCTTCGATATTACACATGGCATAATTGCTAGGCAATCCAAACTGCCCAAATTGTGGAACCAATTGTGGATGGAGGAGCACAACAAAATAATAAGAACGAGAAGATGAAAGTAAGAAATTCATTTTTCCCTAGTAATTTGTATCGTTCACCACTTTACTTCTAACCATCCATTTGATATCCCATCAATTAAGTGGTTAGGATTTCTTGTCAGATTTATTGAACCATTTTAATATTTTATTAATGGACATAATTTGGGCTATCAACTATTTGCCATTTCAATCGGCCATTTAACATCCACAATCAGTTGTTAAAAAATAGATCACTGTGAATGCTAATTTCATCGAATGTGGAGCAAAGATTTGCACAGCCTAATTTGAATGATTCACATATAATCCTTTAATGTTTATAAATTTTTTAAAAAAAATTATGATCTACGAGATGTTTTAACCTAGGGTATTTGTATGGCTATTTGATGGGGGCATCCCGCGCACGCCGTCCACACGTGCGCGCACACCACCCCCCCTACGCTCGTACGCCAGAAGAAGGGCCTCACCGTCAATCTGGATCGATGACGATGTCCAGGGAGGGCCTCCTAGCTAGAAGACGAAGTTTTGATTTAAAAGAGTGGACCCGTTAGTCAAGAAAAGCCCATCATGGGATCTCATGATCGTGGCCCACTAGTCGGTTTGATTTCATATTTTAGGTTTTGTGTATTGTTATTATTTAGAACATCATGAACGCTTTGGATTTCTTTGTTTGGTTTTTATTTTAGTTTACTTCATCGCCAAATAATAGGTTACGCACATAACGCGAGTTTAGGGGTATAGGATTTTCCCTATAAATAGGCACCCCTTGTAGTTCTTTTGATTCATTCAAGTTTAATAAAAATTCCTACTTTATTTTTTGCTCTCTTAGTGAGTTGTAGAAGAATTCAAAAGTGGGTGCAAAGCCCTCCCTTTTCGAAAGGCTAACTACCGTGGTGCAAAGCCACATTGATCCCGATTCACCATCATCCTCCAGCATCTCTCTTTTCATCTTCTACCACCATTCGTGCTTCAAATTCATCATTTGTTGCAGCAATTTTCTTCTTTACAGCAGAATTCCAGATTTTGGCCCTACAGGAGGGCTGAAACTTCGATGGAGCACCATGCACAAGTCGTAGCTCGGATTGACCCGAAACTTCGGGGTTTTTGAGCACACCCCTGGCCGACCAGGCCCAAGGAGAGTTTTTCCGCAATCGACGCCCCCTCGCACGTGCAACCAGGTACCTGCACATGTGCGAGCACCCCAGGCCCGCTGTCCACGCGCGGGAACAGTCTTTTGGATCAAGTTTTTCTCTTGTTTCCCTCTTTTCATCCCTAGTTTTATAAACCCTAACCCTAGATTGTCCTAAATCCCCAATTTCTATCTTTTTTCTCACCCTAGCGTTCCTTAATTTGAAATTGGTGAATTCCTTGGATTATGGATTGATTGTCATACATATGTAGATGATTTCTATTTCCCTTTGAGTATTATTTGGTTCATAATTTTCATTGATCCAGCCCTAATGTGTGTAGGCCTAGACCCACATAGATTCCCCTTAATTGAATATTTGAACTTTTGTGTGGGATGTGGAATTTGTGTAATTGTTTATAAACTATGTGATCTTAAATCTGAAATCTTGCACATCATATCTGAATTTCATGTCCTGCATCATCTGGACGAAATCGATGCCAATGGCCAAATCATATCAGCGGTATGGGTAACTGGAAAAGGAAAATGGGCCCCAATTCTGTCGAACCATGACCTGTAGACCAAGTCAAGTCCAAGTCCCAAGTTTGTCAACCTTGAAAAGAAGCAATTGGTTACTCATCAAGCAACAAGTTAGCATCTTTTTTCAATCAATAATTAATTACAACTCATCATCATCAATTTGGGGCTGGCTTTTAAATGGTAGATGCATAAAGATTTAGAATCAGACGTTCACCAAACATCCTCTCTCTTAACCAGGATCTTGGAAGCAGCCATGGCAACACCAATCACATGCTAGTATGGTCCCATCTAGTATTGACCCCCAACCAAACTATTACACACACAGTCCTAAAGGGTGAGCAAGCAAAGCAGGGTTGCAGAGCGGCAGCTACCAGGCAAACCTTTAATTACAAACTACCACAATCGTTATATACACTGGCAGTTTCCACAACAGCACATTAACTAATCCAGGCAACACAACATACATAATTGTAATCATCAAAATCTCCATTCTGTTGCTGGGTTACTCAAAAATGGATATGAGCACTGAGTACAGCAAGGCTTGGGTACAGCTGCCGATCCTCTAAATCCCAATTTATTGTTATACGAATACCATCAAGAGGTGATTTCTACAATGTGTTGAAAAGCTTAAAGAATCTCAAGACCAAGCAAGAGAGGTGGTAACTCAGTTTTGTCTCCGTAACACAATTCCAATATTAATAGGTGATTTCATATATACCAGAATTAACAAAGCAAGAAGTGCAGAGTTATGCAAAAAGGATCTGAGACAAATTAAAACGAAGTCACTTGGAACAAAGATTTTTTTTTTTTTAAAGGAAACATGCTGTTAGTAATTTTCAGTCTAAATAATGATAATTGCTGAATTAGGGCTGTTGGCCTACCAGACGATAGTAACTGGCAGACACGGGAGCACATTGTATGCAATCACATGGAACCCAAAATAAATCACTTCCAGCATCCAATGCAACCAGAAACGAAACATTAGGGGTTCCAATATCAACCCACGTGTAATGTAACCTGCCCATCAAACAGTAGAGCATCTCAATTGACAATTCTCAAATGCTTGGTATAGAATAGGAACATAAGTAAGAATTATCGTAAAGGGAAGATTTTAGCCATTAGTTTTTTTTCTTAGAAGGGAAGATTTTGAGCCTCTTTTTTTCTTTTTTTGAGAAGCATAATTTCAACCATAAAGAAAAATAACGCTAGGTATAGAATAGAACATGAGTGAGAATTAATGATAAAGGGAACATATTTTACCTTTTTTATTTTGAGAAGTATATTTCAACCACAAAGAAAACAATTTACACATAGATAGAAACATTATACACGCTTCATGTAACTAACTACACAGACATCTTTAGAAAAGGGTGAATTATCAAGTCGATCGTGTTATCATGTCACCATCAACTGTAGGAACCTATAATTCTTGCCAAAAGCAATAATTAAGGAAGATCAGAGGCAGAAAATTGCACGTCGGAATTTTGAACCAAAACTCATAACATAGATGCATCAGAAAACACCATGGGCAAGATCCTAATTTAGCTGTTATAGTGCAGATAGAAGTTAGAGGAATAGAAGCATATTAGATTATGCAAGCAGCTTCTAAGATTTATAGGAATAGAAGCCTATATAAATTAACCATTATATAACAGAGCTTACAGTACGATGATAGATTTTTTATCACTTCTCATGAGAAGCAGAAAACATAAGAACAAGGTACCTATCGCAAGATCTAGGGGATAACATGATCTATTGCAAGAATGTTGGACCACATCGAGCTTTGGATGTCAAAGATCTAGGGGATAACGCCTACTTGCTCAAGCTTCTGCCAGAGGGCCATTTTAGTGCATCTTAAATGTCAAAGATCTCACTTCTTACATTGATGTCATACAAATGAAATACAGGAGAGCATGTCATACGACTTAAACGCCCAAGCAAAGTGAAGAAGAAAATGACAATGTGCTTGACAATCAGATGGTTTTCACAAGACAAGGTAAGTATCGGGAATACTTGGTCAAGGGGGGGAGCAGGAAATTGTCCAACTCCATATGGATTCCACCAGTTGATTTCCAGCAACTTAACCCAGTCCTTTAACAGGGGTAAACATTGAACTTGACAGAGCTGAGTTGCATAAGCCGGGGAGAGAAAATGGCAATGAGCCTAGGGCCCACAGAGTCTATAATGCCAGGCCCAAGAAATTAGCACCATGCCCACATTGTTTGATTGACAATCAAAATGCTTAGAGCCCATAACCTCTTCCTCATTTACCAAGTTGCAGTTTCTTTTTCAAGTTAACATCTTGAGCAAGCTTCTTTTGTCCTAAAATCATTTAATGCTCTCTTTTTAAAGGCAAGCAAAAGTTCACTTGAAGCAACTCCATTATTGGCAGTGCTCGATTGATGCGACTCCTTTCATTTATCTTAATAGAAGTCCGTATCTCCATCTTCCTGGCTGCTTATACGCAAAAAATTTCTTGATGTCTCCCTTACTTAAACCTTAGACTACATGCCTAAACTTGCTCTCTTGCAGCCTTAAACCAGTCCACAGACCAGAACTCCTAACCGTAACTTCTGCTCTAACAATCCCCATCAATAGCCCTCATTTTAACCTTTTGAAACCCTAGTTTACACTCCAACTCTCTAGACCTTCCTGACACCTTGACTTATTATGTTTTTATTTTTTGCCTGATATCTCCCCTAATTAACCCTTAGCCTGCAGGCCTAAACTCACTCTTTCCAGCCTTAAAACAGTCCATAAACCAGCAATTCCCAATCCTATCTTCTGCCCTAACAGTCCCTATCAATAGCCCCTAGTTTAACCTTTTGAAACCGTAGTTACACCAACTCCTCTCTAGACAAATGTCTTTTTAGGGAATTGTACAAAAAAAAAAAAAAAAAAACTAACCACCTACTATAGAATTTACATTCTGGTACTTTTTCAAAAACGTTATCAATAAGCTACTCATTAATTTACGTAATTATCATTAGAGTACCTTAACAACGGCTCAGGTCGGCCATGCAAGCAAATGGGTCGGTGGCTCAAGTGGGCCCTACCGTGATGTTTATGTGAATTCCACCCCAACCACCAAGTGTGTCACCCCATATTAGGCCCAGGGCCCAAAATCATCCCCATCCATAATTTTGGTGGACCACACAATTGGAAACAATGTATGGGGAAACGCTCACCCTCCAAATTGCTTCCGTTCATGTGACCCACATGAATCATGGATGGCCTAATTTCTAGGCCCCAAGCGTATATTTTGGAATGGCATCTAATATTTGGAGTGGATTTCATATAAACATCACAGTGGGCCTTGTAAAAATCAAGGGCGAAGATCTCTCTCCCAACTGTTTCCTTTGGTGTAGCCCACTTGAATCACATGTGATGTCACCTTAAATTTTTTAGCCCTGCGCCTAATATATGGGAATATATGGGATTACACATCTAATTGTCATAGTAGATTTCACATACACATCATGATGAGCCCCATAAAAATCAAGGGCAGGCACCTCTCCCAACTGTTCCCTAAAAATTTGTTGCTGATATATTAGAAAAAGGAAATTTTGTGGCCCCCCCTCTCCCCTTATTTTCTTTTGAGGCCTACCATGACGCGTATGTGAGAGATCCATTCTTAGCATTAGATGTGTAATTCCATGTTGGGCCCAAGGCCAAAAAATCAGGCCGACTTATTCAGGTGGGCCGCGCCGAAGGAAATAGTTGGGAGGGAAGGAGAGTTGGGAGAGAGGTGTCCACCCTTGATTTTCACAAGGACCACTGCAATGCTAAAAGGGAGGTGATCAGCGGTATTAGTTTTGAGCTTGGCGATGGGGCGAATATTCGTTTCTGGGAAGATAATTGGGTGGCGGACAGCCTCCTTAAAGATAGATTTCCACAGATTTTCGCCTTGGCCCCAGCTAAATCAGTTTTAGCGATGGACTGTTACGAGATAGTTGGTAGCAATATTGTGTGGAGTGTTGTTTGCAGCCGTAATCTGCAAGACTAGGAAGTTCTGGAATATGCTGAGTTGCTGGAGTGCATCTTTGTCCTCTCTCCATCCAAATCGACCCCCGACAGGCTGGTTTGGAAGCATTGTAAGACAGGCAGTTTCTCGGTATCCTCTTTGCACAGCCACATCTCCTCCATCAGATCCCAGAATCAGGCTATAGGGGAGGCTTTTTTATGGAAATATGTTGTCCCTCCCAAAATCGTGGTGTTTGGTTGGCTGGCGGGGAAAAAGAAGATCCTGACCATCGACAACTTGCAGAAAAAAGGGATGATTCTCCCTAATATTTGCTTGTGCTGCATGGGTCAGGAGGAAACTGTGGATCATCTTCTGGTGCATTGTTCCTTTATTTTCCACATCTGGGCCGATTTCCTTCATAGTTTCAAGATCAGTTGCTGTTTTCCTGAGAGGGTGGATTCTTTCCTGCAAGCGTGGCATGGGGTGAATATGGGCAAGGAGAGAACAAAGATCTGGAGGATGGCGGTCCTTGCCATCTGGTGGTTCGTGTGGGAAGAACGTAATAGTAGATGCTTCAGGGATGAAGCCCATACTGCTCAGTATGTGTCCTCCAAGGCGAAGAAGGCCCTGATAGAATGGGCCACGCAGGTTGACGCGCTGAAGAACGCTGATATGTTGTTTTTAGGGGCGTGAGCTGAGCTGTTCTGTTTCTGCTATCTCAGCAGTTTTTCAGTCTCAGTTTTTGCTTTTTCAGCCTTTTTGCTTTTTGTTTTTCTGGTTTTCTTTCGGTTGTTTTGCTCTCTTTGTTCTCCTGTATCTTTTCGTTTTAATGCAATATCCTTTCATCTTTCAAAAAAAAAAAAAAATGCTTATATAAAATCCACTCCAACCATTAGATTACACGCCAAAAACTTAGGCATAAGGCCCAAAACTCAGGCCCATTTGTGATTTAGGTGGGCCAAACCAAGGGAAACAATTTAAAGGGTGAGTGTTTTCCCATACACTTTCCAATCATGTGGTCCACCTGAATCACAGATGGGGCTGATTTTTTAGCACTGGGCCAAACATGGGGTGATGCACCTAGTGCTCAGGGAGGATTTCATATAAACATCATGGTGGGGCCCACCTGAGTAGCCAACCCCTTTGCTCGCACAGCCGACCCGAGTCGCCCTTAAGAAATCTAATAGAAGGTACCCATGATAATTAACTAAATAGATGGAGTAACTTATTAAAACCTTTTTGAAAAAGGTACATGAATCTAAATCCTATAAGTAGGTAGTTTTTTTTTTAATTCCCTTCTTTTTAACATTGACAAACCAGACCAATAAACCCAAAGCTCTTAAACCCTATCTTCCACCCTAACAGTCCCTATCATTGGCCCTTACTTTAACCTTTTGAAACACTAGTCTGCACTCCAACTCCTCTCTAGACCTTCCTGACTACTGGTATACTATTTTTTCTTTATTTCTCCCTCAATTAACCCTTAGCCTACAAGCCAAACTCACTCTCTTCCAGCCTTAAACTGATCTACAAACCAGCATCTCTTAACCCTATCTTCTGCCCTAACAGTCCCTATCAATGGCCCGATAAGTCCACCCCAACTTGTTCTTCTTGCTTCACTATCAATTTTAATATCCACATTAATGCCATGACAGTTGAGAATGACTTATTTCTGAGTATTTGTTAATTGATTGTACAGAAGTTTGGTGTATTAACCATTGGAATGGTATTCATAATCAAGAATTATCATATGATGCATTAGGATTTCAACCATTGCCCATATCTCCTTTATATCAAACCACAAAAAGAAATAAGCCATTAACAATGACCTAGTAGCTAGCATGTTCACCTATTGTCCATAAAACAAACAAGCACCAAGAATTATTTAAAACTCAACGCATTGCCAAAATGCTCATGAGTGAGATCCGCAAATCTAACACCAGAATTCATGATGCTGTCCATGCTAGAATTATCCACAACTTGGAAAAATCAGATTACTGAATCAATTGACACAGAAGGTGAGTCTGTCTACCAAAGAACCGAAAGCTGTAGGGATGAGGACATGTATCTACTCTAAGCTCCCAAGGCTAGTTAGACAAATAGATTTCATGAGTTAACTTTAGTTCAAACTTCGTGGCTGATGAAAAGGGGTTTTCCTGTGGAATAGAAAGCTCATGGCCTGTTTGGATGTACCCTAAAACGCCCAAAATGGGAATGCAGTGAAAACTCCTTGGATGCATTTCCATCACACCTCATTCTAGGGCCCATTGTTTATTTTTTCTCTTCTGTTTTTTCTTTTTTCTTTTTCTGTTTCTTTTCCTTTTCTTTCTTTTTCTTTTTTTTGGAAAGGCTAGGGCCCATTGCTTCTGTGTCATGCAGGGCCAGCCAAATGGCCCCGGCAGGCATCCTGCTTCCCACATTTTGTTCTACACCCAAAAAGGCAATCGATTTGGCTCCAGACCATGGTAACCAGGCCAGGGTACCCATTTCACCTCAGAAAATTGAAACATCCATCCACATTTCTTGCTTCTTTCTTCAGAGCAATTACACTTTTTTTTATTTTTAAAGTTAATTTGCGCATTGAAAAAGTCAGTGCAGGTCACTCAAAGCCAATTGAGATGGTGTGGTCATGTGCTAAGAAAATTGGAGACAGCTTAGGTAAGGAAGGGAACTTCAATGAGGGCCTGTTTGGATGCCCGTAACATTTTTAAAATGCAACGAAGTTACAAGTGAGATTGTTACAGTTGGTGTTTGGGGGAGGAAAGTCACAGTAACTTCCTCTCAACCTGTGACTTTCTTACAGGAGAAAGAGGTGAAAATGATACAGATACTTGAGTCGTTTTTCAACTTACCTGTATCTTTGATTTTTTATTTTTTATATTTGAAGGATAAGTTACATGTATCTTTGATACAGGGATACAGGTAACGGCTGGAATTTTTGAAATAAAAATTTATGGGAAAAATCGCAGCTTACATTGAAGAGGCCTACCTACAAAATTTATGCGAAAATTCGCAACTTGCAACTTGCATCTGTGTATTGAAGCCGGTTGGTAGCCCATTTGCTATATAAACACCTTATCCTCCTCCAATGTCTCCATCTCCCTCTCTCCCAGTCTCCTTCTCCCTCTCCTAGTCTCCTTCTCCCTCTCCCGTCGAGCTCCAACAAGGTTAGAAAACCCTTTCCTTCTTTTTTTGTTTTCCCCTTTCTTTTTGCGTCAGGTTTTAGAGAGGCGGTTTGGCTAGGATGTGTGGGTAATGGTTGGTGGTCTGTGAGGCCCACCATCTTGTATTTGTTTTATCCATGCCGTTCATCCATTCTTTTAGATCGTCTTAGGGCTTGATTCCAAAAATGAGGCATATCTAAATCTCAAGTGGACCACACCACAAAAAACGGTAATAATTAAAATTCCACCATTAAAAAACTCCCAGGGCCCACCGTAATGTTTATTTGACATCCAACCTATTGATTAGGTCATTAAGACATGGATGAAGGGAAAAAAAAAACAAATATCAGTTTGATCCAAAACATTGGTGGCCCACCAGAAGTTTTTAATGTTGGGCATTCAATCAACACTGTTTTTAGTGATGTGTTCCACTTGAGATTTGGATGTACCTCATTTTTGGGCTGATGACTTAAAATGATCTGAAATAATGGATAGATGGTGTGGATGAAACAAATACAACATAGTGGGGCCCACATAACATGTCAGCAGCCAAACCATTGTAGTCAGCTAAAATTGGCTACTACTGATGGTGCTATGTGGGCCATACCATGATTTATGTGTTACCTCAAAGTTTTTTTCCCCACATTACAATCATTTTGAAAATGTGGGCCCACTTTTATGGCTCGCTTGTTGATTAGTTTAGCCTAAGAATCGACTAAACTATTCATTTACATGGGCTTAATAAAATGTAATAATTTTATCCTAGTTTTTTTATGTGTCAATCTGATTTTTCAACGATTCCATATTTCAAGCTCTGATTAGGGTAAATATACAATTTATTACATGTAACAAAGTTACAGGTTATCCAAACTCAAAAACAAAGATACCTGTAAGTAAGTAACAACTTACATCCAAACAGGATTACCTGTAACTTTCTTTCACCTATAAGTAAGTTGCATGTAACTTTCTTATCACTTCAAAAAGTTACAGGCATCCAAACAGGCCCTTAGGGTTGAAGGGCCCGAAAGGAAGATGAGAAGAAGACCTAAACGGACTTGGACAGTGCTCATGAGAATGGATATGTACAATTCTTCACTTACATAATGTGGGACCTTTCAAATAGGAATTTTAGATGTAGCAGGATTCATAAAGCTGACCCCCAAATATCTGTGATATGGCTATGGTGATGATGATCAAGGCGTTTCAGAGTGCAGATCAAGATTGAAGAGTTGGTTTTGCACGTGTGCAGTGCATACGTGGGGGCAGGTCCCACCAAAAACACAAGCTTTCGAAAAATCAGGCTGATCAACTACCCAGGTGGACCACAAGTGTGTGACATAAATGTAAGATTATAAAAACTAAGGGCTCATTTGGCAGCGCGGAATTGGAGGGATTCATGGGGATTTGCTGTTTTTTGGTCGTTCAGTAGCAAGGCATTGGAGGGGTTTAAATTTGAGAAGAATCCAAAAGGAGCTATTTTTGAACTTCCAACTAAAATCCACGTTGCCGAATGAGCCCTCAAATGAATTCCCTACTACATTCACCATATGCGTGTGGACCACATGATGAGATGAACCAACATGGCAAGTGAATGCGTAAGGTGGGACCCATCCATCGAATGACCCGGATCCCACACACGTGCCGATTTTGCCTAGTACGCATCGAACCTCCGGTCAAATCTCGGTTATTAGAGTTCACCTTAGCCATTGTCAATAACTCCATAAATCCAAGCTTAAAATAAATGGATAAATGAGAGATGAAGAAAAAAAAAATGCTCGATTTATCTCACCATCCGAAGTCGTTTCCGAACGAGACCGTCTCACTCCCTTCCGAAGGAAAAAGAGACTGATACTTGGGGTTGAGCTTCAACTTCGTCCTTTTCAAATCGCTGCGAACGAGAATCTGGTAGTATTCCATGCTCCTGCGCATCGGCCAAGAACCGGCCAAAATCCCTCCATTCCTAGAAACCCTTATGGCTTTTGCTTCGTCGGACAATCGGTGGATGAGTTTTGAAGAGAAGGTGAAAGAACGAGCATTTCCGATGAGGATGAAAGTCAGTAAGAGAGAAACGACGGAGCGAGCTGCCATGGCGACTCGGAACGATTCGGGAGGTTCTGAACGGATAAAATGCACGGATCTAGGGTTTTCTCGGATGGAGGAAAAGGCAGGAGGGAGCTGGAATCTAGTGTATGGGAGATCGTCAGGAATTGTATAGAATCACAGAGAGAGATTTAGGGTTTTTGCAAGAGGGAGAGAGATCTAGAGTTTCATTTGGTTTTTCATTAAATTTCTTCTCTCTCTCTCTCTCTCTCACTCTGTGTGTGTAAAGGGAATGGATATAAAAGAGAAATTTCTCAGGGTTTTTGAAAGCTCAGTTCCGAGGGAGTGACACTGGGATGCCTATCTTGCGCACTAGGTGTTTCTACGCACCGCCTCCTTTTGAGCCCGCGCGTAGCATCACACGTTGGACAGGTAATGCGCGCAAGGGAGATGATACGGGGGAGCCGGAAGAACCGTGATGCGGGGGAGCCATCTCTCTCCATGAGAGCGGGATTAGGTGCGGCCCTCACCAGGGGCCACCGGATTAGATGCGGCCGTTACCATGGGCCCATTTACGGATATATATTCTGAATCTGGATTCTCTTGAGATGAACTTATTTGTTGCAATATAATTGCGCTGGTTCAAAATATACTATATTTAATGCTGAAGTGCTGACAACGTTAGTAATAATGTGGACCAATCACAGTCTAGAAAACAGAAATAACTAAATTGTAATGAGAGGATCCAAATTCATATATTCTATATCCACCCCGTATCTCTGTTTCTCCAAATTTTTTTAAGAACACAAGCTCAAAAATGAAGCATATCTAATTCTAAAGTATACATATTATAGGAAACGATGGTGATTGGATGCCCTCCTATTAGAAAATTCTTACGGCTCATTGTAATGTTTTTGTCATGCTTATTTGCCATTAAACTTATTGATACAGCCTCATAAACCTGAACATGTTTATTTGCCATTAAGCTTATTGATATGGGCACATAAACCCGAACAAAGGAAATTTTTTTAAAAAAATTAAAAAAAAAAAAAAAACAGATATCATTTTGATTCAAAACCAGTAGGCCTATTAATGGTCAATCACCACTATTGTTATACCTCTATGGTATGGTCCACCTCAGAATGGGATATACTTCATTTTTGGGCATGTGCTCTAAAGTGATCTTTGAAGAATGGATGGACAACCTCGATGTAGAATATATGCATCAAGGTCGCTCCACACCATCTTAGGTGAGGCCAAGGCAGCACCTAATTCACTCATCTCTCAACATGACATGCATGTGGCAGGGTGAAAACGGATTGCATCCACACACCATTGACCTTCCTGGTGTGTTGACGTGGCAAAGCTTTGTGAACCTACCTAGATGTATGTATTATATCTAAACTGTCCATCCATTTTGGGATATCATTTTACGACATGAGCGCAGAAATAAGGCAAATCCAAGCCTCAATAGACCACACTACACAAAGCAGTTGAGGTCAATGTCTACCATTTAAAAGCTATTGGGGGCCACAGAAGTTTAGATCAGCATCTACCATTTAAAACTTCTCGGGGGCCACGGAAGTTTTGGATCGAGCTAATATTTGAGTTTTCCCTTCATCACGCTAGGTTGGATGGCAAATAAACATCATGGTGGGCGTCATTGTCTCCATTGCTTTTTTGGTCCATTTGAGGTTTGGGTCTACCTCATTCATGCCTTTAAACGATACTGCAAATAGATGAACGGTGTAGATATAACACATACATCCCGGAGGGACCTACAAAACTTTGTCACGTCAACACACCATCGAGACGGCGGTGTCTGGCACACCACGCAATCTGCTTCCCATCGTTATTATCCACCCATTTATTAGCATCAAGATAGATAGTTTATGTTCTAAAGATAAAATCATAAGGAACAACTAGTATTGTAAATGTTGAGAATATAAAAAATTATAAGGTAAAAATGCATATCATTGTTACTATTAATTCATGTGTTTGTGTCAGTGATAGATGATGATGATAACAACAACTAGAGCAGCAACGATAACAGTAGTAATAAGAATAAATTAATAAAGAGCCTTTGGTTGTCTTATTAGACAACCTAGTTTATGCAAAATAATTTATTTATTTATTATTTTTTTTTTTAAAAAAAAAAAGGATCTAACAACTAGTAAGCTTATACATAATTGCATCATCATATGAAAATCAAGACGAGATCCTCACAATTGATATGATTGGAGAGGAGATCATGAAGTACAAAAACACTATTATCATTAAACACATGTCACCGCATTATAAATAAAATTGTTCCAAAGCATGTAATAACACAAGAAAGGCCATACATTGTGTAGTGGCTTACAACACAAGCTATAGCTATTGTGTTTAGCTGATGATATTGTTTCTCATGACAGATTGCAAAAGATGAGTGATTCCACATATGTGAAACCACGAGTAGAGAGATATAATAGACATAATTTGTTGATGTTGTGATTAACAAAGACATATGACACAATATGATTGGGTAGGCACATTTGGAAGCAGGTTTATTATCAAAAATCACGATAGCATCTCTTTAGTTATAAATGTCACCAACTACATTTGTCTAACGACGAGTCAATTGGAAGAAAATCTCACATACTCATATTAATTTATAAGTATAATCGGTCACATTTACTAACTGACTAATCAATCTAGAGAATATCCAAGAGGTCGATTCCAATATATGTCTCCAACAAAACCACCATACACATCTATTAATTTAGCAGAGAATGGAGTGCTCAGGGCTCCACGCCATTATAACTTAACACAATACTACTTTTTAGTTATTTGTGGCATATCCTTCACCAGCCATGAACATTTATTATAATTATTACTACTATTCTTTAATTTAATGCATTCACTACCAAAGCTAACACTATGCTACAGAATCAACCTGAATCAAATAAGTTATAATAAGTTAGTTAAGCACCTTATGTCTACGACTACATTGTTGGGCTTGAAAAGATCTCTCTGTCTCAAGCAAATGCCCAGCGGGCCTATCTTGCCACATGCCTAGATATTTTGCTCGACCATCTCACGAATAAGTTGTTGTTTAATTACAATTGCCTCGCCACGAAGTCCAGTTAAGTAACGAACAAGCAATTGTCCTATGATAGCCTCACCCTGTGAGTCTAGATCCAAGCAACAAATAAATAATCATTCGCATGACGGTCTCCTCGCAAAGTGAGGACCTAAAGTAACAACGGGTTGTCACCCCCACTAGCCTTTCTGCCACAAAATAATGTCGTTGGGTGTTAAACAATCGATCATCTAACCAATGACTAACTTGCGCACGAACTTAGCCATAAGGAATAATAAAGGGACCATTGTTTGTAACAAACGTCTTGTCACGAAACCTTGCCATGCGACGAACAAAACTGTCGAAGATCCACCCACCATCACCGTCTTGCTACAAAATCCGGTATTGCATGATGAATGGATTGTTCTTTCTAGCGAACATCCAACATGAAGCCAATGGAGAAACAAATGTCCACCTCTCCCACAAACTACAAGTGTCTCATATAACGAGGTTCAGCTCGCGACGATAGGAGTGTTGTTTCAAACGATCGTCCAGCTACGAGGCCAACTAAGCACGTGATCCATCTCTCGTGCCTAACAACCTTCTTGCCATGAACAGGCAGTCGTTCCCGACAACTGTCTTGCTATGAATAAATTGTTGTTAGTTGTCCTTTTTTTTTTCCTTATTTACTTTGTCACGATATCAGCCTATATATCCCACGATATATATTGTATTCTACCTATGCGATATGAAACACGTAAGTAATGCCGATATATCCCACATGCTCGATCTAGTAACTATTTTTAATTTATGATCTTTCTTTTTTTTTGAATTTGTGTTAAATTAGTGTCAAATGGTCACAAATCCATTGGTTATTTATGTTTTACATGAATGATTATGGAGTTGAAGCTTTAATCTCGATATTCATTAGTTTTTCATGCTCTTCATTTTATTTTATTTTTTTGAAAATTTTCTTCAACTAGTTGTTAATCGAGACTAATTTAGAAGAATTTAGGAGTACTTGATGAAACGATCATCACAAACATTCTAATTTTGAAATTTAAGTGTAGGTGGTCCGATTTTGAGAAAATACGAAATTTACCTAATTTCTCACAAATTGCTTATAATGTTACACTCCAGACATGCAATCAAGCATCTATGATGGCTGATCCACTGATTTTTTAAGTCCTTGTCAATATTCAGAAAATAAAATTTATTTTAAATTAAAATTTAATTATAAAATTTATTAAAATATTATATATATATATATATATTTGAAATTTTTTCATTTAACCAACGGTCAATTGAGACTAATTTTGAAGTATTTATGAGTGTTTAATAAAATGATCATCACATATACTCAAAATATCATGCATTTGATTTGAATATAGTTGTATTAGTTCAGTTAGACAACACATAGCTTAGGACCCTATACGAAGAAAAAGTATTATGTGCACTTCTTTTTTTAGATGTTATGATTTAAAAGTATGTTTTAAGATTATTTTTCTAACAATCTCTGAAGTTTTATTGAAAAAATCAAATATTTAATTTCCTAATGTATCCCTGTGTTTCCGAAAAGTGTAATTAATTATCCGATACAAATGATATATCCCATGCGATAACTGATACGTATTTGTATCCCAAGGATGAGATACGTAACACGATACTGGTATTTCGAACATTGGTCACGCTCTGTAATTCAGATACATAGTGTGTACCCTCAAACCCGAGCTACAGTCTATGACTCCTACACCAAGTGCACATGATTCTACTCATCATACAACTACTATGAGGTAACATTTAATGTATTCCAAGTTTTCACCGTGTTAACATCCACACATCCACATAATCACATGTTTGTTCCATACCAATCCCATCACATTCACAACTACATAATGAAACTATGAAACTAAACTACGTCTACCCATTTGGGACTATTCAATCAGAATATTGGATACTGTCCAACGGAATAATGGTTATAAATAAACTTCAAACTGAACCTGAACATCATTAGTTTTAATAATGGAAACTAAATTTTCAATCAATCAGCCGTATAAATAAAATCATTCATCCAATGCAATGAGTTCATCTTCCACCAGATACGGCCATTGGTCTTGTGTTTCATCTGCCAATCCGACCTCATTCTATGTCACTTAATTCGGGTTTCCTGTTTCATTCGCCTCCATATGGATGCCAATCCACAATGCTAGCCACCCATGCTAGTGAGTGAACCCAGCATAGGTTCATACACAGCCGATATAAGATAGGACAAAGTAACCACCAAATATATGTATGCGGGTGTGAGTAAATACGTTGAGATGTCATGAAATGCATGTCAAGTGGGATGATCATCTACTTGCTTAGGTTGGATATTAGGAAACCTGCATATGCATCTGCTGAGCTTCCACCGAAGGTAGGCATAGGCAAGTACTGCATCTACTCCGTGAGTAGGCTTCCACTAATGTGGGGATCTAGTAACAAACCTACAAGGTAAATCATGCAAGGAGATTCCCCCGGGAACTGAGGCACAAGGTGTGCATGCAGTCATACAGAGCGTGCCTCTAGGATTCAACACAGGAATGCTTTGGATACATGTAATGCATGCTCAATGTCTATGCATCGCTATACATAATTAATATATACATCTCTCAGTGTGAGAGGAAACAATAGTTTTATTATTGTAATGATTTGCATGTTCGCATGTTCAATTCACATCAATAATCGGCAGAGCATGAATCGATACATCAGGGATCATATTCTTAGCATGTTAGTTGCCAATTATAACAACCATAACAACCATATAATATATTTTAACCGTATGGGTATGAGACACACTGGGATTAGCTCACTTGTTCTTAGTAGAGTCCAATCCACTGAATAGTCGTCCGCTTTGGAATCTGGAATTTAAATTTCTATTAGGATGTTTCAATGCATTGTGAATTTAATTAAGCTACTTCATCGAGTGTGGTCCACCTTTGATAAACCCAATACGTCTCACTGGACTTATTAATCCATCACTCAATTTCAAAAATCAACAAGGGATTATCGATCATTGCAGTCAATCAATCAAGCCAGCTTGAGGGCCCTTGATCGATCTTCCGTTTAATCGACTACAAATCGATAATATTTAGATTTTAACGTCTCAAGTCTTCGAACAAATTTGGTCACCTTCGATTGATCGAAATTACCCATTGATCGATCGAAATATGTCATATTTAATTCAATTCGTTTGTTAGACATATTTTGTTATTCTCGATTGGTACCCTTGATCAATCGAACACCAACTTCGATTTATGGATCGAAGTTGGCTAAGCTCTGTTACATGATCTAATTTCTCAAAAGTTTAGAGTTTTTAATTTTCTCTTTAGATTGCATGGATTCCATTAATCAAAGGGTTAGGTCCAAACTATCTAATGACTATTTCTCTCTTAGAGTCTAGAGAAACCAAAGGATCGCCTAAGATTCGTATTATTAGGGGACGTTTGGCACATGGTATTAGATGGGATTAGGTGGGATGGAATTGCATTTGGTCCCATGCCAATTCCACTCAATGTTTGGGAAGAATGGAAAAGCTTGGAATTAGATTAGATGGAATTGCATTGGGTCTCGTGCCAATTCCACTCGATGTTAGCAAGTTGTGTAGGTCCCACCATGATGTGTGGGCTATATCCACACCATCCACCCATTTTTCGAGACCATTTTAGAGCATGAGCCAAAAATCAGGTAGATATAACGCTCAAGTGGACCCCACCATAGAAAGCAGTGGGGATTGAATACTTACCATTGAAAACTTTTTTGGGGCCACATAAGTTTCGAATCTGCCTCATTTTTAAGCCTATGCCATAAAATGAGGCTACAAGACAGATAAACGGTTTGGATATAACACATGTGTTATTCTCGGTAGTTTCAAATGATGGTGGGTATATCCATTCAATATACCACCATATTACAAACATAGCATGGAATTAAGCTTATCCCATGGTGCTTATCCCATGGTAACAGGGGACAATCCCTGCCACATGTAATAATTACGTTTTTTTAAAAATCCCATGCCACCTAATCCTTCCCAATACCATGCGCCAAACACCCCCTTAGGGTCTACAATTGGTTAAAACCGTTTTATAGCATCATCTATCATTATCCATACTATTTATGGATCATTGTAGTAAATCTACAAGTTAAATCACTATGGGATTTGAGGCCCTGACACAATTTAGCCTTAAGATCCTTTGATTCGAATCGTTATGGACTAATGTGGCTGGATGTTCTCAAAGCCGACCTTCAATATGAGATCTCGAGCAAAGCCGTTTTCCTATCTTCAAAACCTCAATAAATCAAAACAATGGACGTAAGGTTGATCCACCTCGTTCATTGCTTAGATATAGGTTTTTAGATGAAAATTCAAAAAATTAAAAAGGAAAGTAATGGAAACTTTACTGATAAAGGCTTCTCCTTTGCAAGCCTTCTCTCTCTCTCTCTCTCTCTCTCTCTCTCTCTCTCTCTCTCTCTCTCTCTCCCAACTACTGTTAGGTTTTAGGGTTTCTGCAAAAATTTCCACCTTTAAATAGAGGAAGAGCCTTGGATATAGAAAATTCCTTCGGGTTTTGTAAAATTTCCCAAAAAGTTAATTACTACAATGTTAAAAATCAATCCATTAACCTATCATTCCACCAAGAGCACCTCTACCATTTAAGCTAAGTGCTTGGTTTTTTTAATAACCATACAATTAAATTATTAAAATTAATTATTCTGGTTCTCATATGGTTTGAAAATTCATGGTCATTACATATGTTGCTTGTGGAGTTCTTATCTTAGTTTTTCCTAATTCCTTCTTGTGAGATACCGTTTTCAGAATTTGGCATATGAGAGTTATGAATTGAAATTGGGGTACCACTACAGAGGCTATCAACTCCAGATTCGGGTTATGACAAATGAGCATTGGAAATTGGATTCAAGGCTTAACAGGCTAACTTTCACTAGTTGAAAGCAACATGCATAGGATCTCATTTTAAGAGAAAAAACCCCTAAAAACCAACAACTTAGTTGTATGTTAACTTTTCGTATAATGCCATTTTCTATAAGGGGCTGTTTGATTTTTAATTCCTCCCAGTAAATACACTGAAATAAGTAATTATTACTTGCTCCGCCTGTTTGAAATTATCCGTGAATTACGTTTCGAAAATCGGTCCATATAAACCCTGTTATTGCTGATTTAAATATGTGGACCCCACCATAATGTATGTGAGTTATCCACACCATCCATCCTTTTAAAAATTACATTTTAAGGCATGATCCCGAAAATGAGGAAAATCAAAAGCTCAAGTGGACCACACCTTAGGAAACAATGATCATTAACACATCAATGGTTAAAAGGTGTTTTCTCCCCTGGGCCCACATTGATGTTTATTTGTCATCCAACCTGTTCATAAGGTAACACAGTTATGGATAAAGTGGAAACAAAAATATCGGTTTGATTTAAAACTTATAAGGTCCTCAAGAAGCGCTCAATGGTAGGAGTTCAATTCCCATTGTTTCATGTGGTGTGGTCCACTTGATCTTTGGATTTACCTCATTTTTCGGCTCATATAATAAAATGAGTTGGCTAAAGGGATGGACGGTGTGGATAAGACACAAACATCATGGTGGGCCCCACGATTTAATATTTCTCTCCTTGGGTGACGCGAGGATGATATAAATGAATGGTGGCAGTCAACATCACCTCGGAAATGCAGCCGGAAATACAAGGGTAAATAATTATTACCCATCTACCCTGAATTACCTCTGTAATTAGAAAATCAAACAAGCCCTAAAATCATGTCACATAGCCTTGACATCAATACTGTCAAATTCATAGGCCCTACAACAAAAACAAGACTACATAAAATCAAGCTAATAAACACATCAAGCAGTCTACACATTTGAACCTAATGAAAAACTAAGAGGTCAGTCGAATGCCTGCAAAATATTAAGTTGTAAATACCTGTGTAAAAGGTTTACAATCCATTTTGTTTAGCTTTAAGCTACAAAATGTTTATAGGTAGCTACCAAACAACCCTATTATGCATTTACTTGTAAATCCCATAGGACTAAAGGATTTTACCACCATCCAAACTACCCCCTAACAGTTGGAATCAACTTGATAGTTAGATCAACCTCATTCACAATACAAGTGATTTTCATCATAGGTCTAACATCTGCATGGTATATATTTTGTATCAAGGTTATATGCTTGCAACAAAGGCACGGTTTCACTGGTTATATTCACTCATGCAAAGTGGCGTGCAAAGGATCCCATCAACACACCACCCATGTGCTATTTATGTCACAATGTGTGAGATCCAAGTCATTCGTCATATGCATCTTTAAAATAGTTTCATTTGTGAAATGCGTGCCATCTAAGCCAAACTAAGGCGTATGATGAATTTTAAGTCCAAATGTGGCACAACATGATACGATTAATGGCCTAAATTTTTGTCAAGTGAAAAATGACTTAAATTCCGTGCCATACAATCTCCATTTCGCATGGGACGAATGTTATATCCAAGCGACATGTTGCTGTAAAATTCAGTACCATGGTAGTAAGTTACAACAAGGATAGAGGTGTTCAACTCTCTCTTACTAGCATCATGGCAAATAGCATGGAGGGATATTCATAATAGCTCATGTACTGGGATTTGCTGAAATATGAATTTAGCC
This sequence comes from Magnolia officinalis, assembly GCA_021015155.1. Taxonomy (NCBI): domain Eukaryota; kingdom Viridiplantae; phylum Streptophyta; class Magnoliopsida; order Magnoliales; family Magnoliaceae; genus Magnolia; species Magnolia officinalis. The sequence continues at coordinate 5,186,129 of JAJHSJ010000004.1, read as the reverse complement.
TGCGAAAGGCTTGAATAAAATCTTGTGATACTTTCGAAGAAGATTATCAAATAATATTATTCCAACAATATTATGAGATTATTTTCAAAATATTGATCATTTTGATTTTATTTTTTTTTTTCTAATTTAAAAATTATCTACACATGAAATTAATCCATTTTATTCTTGTACATTTAATATTTAAAAATTATTTATTCATTTAGGATAAATATGTTTCAACATTTCATTTCCATCAAGGTTTATCCAATAATATGGCAAGAAAAAAAAATAAAAATATGATTTTTTATGAATATCCTTACTCCAGTGGGAGCTCTGCAAGATCCAATGCGATTTCCATTGGGCAACGTTTTTATCCTTTGGATTCACTTGCTCATGTTAAGACGTGAACCAAAAAATGAGAGAGATATAAATAAAACTTTATTGAGGCATATGAAACAAAACAATAGAAACATAAATGACAATTGTTGAAACCTTCCTGAGCAACATAATATTTATATGCTATCCAAAACCTTTGGAATGTTATCTGCACCAGATAAATGGAGACACGAATATCAAATATCAGCCTATCCAAATCTCTTGTGGCAAACATTCAATCCCACTTAGATTTGGAACTATCTTATTTTTTAGCTCACACATGGGAAGCTAATTGACATAATCAGCGTTACATGGGAGAGCCCACTAGGTGTAGCTAGAGGTTGGCATTGAGCCGAGTCGAGTTGAGGTGGGCCAAGCTTGGCTTGGCTTGTCCATGATGTACTCGAGTTTGAGCTCGAGCTTGAGCTTGGCCTCGAGCTCAACATTGAAGCTTGGCTTGTTTGCCAAAGCTGTCAAGTCGAGTTCGAGTCGAGCGAGTGGTTCAAGTCGAGTCGAGTTTACCTCGAGTCGAGCTTGAGCTTGTTGGGTGAGAGAGTAATGGATTCTATTCTTGATCCTCCTCCATTGATGAAAAATTCAAAAATCTTAAGAGAATCAAAGCAAAACTCAATGAAAAAATCAAACAAAGCTTCGAATCGGATGAGGAAACCTGTAAGAACCGATCTGTTCTTGATCTCCTTCCACCAGCAGAAATCCAAGTACTAGAAAAAAAACAGAGCAGAACACAGATCAGAAATCCAAGTAAAGAGCTCTAGCCAATCAAATCATTGGATTTCCTTAAAACTCTAACAAATCTGAGAAGAACCCATCTCGAATTTCTTAGATTTCTAGCCTAAGAAGTAGATCTCAAGATATTGAAATCATACTATTGTGGAGTTGAAATGAAAACTGGTGGTGGTAGTCGGGGCGGGCGTGCGGTTGGCTGTGGGCAGAGAAAGAGAAGAAAGGGAAAGGGAAGGGGATGCGTGCGGTCAGGTAGAGACTCTAGGGTTTGTTTTTTTATTTTTTTATTTTTAAGTTTAAACTTAAAACTTATATATATATATATATATATATATATATATATATATATATATATATATATAAAATATAATATTTAATATTTAATATATTTATTAATCGAGCTCGAGTTCGAGTTGAGTCGAGTTGAAATGCCCCTTGGTTGAACATGACTTGAACTCAACTCGAGTTTCAAATAGTTAGCTTGGCTCGGCTCGAATCAGCCATTCAAGCCGAGTCAATTCGAGCCGACTCGAGCGAGCTTTTCGAGCTAGCTTGACTCGTGAACAGCCCTAGGTGTAGCCTAGCCTCACCCAAGACAGTGTAGTCCTTGCATGGGGTCTGCATTGATATATGTTTTTCATATCCACATTGTCCATATATCTTGCTAGATTATTTTAGGGAATGAGGTCAAAACTGAAATATAACCAAATCTCAAGTAAACTATACTATAAAAAACAATAGTGATTGACCATTAAAACTTCCTGGAGTTGTAAAAGTTTTGGATCAAATTGATATATATATAGGTTTCAGTGACATTAATAACAAGCTGGATGACGAATAAACATTATGATGAACCTTAAGAAGTTCTTGATAGTAAGGAGTTCAATCACCACAGTTTTCTATAAGTATGATCTACTTCATTTCTTGATGTAGAGTGGGTTGCGAGCACTTTCATAGCCAAAACGGAGCACAAAAGGCCCGGTCAATGACACAAGTGATCCGGACCGTCAGAACTTAAAACGAATGTAGCTCGCAAATTGAAATAAGCTATCAAACGTACCATATGTGATTTTGGGGTAGGACGAGCTGCTTTATCCCACGTGGAATTTGAGAAATGCCATCAGATCAATGATTGAATTCCCATTTTAATTTTGTTTTTACTATTTATAGTAAGTTTTAGTTTAAGTATAGCTCTTCATCCATTAGGCTTTATGAGTTGCGCCCAACATGAAAAGTGCTTAGAATAATTAAGGGAATAGCATGATTGAGCCAAATAGGACGCTTACAATTTTTGACCGAGAACCATGAGGTCGAGTGAAAATCAGGACCGTCTATAAATATTAGTGTACTATTTATAAATAAGTCACGATTTCTAGTAGTTTTAGTTAGTATGATTTTGAAACTTCTCTCTAGGATTTGTAGCCTTATTTAAAGAGTTGTAAACTCATTTTTATCATCAATAAAATTATTTTTATTATTTTTTAATTGTAGATTTGAGATTTCTTAGCGAGGAGCCTAAAGAAGTTTCGTAGATTCAGATCAGTTATCCTCCATGAGGAAGACAGTGCTCGACCTCGAGTCCTTCCCTGTGTCACTTTTAGATGGGTAAAAAATTCATACATCAGGGAGAGCCCCCACAGTAATGGTAGCACCTACCAATGACATGGGCCCACAGGATTGCCGATTGCCTCTTAATACTGTCAGTAATGATGTGGCTACCCGACCGTACTCAGTGGCCCCATGATTAGGTACGCATTTTACCCATCGTCTGTATGTTATGATAGCTCATTTTAAGACAGGAGCCTCAAAATGAAGCAGATCCAAATCTTAAGTATACCATACCACTGAAAAACAATAGTAGTTGCAAACTACTTCCCAGGGTGTGGTCCACTTTTTTATTATCCTGCTTTAAATTGAGCGGGAAAAATAGATGGACAACATAAGACATATACAATGCCCGCGTATAACCGTCCAGCGGCGACTTACTACTGTCAGTGTCAGTAGGTAGTCCGCGTCAGGCCCACAGATTTTCCACTTTTAAAGGGAGTCCTGCTAGTCAGGTATCGCAAGGAAATTCGTGTCCATTTTCTCGTATTGTATGGAATTTTCTTCCAACATGCTACTTGCGCAATGAATCAACACTGTGAAAATGATTAATCCCATCATAAAGATCAATCTTTCTTAAACTTAGGCCGATCCTATCATAGGTGGGCCACACATGCAAATTGAATCAGATCGTCGGTTGTCCACCGATTCCAATTTTGTGGCCCATCCGATATGAGACCCAGCCTGATTTTTGCGCAAAGTCACCTTCACCGTGGTGTCTGCAGTTCTCACAGCACCGATGACTTTCAATATTGCCACGTTGGTGGAAAATATGGCATAGTATCACGGAAGCGGATTGGCTGGTGTACCACACCACCGACCTGGCTAATGCGGTTACGCGTCGTGCGAAGACTCGCGCTGACGCTCCTCGCGCTCCCAGTTGTATGAACGGTCCAAAGGAGATCATTGTAACACGGGCCCCACAATGAGGTATTTATTATATCCACACCGTCCATCCATTTTCCAAGATCATTTTAGAGAATGTTACCTAAAAAGAGTCGTATCAAAATCTCAACTAACACACAATAATTCTTACCGTTAAAACATTCGTAGGACCGCAATAACGTTTATTTTCAATGGAATATGTTCATAAGGTCACACGTATTATCCAAAGCTTCTGTGACCCAAAAAGGGTTTCAATGGTACACGTTCAATCCCCCACTGCTGTTTACGGTGTGGTCTACTTAATTTTGAATCTGTCTCATTTTTCAGATCAAGCCTTACGACTAGCTTTCAAATTGATGGACGGCTTACCTTATGATGAGACCCATAGAACTTGGTGACGTCAACACACCAGCCAGATTGGTGGTGTGTGGTACACCCGCCAATCCGCTTATATCACAAACAAGGTAACGTGTCGACTCTATAATCTAATGCCGCCGCGCCAGGGTAATTCGCGTGAGATAGCTATGCAGGTTTCTTTCACAAAACTAGAGCCATGAAGATAGTTTTTCACGAGATCTAACCCGTCCATCAGGTACAAAGCCTCTTTTTAACCATTGAAGTTAAATTTCATGATAGTACAATACTTTTGTATAAAACGACCACATTTTGTTTTGTGTAGGATCAAGCGTGGCGTTTATATGCCATTGAATCCGTTCATTTAAAAAAGGAGCCATACGATGTGAATTTAGAGGTTTCAGATATAATGGTTTGGAATGACCCACTGGAGAGGAGAGATTCATGCGAAAAAAAAGTGTGGTGTACGTGATGGACGGCATGGATTTCATAGACGCTACTTCGTTTCTCGGACGAAAGTGAAAGAAACCCCGTGGGTATCTAGCGCGAGGTACCCAAGTGGTGTCGAGATGACAGGAAAGATGCAATAATAACGCCTTCATAGGCGTTGCCATGTGTACGATACACTGTCAACGTGTCAGGAGATAACGTTGGTTGGATTGGTGAGACGTCGCCTCTGACAGAAATGCGCGCACTTTCGGCTCTTTGTTTCGCTTTTGGGATGAGGAAGGGTTGTTTTTTAGGCGCCTCTCAGATTCCCTCCCGAGGAAAAAGTCACGTGACTGGCTGCACTGATCTCGACGTGCTTACCAAAACGTGCCACTTCATTGGATGATCGAGACCGTCGGAGTTGTGGGCTCCACCGTGAGGTGTCCGTTTGCGAGGGAAGGGAATTGCGTGCTGAGTAAACTCTTTGGGTCCCACCGTTTGTATCCAATCCACGCCGTCCATACATTTTACTGCATGACCACACAATTGAAGCATATCCAAAGCTGAGCTGCCCTCGCAACAGGAGACACTGAGTTGAACGCTTGTTAATCCCCACCGTTTTCGTTTTCCGTGGTGTGTTTCAATCGAGCTTAGGATATACTTCAATTTTAGGCTCATGCCCTGTAATGATCAAGTGAAATGTTTGGACGCTGTTGGACAAGAGACACATGTTAAGTAAACAATACGCTTTCTGGCAGACTGAGTGGAGATACTTCGTTTCAACACTTGCGGGCTTGGTAACTATCCCTAGTGGGGGTGGCTAGCATGGAGTGTGTGTACTAACATGGATGTATATAAACAAGCCAACCCAAAAAAAGAAAAAGTAGTCCACAGTTCACTTTCATTTGGTAGGTGTTGATGTAGAAATCTATTTGGCCCTCCTTAGCTTATGAACATGCACGAAGAATAAAGAAAGAAGACTCTGGCTTGATGTCGGGAACCCTCTGATGTTAAAGTTAGAAATACGGGTTTAGTTGAATGTTAAAGGGTTATGGCTAGAGATTTCGCGTGCCTCTCCACCATGGGAATCATCTTATTTATAGGTGAGAAGAGGCAGTGGAGTAGGGTGTAATCATCCCTTTTTTGGCGGGGGCAGAATCCTAGTAGGATTTTGAGTTTACGTGCGGCGGGGATCCTTCTAGATCTTCGGTAAGAAAAATCGTAAAAGAGGTAGTTTCTATGATCTTCGACGCGGATCGCAGGCCGACTGGGTGTCGGTTAGGTTGAGCTCGGGCTAACATTGGGGTTGAGTGCGACTTATCCATTGGAGTCGAATATGACCTATACACTGAGGTTGACCTCGGCCAAATGTTGGAGTCGAATTCGGCCCGATGTTGAGGAATCGAGCTCTTCAGTCGGGCTTTGACCTGCTGAGGTCAGGCTCGGCTTAAAGCCAAGAGATGGAGCTTTCTTCCTTGTTGGTCATGAGGTAAGTGTTGAACTGTTGGATCGCACCTCTTGCTGTTAGAGTGCTCGACCTGGCCTGTCGACGGTAGGTCGACGTATTTTTCCAATAACAATAAGTAAAGATAAAGAATAATAAGTGGGATTCAACAATCAAGTGTCCATTGATCAAACGTTAAGATGGTGTAATCAATTTGATTTTCTGCTCACTATTTATGCCCTATGGGCCCCATATTTTGGCCACATTATCATTTTGAAGTGCATGCGCATAAACTCACTCTTCCTCATCGCGCAAATTAAACAGACGCAAGCATACCAAAGTATCGAGCGGCGCTCCCCGGCACCACAAAAATCTCTACCCATCTATGTGACATTAGACCAAGATGCATAAGTTTTGCAGGACCCAACAATTTTACATATAGAATCTACCCGTTCAAATTGATTTATTTTCTATTCAAGAAACTGAGGCAAAATATCAGCCAGATTCACAACTCGGTTGGGACACACCACCAGAATAGCGGGGATGAAATACCAAACAAAGGTTTGTGTGTGGCCACCAAGATATGCATCTTTCATCAAACCCGTCAACCAGGTGTAACTAACCAGGATGACGTAACGAAAACAAAATAAGCCTGAACCAAAAATAAAGCGGGCCACACCATGTGAACTCAATAGATTTTAGGAGCTATTTGACCTTCGGAGTCTTTTTTATCCAACTGACATTTTGTTTATAGGGTTCAAATGAGGTTTCTCACCTGATGGACGACATGGATTTAAATATAAAACATGGTGCGACAGCCATGCAGCTGCGTAAAACAGGTGCTGTAGGGTATTCCAAAGTCCTGTGACAGCCACTCCGTCACATTCGAACCAACTCATGTTCTGGGTGGACTCACCTTATGAAGGGGTTGGATGGGATGTCAACATCACGGCAGGACTCACGAGGGTTTCAATGGTGAGTTTCCCATCCGAATTTTCTCAGTTATGTGGCCCACTTGGGTTTTGTATATGATTTTTGGGTCCCTTACTTTAACGTGCTGGCGAAAATGATGGACGGATTGATTTCAGACGCAGTCCTGGTAGGCCCAGATGAAGGGAAAAATTTTTTAAAGATAATTTTAGGGCTTTATCCCAAAATTAGAGAGATATATATCTGAGGTAGTCCACACCATATGAAAACAACAGTGATTGGATATCCACCATTAAAATCCTCCTAAGGCCCACTGTACTGTTTATTTGACATCCAATCTGTTGATTTTGTCATACAGGCCCAGATGAAGGGAAAGAACAAAAATCAGCTTGATCCAAAACTTTTATGGTCACCAAAATGTTTTTAATGGTTGACGCTCATTCTACACTGTTTCCTGTAATGTGGTCCACTTGAGATTGAGATGTATCTCATTTTTGGTCTCATAGTGTATAATTATCTGTAAAAATATATGAACGGCATGGATGAAATACATACATCATGTTGGGGCCCACAGAGCACCGACCACCAGCCATTAGCTGGTGTCAGGGGCGAGTAGCCAATCCGTTCCCTACAACGGATGAACCAACATTATTAAAAGAAATAATGGACATTGGGGAGAGAATCTTTCGTACGCAAGCAGAGTTATGATGGATATGCAGGCACTTATGGATTACTTAGAAATTGCGAAAAGAAATTATTTAAATCAATCCGTTCAAATCATGGTCCCAATTTAGATGCATCATGAATGAAAAATTACGCTTATTGGATCATCTTACTATAGAACCAGTGGACATCTATTGCAAAGTTAAAAATGAAAAATATCCAATGGTTCCATTTCAACAAACAAGTGTCTATGAATTATAGATCAGGACTGTCCAACCAATCTAATTTTGGGATTCTTGGTTCTTTGATCCAGACTATTGGTTAGTTGGCCCCAATGTGAAATCTCCAGTACTTCTACTGCTGCAGATAAAAAACGGCAGGAGCTTGGACTTCTCCTGCTCACATAAACATTAAAAACATCCCTTTTGATATTTTCGGAAGGAACTCATAAAGATTTTGCCCATTCTTTCCACCTAGGCCCTCGATCCATGGTAGGACATTCCCAATAAATCTCTAATTGGAAGATCCTGGCTCTCAATCTTAAGGCCTCTATTTTAGTTGAACTTGCAATGTTGCTGAATATCTTCTTTTAAACATCTACCTGTTGGGAAGATACTTCTGCTGCTCTGCATGGTCCATTCATTGCAAAGACCAAAAGATCAACGGTCTAGATCAATAAAAGCCAAACTTGGACCAAATGAAAACTTGAATATACTATGACATCATCCAATTTAGGTCTAAAGCGTTTAAACAAAAATTGTTATGCTTTGACAAGAAGTCAATTTACAACAATGGCCACCATGACCCATATCAATATCATCATCCATGTGAACGTGAACATTGACCAACACTCTAGAACATAATATAGAGAAGTTTATAGAAAAATATCTTATGAAATTTACATTTTAATACTTTTTTCAATAAAGTTTTGAAAAAGCTACCGTATTAATTAATATAATTATCATTTCACTGACTTCTGTTACACTCCGTCAACCAACGGTTAAGTGGGTGTGCAAGTAAATGGGCCGAATGCTTGGGTGGGCCCACCATGATCTTTATTTAAAATCCACTCCAACCAATAGGTGAGTCACTCATGTTAGTCCAAGGGTCCAAAAATCACCCCATCTACGATTTAGGTGGACTACATGATTGGAAATAGTGCATTAATTGTCCTACAAACTGTTTAACTTGATATGGCCTGCTTGAATCAGGATAGGCCTGATTTCAAGGCCCTAGGCGCAAGTTTTGGTATAGCACCTAATAGTTGGAGTAGATTTCACATCATCAGCACGGTGAGCTTGTAAAAGTCAAGGGTACATATCTCTCTTCCAACAATCTGGTTTTTTTTTCTTTTCTTTGGCCAACCACAAGCCTGCCCAATTTTTATTTTTCACATATATATACTATAAGGTCGACCTCACCGGGATTTCCCATGAAGTCGAGTTGTGTGGGCCCCACCGTGATGTGTGTTAGACATCATCATCGATGCATTTGATGGGTCCCTTTAGGTTATGTGATATCCGAAAAATCATCTGTACACGGAAATCGGGTGGGCTATACCATCTAAAACCATGCGAAGACATGTCTAAAACATATAAAAGCACTTGGTGAGGCCCACCTGAGTTTTGGATGCGGTTGAAACTTGGTCTGACCCCTCATCTAAGTGGGACACACACAATGGATGGGCTGGATTTATGAATGACATCTCAGTGTACCCAATAAATGATCATGAATGTTTTAATGGGAGGATAACCTCTCTCAACTGTTTGTACGTGGTGTGGCCACCCAAGTCATGGATTAACTTGATTTTCTCAACTGTTGTACGTGGTGTGGCCACCCTAGTCATGGATTAACTTGATTTTTAAGCCCGTGGCCCACCATGGAATGGTGCATCTAATCCGGACGGTCCATATGATGCGGCATCCGATGAAACCTCACAGGACCAATTTTCACACTGATCTAAAACTCTGGCGGGCTATAGCAAAGAGAGATGCAAATCAAGGGAGGAAAATGTTTTCTTTTTCCATGGCCCACCAAGATTTGGATCAAAGTATAAGTTGGACCCCATGGGTTTCATGGGGTGCTGCATTACGTGGACCGTTCAGATTTGGGACTCACATCACGTATGATGAGTTCTCAAAAAATCAAGTAGCCACAACAAAGGCAACAGTTGGGAAAGAGACATCTACCTTTGTTTTTTACAGGATCTTCCATGATAATTATATTAAATCCACTCCAACCATTAGACTTCGGACATAAATTTAGGCATGCGGCCCAAAAATCATACCCATCTGTAATTCATGTGGGCCACACCAATGAAAACAGTTTGGGGGCGAACACGGTTTCCAATAATGTGGTCTCAACCTGAATCAAAGATAGAGCTGATTTTTGGTCCCTCGGCATAAGAAGTGGTGACCCAGCTGATGGTCCGGGTGGATTTTTCATAAATATCACAGTTGGGCCCACCCGAGCAACAGAAACGATAATTGAAAACGTTTTTGAACAAGGTACTAGAATGTAAATTCCATATTTATTAGGTAATTTTTAGTAAAATTCCCTATAGTTTATCATATATGAGTAATTAATGTTTCAAAAATATCAGTTGGGTAAATTATCAAAATGCCCTCAGGCAATCCGTTAAGTGGATAGAAACATGGTAATATCGGTATCCGAAACGATTAGGCGGGCAATTGGATAGAAAATTATGAATCAGGTAATGGCCTGTTTGGCCGGACCTACGGTATTAGGAGGGATGGGATCGCCATATCGCATCAGTCGATCCCACGAGTGTGGCTGAGTAGGGTTATATCCCACGGTGCACTTATATCCCACGGGACCATTTGCGGGATTTCGTCTTTGGGCCCGGATTCGCAGCCATCCCTCCTTCCTTACTCGAGCCTATCCCATGGATTTATCTCCCATCCAGTCACACGGAACGATGGGATAAAGGCGTTCAGGTGGTCATGAAGGCAGTGAAGATGGCAGGAATATACTTTTTTATTTGAGGGATTTCATGGGACATGATCATGATGGGCCCCACAGCGCACCGCCCAACGGCAGTGGCTGGAAGCAGTGGGTGTATACATGTATAAGCGCAAATCTTGGGATGTCATGCGAAATCCCAAACGGGTAGATGTATTTTGAACCGAGGGATTGCTGCAATCCCACGCCTAACCAAACAGGCCAGACGTCCATGATCCTGGGATATGGCCCACGTCCCACGGGAAAGAGGTGACGTCCCAAACAGACCATCCGATCGTGTCCCGGGATTGGTCCATCCCATGAGATTCTCAGCAATCCACTGACGGCGTCATAATTACCTTAAAATTGATCCCATCCCTCCTAATATCATGGGATTCGCCCGACCAAACAGGCCCCCATACCCGTATCTAATTTTGTCGGGTTGGATATGTTGGATGATTGGGCAGACGGATATCGGAGTCCGGATCCTCTGTTGCTGGGAATCAGGGATTTTCCATTCCCTGCATTTTCATTGGGTCATGTCATCACTGATGACATCAGCACTGTTGCAATGATGTCATCAGTGATGACATGGGCCAATGAGAATGCAGGAAATAGGAACTCCCTGTTCCCAAGCAGCAGAGGATCTGAGACATACAAGGAGCATTAAAAAAATAAAATAATAATCACTCTAGCTAACACTAGTAATCTCACAGCAATGCACCATAGTAGTGAATTTCCAAGCGGAATATAAAAACAGTAGGAAGAAAAAACTCTGAAAGTCTCCAGCTCGTTAATTGAGCTGGCAGAGTCACTATAGCGTGTGTGAGTGATCCAGGGTTCAAACCCTGGTTGTCTTAGCTTGTAACATTACTAGCGGGGGCACACACAAGCTCTGAAAGAAACCAGAAGCATTACATTAGGAGTGCCCTTTTCTTTTTTTTCTTTTTCTTTTTTTTTTCTTCTAATCACAAACGCCACAAAATCAAAATGACGACATGCTACATTTCTTTTGCCATACTTATCACCCACAACTCTCAAAGAACAAATCAATAAAGAATATTTCAAAAACAAGCAAGCAGAAAAAAAAGGGACACAACATCAAAGTCTCAATGGTCTGCAGAAAACAAGCTCATCCGCAGACTATATACATCAACATACAAATAAGAGAGGAAGAAATGCATTTTCTTTTTTCCTCAGTGTTACAATTACAACAAGGGAGACGACCCGCTTACCTCATTGGAGGTTGTTATTTGCTTTTTTCGACCATTGGAATTCAATTTCCAGGTTACGAGGTGGCCCGCTCTTGCTTTGGGGCAGCAGCGTGTACTCTCCGGCAACTGCTCCCAGCATAACCACACGGTCGATCTGAATTGTCACTTTACCGAACTTGCTCTGTAGTCAGGTGAAAAGAAATTAATGTAAATTATCAATAAAAGAAAATAAAGGCACAAAGAGCCTGTGAAGATGCCATGAATATTCACCACCTTTCCAATTTTGCTCTTGTTCTTGCAGGAGATGTGAAGCTTCTGGCCCTTTGGAGGGCTGTCAAATTCCCACGCAAAGCTTTCATCCCATTCAGGAGTAGGACCCGTAGACACAATCTAAGGAATAAAACAATAGAGACTGGTATAAATATCATCAGTTGGAAGTGGAACTGCAGAGATACGGGCAATACCATTAACTAAAATAATTATGTGCCCATGTTGAAAAGAAGAGGAAAAAACATCTACTGTATTTTGCTTGAGATTGGTTTTCTCCACAGAGCAGACTTGTGTCTACTGATCAGACTAACTGATTGTATAGGCTCTCTCAGTAATGATCTAGAGACCCACTACAGGCATATAAAGTGCATGTTAAAAAGTGAACACCTTGAAACCTCATACTCAAGAGAATGATACAAGTGCCCTGCCCTTGGTCAATGACTAAAAATGCAGCCAAATTTAACTTTTTCCTTCACAAAGCTTGTAAATTGAAATTTGGTGAAGCCCAAATTTCTCCATGATCTGGACCTGTTTGTTTACGTGGAAAGCAGTGCAAAAGAAAATGAATTCCCCTAGTTGAGAAACCAGAAAAGAGGGAAACACTAATTCCTTTACCTAGCCTTTCCGGCCTGTTTGGATGGTGAAAAGAAGAAAAGAAAAGAAAACCCATTCTGCAGGTCTTGTTTAGATAACAAGTGGAAATCCAAAAAATAAAAGATTAAAAAAACCCCTTATAAAGGTCACCTTGTATTTCGTGCATAAGAATTTGAGTGTGGTGTTCGGTTAATGATTGTATTTTGATATCTAAATTTTCTTTTGCTATCCAAATATGGTGAACATCCCATCATGGGAAAAGTCATCCATTTTCTTTTCTTTTCTTACAATCCAAACAACCCTTGGAAAAAAAAAAGCAAAAAAAGAAAGAAAGAAAACAAAAAATAGTAAAACTATTCACCCCTATTAAATGTAGATTTCCATAGTTACGAGAGGCAAGTCTCACTATTTGGTCATCTCTACCTTTTAGCATTTCCATGAATAACAATACTCACAACCAAATAATAGAATTGGTGTGCGGGATGCCTTGGATTATGCTAATCTGAGAGTTAGAGCAGGGCTCTGTTGGTTCGACCGACAAAGTGTAGGTTCTCTCGAATGGAGCAGGAAGCAGGACATTGTTGGTTTGACTGACAACGTGCAATAGGGTTGTGTCGGTACAAGTCGGTCCGACCGACAAGGGTATGTTGGTCCAACCGATGGACTTCGGTTTAGTTACGCGATTTTGCGCAAATCAAGGTATTTAAGCCTAATTGTGATTAGGGCTTGGAATTACTAGTGTTTTCTCTCTAAAGGCAAGGGTTTTTCATGTAAAATCGATGTGTTTTGTGTTTGTTTGCTTGATTGTTTTGGTCATTCTATTCATTGTGATTGTTCTATCTTCGTTGTACCTGTTTCCGCAAAGTGCACGGATTGTCAATGGTATTAGATCCGAATTTCTAATACCTAGGGTTGATATGGGTTTGTTGGGTTTCGGGATTACAACAAAGTCGTATCGGAGCCAAGCCCGGTTTATTACAACAAAGTAGTATCAGAGCGTCGAGTTTAAGGACGTTTGTGAATTCAATGAAGAATTCGACGGGAAGAACAATTCCAGTCTGTGGCAGAGGAATGTTAAGGATATTCTAGTATCACAAGTGTTTAGCGAGGCATTGTTGGAGACTAAATAGGAGAAGGTGTCGGATGATGACTGGAGCGAACTCGGGGAGAAGGCTATGAGCACCATCTGTTTATGCCTATTGGATGAAGTTATGTACAACGTTCTGGATGAGGAATCGCCTCTGGAGATGCAAAAGAAACTAGAAAATTTATACATGGCAAAGTCCCTCACAAATAAGTTGTTTGTAAATAAATAATTTTTCGGGCTACCAAAGAAGGAAGTATCTGATCTCTTTAGAGTACATGAACTTGTTTACGAAGATATATATCGAGTTGTTAAGGCTCGGAGTGACGATCGATGATGAAGATAAAGCAGTGCTACTTTTAGCATTGCTTCCCACATTATACGACCATCTCGTCATTACTCTGCCGTATGGAAAGAATACAATGAAACTGGAAGAAATCACCACAGCTCTCGTTTTCAACGATACGAGGAAGAACTCAAGCGATGAGGACTCTCAGGCGAAAGAGTTAGTTGCGAAAGAGGGTCAGGGACGTGGGAGATTCGTAAAGCGATCTCGGTCTGACATAAAGAAAAACTTTAGATCAAAATCAAAGGCTAAGGATGGATGCTTCTATTGTGGCGTAAATGGGCACTTCAAGAGAGACTGCCAAAAAAGAAAGAATTGCCTAGAAAGCAAGGGTAAAAGGAACACGAGTGAATTGGCTAGCGTAGCATAAGGGATCTTAGAAGGGGATCTCCTCTCGGTCTTCTCGGGTACGAAAAATCTTTCGGATACTTGGATACTTGATTCAGGATGTTCATGTCATATGTGCCCGGATAGGAGTTGGTTCGATTCCTACAAGTCCTATAATGGAGAAAGTATTCTTATGAGGAATGACACAACATGCAAGGCCAACGGAATAGGTGCCATCAAGGTAAGGATGTTTGATGGAGTTATACAAACTCTAGGTGATGTCAGGCATGTCCCAAATCTGAAGAGAATTTTGATATCCTTGGGGTTTTAGATACAGACTGGTGCACGTTCGCCGCATTTGGCAGCGTAATCAAGGTCATTAAAGGTGCAATGGTATTAATGAAGGGGCATAAGATGGGAAACCTATACAAGTTCATTGGGAGCACGATTATAGGTGAGGCTGCTACCACCTCACATGTAGAATTCGATGCAGGTGACACTAATCTGTGGCATATGCGGTTAGGGCATACAAGCGAGATATGTATGATGGAACTCCGTAAACAGAAACTGTTGAAGGGTGTTAAGGCGTGTAAGGTGGATTTCTGTGAGCATTGCATCTATGGGAAGCAGTGTAAGGTAAGGTTCAAGACAGCTACACATACTAGCAGCGAGGTGCTCGATTACATACATTCCGATGTCTGGGGCCAGTAACAGTACCGTCTAAGGGAGGAGCACGGTACTTCGTGAGCTTCATAGACGATTACTCGATGAAGGTTCGAGTCTACTTCTTAAAGCACAAGTCTGAGGTATTTACCATGTTTAATGAATGGAAGGCGGAAGTAGAGAAACAAACTGGGAGATAGGTTAGGTGTCTCGGGTCAGATAATAGTATAGAGTACAAAGAGGTAGAATTCGTAAAATTCTGCAGGAACATAACACCACAAGGCATTTCTCAACTCTAGAGACCCCACGGCGGAACGAGGTGTTAGAAAATATGAACAGAACTCTATTGGAGAGGGCGAGACATATGCAGTTACATGTGGGGTTGCCTAAAAGCTTCTGGGTAGAAGCGGTGAACATGGCATGTTATATTGTAAATTGGTCACCATTTACAACACTAGACTTCAAGGTTACAGAGGAAGTCTGGACATGCAATGAAGCAGGACAATTAACCACTTGCTCTAAAAGCTCGAACTGTTAGAGTATGGCGAATTAATTCCTTTATCTCATAGCCCAGGCCCTACATCTCATGGGTTAAGACCTCGACCGAACCCCCTTCGTGGGCCCCAAATCGCATGAGTCACCCACCCGAGAGTGTCCCCGCATCCCAACAGGCGACCCCACTCGAGCCCACTGCGAAAATGCCCCTGCATTAATCACTCCCGGTGAGGAGTCTCGAACAGGAGACCTCCTGCTCTGATACCAATTTGAAGCAGGACAATTAACCACTTGCTCTAAAAGCTCGAACTGTTAGAGTATGGCGAATTAATTCATTTATCTCATAGCCCAGGCCCCACATCTCATGTGTTAGGACCTCGGCCGAACCCCCTTCGTGGGCCCCAAATCACATGGGCCGCCTACCCCGAGTGTGTCCCCGCATCCCACGGGCTACCCCACTCAAGATCGGTGTGAAATGCGCATTAATCACCCCTGGTAAGGAGTCTCGAACACGAGACCTCTCCCGTGGGCCCCAAATCGCATGAGTCACCCACCCCCAAGAGTGCCCCTGCAGCCAACAGGCGATCCCACTCGAGCCCAGTGCGAAAATGCCCCTGCATTATGCAAGGATGTCGATTACTCATGATTGAGGATCTTCGGGTATATAGTATACATCCACGTGCAAAGTGGACAAAGGACGAAGTTGGATCTTAAATCTAGAAAGTACATCTTTATCGGGTATGAGAAATGTGTTAAGGGTTAAAGCTTTGAGATACAGTTTCTCAGAAGGTGGTCATTAGCAGAGATGTTATCTTCGATGATGTTTTGAAGTTGAAGACCAACAAGGACGTTGTAGGGAAGTCAGAAACACATGGTGATGAAGAGAGATTGTCGGTGCAGGTGGAGCCAGTTGAGCCGGTTACTGAATGTAAAATTCAGCAAGAGCAAGATACCAATCAAAACAATTAGTAGGAGACTTAGGAAAGTATAGCCAGGAACAAGGAGAGAAGAACCTTAGGCCCCGATTCGATACGGGTATGAGGACATGGTTTCTTTCGCATTATTCACAGGGAGTGAAGATCCCTTCACCTTTCAAGAGGCTAAGTTTGGAAAGGATGACAACAAGTGGATGTCGGCCATGACGGAAGAGATGAAATCGATATGCAGGAATCAAACATGGGAGTTGGTGGAACTCCTAAAAGGTCAAAGGGTTATATGGTGTAAATGGGTGTTCAGACGGAAGCATTAACAGAGAAAGATGACGAAAAATTTAAGGCACGACTTGTAGCAAATGGGTACTCAAAGAGGGAAGGAGTAGACTACAATGAAGTTTTCTCTTCGGTTGTGAAACATACGTCAATCAGAGTGCTACTGGCTATGGTAGCGGAATCCAATTTAGAATTAGAGCAACTTGATGTGAAGACAACATTCCTTCATAGGAACTTGGAGGAAGTTATTTACATGAACCAGCTAGAAGGATTCGAAGAGCTTGGTGAGGAACATCACGTGTGTAGTCTAAAGAAGTCACTGCATGGGTTTAAGCAGTCTCCGAAGCAGTGGTACAAGCGGTTCGATTCCTGCATGATAGAGATGGGGCATATCATGTGTGAGTATGATTGCTGCGTATATTACAAGGTGCTTGAGGACGGGTCCTATGTTCTATTGATGATATGCTGATTGATGTAAAGGACAAGAAGGAGATACCCTTCCTGAAGTCTCTTTTAAGCAAGGAGTTTGACATGAAGAATCTGGGCACTGCTAAGAATATCCCAGGCATGGAGATTCACAGAGACAAAGTCTGGGAAGCTATGGCTTTCTTAGAGGGGATATGTACAAAAGGTGCTAGAGAGGTTCCACATGAAAGGTACTAAGCCAGTTAGCACACCTCTAGCAGGTCACTTTAAGTTGTCAGCAAAGTTGTGTCCAAGCACAGAAAATGAGATTTCAGACATATCACGGGTGACATACACGAGTGCAGTTGAGAGTCTCATGTATGCGATGAATTACACGAGGTTGGATATCTCACAAACAGTTAGCATGGTCAATAGATATATGATGAATCCAGGAAAGGAGCATTGGAATGCTGTTAAATAGATTCTCAAGTATCTTAAGAGCATAGTTGACACTAGGATTATGTTCGGGGGACATGGAGCTTCAAGTGGAGTTGTAGGCTATGTGGATTATTATGCAGGAGATCTGGACAACATGAGGTCCGCTATGGGATATGTTTTCACATTAGTAGGCGGATCAATATAATGAAGATCTACACTACAGTGTACAATAGTGTTGTCTACAACTGAGGTGGAATACATGACTGCGCAGAGGCGTCAAAGGATGCATTATGGTTGAAGGGTCTGATAGGAGAACTTGGGTTGAAGTAGGAAGCGATTCGGTTGCATTGCGATAGTCAGAGAAACATCCATCTATCGTTGAATTAGGTGTATCAAGCGAGAACCAAGCACATCGACATGAGGTTCCTTAAGATACGAGAACTCATTTCTTCAGGAGAGATTCATTTTCAGAAGATTCACACAGACGAGAATGTCACGGACATGTTCAAGCACTGCTTGGGCTTTTTATTAAACTCACTAGCCATTGATGAGATTGGGCACCATTGCACAGGGGTGCGGATGAGGCTGTGTTCCAGGTGGAGAATACAAGGAGCGGTCTACGCTCAAGGTGAAGGTTGCACATAAGATTTTCAGGGTGACTTGGTAGAATATAAGTCAAGGTGGTGTTTTTCTTCAGACTGTCGGTTCGACCGACAATGTCATGCTTCCTGCTCCATCCGAGAGAACCTACACTTTGTCGGTCAGACCGATAGAGCCCTACTTCGATTCTCAGACTGGCAGAATCTAAGGCATCCTACACAATAAGAATTACTATTGGCTTCTGTAGTCCTCCATTCCTAAGGATTCCTTAGGGGTTTTCCCTTACTATATTTTGTATTCTCTCCGGCCAAATTAACCCTAGCTGGTATACTTTAATAGGGTTGTTAGTTTCTTTGGATTTCATGACTACGACTGAATGAAAGTACAAGCCTGTTCCAAAAATGGCAGGCAATATTGAGAAAAGGAAACAAATGGTCTGTCATAATCATGGTATTGAAAAACGGTTATGTTACAACCACAAAAACCATTATGTAAAGGAAACAATCACTACCCGTTAAGCAATACAAGTCAGGGCAAATCAGTCCGTTGTTGAAATAAGGGGCTGTAATGGCTGATACGGGCCAATACACCTTGTATCACACAATTATAGGGCCGATACGCTGTCATAGGCCAAGATGATCATAAAGGCCCATTTTGAAAATCTTTGTTTTTATTTTTTATTTCATATTTTTCCACTTCTTTATTCATTTTAACCACGAAGGAAGCTTACAAACTAAGTTTAAACTAGATATAAGATATTTTGAGGATCAAAACGCAAAACTGAGTGGGATTCAATGAATCAAAGCAGAGTGGACCATGTTGAGAAATATTGAAAGGGGTAAATCAGCACTTATTTTCATTTTTCCATCTTTGTTTTGTTATACTCGTATAAAACAGGCTCTTGATATGATGAAATAGCGGAAAAGGATTCATATAGTCGACCACAATTAATTGGGATAAGGTTTAGATAATGATGATGATGATGATGATGATGTGTAACAGGCCCTAATCCACCAAATCATGCTTGACTTGTGTTCGAATCCTAAATATAGTGATTACACGAGAACCTATAATTGTGTCATTAACTCATCATTACTCAAATGTAGACTATTTATCTTAATTATTTATTGATAGTAGATATTTAGAAGTCTAAATATAGGATTTTTTTCTGTTAGAGTTGGTCTCATGTTAAGAATCATGCAGCCCAAGACAATATTCTTACACCATCAAATACATGTTTAAAACAAGAAAATAATACACATCTAGAATCCTCACATTTTTCCTAATTTTTTTATTATTGTTTTATATTTTTCATTATTGAACATTATGGGCTATAATCCTCACATTTTCTGAATTTTTAATTTTTAATTATTTTTTCATTATTATTTTTTCTTTTGAACATTAAGGCGTTGTAAAGGCCATTATGGCCCATATCATAATGATCACACAGCCAGCCGTTAAGCCGGCCGTTACCATCACCAAATACCTTGGCCACGATCTCTTACCTTAGTCTGCCGGGGTGGAGTGCTGCCAAGTGTGAGCTTGCAGTAGACACTTGGGTTTCCTACTGATTGCTTCAAATTGTTGCCGCGCTTTATTATCACCGTCAGTGTCCCTGGCATACACTGCAAAAGGTGTTCTGCCTTCTCCTGAAAGCGAGGTGGGCCAGATTGAATCAAGTACTGCAGCAAAGGGATTGCATCTGCTGCAGCAACAGACTGAGCTTTAGAGACTTCAGCTGGGCATGCTGACCATGCTTGCCTTAGAAGGTAAAGTGAATCTAATGCAGCTTCTTGTGTTGCCTCGGTGCCAGTTTTAAGTGACGTGACCAGATGGGGAATACTGAGCGTGGCTGGCTCCACAGCTCTCAAACGCGGGAAATTGCTAAATAATGCATTTAGAGCTTTCAGGTACTCTTCATTCACAGTTCCTGTGGCCCATAAATCCTTCTCAATAGCAGCTGCAAAATCAAGATATAAACAGATTAGATTTGCATGCATGAAAAAAATACACATGCAGGAAAAAAAACTATCACGTGTTTTAGACCAAAACACTGACATATCGAATAGAACACAGCATTATTTCACTTGGCCCAGAAACTGTACAGTGGGGCCCTCCTAGTGATCACATTCACACCATTCGTCTGGTGCGCTCATTATCTCTCCATCAGACAATCCTGATCTCCAATTTATTGTCCCATTAAATGTGGGCCATTGGTTTTAACCATCAACCAATCAGAAAGCTAGGATGTCTGATTGGGGAGATTTTGGGGCCCTGTCCATCAAGCGCACAGGCAAGAAAGTTGACCAAGCAACGAAAGCAGAAAGGCCAGTTGCATTTGAAGATACCAGGTATCCATTACAATAATAATGGATAGAAATGCCTCCCAAATAAAAAGACTAAAGCAGGCTGGGCACTCCACAAGAAGTAATATACTGAGAGGGCAAAATAAAAAAAGAGGAGGAAAAACATACCAGTTATAGCTCTCACTGTTTCGCTAGAAGCGTACTCTTGAATGGTATTGTTAGAGAAGAGAAGCTTAACAAACATTGTAGCCTGAATTGATGTATCAGGATCGCTAGAACCAATGA
Source organism: Magnolia officinalis (assembly GCA_021015155.1). Taxonomy (NCBI): domain Eukaryota; kingdom Viridiplantae; phylum Streptophyta; class Magnoliopsida; order Magnoliales; family Magnoliaceae; genus Magnolia; species Magnolia officinalis. The sequence goes on along the minus strand of JAJHSJ010000004.1, from coordinate 5,165,525 downwards.
GGTCCAGTACAACCTGAACACCACCAGCTTCCGCAACTGCCCTTCTATTCGACCGACTATACATCACGAGGTTTTGCAAGGCACAAATTGCAACAACTTTCATTTCTTCTGTCGGTTGATCCTCAAGCACATTGACCAGTGCTCGACATGCTGAAACGGCATCAGTAGACCGAGCAAGTCCCTCATTCTGGAATAGATCGCCAAGAGCAAGAGTTGCTAGCAACCTCGGTTGCTGAGCTTGAGTCTGAGGATCCAGAAGGTACTGGGATAGTGGTGAAATCACAGATTTAGCAGCTTTTGTTTCTCTGATCTTCACATTGTTTAGCAATGCTTCCAGCAATCTTGCTGCAGTTTCCTCACACTGATGACACTTGAGTAGTTCCAAAAGAGCCTCTATAGCACCACTCTCAGCCATTGCTTCTGCACTGGTTGCATCATCACTTTCCAACACAAGCAGGGCATTTAATGCACCAACAACTGTACTTTCTGTTCCAGAACGAAGCAACCTTACCAGTACTGCAACTGGAACCTCCAAATGATATTCAGAACTAAACTGCAGAATACTGGATAAAACAGATGCAGCAGATTCCCACAAGGCATGAGGCAATGGAGGGTCTGTTTGCAATATCACTTTGGACAGCTCATAAACGCCGCCCTCTTTTGCGATTGCACTGGGCCAAGCTAATGCGATGCTCACCATAGCTTTTATAGCTCTCTGCTGAAGAATGTGGTTGCCAGATCCAATTACATGAATCAGTGGACCAATTGCTTGCTGCGTTATTGCATGCTTCTGTAGACGATCTTCCAAGAGCAGATGCGAAAGAAGTTCAGCTGCCAACTGCTGCACTGCTTGAGTTGGTGAATCCAGTAAAGCAATAAGTGGTTCGATAGCCTGTTGAGGTGTTAAGCTATGTTCTGCACGACACTGTGGAAGTTCAAAAATATTAACAAGAACTTGTAAAGCACTGTGCTGTCCGTCGGGACCAAACTCTGGCCTTGTTAACAGCAGGAAAAGGGGATCTACCACTTTAGCTGCAGATGAACTCTTAGCTATGCTAGCATTGTTGGTCAAGATCCGAAGCAATTCTGCGAACGCGGCACAGAGAAAATTGGGTGCTTCATGGAGAATTTCAAGTATGCTTTCAATGACTCCAGCTTTTACCATGTCCATCTTACAAGCTGGCCGATCTTTTCCTAACTTCACCAGAGCTCTTGTAACAGATTCATGAAGTGTGTAATTTCTATCAAACAAAAGACCACCTAGAGGAATGACAGCACCATGTGCAGCAACTAGTTCTGCTAATTGCTCATCATCCAATAGCTTATCCAGGGCCCGGACCACTGAATGCTGAGCAGGACTGAACTCACTTACAAGTAGAGACACCAGAGGCTCCACACAACGAGCAGCAGCCATTGTAGAGCGAATTCCTGTATTCCCAAAAAGGACACAACATAACTCTGCCGCATCACCCTTCAGCTCCATTGAACAATTTGAGGAAATAATGCGACAGAGGACATCCACTGCATTCATCTCAACATCTGCAACAGAAAGGGCTCTTGATGGATTTTCATGCAATAACCTAACCAATGCAGCAATAGCAGCTTGTTGCTCTCTCTCCAAGCCAGTGTTAAGAATCTCCACAAGTGGTTGAATAGCTTGCCGAGCTGTTTCTCCATTCCTGATATGGTCAGATGAAAACAAGCTCTCCAATGCTTTAGCTGCGCTGTACCTTGAGTTCCTTCCTCCTAGACGTAGAACTGCCACAAGTTGATTCACTGCACCATATGCGGACTCATGTCGCCGTATTTCAGCACTGCTAAACAGAATCCCTAATAAATCTGTGGCTGCTTCTTCTGTCGTATCTTGCGGTCCAAGTGAGAGATACTTGGTTAGTGCCTCTAGAGCCCCAGCTTCTACCATTACAAGCTTGTTTGGGGAGCTATCTTTTGCAAGCTGAGTCAGGAGCCCTAGTGCCAGAAGAGGTGCACCAGGTCGATCTGGAATTGGTTTGAGTAAATCTACAAGGGCAGGTATTGCTTTCCGAGCAGTCGCGCCAGCTCTGATGTCCTCAACTCTGAAGAGCCTCTCCAAAGCGACTTGCTCTGGATAGCGCACCAATGCGAACTCCTCTGACAGTTCCAGAAGATTAGATATATCAGCATCAGCACAGCCAAGTAAAGATATGAGCCCACCAGCTGCCCCTGAATTGGCAACAGCCAGCAGAGTCCCTCGGCTACCATTACAGACCAGACTGGCTACTGCTTGTGCTGCAAAATATCTAGCCGCTGATTCTTCTGACTTCAACATGTTTGCAAGTACAGGAATGGTACGCATGGTTGCATGTGCCCGAATGATATCTCTGTCTTGAAACATAACAGCGAGAAGTAGAGCATAAACCCATATACTGCTATCTTCTTCAGAATCACCCTGCAAAATTTATATGCACACAAGTGAAAAGAAGCCTTTTACTAACACCTGTTTTATCATGGAGAATCTACTCTAGAGAGAGAGGGAGGGAGGGAGGGAGAGCATGAAGGGCACATAAAAAAATGTAAATGATGGTAGATGCACTTATCTGCTGAGGATCACAGTTTGCCATGTCTTCTAGATAAAAAGTTACCATGCTCTTACATTGATAGAAGTTATTATACATATGATGTGAAATACCTGTGTAGCTTGGGATGTATACTGTGCAATCTTGTCTGTGAGAACTTCAATTGCTCCAGCCTCCATGATAGCAACTTTACTTCTGCTATCGTGACGTGCAAGCACAGAGAGTAGCCAAATTGCCACAGTGTTGCTTCGAATCACTGATGTAGCACTTTCAGTTTCACCATTTTTATCTTTCTCAGCAGGGTGCCTGTAAATGCTTATTTCCTTGTTAGCATTGTCCCCATGCTCTCCAGGGAAATGAGAATGTGTCGAAGCAAGCATTTCAACAAGAGATTGAATGAGATGGAAGCTCAAGTTAGATATATTCAGCTCTTCTACTACTTTTTGGTGATGCTCTTTCCCAGCACAAATAAGAAGTGCAGCACCTCCAACTTTGACTTTCATGTGCTTGGAGCTAATCACTCTTCTTGTGATTGATGACATACATCCAGAGGTGCTAGCTATAGTATTCCCGAGAGCAACAGACTGATCTTGGCAGAGTCTTGACAAAATTTCTATAGCTTTGTCCTGCAGCAAGGGTGTTGCAGAAGCTACACATGAAACTAATGGAAGTATCGTGTGGGGGTATTCAGCAAGGACTGCCCATGCAGGTTTGACATGCCCATTAGTTCCTTTTGATCTCGACAACTGAACGAGCGCATCAAGTGCTTCTGATGTGGCAGCAGTTTCAACACTAGCAGATTCTAGAAGAGAAATTAGAGCAAGCACAGTTCCAGCATGATTTACAGTGTCAGAGAGTGCATGATCAACAGAGCGACAATGAAGAATGCGAGCAATTGCTGCTGCAGCATGGGTCCTCCCATCAATTGTACCATCACGCAGCACCCTTGTAACAGGCAAAATGATCTCTTCAGGAACAGCTCGCTCTGAGATTTCACCATCCAAAAGAAGATTAGCCAAAGCTCGTGTTGCCTGTTCTGCAACTTCTAAAACTGAGTTGGAAAGAACAACTAATGCAGAATATGCATCACGAGCAATAGAGGCTACTTCCCGATTTTCCTTAATTGAAAGGAAAATAGCAGCAAGACAGCGTGAAGATTCAGTTAAGATCATTTCAGAATCCACATTCAGCAGCTTTATGGCTGGCAAAAGAGCTTTAACAGAAATGCTGCTTTCTCGTAAGTCTTTCCGGCAAGCAAACAGTCCTGCAAGAGCTGACGCTGACTTAGCTTGTGTCTCTTCCTTTGTAGAGTTCAAAATTTTTATCATTGTTTCAAAGGCATCATTGGCGGCGCTTCCTTCATGCAATATATCACTAATGGGAGCAACAGCAAGCAGACTTCTCAGTGCATCCAAAATATAAACTTTAGACTCAGGTAGATCACTGGTTAGCAAAGCAGTGAGTTGGCTGATGGTCCCCGTATCGGACTTATGGATGAGATGATTCAGTGTCTTTGCTGCAATCTCTTTTCCGTTCACGCTTCCATTTTTAAGAAGCCATAGTAAAGCAGGAACAGCATCAGCACTTTCAACACATGCTCGTATATCTTCACTGTGGTTACAGAGATTTCCAAGAATTACTGCAGAATCTTCCTTTGCTTTTGCAGATCCTGTTTCCAAAATTTGAACGAGTGGAGGTATACCCCCAGCTGCCGTAATAGCCCATTTACTTTCATCATTTTCATTAGATAAAAGGCAAAGCAGTGCAACTGCACATTCCTGCTGCTGCTCTGATGAAAGGCCAAGAAGAGAGATTAGCAGTTGAACCCCTTCACGACCTTGAAGTGCACGCCAAAGACTGCCTTCACTGTTGCAAAGTATGAGCAGGGATCTCATCAGCTCCACCTGAACCTCATCAGCGGCCATGGTGATCAACCCAACAAGCAAGAGCTTTGCATCAGGACTAGTAAGTTTCCTTGAGAGTATAGCATTCCCATATAAGCTGGCTAGGGCTTCTATTGTACGTTCCTGTACAAGAAACGGTAACCTTGGTTTAAACTGCTTAACCAGAATCTGCTCAATAATGGAAGGGTCTGATGGTCTAATAGATTCTGCTTTGCTGTCATATATCATAAGGGCTGAAGCTAAAGCCCCTAATGTGTCAGCAATCTGCGCATGTGAAGTGCACGAGTCGAGGCTTTCACCAAGGCTTGAGATGACATACGATAGACCACCCGAGATATTCGCTAGAGCACACATTGCATTTTCCTGAAGTGCTTGAGCATGCTCGCCTTGCATGAATTCTTTTGATGGAGCTATAGTAGCATTTATCAGAGCAGGGATCCCATTAGAACTAGCTATCTCCCGCCTTGCTTCTTTACACTGAGCAGAAAGAGATCTTAGAGCTCCTGCAGCTTCTGCTCTAACAGAAGCTTCATTACCAGTTCCCAGTAACTTGAGGAGTTGTTTGGTAGCTCCTGCAGATAAGACCTTAGAACAAACAGATGCATCTTCCATCATCACACATGCAAGAAGAAAGCAAACATTTGCTTTGGTGCTCGACTCTCCAGATGCAAGCAACTTCACAAGTATATCCACTCCTCCTGCTTCTATTGTTGCAGGCCAAAATCCCTCAGTGCTGCTGGACAGGTTTCTCAAAGCTCCCGTTAACAGGTTACCAACCAAGTTTTCAACCTTGAGCCCATCTTGTAGTTGCTCCCACAGCACAGGAACAACTCTTTCAGTTGAAAAGATCTTTGATCCAACATGATCCTTTGCCCCACCTTGAGAAACAGCATAAATAGCCTTTGCAGCTGCAATTTGAGCTTCCGTTGAGCTGGACTTGAGGAGGGCAAGCAATGTTGGGATGCAACCCCCAAGCAATACTTTTACCCTTAGTTCATCCTCCCTACATAGAGACCCTAAGACAGTTGCAGCCTGTATCTTTACTCCAAGTGATCCTGATCTGAGAAGAGAAACGAGTATTGGAACTGCTTGAGAGTGAGATCCAACCGCACTGAAAGCATTATCACGGCTGTTAATAAGGTCAAGCAACTGCTTCAAAGAGTTCTCTTTTTCTTGCACTGATGAAGAACTCCGACGCAACTGCTCAATGCATTGGGCGACACTTGCCAGTGTCCCATCTGCATCCTCCATATTACCACGGTCCCTGCAGGAAGAACTTGTATGAGTTGCATCATGAAGCTACAGTTATACATGAGTACTCACGCTTGCAATGTCTTAGAACTAACGAGGAAAGGAATTTTTAAGAAGTGTCACATTAGAGCTCAATAAGAAGGATGGGCAGATTATATTGTTTCTGCAGCAAATTCCATACTCAAGAAGCACTAGACTTTATCATTTTATCCCGTAATGTGGAGGAGCTAGATAACCTCAGTAATCATTTCCTTGTTGCACATAAAGCGTTCATAAGTCATAACGCTCACAAGCTGATAATGAAATACAAGATAAAAAAATAATCTGCAAAATATGACACATAATGTACACCTTGTTGCATGCTATGTGTGTCTTTTTTTTTTTTTTTTGAAAGGTAATTTCTCTCTTAGTGTATCTAAGGACTTTCTTTACAGCTGCGGATTTCTCATGTTTTCTTTCTAAACCGAAAAGCCACGTTTGCTTCACATGTCATGTGAGGTCACGGTTAATGATATGGTCCTACTATTATATCAAATGACATTTTTGATCAAATTGCTTCCATCAACATTCAACTCACTGATCATTTTTGCAGGTGTAAAGATGGGCTTGTTTTCTATGTTGCACAATAAGAAGATCAAGTGCATATATATGACATGAAATCATAGTGTGCCATAAAGGCTGTTACATAAACGTAATGGTGGCAACCGCTACACGTTATGGGGTCATAATGGCAGTAACAACTGTTATAAAAAAATATGACCTGTAACCGCCATTAACAGCCCATTATGCCCCCTATAAAGGCCATAACAACTCGATAATGGTTTGTTACAGGGCAGATACAGTTTTTTCATGTTTTATTTTTCAACGTTACAGGGGCCGTAACAGCTGTTACAACCCATATCATAAAGGTAACCACCGTTACGGCCACCATTACCATTATGAAATCCCTTGCATGAAACAGCTATCCAAACCAAGGTATTCCATAATGGCAACTATGGACGTAACGGCCACCGCCATTACTGTTACGATACAGGTAATGGCTGTTACGACCTTTTTTCCTTTTTCTTTCTTTCTTTCTTTCTTTCCTTCTTCTTCTTCTTCTTCTTCTTCTGAAAAAAAAAAATGTTTGGGCCATTTTTTCGGTAACCGCCATTACGTAACAATTTAGGAATACATTAATCCAAGCCCATCTTTAGTATTCGTGGTTTCCATTTCAAGTAAATATCTAAGTGGACCAAGATCTCTCTTTCTTTCTTCCTCTCAACATTTCTTTGGTTCTTTGATCAATTGGTCATTACTTCACAAGATAACAACATCATTAACATATAAAAGTATGACAATTGATCTACATTTTCTCTTTTACAAAGAGAGTGATCAGCTACACTATGAATAAGTCTTCTCCAAGCTGCATGATGGCACAAGCTATCAAATTAGGCTACAGGTGCTTGCTTCGACCAATATATGGCTTCCTTCAAATGCATTTGTCTAGGATGGTCCTTGATGAGGCACCATTCCTTCCAAAGTTTCATCAATAATCCCTCATTTACAACAAAAAGTTTACTCTTATAGATGAATTTGAAACCAAGAACGGTGTGGGCTAGAATGACAACGTAGAGAGTCTAAGGACTACCATTGCTGACTCTTCCCTGATGGTCTGGTGGAAGTCAAGAAAAAGAGGTTTCGTCAAGTGTCATTCGAAGATATTGTGTGTGTTGTGTTAATGGTGGAACATCAATGGGTCTTATATTTGTCACTATAGTCCCCCAAGAATGTTACGAATTCTTCTTTCAGTAGGTTTATGAATATGTACTACACTAGCACAACCAAAATATTATGATGGGAGTAATTACATACCACCAAAATAGTGTCCAAGAAGGAGATATAACTTGAAGCCTTTTTTGTAGGTAATTACTTAATAAATTAAGTATATCACAACAAACATTTTGGTCTGCTGATATTTCCAAATTACATGGGTGAAGTTGATGGATAACATATGCTGGTATATCCAACATGAATTACCATGGAATTCCATTGGCATTGAGATATTTGTGAACTACTTCCAATGAAAAAAGACACCACTATAGAAGTTCTTTATCTTCAAGTTAGGAAACTTCTACAAATTACAAATTTATTGGAACACACCAAGTATTGTATACTCCTGTAAATATCATACAGTGACTTGTACATGGAACAAGCTCACAAAGTATATCCAGAACAGAGGTCAGAAGATTCACATTTTGGGGTTGGTCCCACATTGATAATTGGGATCAAATTTGTTGTAATAGCCAAAAGCCATGTGATTAGTACATCCAAAAACCTAGCAAATAACTTCAGAATTGTTGATGTAGGTTGGCTATTTTGCATTGCGGGAGTGGCTAGCTCAGTACAACTTCGACCTCTTCCTGGCTATTGTCTAGTAGGTTTAACCAATTAACTGCTGACATTGTACTCACAAGCATTATGTCTGGGACTATATCCACAAACTGTACCTTAATATAGTTGAGATCATAACATTAACCACATCATTATGTTATGATCACTCATTGGAGACAAAAGATCAAGTCATATCAAAGGACAAAATAGACTCAAGATGGAAAATTTTGGGCATCAGTTGTGTAATGAAAGAGGCAATGAAAATATTGTACTTGCAACCAAGACCCTCAGGAGCATACGGACTCCATACCCACAGTGTCAGACATTGTTGATAAAATTTTGCAATATGATCAGACAGTCACCTTTCAGCGTAAATAACTAGCTCTGGAAGATATTCTTGCTTGTAGTTAGGTCTGGTGAAGTTTCATTAGATAAGCTTTGAGATTCATAAGCATGGGAGTTATGCAGTCCTCATGATACTAGAAGATAAATGACTTGGTCAAGTGTAAATGGGGGCAAAGAGAACTTCCTGGCAATGATCAACCGACCATGTTTCCTCCATATAGAAATCCTATATGAGGAATGGATATCCCTTCGAGGTGCTTTTCTAGCTACAATTCATGGTACATTATGGCAGTCTCGGCCATTAAGTCAAGGAAACAGTCACCCCTATTACACAATACAGGAGTGTCGGCCAATACACCCCATATCGGCACTTTTAAAGGACCGATACAACCATTATAGGCTGATAAGACTATCGATGGCCCATAATGGAAGTTTTTATTCAAAATTTTCTCTCTTTTTTTCAATGGGATTTGATGAACCGGAGTAGACCATTTTTGGAAATATCGGAAGAAGGGGTGAACCATCACTTTTTTCATTTTTCCATCCCTTTTTTGTTACATTCATATGCAGTGGGTCCTAATCACCAAATCATGCTTAATTTGCATTTGATTAGGGCCTATTTGGTCGACTTTCGGCAAGTCAAGCTGAAACTACCTGACAGACATATTCTTAGCAAAGAATGGGTTATTACACCATCAAATACATGTCAAAAACCAAAAGTGAATACATATTTGGGATCCTCACATTTTTAAAAGAATTTTACCAATATTTTTTTAGATACTTTCCAAAGAAAAAAAAAATCCGGCTGTTACAGGGCCGTATCGGCTAATATGACCCATTCCGTATCAGCCATCGCCGGCCGATACTGTTATGTAATACCCATAATCGGGAAAAATTCCCCTTTAGAAAGTTAAAAAACTCATAGAGCATCTTTTAAGTGGTTTGACTGTAACCAGATATAGAAGAAATCAATGAAAAGGTTTACATGATGAACTAGATAAGTATACGGCTTAGCTCATATTAGAGAAGAAATGGTTTTCTAAGGCTTAAGAGTAGATGTTTTATGTGGAGTGAGATCTATAACTTGTTTTCTGGATAGAATTTTTTAGGATTGTGGCTGCTTTAGGAGGTTATGGTGCTTAGGCTCATGGACTTGTGCAGATTGAAGCTTTCATTGTGTGCACGCGCGCGTGTGAAGCGGTGGAGTTGTAATGGGTTTAAGGTTTTGGGATCTGCATCGAGAGGAGTTTGGACTAACATGAGGAGTACGATAACAAGGGATGGCAGAACTCAGGGTTTTATGATCTGTGAAGGAAAAGTTTCAGGTCCACGCAAAGGATTTTCTTTCTTCCATGGGAGTGAAGATATTGTATCAACAAGGGCACTGCAATTGATTTGTTAAGGTCTATGGATGTAAATCTCCTTATTTTTTGCACTCTAGTACCATGTGAAGCAGGAAACTATTGTGAGATAGATGTACAATGAATAATGCCATTGTGGTTTACCCATTGTGGCGAAATTCCACTGTGGTGTGAGTGCGTGTGTAAAAAAATAAAAATAATAATGCCAATTATGCCATTCAATATGCCTGTAGATATGTGCGAGCGTGCGTCACATTGTGCTCTGTGTGTGTGTGTGTGTATAAAATGAGGCCAAGCTCTATGAGCCCCACCATGATGCGTGACAGGCATCCATCCGAGCAATCAGATGCAACCTTAAATGGTGAGCTATGGGCCTAAAAATCAGGCCAATCCATGACTAGGTGGGCCACACCACAGGCAACAGTTGAGAATGGATGCCCGCTCATTAAAACCTTCTTGATTGTACATAGGGCTCAGTGAGATGTGGTTTAGACATCCAGCCCATCAATTGTTTGCGTCCCACTTGGATGAAGGGTCACAGAAAATTTCAGGCCATTCCAAATATCAGGTGGGCCCCAGCAAGTGCTTTTAGATGTTTTAGGTATAATTTCCCATGGTTTCAGATGGTGTGGCCCACCTAAGTTCAGATACGGCTGATTTTTGGCTCATCCCATAAACTATAGGGGGGCTACCAAATGCATGGTGTGGATGTTCATCACACATCATGGTGGGGCTCACAGAGGTCGACCTCATGGGAAGCTCCCATGAGGTCGATCTCATAGTACCATTTCCATGTTTGTGTGTGTGTGTGTTATCTAGCTCTTTTCTGCAGTCCTATCTCCGCTTTCTCATAGGGGACCTAACCACTTCATTCAGATAGAATTGCCCTTCACCTGTCCAATAGATATGGTTCGAGAGGCAGTTAGAGAAAGCAGTGGTGAAACTTTTGCACTTACAAAGGAGGTTTGAATATCCAATGCTTTGGAACCATCAAAATAAGTAAAACCTAGATTGAATGTCTCCAACGTTAAACAAATCATGAAACCAGATTGGCAACAAGCCATCAGGTTTCATGTATTGAGGGCTGACCAGTTATGCCTTCTCCACTGGACTCCACGGGGCTGCTAGTACAGAAAGATGCCTGAATGAAGAGGGTTGTGGATATAAGAGGTAGACGCACTCGCCTAAATGAATAGGAAAGATCTCCCCAAATCTGAATCTGATGGGGAATTGACAGAGAGATGGGTTGGATGCAAGAATGTGATCTGATCCACCCAACAGACACGCACACATGCGTGCGCGCACACCGTTGCAAGAATGTCATCCGGTCCACCCAAACCACACATGCGCACACCCCAAAGATACAAGAATGTCATCTGATTCACCAAACCACACATGCACACACTCCAAATATACAAGAATGTCATCTCATTCACCCAAACCACATACATGCACACACTCCAAATATATAATGCAAGTGACTAATATACCCTCCTTTGTCCTTGCTGGTTATCAAATAAAGCAAGCACTGACAAAAAATTAATGTTAGTTTTTCAAAGAGGTAATGTTTTAAGCTCACCTCAAACTCATCTTCATGACAGAGTGCGGAGTTGCAGGCTCGAGATCTTGAAGTTTTGACTCCACATTTCTTTCCTGTGATAATTAAAAAATGGAAATAGCATTGGACACAAAAAAAGAGGATACTAATAGCAATAAAAATTCATTTCACATCCTATGATAGACAGGAAGATATTATTAAGGGAAGAAAGACCATACGTCTTTTTTTTTTTATGAATATACCATACTCTTTTTGTAATTTTGTATTCTGTGAATCTGTAATACTTTTGACCACTTATCTCGCTTAATAGTGGCATTCTGGTAATATGTGAAAAGTGCCCCATGAATGCTTCAGTATATTGGAAAATAGATTATTTACCCAATATGAAAATTCTAATCCCTTTCCCACCTTCATGTGGAGGTTATCAACGTCCCCAAAGCTTTTAAATGACACGTGGCATGGCCAATAATTGACTTGGACAGTCCATTCATTCATGCTACTAGCGGCAAGCCATGCACACACATCACTCTGATCAGATGATCCTAACCATCCAACTGGGAGCATGAAAAATGGACAGACAAGCTCAAACAGAAACGGAATAGATCCAATCAACATCATTAAGAATCTATGCAATGGACCCCATCATGGAGTGCTTACGAAAAGAAAAAAAACCACTTCGGTTGGATGATGCTAACCATCCAGTCGAGATTTTTTTTAAAAAAGGACTGTTGTAACAAAACTTCCTGGATCTTATGCCAGAAATGGAGGATTTCTTGCTTTCTCTGGAACGATTATTGACCCAGGTATGAAGTATTTAGGGAGGTCTGCTCAGAGGTATTCAATTATGTCTGATCAGCTGATGAAGGCAGCTCGAAATCAAAGTTCTCTTCTGGTCTCCGCCCACTGAAATGCTACCTCAAATATCTTATGGCCCACATTCAAAGGGTTAGGATCACTTGATTGATGTGAACTTTTTCACTGGCCTGCTCTAGTGACACAAATGAATGCACAGTGATCAATGATTGGCCTTCCCGCATGACAATTTGCCAACATCCCCCCAAAGGCAGGGCATCAGCATGTGCAAATGTGCACGAACGCATGTGTTATTGGTGTTGAAAGAGATGGGACATGAATCTATCAGTGAATTGTTTTTTTTTTTTTTCTTTTTCTTTTTCTTTTTTCTTGAAAGATAATGCATCTTATTAAGGGCCAAACAGTCAAAAGGAAACAAACAGAAGAGAAAAAGAAAAGAAAAGAAACAACAATCAAGGGCTGTGGGTGTTTGTTGTTGTTTCTATCAGTGAGTTGTTTTATCTCTGAAGATTATAGAAAGCAGAGGTAATCATACAAAGCAAGCTTTAAGTCTATGATGACATTCAACAAAGGTTGATGAATTTCAAGGGCTAGGACTATAACAAAGCCCAACATTGAATTTACAAATTCCAGCTTGACAGGGAAAACCTACGACTATTGCATCCAAGTCGTCATCACAAGGCTTCAAGACATTTGATTTGTGCACTTAATGATTTTGTACAGTTCATGATAACTTGGTTATTAACATAGGTCAAACACAAGCAAGTTTGTTTTGTAAAGATGCATAAATTATTTTCACATTGCAAAAACTTTTGAAATGCTAGAATTCATTAAATGTGGATTAAAAGCTACCCTTCTTTGAGATGCTAACAAGAGTGCCTGAAGTAGAAAAGAGAATATTGCAAAATAGTAAGATGAGGGAGTGTGAAGGGTCAACATTGACAGTGGAGACACATGGAGTATCCCGTTTGGTAACAATTAAATGGTCCATTCTCAACAAGATAAAAGCAATGGATTTTGACTGGGTAGAAGCCACAATGGTTTCCGCCAAAACAATACTGATGAAACAGCTTATAGTAGCTAGTTAAAAGTCAAAACAATGGGCTGGACAAAAGAATTGCTACATGCTGCTGATTTCTTATTTGAAGACAAAAGTTCAGTAATGAAAATGTCGAATAGTGGGATAAAGCACATTTCAGTCAAAACAGCCGTCTCTAATGAACATCTACTGATGATTTTGAACTCTTTAAGGGCAATCACATGTAAGAACAGCACCTTCTTAGAGAAATACTATGATATTCTGGCAGAGTGTGATGGATGATTTGCAGGCAGTTAGAAATTACTGAGAAATTGCATACATGGCATGCAAGTCCTTCAAAATGGAGCATCTAAATTAAGTGTACCATTTTAGATGCATCATAACCAAAATCACTCTTATTTGATTATCCAAATATTAGATTTCAGGACATTTATTGGATGGTTAAAATGGAAATTATCCGACTTCCATATTTCAAAAATCAAGTATCCGCGAATCAGAGTTTAACACTGTAAAACCAACGTGATTTTTAGACTGTAACTTAGCAAGAGTGGCTTCCGCAATTTGGTTGGTTTAGTTTGAGTTAATATATAACGTGTGTCCCATTTCTGACTGCCTGTGTATCAAGATTCAAGCATCATACGCAGACAACCCCCCTAGAGAACCAGCAATCAAAGATCAGCCACTGGAGAAGCAATAGGTAGAGATCAAAGCATAACGGCAGCAAGCATCATAAGAGAAATTACAGATTCGGATTTTGTCAAAATCATACTGAATTATATTTAACAAAGGCTTCATAGCGCTAATATAAATTCCACATATTTTCTTAACCAACAAATTCGATCAACAACAACAGCATGTTAAACAACAATAAGCAAATATACTCTGCTGTAGTGTTCAGAGAAGTGTAAATCTGGATCTGGATGGAGCCATTTGCCAAAACGGAACTGCAGTATGAAGGAATTCATATCCTTCATTTTTATGCCCCAAAGAAATATGTTTTCAGGTCACTCCTGAAATGCATTGGATATTTACTTGGATGTAAAAGCATCCATTCCGCGATGCTTGGTGAAATTCATGCAGGCTCTAAATCTACTGGAGGATGAAAATAATCAAATGAAACTATACCAGATCATTAGTTCCATGGCTGCTGCCATTGCTGCTCGAATATCTCCAAGATAGTGTCGCCGCCAGCTTTTCTGAATTTCACTTCCTTTAATAATAACGATCTAGATCCCCTGTCCTACCCAGATCTGCTCCATCAAAATCATTAAAAAAGAAAGAATATCACAAACCACCACGAGAGCAAGATTCGGAACTCAAAACAAACATGCAATTGCAGATGCAAGCGTTAACGTGACAAGAATCTTGCTAGAAATGTTAACACAAACCTAAATGAAAACCAACGAACCAAATCTCAGACAAATCTCGTATACTAAAGATTAACAAAGATGAAGAATCTCTAAACTACACCCAAAAGAAAATGCATTTTGGAATTGAAACAAGAAGTCATCAGGAGAAAAGTCAGATCTAGAGCTGTTAATGCCAGCATTTCCTCCAATTTACTGAACAATCGCTCGATTCATAATTCTCAGAAACGAAACCAAATCTGAGCCATCAAAGACAGATTCTTCAACCGAATTCCGTCAAATCTGGTGAACTTCGCAAGTTCAACTCAAATCTCTCAACATTTCAACTGAAAACCAACTGGAAAAAAAATTCAGAGAAAATCAAGCGCATTTGAGACAGAAACGTCGTAAAAACCAGATCATCCGATCCATACGCGACATCTTTCAGAGATTTCAGAGAACATAGCGAAATCCGAGAAATTCTCGCTGTAATCAATGAAGGCAGAGGGAAAATGCCAGAAGCATTGGAGTTTGTTTTTTTTTAACCTTCAAAGCTAGATTTGATCTGAGATTTTGCAGAAGAGGGATTTGTGAGGCGATGAGAGATAGACGTTGCGATGCGGAGATTTCTCAGACAGAGACTGCAAATGCCTGATATCTCTCTCTCTCTCTCTCTCTCTCTAGAGTTTCGAGTTTCTTGTCTTCAATTTATACTCTGGAATCTACCACTACTGATCGGAGCTCTCCTAGCACTTTTTATCAGCTGCTCGCCGACAATTAAATGGGCGGCTTACAGCTCGGCTTCGGCTGGGCAGCAGCGAATCGAAGCCGCATTCCACAAAGAAGAGATATGCACGGTAATCACATACAATCGTTGTATCATGTTAGGTGGACGTTTATTTACTTACTTAAAAAAATAATAATAATAACATGGAAGATTTTCTCGTCCCGTCCATGTATCTCTTCGTAGAACATCCGGGACGTGAAAATTTTGGGTCACTTCTCAAAGATCATCTGCGATGAGAAGCAGGATGGTCCACTTATAAGGAGGGTGACATGGTCAAAATCAATAGACAGCTGATGGTCTATCTCATTTTATGGTTGTCGGCCAAGATAACGAGTGGATGGCCCTTATTTTCGCCTCATGTGGTTTTCATGGTGCGGCCCACCTTCTGCACGGGTCGGATGTTCCACTAAAGTGAAACGTTGGAAGATAAGAAAGTAGCACGAAAGTTGGCATGGAATGTTGTGTGCAAAATGAGATGGGGCATGCCATGTAATGTTGTGTGCATCTTCCTCGATTTACAGCTATCCAGACCATCTGAATTTTAGGTAGCACTGTAGATGGATCATGTCACTAAAATCACACTAATCAATCAATTCTAACCATCCAATTAATAACTATAAAATAAATGGTTAAAAGTAAGATGTTTGATTCGAAGGGGAAAAATAAATGGTGATATCATCTCGTCGGCGTGACTTCTAGGTGATGCTCAATCCATAGTTGGTCATCTATTTGGGTGAAATGCACTGCCATGTCATCCTTGGTGGAGCCCACTAGATGGACAGTCCCGATCTGTATACCTGCCTTACAAGTGCACTGTAAAGAGATAGCTCTACCGTGCCCTTGCGGCTCTACTGTATTATCTCCCATCTTCAAGGGGAGCGGATTGGCTGTGATGCTGGGGTTGGCGGGGCCTGCAATCTCCGTCCATCTGTTTTGAAATATTACAATTGGATAGGAGTGAAAAAATCAGAAAGATCCAAAACTTAGGTGGGCCACACCAAGCGAAACAGTGGGAAGGGAAGTGTCCACCGTTGAAACCTTGCAGGAGCTGACCATGATGTTTATAAATTTGCCTGGACAACGCCTTAAATGAGCTGAAAAACAAAATAAAAAATAAATTTAAAATTTAAAAAAAAAAAAAAAAAAAAAAAACATGAAAGGACGGGTTGAATATGAAAACAAATTCATCGAGATGAGCCTCATATGATGAGGATAACACCAACTAAACTGTTTGCTGGGTAACAGCTAATCCGCACCCTCTGTGCCCGGTTTCACAGGTAATCCGCTGCCATCTTTCGGTAGTGACCCTTCCAGGACTACGTGGGTGCTGGAAAACTCTATAAAATCGCAATAATGTATGTATTTTAGCCCTGCCGTCTTTTTCCTAAGTTTATTTTACTGCATGAACCTAAATTAAGGTAGAAAGCGGGGTTATCGAACATATGTTCTGCCATTAAAAACTTTCTAAAAGCCCACTGTAATGTTTATTTGCCATCTCAACTTGTTGATGAGGTCACACGGATGGGAAAACACAAATATGAACTTGATTAAGAAATTTCATGGACTCCAAGATGTTTTGGATGCCAAGCATCCAATCACTATTGTTTCATGTAGTGTGATCCACGTGAGAGTTGGATCCCTTTATTTTGGCTCATGCCCTAAAATGAGTTAATAAAATGGGTGGACCGCATGGATAAAACACATGCATCATGGTGGGTCCGCAAGCTTTTCCTGCACGGGAGGGGTCACTACCCAACCCCAGTACATCTTGAAGCACCCAACGCAAGCGCAGGCTGCGGATGTTGACGTGGCAGTCGTGCGAGATCATGGCCAGTCGTGGACTAGCGGCCCACTGTGAATGCGGCACTTGTGCCAACTCGGTACACACGTGCAAGATCAGGGTCATTCACGAGGTTGGGTCCACTATGAACATGCCGGGCCCAAAAGTTAGACGATCTACTCATCAGCTGAGTCACATGGGTACGCTGAACGTTGGCCAGAAGTCCTTTTCTTCCAACTGCTTGATTTTATGACGCTCGTATGGCCGTTGTGATAAGTAGACTAGCCTGAATTTTTGGGCCGAGCAACGCTTACTGGGCCCAACGAGCTACCGATTCTTGCACCCTCTCTCCAGACGGCTCAGATCATTAGATCGTGAGGTCACGTGTATGGTGGCGACGGACGAGATCCCATTTGAGGTGACGGTGATACTAAACCAGTCTTCCGTTGAGCTGTCGAACTGGATTGGGACACCTTCGCGGCTGGAGCAAGGAGCCTTTTCCCATTCAATGGCTTGGGCACGCGCACCATGAAGCACACGTGCCGGATATACTCAGAAGGTGGGCCGCGTGAAGATGATCCGTCGCAATGGACATACGAAAGTAAGTAGGTGACCCTGTTGTTGACGGAGCATAATCCAAAAATTACACATAAGAATGTTATAGTGAGTCAGTGACCATCTGATTTTGGATGGCCCACTATTTTACTTCTAAACATCCTTTTTTTGACAGCCAGCAGTTGGATGGCTAAGATTGCTTGATCAGTGTGATTTCAGAGTTATGTTCCATCCACAATGTTCCCCACAGATTGGAAGGTCTGGATGGCTCTACGCACTGAGACGTGTGGTGAGGATGGGCCACTGAGATCTAACCGTGTGGAGCACATCTTGAGTATGGGTTGATGCCTTAGGAGGGGTGTTCCATTCTAATTGACACATGGAATAGAGATCCACGATCCGGGCCGTTCATCAGGTTAATCCTTCTACTGATGGGCTACGATGGAAAAATCACACTAACAGGAAGATCTTAACCATCTAAACAGCGACCTGTGTATGGAGCGTAGGAAAGAATATTGACAACTGTCAGGATTGAAAGAGAAATCTACCTACGCCATCCTAACATTGATATTTGTGGATACGAATCCATAGAGGGTGGGACACACCTAATGAACGATCATGGACAGTTATGCCAAATACCCAATTAAAGTGCAGCGCAGCGAACCAGGGAATTAAAAGGTGCACACTCACATTAGATTTTCCTTCCCCGGGAAGTTACGAGCTACGAGCCTTTAGCTTTAGCGGAGCTTTGCTAATTTGATACTCTCTCTGAGCAGGAGTATTTGCTTCGCTGGTAGAGTATTGAAGCTGTACACTTGCAGTTAAATTTTTACACTTAGCATATACGTAACTAAGATGCAACCGTCCAATTATTGGGACCTAGTGTAGATAGTTTATGAGCTCAAAAAATAGAATTTTTAAACGATCGTTACTTCCGATTAATCTGAACTTGTGTGTTCAGTTCAGTTGCTCTCTAGTTTTATTTTTAACCGTCCATGGTATTTAGAAAATCTTGCGTCGGTGCTGTCTGTTTCACTGCGAAATCTATCACGCTCGCGTACAATACAGGGTAGAAGATTAGGTGCGACCCGACATCACCCCACAGGGTACAGTCCTGACGTGAGGCTCTCCATAATGCATGTATGGTATATCAACGCCGACAATCCTATTGTGTCCAAAAATGAAGCTGATCAAAATCTCAGTAAACCACACTACAGGAAACAGTGGTGATTGAACACTGCCATTAAAAACTTCCTAAGATCGGGAGTAATGTTTATTTGACATCCAACCAGTTGATAAGGTCATATAGGCAAAGGAAAAAATAATAATCAAATATCAGTGATAAGGTCATATAGGCAAAGGAAAAAATAATAATCAAATTTCAGTTTTATCCAAAACTTCATTTTTTAGCCCATGAAAAATGAGCAGGCAAGACGGATGAACGTTGGGTATACTACGCATACATCAAGGTAGGCCCAACGGTCAAGCCCGCACCGTCTTGGGTGGGGCCAGGGCGCACTTAATCCCACAGTACAGATGATACCCTTTGGGATAGGCATTTTAATAGTTCACCACCATTTTAAAATTTACACACGGTATAGTTCTACAGCCATCCAGACGGCCCAAATCAAAGACCTAGTTGTGCATGCAGCATAAGCTTAAATCAAACGATGACAGTGACAGTCTAATTTTGCTCGTGGGATTAGGACCACACACTATTTTACTAGTAATCATACCTATGATGGCCCTCGATTCAATGGTTAGATCGCTTTATCACTTTGCTCTTGGTTCATCACAGTGAACGCTTTAGGCGGTCTGGACAGCCGTACGTGAATGACACGTGTGAAAAGATGCCGCCAGTAATTTTAATATGGTGGTAAACTATCATAGGATCCTCCTGCACCGCAACCACTGATAGACGCCCTGCCATATCTTCCTACCTAGGGGGCGTATTCGTGTTATCCGGGTACCACCCTACCGTTGGGCTCACCTCAATTATGTATTGCATATCCACTCCGTCCATCCGGTTTTTCAGTCCATTTTAGGGTGTGGTGCCAAAAATGAAGTAGACACAAATCTTAGGTAGACCACAGTATGAGAAACACTGGTGATTGAACTCTCACCATTAAATCATTCTTAAAAAATTCCTAGGGCCCACAATAATGCCCATCTTAATGTTTCTTTTTCATACAACCCATTGATAAGGTAAAAAAGAACTGGATGAAGGAAAAATATAAATATCATCTTGATCCAAAACTTTTGTGGCCCTCCAAAAGTTTTTAACGGCCATTCACTACTGTTTCCAATGGTGTGGTCTACCTGACATTCGGATATTCTTAATTTTTGGCTATAGTCCTAAAATGAGCTTCAAAAACGTGTCGACGGCATGGATATAAAAACAAATTACGAAGTGAGATCCACAATGTCAGGGTAACGAGCAACACCTATCCGCTCCCTCTTCCTACATACCACGCTCCATCAGAGTATCAATCCCCCGATCTAATAAGCGAGAATTTTTAGTACTCCGGCATAGATGGTTGATATACAGGAGAATTTGTAACGTGGTCCAAGTGGTGAACCCCACTTTAGATGAACCATAAAACAAAAAAAATACCAATTAAACAGTCCAATTAGTGGATATTTAACGGTTGAGATGAAAATAGGGAACGGTCGGCGATGCACACAATTTAAAATTTTCAAAATTTTGTAGGGCCACCATGTACATGCCATCCAATCCATTCAAGAGATGCGACCCAACAGGATTGATGGGCACTCAGAAAATCAGGCCATTTGAAAATACGGGCGGGTCATATGGCATGATTTTAGGCCTCCTTTTATATGCTACGGCCCATCTGAGTTTTGTATTAGCCTCTTCTTCGGACTCCGTGGACAATACGATGGGGTGCACATGATGGTTGGAGTGGGCCACAGACACGCAGTTGTAGAATAAGCTTGTTCTACAACTTTTGTAGAGGAACCGGCCTCTATGAAAGGACTGTTCAAACTCTCAGGAATACAACATCTCAAGTTGTGTGTCCACCTTGATCAGTTTAAGGTGATGGTCCCAATGTCAAGATCTCACGGCTATAAAAGGCGCTTGCAAATAAATCCCGAAGCCCTGTGGGCATGTATGAAGGGAGCGGATTAGGTGCGGCCCCGGTCTTACCCAAGGCGGTGCAGTCCTTATTGTTGGGCCCACCTTGATATATTTATTCAAAATCTACCCCGCTCATTCGTTTTTTCAGATCATTTTAGGTAATTAATACAAAAATAAATAATATCCAAATCTCATATGGATCATATTATAGGAAACAGTAGTTATTGAATGTTCCACCATTAAAAACTTCCTAAGGCCCACCGTAATGTTTAGATAACGTTTATTTGCCATCCAACCTGTTGATAATGTCATAAAAATATGGATGAAGGGGAAAAATAAATGTCATATTGATCCAAAACGTTCGTAGTACATTAATGGTCAGTCACCACTTTTTTCTATGGTATGGTCCACCTGAGAATTTGATCCTCTTCATTTTTGGGTCATGCCCTTAAATGATCTAGAAAAACAGCGTGGATATATAATAAATACATCGAAATGGCCCCACGGTAAGGGCCACACCGTCCTGGGTGAGGCCGGGGCCGCACCTAATCCGCTCCTATCCCTGAACGGAATCCAGTACTAGCACCGGCCGGCTGACTTTGGTCAGACAGAAGGTTTTTCGCACGGCGCCTATGTTGATGTGGCAAACGATTATAAAATCTGGGCCATTCATCAGGTAGGGTCCAACGTTATTATACTCCTTTCTAAAATAATTTGGGTAGTTGTATTAGTTGGCCCAGATTACTGATATAATTCCCAACTGTTCATTGGCCCAGATTTTGCACATGAATCCCATCAAGGCACGTGTGATGCGAAGAAAGAGAAAACCATCAATCTCACGCGAAGTCCCTGTATGTTCCTCGGGGCCAAGATCATTCTCCCGAGACAGAAGGTGGGGGTCTTTTGTCCTTTTCTGGAAGGGTTTCATTGAGGTGGGACCCATTAAAAGGGATGAGTGTTCCAGACTCTTTCCTACCTGTAACGTTCACGAAAATCATGGCTGGAATTTGCTAGCCCACTCTTTTCTTTGATGGGGAATGCGGATTTTTTTTTTTCTAACTTTCCTGCACTACGACCTCACGACCCAGACCGTTCATCTCGAAACTTGTCAGGTGTGCGGTCGAAGTGAAAGAATCTCGATTATCACTGTTCATATATAGATAAGTTAGAGAGTGCTTCTATGGACCGTTGTCGTCAAGTCACTTTTTACGGACGACGAGAAATTTACCAGCTAACCTATCCATGGGGGTTGCATATTAACGGTCTGGATCATCACAAGGTGGAACGGAAGGGGAGTCGTTTGGCCGGGCCACCAGGAGAGCTTCGCTAGCAGACTTATTTAGTCCTCTACTAAACAGAAAAAAGTTACACTACAGTGTAGCTAGTGCCAATCATGATGTATGTGTCTTATTCACGCCATACATCCGTTTTATCAACTTATTTTATTACATGATATAAAAATTAAAGCATATCCAAAACTTAGGAATTATAACATCCACCGTTGAAGCTTTCCTCGGGCATGCAGTAATGTTTATTTGTCATCCAGGATCTGTTTCATGTGTTGTGATCCAGTTGACTTATTACACTATAACCTATTGGGGACGCAGTCGGCGCTCGACCATTTATTATCAATTTAAGGATGAAATCGGACTATCGGAGGGTGCAAACAAGACACCATACCCTACTGTGGTAAGGGGGCCAACGTACCTTGTCAAAGCCCCTTTTTAATCTGATCTGTATAGTGTGCAAGCATCTGTACGAATTGTCCTGAGCTTGGATTGTTAGCGTGTGCTAAGCATAAGAAAAAAAAAAAAAAAAAAGAAGATTTGATGAACGATCCGTGCCATTTGATCTCTAGTTGTCAAATGAACGGCTAGAGAGCAAAAGGTAAAAAAATCCAACTCATCATGCTAAATTCCATGGTTTGGACCGTTTCTTCACAGATATTTTAGCACACTAACCCCAAAGTGGGACCCATGATTCCGATGGTTGGCACTCACGCACGCACAGCATCTATGAAGGAGGTGTGCCCAAGTAGGGTCCACGGTACACACCCAATTCATTTAATAATTTCTCTTCAACGAAAGTCTCCCTTCTCCTAACTTCTTTAATTAGTTAAGAAGCATGCTTTCTTTAATTTTGTTTTTCTATAATTATTTTCAATCGCCCAAGCGTGAAAATTGTTCTATATATTTTCACACATACAGGTCTTTAATTTTGAAGAGTGGGGTCCATAGCTCGGTAATCCAAACCATCAGGCTGCTGCGGCCCACCGTGGATGGAGAAAATCTGAAAATCTCCATCATCAGAAGAACACTAGAATGGATAATTGAACTTTTTCAGTGGAATGTGGACCATCCTTGCTCATGGCTCAGTGGTAAACTCACATGAGTTTCAACGCAGACGTCATCAAAGATTACTTGTGGTGTGAGTGTGTGTAAAAAAGCAAAAAAGCAAAAAAGCAAAAAATTGATATACTGTAATATGGATTGCCAAACAAATCATGGCCTCATTTATGGGAAATCGGATTGGTTTGGCTGGTGTACCACACACCACCGACCTAGCTGGTGCGTATACGTGTCGTTCGAAGACGAGCGCCGACGCTCCTCGAGCTCCGAGCTTACGAACGGTTTAAAGGATATCAAAGTTATATGGCCCCACTATGATGTATTTATTATATCCACACCATTCATCCATTTGGCACGATCATTTTAGAGCATGATCCAAAAACTGAGTTATATAAAAATCTTAAATGTACCACACCACAAATAGAAGTGGGAGAATGATTCTCACCGTTAAAACATTTGTAAGGCCCGTCATAACGTTTATTTTCTATCTAATCAGTTCATAATCACATTGATCCAAAACTTCTGTGACCCCCGAAAAGGTTTCAAATGGTAAACGTTCATTCAATCCCCCACTGCTTTTTGCAGTGTGGTCTACTTGATAATTGGATCTGTGTTATTTTTTGGCTTAAGACTTAAAACGATCTCCAAAAATGGACGGACAGTTTGGATATAACAGATACCTGATAGTGGGACCCACGTAACTTAGTAACGTAAGCACAGCCAGTTCGGTGGTGCGTGGTACGCCAGCCAATCCGCTTCCCATTTGTGGATTGAAAGCCCATCTCTAACAAAAGAAGGCGAGTCACGTCAAGGGTTTATACGACAAAAGCCCTTTTTTTTCTTTCCTTTTTTTTTTTTTTCTTTCTTTTCAGGTTTCCACATCAGGGCGGTTGCTGTGAAGTCACACATCAGTCCTACATCAGGAAATTGTACCGTCCAATCTCTAGGACCCAATATGGCTAGATCCTAGCCTTAAATTTTGATTGATGTGATCTTGAAATATATTTCATAAACGTATATTCGTTCAATTAAGACCGTTGGCTATCTTTATTAAGTGTGCCGCAATCATCCATCGTTCTCTGGTGGTAAATAAAAGTTTTTCTATATTTTTGCAAGTTATATCTCTTACAGTTCGTCTTGCCATTGACGCCAGTCAGGTCATCCGCATGTGTCGCCCCACTGGGCCACACGGGCAGATGTGCTCCAATGATCGCAACCGTCCATACGATGGAAAAAATTGTGAGTGCCTCATAGTTTTATAATCACAAGAATAGGTTGATCCTCACCAGTTTTTTGTGGTGTTGAACCTGAGCCATTGAAATTTTCCTTTTTAGAGATCTTCATTCATCTGAACGTACCTACAGTTACAATGAGCCATCGGTTGTATATTTTCAACTTCGGATTTTCAAGTGCGTCCGTGATGGAGCGGATGGCTGCGATTGTCGTCAACACCATGACATGGGCCCCAATCGCACGACATCGAGGTAGTGCATGGTATTAAAATGTACGGGAGATATAAAACGATGATGCTGATAGTTCCGGTAAGTGCATGATCAGTACTGGGCTGAAATCAATCCCAGCCGTTCTCGATATGGGACTCAAACCTCATCCATTTCATCTTTTAGGGTTTTTTTTTTTTTTCAGCTGTAATTGATAATTAGCTACCAGATTGCGTTGCATGTGTAGCCAGAAATGGCACTGAAAAAACAACATAATCTATAAACAAAAGAGCCATGCATTGCAATAAAACATATTATCGTTCTTTCGATGGAAAATGATTGTTAAGGCACCCAGTGCTTCGATGGAAAATGATTTTAAGGCACCCATGGGTCCCCCAAGGATGTTTGGTTCAGATAAGTGGAGCCAATGGTTTGGCTTTCAAGATCATTGCTCTGTGGATGGGCTATACCTCAAAAATTTCCCAGACTCGATGATCCTAGTCACCAATCTTGGAATGTTTGTACAGTTAAATGCTGGCCACCAACATTTCCGTTTCAATGAGAGTAAATGGAGGTAAATGTTATTTGAAGTGTGTTTGGATGGAAATAAATGTGCATGTAAATGAAATCTTTTCTATGAAAAAGGATTTGAAGTCAATTGGGTGAAATGCCTTTTATGTTATTGGTAGGCCGTAGCATGTGTATTGGCTGTGTATGTTGTTTGTCTTACACCCTAGGCAGAGAAGAAACATTCGGCACATCCACATTGACGCATGCGGCCCATATGGTGTGCTTTAAGATGGACGATGGAGCTGCCCCGCCTTTCCTGAGATCGGAACAGGTTGGGGCGCTGAGAGGCCCACTGTGATGTGCGGGTTTATCCACACCATCCATCCATATTGTTTCAAAGTATAAGCCCAAAAATGAGGCAGATAAAAGGCTTAAGTGGACCACAATAAAGGAAGCAGCAGTGACAATGATGTCCAACATTGAAATCTTCATGGGCCCAAAATAAACTTTAAATGGGCACAGGCTCAACCGTTGCAAGTCCAAAGGGAAACGACCCACCCATGAAAGCCGAAATTGGATGCCTGCAAAGATGACTGACAACCCAACCCAACTCATTTTGGTGGGTGCGCGTATTTGCAGCAAAGGTTAAAATTGCTGATGAATAGGAAGGTGTACCATTTCAGACGCATTGAATCATCATCTTATGTTCCTTGCTCATACCAACAGTTTTGTGTGGGGGGTTTGGGGGTGGGGAAGTGTTACTACAAGGTCGACTTAATGAGAGCTTCACACGAGGTAGAGCTCTGTGGGCCCTACCGTAATGCCTCACGACATCCCCATCGGTCAAATAAATATGGTTGGCCATGGTCTTAAAAATCAAGCCTATTCATGACTTAGGTAATCAACACCACAAGCAACAATTGAGAATGGATACTCAGCCATTGAAACCTTCCCGATTATATTGGGTCCATTGAGATTATACGTATAAGGACCGGACATACAGCCCATCCATTGTGTTGTGTCCCTCAATTGGATGAGGGGTCATAACAAATTTCAGGCCATTTCGAAACTCAAGTGGGCCCAGCAAATACTTTTATATGTTTTAGGCGTGATTTCACATGGTTTGGACACCTGAGTTCAATAAGGCTTCGCGGAGATAAGTGTATCAAGTCCAGCTAGAAACGGAGGGATCCGACTCGCTGTACCACAAGGTACGGTCCACC
Organism: Magnolia officinalis; assembly: GCA_021015155.1. NCBI lineage: Eukaryota > Viridiplantae > Streptophyta > Magnoliopsida > Magnoliales > Magnoliaceae > Magnolia > Magnolia officinalis. The sequence goes on along the minus strand of JAJHSJ010000004.1, from coordinate 5,139,241 downwards.
CAGCGGATACCATCCAACATACCAAGTGAATGCGGTATCCAACCCTTCCAATGGATTGGCCCCACCATGAGGATTACCTACTGCAAAAATCAGTCCCATCTACTCATCAGGTGGGCTATGTTGGGCGCGGAGACAACTTTGGATCAAATTAAACAATGTAATCGAGAAAGAAAAAAAATTCAAGCAACAACAAATAACACAGATTTTACCTAGAAAATTCTTGCGATAAAAAACCACGGCACAAAGCGATGATCAATCCATTATATCAAAAGAATTATAAGAGACTGAACAACTTACAGATTCGAAACTCTAGTTCCCCCCTTCAAAACCTTTGAATTCATGCTAGCTCTATTCACCTTAACCCTAATCCCAAATTAGGAGTCATATTTATACACCATATACAGAATTAGAAACAAAACCCAAGCTTACGCATACTGTTAGGTTGAACTGGATATAACATTTGATCAAATCGGACAAAATCGACATTCCTCGATTGGACTGGATAAAACCATTTTCATTTCTTCTTTGCCTAGCAAAGAGAAGTAGGCAAAAATTGAAGTTCTCTGTAGGAACAACCTTTGTAAGCAAGTCAATTGGATTCTTACTAGTTAGAATCTTCTCAAGAGTAACACATCATTCTTCTAGCATGTGGCAGATAAAATGATGACACACATCAATGTGTTTAGTCCAAGAGTAGTACATCGAGTTATTCGTCAAATTGATCGTGCTCTCGCTATCACAATGCAGAGGCACAACTTCCGATTGAAGTCCAACTCATTCATCATCCATTTCAACCAAATCGTTTCCTTGAATGCTTATGTCATTGACATATATTTAACTTCGGTTGTGGAAAGTGCAACCACAAACTAAATCGTAAACATTCAATTCATAGTTTCATCTAATAACACAAACGAGTAACTAAAAGTTAACATTTTATTATACACATTCTCTAAATAAGTTACACCCACATAACCTACAAGTTTCTCCTCAGAATTTTCAAAAACCAAATTGTAGTCCGTCGTACCTCATATGTAACAAAGTAACCATTTCACTGCTTCCCAATGTTGTTTGTCGAGGTTAACCGCATGTGAAATATCTAGTCTAGTACAGACCATGATATAGATAAGATTGTCAACCGCGCTCGAGTAGAGTACATGAGAAATACCGCTTTTCTTCCTCTAATGTAGAACATAACTTTGAAGAAAGCCAGAAGTGACCAGTGTGGGGTTGCTAACTTGTTTGGCATTTTGTTAGTCCAAACTTGAGTAAGACATTCTCAAGATATTCCTCCTGAGACAACCATAGGCTACTCATTTTCCTATCTCTGTGTATATTGATGCCGAGAATTCTCTTTGCAGCCCCTAGGTCTTTCATCTAAAATGTCTTGGATAATCGAGCCTTCAATATGTTGATTTCAGACATGTTATGACTAATAATAAGCATATCATCAATATATAATACTAGAATAACGAATTTCTCGTCACTTAGTGATCTAAAATAGACACAATGATCGAATTCGCTTCTGATAAACCGCTAACTCAACATGAAATAATCAAATTTCTTATACCACTACTTAGTCGACTGTTTTAGGCCGTACAACGACCTCTTTAACCTGCAATCATATTTTCACTTTCTTACACCTCGAACCCTTCAGGTTGCTTCATGTCGATCATCTCTTCTAGTTCCCCCATGTAGAAACAAAGTCTTCACATCTATTTTTTCGCACACACACCCACACACTCACATCGTAGTGGGATTTCACCACCTATGGGTACTTGAACACTTGACCTAGTGTTATAACTCTTGTAAGCCTACCACCACAGGAGTAAGGACCCGCAGTCTTCACATCTAACAGTTCTAATTCCAAATTGTATTTGGCAACCAAAGTCAATACAAATCTGATAGATATTTGTTTTACTACTAGCGCAAAATATCTCATTAAAGTCGACACTCTCCTTCTGAGCATAATCTTTCGCTACCAATCTAGCCTTGTATTTATTCAGTTTCTTCTAGTAAATTCACTTGCAACCGATCGTTTTACGACCAACAGACAACTCCACCAACTCTCACATTTTATTCTTGTACAGAAAGTCCATATTATCATGCATTGTTGTCATCCACTTATCATCTCTGTCTTCGAGTGCTTTTTGAAAAGTAGACGGATCCCCTTTATCGGTAATAAGAGCAAACAACATTTGAGGCATCCCTATATCTCAGTGATAACCTATGATCCATTGGTGAATTTCTTTTAACATGTGGTATATCTACCTCTTCTTGTAACTCTATTTGCAGCTCAGGTTATTCATGTGTTTCACCTTTATCTGTTTCAACATCGATCATTGATTTTTCCATTTCTTTATGCTCATCCTTCCGAAACAATGAACCTTCATTGAACTGCCTCTCTAAATATGATTTTTTGTGAGACCCGGTCATACAATTTACATCCTTTCATCCCCATCACCATAACCGACAAAAGTACACTTCTTAGTCCTTTGGTCTAGCTTATTTCTCTCAATTGATGGTACATGAGAGTAAACATATCCGCAGCCTCGAATAATCAACTATATGACCACTCCATACTTCTTCTGAAATTTTACAATCAATAGTTGTAGAGGAAGATCGATTCACTAAATAACAAGTCGTATAGACGGCCACGACCCATAGGTCCTTACCCAACCTAAAATTATTCAACACCACTCTGCTCTGGTGTATGCCTCAGCATCCCCTCATTCTTACAATATTGTTTAAATTTCCTTGAAGTAAATTCTCCGTCGTTATTTGTCCTTAGAAATTTCACTTTCCACCATGTTTGATTTTCAACCATCGTTTTACACATTTTAAAAGTGGCGAAAATATCAAATTTATGCTTCAGAATATAAATCCAAAATTTCTTATAGAAGTCATTAATGAATGTAACAAAGAAAGATGATCCTCCTCCAAAAACAACAGGTGATGGCCCTCCTACATCGAAATGCACATAGTCAAGCTAACTTTTACTAACATGTTTCCTAATTTTAAAGCTTAACCTTAATTGTTTCTCATATATATAATGCTCACATATATCTAATTAAAACTTTTAAAACTAGGAATTAAACGACGATCGAGTAGTACCTTTATACCTCAATCGCTCTGTGGCCTAGGCACGCACGCCACAAACGTGCCGAAGTGGACTTCGCTACAGACACTGCAGCTTTACCCAATATAGTATTCCCGATCAACTTGTAAAGTTTTTTCATTCATCTATGCTTTCATAACTTTGAGTGCCCCTTTTGAAACTTTTAGGACACCTTCATAACCAGCGAGCTTGTATCGGAGTGCATCTAAAGCTCCTGGAGATATCAAATTCTTTTGTAAATCCGAAATATACTTCATATCTATAAGAGTACGCTCCACGACATCAAACATCATGATGCGAATCGAACCAATTCCTATCATCTTACAGACATGATCATTGCCTATAAGAACCGAGCCACCATTATACTCGCTATATGTGGTGAACCGGCTCAGGCGAGGACACATATGGTGCGATGCCCCCGTATCCAAAATCCACTCCTGATAGAAGCAACCAGTTTTGGATACTGACAACACGTCACCATCACCCGATCATTAAGTTGATTCCACTAAATTGGCTTCATTTGGCAAATCATCTTATTTCTCCTCCTTTTAGGCTCTGGGATATTGACAGTCTTTCTTCATGTCCCACCCTTTGCCTTTGTATTTTGACTTGGACCTAGATTGTAACTTCCCCTTCTCTCGCTCAGACTGTTTTCCCCGAGTAAACAATGCATTTGTAAAAATACCTTCACCTCCACTCTTCCTTCTCAACTGCTTAGACTTAAGGGTTGAGATAACGATCGCGACGTCCAAGGCATCCCTACCATAGCATAGAATATCAACAAGATACTCGTATAACTTTGTGAGAGACGGCAACAAAATAAAGACTTTGTCTTCTTCATCGATCTTCACCTCTATGCTTGTTAACTTGCAAACTAGTTTGTTGAATATGTTAATGTGCTTAAAGATATCATAGTATAGAAATTGTGTCTTTAGATATAGAAGATTGGTGAAAGACTTCGTCAAGTAAATGCTCTAGCTTCATCCATAATCATGAAGTGGTTGTCTCATCGATAACATTATAAATGACTTCATCGGCCCATCACAATTAAATTGTGTTAATCGTCCCTTGATCAAGTTCGTCCCAATCATCTTCCTTCAAAATTTTCGGACGATTCATTTTCCCAAGGAGTGCATGCTGCAACCCTTGCTGAATTATGAGAGCTTTCATCTTTAACCTCCATAATTCAAAACTGTTTTTACATGTGAACGTTTTTTCACTCAAATTTCACATTCGATCCCCTCGATGCTATGTTTCCATATTTAACCTAATAGCCCAACGTTAAGCTCTGATATCACTTATTAGGCGCAGAAGCAACCTCATATCAAATCACACAATGTGATAAAGAAAAAAAAAAAATCCAAGCAACCTCAAAGAACACAGATATTCTACCTGAAAAACCCTTATGGGAAAAAACTACATCACAAAGAGACAATCAATCAACTATATAAAAAAAATTACAAGAGATGGAACAACTTACAGATTAAAAACCCTAATTTCCCCCCTTCAAAACCCTTAAACTCGTGCTAACTCTATTTTTCTTAACCCTAATTCTGAATTATGAGTCGTATTTATACACTCCGTATGCAATTAGAAACGAAACCCGCACTCACGCATACCATTCGGTTGAATTGAATATAACATTAATTGTGCAAAACATCACAGCAAGTAAAGGGCCAAAACTACAATTTCCGGTCAAACTGAAAATTCCATGTCTGCATCAGATTAAAGGCACTTGATCAACAAGCAAAACCACATGAACGAATTTATATCCATTGATAAATAGTAAAATACAAGTGCAGTCCATTCAATGAGTGGATGTGGCTGATTTTGGTCAAGGTGATCCTCATGATGGGGCCAACCTATTGGATGAGTTGGGACATCACAAGGATGTGAAAGGTTGAAAGTTATCTAACTAGTAGTCCAACCGATTGGACCTGATACCTTCTCATGTGTGTGTATAGTAAATTTACTGTTTTGATCTATATAATAGTTTGGACAGTTTGGAGGGTAGCTACTGTTGGTGGACCAACCAAACACTTGGAAAGTGGGCCACAATGATATGGTCTGTTCAAACACGTCCTACATGGACCCAACTAGTATCTGCCTATGATTCAGTGAGGAAATGAAATTCACACAGAAGATGTGCTAACAGAGTTTGGAACTACTCACCCAAAGAGACTATCATGGCAGCATACACATGCATTTGCTGTCTTAACCTGCAAAATCCATGGAGCGGAAACATTCTATCATAAGAAGATAATAACAAAGCAATTGGCTACCGATCTTCAAACCAGAATCCCATTTATACAAATCCCAATGACCAATCACATCACGAATGTTCTATTTGTTTTTCCCTCTTTTCCTTCTTTGATTTTTTTTTTTGTAAGATGAGTGGGAGATTGAACCCAAAACCAAATGGAGAATTACCATTCGGATGAAACACCAAGTGCTATGCAAGAGACCTTCGAGCTTGTGATTGAAAATACAGTTAAAACCGACAACCTCCAAGCTTACTGTGGCCAATTTTCCAAGTCGGTGCAGGGGAAAAGATAAGGCTCCCAAAGGGGTCGACAACCAGTCTACTGAAATATACAAGACAGAAAGCTTGAGTGGACGAGAATGTCAAACCATTCCTTGCTGTCACAGAATAGAACATGCACATCTGCTCTTCGGGGAGTCTGTTTTCACCTTATCTGTGACAAAGACGGTTTTATGTTAGTTTTGGGAAGACAAACTGGAATTTTTGGATCGAGACCCACATCCTGCATTTGGCATTCATGGGTCATGTGCGTGCATGCGTGCACACATGTAACATTAGTTCAATGGGTGATCGCGCAAAATGCTTTAACTAAAATATTTATTAATAAAAGTGCCGAGATAATAGTTGCATTGAATTGCTAAAACAAGGGGCATGTCGGGATTGCGGACTCATCACAAAAGTTCCCTTTTAAAGGTTCCAATCATGGGAGTAGGTCCCACTGCACTGCTGTTGGCCGAGAAGGGAAAAAATGAAAATGAAAATGCCGTCTTACTCAGCTGAACATTGTATATATTGACAAAACAGAAATGGAACATGAAATACAATGTGGGCTCCTGAAAATACCTTTGTTTTTGTCCGATAAGGGAGGCCGAAGAACAACATGCATGGTGATGACTCCCCCAGGAAGCTCTCCGACCGGCACCCTTGATTCGGCAAGGGTCCTGTTGTTCTCCAGTATTTTACCCGCATTGATGAGCTTCACGTCGTTTATCGTTTTTGGAGCATTTTCTTTGTCTGACAAAAGATTATATTTTTTCGTAAGAGACAACAAAAAACATTTTCTTTGTCTGACAAAAGGTTATATTTTTTGTAAGAGAACAAAAAACAGTTGACACATGTTTGGAAGCTTAACCGCAATAACATGGGTATGTAAGGCTTCAGACACCACAAAACCAAGTCAAGAACCAAACATTCATTGCTTTTGCACTCTGAAATAGAAGGTAATATATCCAGTTGTAAAAGATACAGCTAATTTGCATTAATTCCTCATATTCAGTAGTGGCAGATTTCATTACATGTTTTGGATTTTGAACTGAATTCCCATTAACCAATGAGGTTTGCTAGAATACATTGGACGTATTCCAAATAAAAACAAACTTTCCAAACCCTTTATGTGATAGGGCTCCCCTTGGATTGGGTATGGCTGAAAAAACTCTTAGATTGAATATTTCAACCCTCCAATTATATATAGAGGCTGCGGTGGGCATCCATATTCAACGCAAAAGAGCCAAATTCACAAAGGGTTGAAATAATCCAATTGAGAGCTTTTATTTGTTGTCTATCCACCATACAAAAGTGAGAAGCATCATATAAACGGTTAGATCATTTGAAGATTATACATATTCAAAGGCCAAGGACCTTCCATTGAAGAAAAAAACAAATCCGGCAGTTCGAGTCCCAATATATCTTATTGCAATATTCGGATGTATTCCAGTGAACCTCTTAACAAATTCAATATAGAAGAAATGAACAACATGGGAATCGCTTCACTTTAATCCATTACAACAAACAAAACCTCAGTTCCAATTCCATGCGTTTCAGGTTGAAACTGAAATTATCTGAATTGTAATTTGGGAGCTAGTCCCTTGGTGTGAATGGAGTGGGGTTTGCAGTTTAATAGATTGAGAAATTCAGCCGATGCAAGTATTCGAAATGTATAGGGAGAAACTAAAAATTACAAATTCAATACCAATCAATAATAACTAGAATTTGGGAAGCCACCACCAACACAATCTCAGCATAGCAAATCAACACCAAGAATGCAGTTCAGATGGTTATCCTAATTAACGAAGTAGATTTTTTCTTTGGAATGATTTAGGGAAAGCTTGGACAAGGATATGACCATTGTTCGGAGTATCCCCAATATTATCCATATCTCCATCTCGGTGATACCAATAACACTGGTAGTATCAGAAATTCTATATATCAGCTAAGTATCACCAATGAATCGATATCACCAATATTTTTTATTGTGTAAATTCAAGGCGTCGCTTGTGTCACCAATATTTTTGATTGTGTAAATTCCAGGTGTCGCTTGTATCACCAATGTATCGGTGATTTTTCAATAATATCGCTAGTGTATTGATATCGCCAAAAATCCTTTTTTTTTTTTTTTTAAATGGGCGCATGGTTGTATGCATTATTCAAATTGTCGACGATAATATCGATAATATTGTGATATTATTGTTATCGCAGCATGGACTTTTGTTTCCTTTCCAGTTGTGGACGATTTCTTGACAAAATATCATTTGTTGCCGATATTCTAAAATATCGATGGATGTTTGGATGAAAGGTTGGATGGTTGGTTGGATAAATGGGATGCTTGAAACTTATTATGTATACATTCCTTTTGTACAAAAAAAAATATATTCCTAAATATGCTACAAATATATGTATTTTAGCATCTCCTGAAGTTTCAATGAAAAATTCTACCGTTTTCCCCATGTTTCCCCAATGTTTCCCCACATTTCCGGTTATCAGCGATATCGATATTGTTACCATATCCCTGGCCAACGAAACTTGGAGCAATACCGATACTTCAAACACTAGATATGACAATGATGATGATGATTTTGAGTCATTTAGAGCAGGAAATCCCACAAAATAGGGATAATGCCTTAATTCCAATTTTGGGGTGTCATGTGCCTCCATATCAGATCCGTGCCTATAAAGTGTCCTTCTCCCGCAAATCCTGATTTTGGAATGTTTTACTTGACACAAAACGTTCCAAGTTCAAAACTTTTGGGATTTTGCAGGAGAAAGTGCTTCTTCACAAGCACAAATCTGACACGGAGGAGGGCATGGCACGCACTAAAATCAGGCACAAGGTATATTCCTGATTTTGGGAGATCGTCACTAAAAATTGGGAAGAAAAACCCTAGAATTCGATTTTTGATTAGGATAAATTAGGCAGTCATGCAAGGGGGATATTAAACTTGCACAAGATACACAGACAAATCCGCAATCACAAGAATTTAAGAGTTTGATGTATCATTCAATCGTTGAGAATTTACAGAGAACGGATACAGAGTGCTAAGAATGGGAATACATTTATATGTGTGCTGTGGTTTTACATATCATCCACGACGACTCTTATCCTCCGAGTCGTATCAGTTCCAGTCCCCAATGAAATGAATCACCAGACAAATACAGGACTGAAAAGGACAAGTTGGGGTGACTTGTAATGGTATTAGTACAAGGAGAGTCGCACTCCGAAACTGCTTTTTAAATCCTTGCGCAAGCTAGGCAAGGATTATTACAACCCAACTAAACATATCCACGAAACGTGCAAATGACAACAAATCAACCAACCAAACAGGGAAGACCGATGAATAAACATCAAAATCTTCCCAGCAAATCATGAAATCCCAAAATATAAGATTCTCATGCAAACTAGCTAAAACATAAAGTGATCAGGTGATAACCATAAATGAACTTAGAGGCCAGATTTCAAATTATGCTGCAGTGGATTCAGAGGATTTGTATGATATGTAGAGTATCCTCATTTCCAATTCCCTATAAGTGGATCCCACAGTTTGGTGATCCAACCCATTGATTTGATGGGTTCCAAGTGGCCCCAAAAATCTCCCGGATTGGACGATGCTAGCCATCCAATCGTTGGCCATTTTCCCCTGGATTATGGGCAGTTGCTGTATTATTTTCCTTCCATCACAACATGGGCATCCATGACAAGCCCCAATCAGATCAGGTATGGATCACCAAACCATGGGCCCTACTGCATATCCTTGGCACCTGACAACACTCCTTGGGCTGATCATATATGTCCTCTCTTAATTCAAATCCTAAAATTATCATCAGAAGGAAATGAGAAAGAAATCAAAAGGCAATAAAAAATCAGAAAGCTGAAAGAACAAAATCATATTATCAAGATTAACGGTGTTTCGAAAGAAAAAAAATCTCCAACCTTACCTTGCGGCCATCGATTTATGATGACTTCTTTGAGAGATCCAATGGTGGTCGCAGGATCATACTTGTTTGGCCCAATATCAGTACCGTCGAAAAGCCTGAATTTAAGCTCGATCAATTCCTCTCCAGCCATTTAAAGAACCTTATAGAGAAAACCCACGTCCAATTCGCATAACCCGTGCCACAGAAACTATTGAATTCTGCTAAAATTCCACAGAAACCGTCCATACACCGCCTCTTTCTGACAATATCTTCATTAAAGATGGAAATTCTCTATGAATTTCATCCTTAAAAAGGAAACCGACAAAAACCCAGATCGAAAATTGTAATTCTCAAACCTTGAACACCAGAATTCAGCATGAAAAATCACAAGATCCGATCCGAAAATACTTATTCTCGATGAAATTTTGAAAAAAATTAAAAAAAAAAAAAACGCCTTCCGAACAAGACCCACCAAAATTTATATGTAACCTGAAGATTCTTCTCAGTCAACCAAAATCAGCACAGAAGTGACAGAAATCTCAAAGAAAGCCCCTCTTCCAAACAAGATCCTAACTCCAAACCCATCTAATGATGGATTTCGATCCTTAAAAAGAAAACCCAACAAGACCCAGATCAGATTTCTCCATTCCAAATCCAGTAAGTCATCAGAAATGATAATAGATCTACAGAAATCCCTCCAAAATACGTTCCTCAGACAAGATTGTTACTCAAAAGCAAAAGGTTGATAAATTTATACCTCTCAACATGGATGCTGGAGAGCCTGACTTTATAACTGACTTCTTTTTTTACTCTGGGATTGATACTTACACCCTGTCATTTTGACATATACACCCTTTTCTCTACTTTTGGTAACTAGAAGGTACTACCAAGTAATAATATCACTAAATATGGGTGTATTTATCAAAAGAGAGGGTGTAAGTAATGTAAACGTTTTTTAGTGGCTGATGGGCTACCCCCTAATTATTGCAAAAGACAATGCCAAGATATTATTTCACAGCTAGGTTTAGGAATGTTGAAGGGTATTTTGGTCATTTTGGTGGACAAGCTAACCCAGTTTTTTAAGGAGATGCACCAAGTTATAATAAAATATGAAAAAAGTAGCCATGATATGGATGAGGCCTCTGATGCAACTCATTTGCCCTCTATCTTAATAGGTGGACGGCCGGATGAAGGCGATTCGTACACATGACCGATCTAATCATCAATCTGAATCACCCATTCCAAGGGCCCCACCTTTGATTGGCCATGATTCAAAGATCAATCCAATTGGAGAATCCTAACCATCAGATTAAGTGGTGTTGAAAGGTACTGGTCACATCGGGCTCTTCTTTTGATCTCGAAGCGTCCATTTCGCAGGCTGCTCTTTAGATAATAGGGTTGTCTGATTTGTGTTATCTTTTCATGGTGGCTCGTAAATAGTGGGACCCACCTGATGGATGGCTCGGATCGACAGTCAGGCTGTCCATGTGTCCAATGCATACCATTTGCAATGAGTTGCACTATAAGACGACTCACCGGCTCATGTAAACATGGGACATCTTTATATTATTTCAAACGTGAAAGGAACAAAAGCAAATTACAATATTAGATGAAATGATTAAAAAATATAAGGACATGGTCTGTGCATATCTTGAGCTAATCATTGTATCAAACATGAATTTCATGCCATTGTCTGCAAGTGGGCCTTTTTATTATATATGGAAAATGGCCAAATTGAAGCCATTTGTTTTTTCAAGTGGCAGAAAATGGGAAAGAAAAGGTGAGATTTTCAGCTGTAGTAGTTCTTCGCGAAGGAGAGAGAGAGACTTGAAATTGGATTCTTGTAAAAGGTTCATGCACACTACAACGGAAACGGATTGGCTACTTCCCTCACACCAGCCAATGGCTGATGGTCGGTGCCACGTGGGGCCCACCATAATGAATGTGTTTCATCCATGCCATCCATCTACTTTTACGGATCATTTTACGATATGATTAAAAAACGAGGTATAAAAAAATCTCAAGTGGACCACATTACAGGAAATAGGGTTGAATGAGGGTCGACCATTAAAAACATTTTAGGGGCCATAAAAGTTTTAGATCAAGATTATCTTTGCCTTTTCTCTTCGTCTGAGCCTGTATGACCTAATCAACAGGTTGGATGTCAAATAAACAGTATAGTGGGCCTTAGGAGGATTTTAATAGTTGATATCTAGCCACTATTATTTCCATGCGGTGTCTCACCCGAGATTTATATCCCTCTCATTTTTGCGATGAAGCCATAAAATGATATGTAAAAAATGCATGAACATGATGTATGAAACACATCATGGTGGGGCTCACAGAGCACCAACCACCAGCCAGGAGTTGGTCGCAGGGGAGTAGCCAATCCGTTTCCCTCTACAACGTCCGTTTTTACCTTTAAGGCAAAGCACAGCACATGTCTTTTATGTGAAATTGATGACATACCTTCCTTCTATTTATTTCATAAAGATGCTATGCCATCCTTTAACTGTCTCCTTGTATGTTAAAGAAATACAATCTCTCTCTCTCTCCCTTTGAATTATACAAAGAAACCCTTCTAAACAAATTACCATCACATCTCTCTGTCTCTAATATCCATTAGTTATATTTTACAAAGAGACCTTTTCAAACAAATAGATATCTCATTCCCTCTCTCTTTCTCATTAATTTGAATTTGACAAAGAGACTCAGCCGCCGAACCCAATTAGTTAGTATCTCTTTCAAACAAATCTTTGAATATATTAAACAAAAAGTCCTCCCAACTCGCCTTGCTAGGCTTCGAGGATTGTTTAAACTTTTTCCATCTCCTTCACAGGAAGTGGAAATCCATAAGATCAATTTTGAAGATAGTCAAAATATTGGCCGGAGAACGGATACGTAGAAAACTGGAGAATGAAAAGTTCAGGTTTGATGCTTTGTTCAACTCAAAGAAAAAATAAATGAAAAAAATGAATGTGTGCACACATGTGTGTATTACATGTAAACAAGGACTAGATATAAAAATTGAACAAAATGTTAAACTTTCTATATCAATAAGTAACTATATATATATATATATATATATATATAATATATAATATATATATTATATATATATATATATATATATATATATTAGGAAAATCTGTTCTTGACTTTTCAAATCCTTCTTTGCCAAGTAATCCACATATAAACTAATGGCTCTCTATCAAAGAACCAATCCATATGTTTAAATCACCTTCAGAAGTTCTTTTTAATAAAATGAGTTCTTATGAAAAGGAAAAAATTTGTTTAATTTGATTTGTCTGGTGAAATGAATATTCATGTTTATCTTCTGAAATATAAAGAGTTTTAAACATTAACAATTATACATATTTTTTTTAATAAAATATACAGAGTTCAAAACAGATGTTTATCACCTATCATTTGGTGTAGCCATTACTCGAATTTCACAAAGAGACCCTTTCAAACTAACTACCCGTTACTTCTCCATCTTGTTATTTGAATTTAACAAATGGTCCCTCTACACAAATCAGCCAAGAGTCCCTTTCAACTAAATTACCTCTCTCTCTCTCTCTCTCTCTCTCTCTCTCTCTCAAAGAGATATCATTCCTTGAATAAGAAAGAGTCCTGATTATTATATGGTTCTCATTTTATGGCATCTCCTTACATTTTCTCTCCTATACTGGTATCTTGGCTTCTGAAAATTGCTGTACCGCTTTTTCTATTGGACTTGTCATGATTGGTGGTGCGACCCACATCACCTCATTATTGTAATTCTAACTGACCCACCGCTTTCCACCCACCTCTCCCATGCCTCTCATTTAATCCCCATCATCCATATGTATGCTAGGTGCATCCAACGTGGTACACTTGTTTAGGACCCACGTGGCAACGTGGCACACTTGTGTGAAATCCAAGCTCTGATCAGGCACATTGATATTCGGTGTATGCCTTCTCTACTAATCAGGCCGTTCTGATGATTAGATGGGCCACATGTGTAAATTACAGGGGGTGGTTGGGAGAAATTGAACAATGTCCAAAGTCAACATACATGTGTTGCCAATCTGATGATCAGAGTGGCCTGAACTTTTAGATAAGGCATTGACTTGGCGGGATCTGCCTAATTAGTGGCTTGGATCTTTCACACGTGTACCACATTCCATGCTTGAGAAGTGAGTGAAAGAACACGAGTTTTTTTGTTTTTGAGAAAATTAGGACTGTGGACCCCACCTTTTTAGCCAGCTGGTTTTATGAAAGAAGACAAACCTTCTTTTGCAACTTAGACCCCCACGTTCGGTGACAGAATTTCTGGACGAAAATACCTCTCCTTTCACGAAAAACGGATTGGTACTCCCCTGCCACCACGCAATGGTGGATGTTCGGTGGTCTGTGAGCCCCACCATGATGTATGCTTTTTCATCCACGTCGTCCATATATTTTTCTACATCATTTTATGGTATGAGACAAAAAATGAGGTATATGCAAATCTCAAGTGTACCACATTATAGGAAACAGTGTTGAATGAGCATCAACCATTAAAAACTTTTTGGGGGCCCACTGTGATGTTTGTGAGAAATCCTCCCCGTCTAAGTTCATTCATAGGGTCACAAAGACCTGGATGAAGAGGAAAAACAAATTTCATAATGATCCAAAACTTCTGTAACCCCTAAAAGGGTTTCAATGGTAGACGTTCAATTCCCCACTATATTTTACAGTGTGGTCTACTTGATAGTTAGATCTATCTTATTTTTTGTCCCAAGCCTTAATATGAGCTCGCCAAATAGATGGACGGTTTGGATATAACACAGACATCATGATGGGACCCATAAAAGTAACACAACATATATATATATATAACAACACAGACTGCATCGATATATCGACAATATGTAGATATATCGACAAAATAAAGCATCAATATATCGACAATATGTCGATATATCGACGTTACATGAAATTTTTTGGTTAAGTCACTGGACAAATGAGGACTTAATTCGATATTATCGACCATATGTCGATATATCGATAAAATCAAGCATCGATATATCGACGTTAGATGGAATTTTTTAATTAAGTCACTGGACAAATGAGAACTTAATTCGGTATTATCAATCATATGTCGATACATAGACAAAATCAAGCATCGATATATCGACATATTGTCGATATATCGCATCGATATATCGACAATATGTAGATATATCGCATCAATATATCGACAATATGTAGATATATCGACGTTACATGGAATTTTTTTTCCCCCGCCGATTTTCATGCTTGCCCCGCCAATTTTCTAGTTTCCCCTGCCGATTTTCATGCTTTTCATGTTTGCCCCGCCGATTTTCATGCTTGCCCCGCCAATTTTCATGCTTGCCCCGCCGTTTTTTTTTCTAGTTTGCCCCACCGTTTTTCTAGTTTGCCCCGCCCCCCTTTTCTAGTTTGCCCCACCGATTTTCTAGTTTGCCCCACCATTTTTCTAGTTTGCCCCGCCGTTTTCTAGTTTGCCCCGTTATTTTTCTAGTTGCCTCGTCGTTTTCTAATTTGCCCCGCCATTTTTCTAGTTTGCCCCGCCGATTTTCTAGTTTGCCCAGCCGTTTTCTAGTTTGCCCCGCCATTTTCTAGGCTACGGATATGGCTACGGATATGGCTACGGTTATAATCCGTAGCTATAGATTCTTTTTTTTTTTTTTTTTGTAATCCCACCGCCTTTTGTGGGTCCCATCATGAGGTCTATGTTATATCCAAACCGTCTATCGATTTGGCGAGCTCATATTAAGCTTGAGACATAAAATAAGACCGATCTAACTATCAAGTAGTGGGCCCTACAAAATTTTTAACGGTGAAAATCAATTTTCCCGCTGCTCTGTGGTGTGGTCCATTTGATCTGGATATGATTTTTTTTTTTTTTTTTTGGATAATGCTCCGAAATGATCTCTAAATATGGATGAACGTTGTGGATATAATAAATATATAGTCGTGGGGCCATGTAACTTTGATCTCTTTTGAGCCGTTCGTACAACTCTTGGCTGGAGGAGCATCAGCGCTGGTCTTCGAAAGGGAGGGGTATTTTCGTCCTCAAATTCACTGACCGTACACGGAGGTCTAAGTTGCAAAAGAAGGTTTGTCTTCTTTCATTAAAACAACCGGATAAAAGGTGGGGTCCACAGTCCTAAATTTCTCTTTTGTTTTTCACACGCATACACACGCCGTAGTGGGCTTTCACCACCTATGGATACTCAATCCCTTGATCCGGTGTTGAAACTCCCGAGAGTCTACCACCCGAGCAAGAGCAACGATCCAGTGTTCTAGAATGCAATGATCTAGTTGAATTAGGAACCGTAAGATCCCCTTGGACCTACTTAAACCACACGTGGGAATAGATATGCACATTACATCTCTAAAAGGTTTCCAAGCCCCACGCGCGGCACAAGTGCCAACCTGGATTGCGTGTAGTACATCTGAGCGGTGTATAAGATGGCCCCAATATTTTTAAATAGGTCTATTCAATTGTTAAGTGGTCCACTTGGACCACCTCCGTAAAAATAGACAGGCTATTTATAAATAACTAAAACCTGCTGGCAGTCCAAATTCAACGATCGTGTTACTCGCATGATTCTTGCGTATGGTCTTTTTCCAGGTGCGGCCCCCACACACTTGAAAGGTTGTCCACGTGTGCCGCGTGCGGAGGTGCATAGGGAGAGTACATATACAGGTCTCAAATGCAGATTTCAGAGAACTTTTCAAGGTTTAGGTAGTTAGATTTTGGCGACGCTGTTGAAAGATGAAAGAGCCGCGCTTCCTTGTGCCGGATACCTCCCGGGTTACTTTCGCAAACTGAGAGGCAAATAGGTGTAACTTTAATTAGATCTATCCCGTTCATCAATTAGGCCGCTTCATTTTAACCATTCATTTGATGTGCCTCATGAGGATGAAAGAAGTACTCAAAAATCACAGTATTCTAAAACTCAGGTGGGCCATACCACATCAATTTAGAGATTTTAGGTAGAAATTTTTTAGGTGTATCAATCGCAATTGCAGGACCTATTATGGATAGGTCATCAATCCATGATCATGATCAAGAACTCTGGTTAATGAACATTAATTTGTTAATTTCAGACTCTTAAATATTTTCCATTTCAAATGTTGATCATCGAATTTTGGTTTATGGTCCATCTAAATTGGAGCCTGTTACGATCCCAAGGGTTTAATAACCTTAACCTTACTTAGATCGAACTTTTGACATATTGATTAGGTTCTTAACAATTGATATCATAAAGCTAAAACCGCGTCATGGTTCAAGTCAAACAAGCGATACCCTATAGAAAGGGCAATTTGGACCAGAAATCAATCAAGCTTGGACAGTTTAATTTAAGATACTTGTATTACATGTATATCAATCCACTATTTCAACCATCATACTCTACTAGAATATCAAATTTCATCTGCAATAAGGTTCTTGTAGACATTTCTATGCAGCGGCAATGTAACTTGAATTAAACCACGTGGGTGGTGGACCCTCAATAGAAGGGAATTGGTCCAAAATGAGATTGGCTTAGACATTCCAACATCTGATTACTAGAAATTTATTTATTGAATTTGGACCATGGAATATTTTCTTAACCAATCATCTCCCCAACTACACAGTTAAGACCATATATTAAGTGGGTTTTTAGGATTGACCCATCTACAATGGACCCCATGATTTGGATAGGTTTCTTTGGTGCACTTTAAATTGAGGCCCTTTCCTTTCTACAGCTGTTGTATGTGAGAATTTCGTGCAACTATGGCCTCCAATCCACCCAACAAAGTCATTGCACCAAGGAAATGAGCCACGTGAAAAACAAACCATTGGGTTGGCTATATAATAGAAAACAATGACCACCACCAAAACATTCGAATTTTTAAACATGTATGAATAAGTTTCGAGATGTGTATAAATAAGCGTTGTAAGTTAAACAACTGTTGCAGAGGGTCTGGCGTCGCATCACATGTATGCATTGACTATTTGGCTACCAGGTGGATTAATACTACAAATTTTCACTTTAGAACTTGGACAGAATACCTGAATGTCAGGGGTCGTTTGGATGCGTGGAACTCGAACATGGACAGGGTTTCTGTAAAAGAGCTTTTTGTGGAATAGAGAGAGAGGTATTTGTGTCCATCATGAACTAACAAAAGCTATAATCCATGACTCAAAATAAAGCTATGATAATGGGAGGAAGACGCATCTCAAAAAAATCATAAAAATGATGCCAATAACAGAATCAGGTTTCTAATGTTTGTGGGGGGATTAGATACTTAACTCCAATATTCCACCACGCAATTCATGCAATCGTTGAAGAGGAGAAAGCTTAGTGGATTCCCATTCCTCTTGTTAATTACTCTTAATTGATTAATTAAACGAGTGCAAGTCATGGGTTAATCAGCTTAATGGCATGTGCATCTGCCAGGCATGTGTATATTAAACATATAGCTTAGAAATCATTTATTTAATTTATTTTTTTAAAAAAATGATTATTGCAAACTTTTTTTTTTTTAAGTGGGTACCCCTAGCAAGGAATGATTTCCAGTGGTACGGACATCTTTAATTCTAGCCATGCAAGCTATGGGGCAAATTTGAGGAAAGAGAATCCACAGACAAGCGACTTCTGCATTCTTTGGCAGTGGCAAACAAGAGAATTTTGAATTTTCATTGAAATATCTAGCATAAGTGGTTGTTTTCACGCATCCAGCCAACCCTTACGCGTGTTTGGATGCACACAGGCATGGAACCCTCCATGTGGATGTTCAAGAAATAGACTGTGGTCTGATTATTTCATCTTTAGGAGATTAATAATTTCAATCCTAGTCATTGATGTAAGACAAGTAGAAAATAGAACTATCTAGCATTGTCACCACTAATGTCATATTTTCAAAGATGCAGTTGGAGAACTTTGAAAACACTGAAAAATGAAATTGTTTTCCCCTGAAAATCTTCATTTCTTCTGTTTTTTTTTTTGTAAAGGCTTTGGAAACCATTTTTCATTTCGTAGCTTTTCCTAAAAATTTCAGACATTCATTTCACCAAAAAAGGATTAAATCAATTTCTAAGGTAAAGAAGAGACATAAGCACATGAAATCTATGTCAAACTGGAATCTAAAACAAACAATGAAAGGAAAACGAAAAACACACGGTTGCTATTTCCTGAGTTATGTATCCAAGTTTTAGTTTTCATCTATAAAAAATGACCAAGTGATTAATAAAAACCATAGTTTTAAAACTTGCTGACGCAACTCAGAACTTGGTTGAGTCAACTCAACTCGACAAAATTTTCAGCCAGAATTGCTAGGAAACTCGGAATTGGGGAGCGACTTTTTTCGTGTGTGTCAGTTACTTTATATTACAAGTACTAAATATAATTATTATAAATACTTATTAACATTCCTAATATTTTTAGCTTTATAACAATTAGATATTGAATCAAGTCAGGTTGAATCTTCAAATTAACTCAATCGGGGCGAACCTCAAGTAGAATCAACGAGCTTTTGAACTATGATAAAAACCATCCCTCACTATCAAATAAAACCAAGCAAAGCAAAGAAACCCCATATGTTACAATCAGTATTTTGATTCCTTAAACTAAAAATCAGCAACCAATTTCTTTCCCTTCAAATAATGTTAGTAGGATAACTGGTTTTCGATGATATTCTACAAAAGGCGGAAAGACTTTTTTTTTTTTCTTTTTTTGAGAAAATGATGCATTTTCTTCTGCCTCTTTGCACCATATCCAGACATAGTGACTCAAATTTCACTCAAACATGTAATGATAATTTCTTAGAATGACACAAATCTAGCAAGAATCAAAATCTAGTAGAGATTAATAGCGCAAATCTACATAAAATCATAGAATCCGGGACAAATCTTTTTGTGAAGTCTAAGCCCTCCTATACTGATTCGTATTGGTGGGTGGTGCGGATAATGGAAACATCAAATCCCAACTCAAAGGAACCTTGAACTTAAGCGTACATGGATAAGAGTAATATAAGAACAAGTGACATCTTGTCAGAAAGGACCCTTGGGGCCACATCCCCAATCCCATTCAGATCCACTGACTTGGACTTTCAATTGTAGTGCTATTGATTGATGGTTTTGTTCACAGGACACACATTGAGTGTTACCATGCGTTCATGTTATGTGGGCCCACCGTAATGCGTATGCAGGATCCTTGCCGTGCATCTGGTGCGAGCAGCAATGTGAGGCATAGATTCCAAAATCGAGCCTGATACATAATTCAGGTGGGCGAACAAGGAAACAATAGAGCATGTTGGGGACTGCAACAACTAATTCAGGTGAGCGAACAAGGAAACAATACAGCATGTTGGGGACTGCAACAACTAATTCAAGTGAGCGAAAAAGGAAACAATAGAGCATGTTGAGGACTGCAACAGCTACCATAGAAACTTCCAGATGAAATATGGTGTCTGAGGTGTGTGTTTGTGTGTGTTTCGCATATACCATCCAAACCATTCATCAGGTGCAAACCACGATGATGAAGGAACACACCAGAACTCAGGCCGTCGAAAAACTCAGCTGGGCTACACCACGAATATATGTAGGTTTAGGCCTAATTGTAAATTACTCAAGTGTTGTGTCCACCTGAATTTTGGATCATGATGATTATACGTTGAACATGAGGCAGCACACCTTATGAAAAGCTTGGATTACGTGTACACATCATGGATGAGCCCCACAGCTCCAACCAAGGCATGATTAAAGGCACCCAAGGCTTACATATAGTTTTAGAGGAATGGGTTGCAGGGGTCAGAAAGACAGAACACAAGGTCAATGAAATTGCTGTTTCAAGGACGAGATGAACAGAGCCATTTTATCTCTGTTTCAACTTTCAAGGAATTTATATCATCTTTTGTGCAGAATAGGTGCTTTTTCATGCTAATAAGTGGGCCCAGTGTCTGGTAATCATGAACATTGTTTATGTTGCTTCACTACCTCGCTTTGCCTTCATCTAGTGGGAACCATTATGGATGACAATTTAAATTCAATTACGAAGAGAGGATGATCCTAGCCATCTAAACAATGGCCATTCAGTAGACGGTGGTGGAAAAAAGAAAATAATTAATGGTCAGCATGAAGTGATGGAAAGTATAGATAAGTGATGTTTTTTGGATTTTTCGATTAGTTAATGAAGCCCCACTATTTTGACAGCTCAGATTGATGAATACTCTGCCACCTGTAAAGTAGAGAGATAGATCTATCATGTTCTGATACTTACCATCTCCACCCTATCATTTATTATGTAAATAATGAGATCGGCTGTCCATTATCTTTTAGATTAATTAGGGGTGGTTTGGAGCATGGCATTAGATTGGTTTAAGTGGGACGGAATTACCAAAATGTAATGATTACACTATGTTAGGGATTGTCGTCTAATCCCATGGCCTGGAGGCCATCCCACTTCATGTTTGGAAACGGATTGGCTACTCATCTTGCCCCTACCCATTGGTGCTCTGTGAGCCCCACCATGATGTATGTGTTTCATCCATGCCGTCCACCCATTCTTCCATGTCATTTTATGGTATGAACCCAAAAATGAGTTTGATCCAAATCTCAAGTGGACTGCACAGTTGGACCTAGGAGGTTTTTAATGGTGTAATTCAATCACTACTGTTTTCCCATGGTGTGGTCCACCTGAGATTTATATCTACCTCATTTTTGGGATCAAGACCAAAAATTATATTTCAAAATGGATGGACGGTACAGATAAAACACATACATCATGGTGAGGTCCACATAGTATTGACCACTAGCTACATGAAACCCAAAGTAGGATGGCAAAGACCCTTGCCTTGGCACTGATTCCAAAAACGGTCTTCACAACCCAAACTGGCGTTGCAATGATCCATGAGATCTTAAAACCCACTCCCACCAAATCCCATTTAAACCCATGCGCCCAACGCCAATCTTGGACAAGTAATATTTTATAATTACAAGTCATTTGTTATAAGCCAATTTGTTATAATTACAAGTCACGAAAAAGGCTGAAGATTAGAAAGTTAGGATTGTCAAATTAGAGAGATATTTGCATGGTAGTTCATAAAATCTGAGCTGGACATAATGTAGAGTCTAGATCAAGTGATTGGACTGTCCAAGTGCCCCGATGCACCTAGGAGCACTTTAGTTATAATGCTGTAAGCTGGTACACAACAGGATAGCTTGGAACCTTTTCCAAACTTAATAGACGGTTAAGATCAATGACTAGATTGTCCGTGTGAACGGATGCAACTATGAGCACTATAACTTGTAGTGCTCTAAGAACACTCAAGCATATCTCTACAAATAATTGAATAATTATACATAGAGAAGGTCTCAAGTCCAACCAATTGCCTGAAAATTACAGTCCACCAGCTTCTCAATTTTCATGTCCACACCACATCCAATCACGTGCTAAAATAAGGTAACGATCACTCGGTTGGAATCATATGACCTGAGAGATTTTAGGATATAACCCATCACAGTCTCTGTCACCAACCATGGACTTTGTACGGGCGCATGATTCCCTCTTGGCAAAAACGATTACCAATTCAGTAGTCGTCAGGACCATCTCAAATTGTAGTCCTTAAGTCTGCACTACCGTACATGGAACCTACTATGGGAATCGAGATCATTCATCTGGTGAGACTCATACCAGATGAGTTGTACTCCATGAACCCGCAGCTCATCACCGTAGAAATGAAATCTAGTGGGCCATTAATGATTTCGCACAGCAAAATACCCTCTCTTTTTTTTCTCTCTTGCAAATTCTTCAGCCTAACACACTTATCTTTAAAATATCAGAAAACCAAGACATGCACACAGGATTTTGCGAGTGTTGATACACAATCCATTTCTAATATCCTAACACACAAAGGCCCACCTCTGCAAACCAAAACTGCGTAAGGAAAAACTAACAAACAAAGGAGACTGGGTGGAAAAGAATGCATTCAGCATTGTTGCATGCTTGGAGGAAAGCAACTCAAAGAGCACAAATGCCTATTTAAAGACCCGACCAGACCGCTTGCTCGGAGGACAACATTGGAGAAGAACCGGGCACAAAAACCTGTGGTCACTGTTCCTACTAAAAGGAGGACCAGTATTTGGTAGTGGTCTCCTAAGGGTGAGTTCTCAACGCAGTCCCTTTCGGAAATCATGGGGTGTGGACCTTGGCACATGATGAGCTCAAAGGAGTAGTTTTTTAGTTCAATAGCGGATTTGGTTATATGGGCCTCTGAAGAGGAGCTGAACATTCGAAGGAATGAATCTAAATCACTTGTGATACTGAGAACAGAAGTTGCACCTATTGGAAAGATTAGATATGGACTAACTTTTTCCACAGATAGTGAACTCTGATCATAGTTTGAGGAGATTCATTTACTTTTGCTGATGGATATTGAGAGGTGAGGCACAGTTCCAACCTATGAGTCAGGTAAAACAACAACATTGCTAGTTGGAGGTGGCCTACTACCCACAACCATCTCAACAAACATCAGATTTTTTATTTTTTTTTTTCCAATTGGAAAGCCTTGTTGTTCTTGAATGCCCAGGATGAAGCATGTATCAGAGGATCCTTAGAGATGATCAAGGAAATGTAAATTTCAGGTCTACCACAGTGGAGCAATCCTTAGCAATGAACAGGGAAATGTTATTTGGGTGTTTTTGGGCCCATTTGAAAATGGTGGCACCCTTGAAACTAAAGATAAAAGACTCTTCACAAAGGGTAGTGAGGTGGTCTGCAATTCCTCACAAGGCTAGGGTTCCACTCTAGATGTGTGTTGATTTGGAATCAAGACCTTCGAGCTGTGATGAAATTACTGGTGGCTAGGCTAAACAATTTTCCCCTTAGCCACAAGAGCCTCATTGCTACTGGTGGCTAGGCTAAACATTTTTCCCCCTCAGCCATGGGAGCCTCATTGCGGTCCGCTCTTGTCCTTGTGTAAGAGGTGGCAGCACAACACATTCGGCGCCCTTCTATTTTTAATATAAGTCTCTGTGGCCACACATTTCCTGTTTTATTTATTTATTTATTTATTTAAGGTCATGCGTATTGGTAAATTTCAAATGCCAAGGGGGCCATCAACTGCAGCAGAGACATTTTGGATGCCTGCTTTGTTGATTTAGTTTTATTTATTGTCTTTGAACATGTCGTGTTGGAACAACTAACATGCAGTTTTGGTTGATAGGGTGGATTCTGTATTTTGGGGAACCAACCAACAATCAGTTTTGGCTGATAGGGTGCACTAAGGGCCCATTTGGATCGAAAGTTGCTTAAGATAAAGTTACTTATGCCACAAGTAACTTATCTTAGTTTCTACTTATTAAGAACATAAGTATGTTTGGTAAACAACCTACTTATCAGTAGAAAAGCTCTAAAAAATTAACTGAAGTGATTAAATTCTTTTAAGTAAAAAAGTTACTTAGAACTAATCATAAACCAAACTTACTTATTTGCTGCTGTAAGTAGAAAAAGTAACTTATTTGGTGGTATCAAAACGGGCACTAAGCATTACTCTTCCAACAATCCTCCACAGGGCCAACAGAGATCCTGAAAAAAAAAAAAAAAATGAAAGAAAAAAAAAGAAGAAAAAGTCGTGCTACTCTCCAACATTGACAGAGACCTAGACCTTATTTATTTATTTTATTTTATTTTTTTGTTAGCTTTTTAGTACACCCCACCGTCAGTTCTCACTGTTAGCCACCCCAACTAGGGATCGATACCAAGACCTCGGTGTTGAAACGAGGTATCTTTCACTCAGTCTACCACTTGAGCTATGGATCAGGGTGTGAGACCCAGACCTTACACTGCATGTTTGTAACAAATGCCCATCATCCTACTTTTGTTTTGTACTGTCCTAATACCAAAGTAGAAAAAGGGGGTGTTTGCATGAAACAGAGAAGGTGTGTGAATATGGTAGAAGATGGAGCATACTGTGGAAGCTTTCCCTTTTCAAGTGCTTTCATTTGGGGAAATATGGAAGATGAGTTGAACAGAGTACCATTGATGAACTTGTTCAGAAGCCCAAGTTTCATTAAAGACAGCAACCGATTGGTGTTTGGAAGCTAAACTTGGGATTGCTCCTTTGACAACCTAGGAGCCTCAAGCATCAAAGGTGTCTGAGTAATGGGGAGGGTCATTTTTCTGAATGGTTTTTAGGGCCTACAACTATTGGTGATTCGGCATGGTGAAGAAACTTGTGCTCGAGAGAAGGCTTGTGTATTTTCTTGACTTCGTTTGTCGGTAGGACCATTGTGGGAAGTGATTCTAAGATCATGTCCGATACTTGGAGATGAGCTTTCATCTTTGATGAAATCTGGAATGGCATGGCCTGAATGCACAAGGCAAGATAACTTGCATTGCACGGAAGAGCTCGATAGCTAACCACTTTTGAGGTGCCCCTCAAATGAGGAGCCCTCCACCTTATACAGAGTAGGAACCTTCTGGCTATTTTACATGAATGACTAGGATGATGGCATATATTGATCGCCTAGCCACCAGGATTACTCTAGAAACCTTCTAGGTAATGCCACATCACCCTTGCTAGAAAAACCCATTAGAGAACTCTAAAATATTCCAAACATCTCCACATTACTCTTACGTGCTTCTACCATTCTCTATAATTCTTCTCTACACACTATTTACAAGTGTCCTAATCTACAAGAAGGGCCAAATTTGGCAAAGTCCCTGGAAAAGCCTCCTAGAAATGTCTTGTCCTTGACAGGGAGCTCTCTTTTGAGGTTAAATATTTCACTTACTTGATAGGCCAACGACTATGAGGTCAAACTTGCTAAAAGGTGAGTTGTTAGATCTTTGCTTTTTATTGGGAACTCGTGGCCCCCATCAAGGTTTTGGGATTCTCTATTGTTCTTGGGATAGTCTTGCACTTATCAGTTGTAATTTCCCTATTGAAATACTAACTTCTGTTATTCATAAAAAATAAAAACTAGGGGCAGAACTTAAAACTTCAGTGATTTCGTTTTCTATGTGGAAACAAAGTCAGATTTTCTTTCTCAGAAACATTGAAAATGAATTCTCCTCCATCGGGAAAAAGCCTCTAATTAATGTCTAATTTCGTTGTAAGCTCGTATCATCAAAAAGCCCAACCCTGCAAAGCTTCTGATAGAAACAGAATGAGATCCCATTATTAAGGGTGGGCTTGGTTGCACTAAATATCATGAAATTGAGCTTTGCTAAGCCCACAAGCATGTACCATTGAGCTAATGCATATGCCACCGTATGCAGGTATGGCAGACAGGTGCAATATCCAAGTCGCCCACCAAAAGGGTGCCACTGTAGATTCTCTATCCAAAGAATCAAGTCAGTCCACAAGTCAGGTGGGCCACAATTAACTGAAGAAATTTACTATTGTGAAAAAACTGGCCAAAGTTTTCTAACCTGTCAACTTATTTCGAATATCATGATATCCCTACTGAATACACCACCTTTATCTTTGGGCAGTATCATCCACACAGTGAGGTCCAACTGAAGGATGACTTGGATATTGCACCTCCACCACACTGGCTTTGTGGTGGTGTGTGCATTAGCTGACTTGTACGTGTGTGTGGGCTGAGCAAAGCTCCAAGAAATTTCATGATATTTCATTATCAGTCCAATTTGGCACAAAATATCTTGATATTTCATGAAATTGGGTGCAACCAAACACACCATAGAATAGAATCCTTTTGTCCCGTGGCAATGTGGGACCAAAACAAGAAGCAGATTGTAATAAATAACACGGTTGTGTTTTCAAATCCCAAATCCCCTAAGGCATAGAAAGTGGAGCATAACAAATATAACTGAGAAAGTAATAGCTCAAATCAAGAAGAATGTGGCCTCATATATTTTACACATACCATTCATATCAAAGATCTATATATTTTAAATGAGGAATGATCACCTACAACTCACTGCATTGTGCAAAACATGGACCATACCATGAAGACCACCTGGCACAAAAGATCAGGCTGGTCCACTCATCAAGCAGGCAATCAAACAATGTAATATCAGAATACAGGTATGTCGACTGGAACAATCCATTGCTTTGAACAGTTTGCCCGGCAGGAGAACTTAATGGTGGGGCACTCCTTGTCCCTGGCTTTGATGTCCCACACCCATGACGTTGAAAAATAAGTTGGGTTGCATGTCAAAGTCATGCAACAGGTTATAGATGATCTTCATCATTTTGAGGACTGATCACCCTACACCAACAGCTGCTTGTATGCAGTAACCATCTTTTGTTGCCTTCAAAACTTTTTTTATTTTTTTTCAAATCACGTCTTAGAAAATATGACATTTCAAGCACAAAATGGTTTTTAAAAATGTGTTTTAAGACTCAAGACTGCTAAACCCATCCTTTGGTTATAACCCAAGGATTTAAATGAGTGGATCAGGTATCGTATCATCCATGACTGATACCTGATATGTAACCAACGGTACGCCCAAGTTTCAGTGAAAAACAGTCCTAAAATCCCACAAAATGGATTAAAACATGTTAATAAACATTTCTGACTACTTATATCCCTCAATAAGGCCAAAAATTAGGTGAATTGGGAGGTTCTTGGTGTGACTGACTCATATTGTTGGGCACCAGAAAATGATCAACTCAGGGAGCTGAGAAAGAAAATGTTGATGGTTTACAAAACTAATAAGCAACAAAAAGCTGACTAAACTTACCTGTAACAACTTTTCGGCCAGCCATATCACAAAGAAATGTGAAATACAGACTGGATCCAAACTGAAGGTACCTGTGACTCAAGATCTGCTGTCATTTGATATTGTTAATTATCATGTTCAATCTACAAGCTTCCATGATATAATGCTTTGACAAAATTCAATACATTGTGAATGGAAATATTGTGACAAGAATTTACAATGAGCAAAGTGTACCATTGGCAATTAGGACTGCAACTTGGGTTCAGTCAACCTGAACCAGACTGACACAACCTGAGTTTGGGTCAGGCTGTCAGGGTGCTTAGGCTGTGTTAGGATTGGAAAACTACAACCTAATTTGACAACAGGTTGGGTTCGCGTTGACCAAATTCAGGTTGGTTTAGGCTGAGTTGGGAAAATAACATGCATCTGGGTTGGGTTGGGTTGGATTGGGTCAGTTTTGCGTTGAGCATAGAGGAATTCGGGTTGGGTTCAGGATAGGATACTCAAGTTGGAATTCGGTTCAGTCGGGTTGCAGGTTGGGTCCTCTTGAGGTCTGGTTGGGCTCGGTTTGACCCTCAACCTCACCCAACCCGCCCGAGTTGCACCCCTACCAGCAATATGTGAAACGGTATCCTAAGTTTGGATAAAATAGTAAGTCCTCAGAAATCTTGTATGCACATGACAATAAAAGAATGAAACAAATGCAATTTCAGAAAAGTCACATCCAAATCATATAAGCTTCTTCAAAGCATAATGTGTGCATCTGTTGCTCCCTGATCAACCCCAAAACTTTCTAACCATGCACCACACATCTCAACAAACTATGCTAGGGAAGATGGATCACCTAGTAGAGCCCATCAGTATAATCCACAAAAATCACTAGCTAAACTACTAAAGATAATAGACTTGGATTCATACAGCATGGTCTGAATAAAAAATGGAATTCAAAAGCTTGAAATGCTGCATGCCGTAGTTCTTCACCAGAGAGGTGCACAGACCACAACTTTAACGTTTAATTTACAAATATACCCATTAATTGCACAGTGCGCACTAACCCAGTCTAGGCTAGGGCTGAAAGTCGGGCAGGTTCAACCCGACCGACCCGTGACTGACCCGACATTGGGTTGGGCTCGGGTAGAATGTATCGGGTTCGGTCTCGAGCTTGGGCTATACAAACACCAACCCGATAAAACTCGGGTCGGGCTCAGGTTGAGGTCTCGGGTTGCCCAACCCACCCCAACCCAAACCCGATCGATATATAAGTTACTTATAAATTATAATTGAGTGTGGATTGTTTGTGTTGAAGGCACATGAAATTCCAGTGCCGTTGGGTCTCATTGGTCCACGTCATTTCCGATGACTCAAGCTAACAAGATACACCGGACTTCTCTCTCCCAAATAGATTGTGTGCTACACAAGACAACTTTTAAAGGAGTAGTTGTCCTATATTTTAGCTTGATTGTTTAGAAAAAATGAAGTTCTTTACGATAAATAACTACATATTTAATTAATAAAATCATAAGTACAAAAAATAAGACATGTATTGAAGTATAATAGATTAACGTAATAATGAAAATATTAGCATGTATCCACCCGACCAACCCGACTGAGCCTGCTTGGGTTGGGCTTGGGTTGAGAATTCCTAATCCGAGGTTGGGCTGGGTTGGGTTGGGTTAGGGTTGAGGTATAGGAACCTTGGTTGGGCTAGGGTTAAGCACCAACCCGCCCGACTTTCAGCCCTATTCTAGGCGCAGTTAATACTCCTACGTTTCTCAACTTCAATTTCACCCATCTGCTAAGTAAAACTAGAAGAAAAAGAAGAAGTAATTAGTTTGCAATAAGAAACAAGTAACCCATAAAGAAAAAGTCCAAGTCAAAACACAAAGGGACTGTTTGGAAACAAGGATAGTGAGAA
This sequence comes from Magnolia officinalis, assembly GCA_021015155.1. NCBI lineage: Eukaryota > Viridiplantae > Streptophyta > Magnoliopsida > Magnoliales > Magnoliaceae > Magnolia > Magnolia officinalis. Next base: position 5,110,073 of record JAJHSJ010000004.1, on the reverse strand, counting down.
CTAAACAAAATTACCTGTTTATCCATTTAATTAATGTAGAGTCTAGATCAAGTGATTGGATTGTCCAAGTGCCCCGATGCAACTAGGAGCACTTTAGTTATAATGCTCTAACCTAGTACACAACAGGATAGCTTGGAACATTTTCCAAACTTAATAGACGGTTAAGATCGATGACTAGATTGTCCGTGTGAACGGATGCAACTATGAGCACTATAGCTTGTAGTGCTCTAAGAACACTCAAGCCTATCTCTACAAATAATTGAATAATTATACATATAGAAGGTCTCAAGTCCAACCAATTGCCTGAAAATTACAGTCCACCAGCTTCTCAATTTTCATGTCTGCACCACATCCAACCATGTGCTAAAATAAGGTAACGATCACTCGGTTGGAATCATATGACCTGAGAGATTTCAGGATATAACCCATCACAGTCTCTGTCACCAACCATGGACTTTGTACGGGCACATGATTCCCTCCTGGCAAAAATGATTACCAATTCAGTAGTAGTCCTTGGGACCGCCTCAAATTGCAGTCCTTAAGTCTGCACTACCGTACATGGCACCTACTATGGGAAACGAGACCATTCATCTGGTGAGACCCATAACAGATAGCCCAGAGTGTAGAAGTTGTGCTCCGTGAACCCACAGCATACCACCATCATCACCTGTCGAAATGAAATCTAGTGGGCCATTAATGATTTCGCACTGCAAAACACCCTCTCATTTTTTCTCTCCTACAAATTCTTCAGGTTTTTTTTTTTTTTTTTTTTTTTTTTTTTTGAGAGAGGTGATATTTTATTGAAAAAGGAAAAACGGATACAAAAAGGAGAAACCTAAGAAAAACTAAACAACCTAAGAAAATTAAGGATACAACAACAACCAGTGCCATCATTAGGAAAAGAAACCCATTAGACTCGAGGAGCCCAATCCCGCAAGAATTGGGTAATGCTCAAAAAGACCCCTGCCTCAGAGCTTCTCTTGTTACGGAAGCAGCAATCATTCCTCTCTGCCCAGATAGACCAGAGCACCGCAAGCAAAGCGGCATGCCACTTCCTCCCAATGTTTCCCCAGTCTTCAGTGTGCCAGGCCAGGAAAAGCTCTTCAATAGAATGTGGCATGACCCAGAGAACCAACGCGAGAGAGAGCACCTCATTCCAAATGCCCAATGAGAAAGCACAGTGAAGAAAGAGATGGTCAATGGACTCTGGCTTCTTGAAGCAAATGAGGCAGACATTCGGGAGGATCATACCGTGTTTTTGGAGGTTATCAATAGTGAGGACTCTCTTCCTCCCCACTAACCATCCGAAAGCCACTACTTTCAGAGGGGCTCCATACTTCCTTATCTCTGAAGTGGGAACACTGACATTGGAATCTCCAGCCTTCTCAAGATCAGCGTAGAACGTACGGACTGAGAATGCTCCTGAAGCCGCCACCATCCATATCATTGAGTTTTGTGAATCCCCGTCTATCTTGACACCCTGCAATTGAGAAAGGAGAGAGATCAAAGACTCCATCTCAGATTCCCTCGAGTCCCTCCTCAAAGAAGGTATCCAAGTCATATCTACTCCTTGCCAGAACAGTCTGCCACCAAGATATCCAAATCCGTGGATAACCCAGCAAGGTCCGGATAGGCAGATTTAACAGTACACTGAAGACTGCTTTAAGCACCAGCCAGCAGGAGAAGTCTCATATTTTGCCACCAAAATAGATTTCCAAAGACTATCGTTTTCCTGAAAAAATAAATAAAATCTCCACACCCATTTTCCCAAGAGAGATTTATTGACCAACTCCAATCTCTTAATTCTCGCTCCGCCTTGGGATGTCAAAGAGCAAACTTCTTTCCAATTGAGTAGGTGGAATTTCCTTTCATTGGATCCACCTTGCCAGAGGAAATCTCTCCACATCTTACCTATTTTATGCAAAACCGAGGACGGACAATCGAAAAGGGACAAAGTAAACAGGAAGGTTAGATAGACATGCTTTAAGAAAAGTTAATCTTCCCCCAAGAGACATAGTCTTACCTTTCCAACCATTCAACCTACCTTGGATTCTCTCAAGAATCTTGTCCCAAAGGTATAGAGGGGGTTTACCCACACATAAAGGAAGGCCAAGGTAAGAAGTTGGGAGAGAACCCAACTTGTAATCGAACAAATTTGCCAACTGAGAAGCAATTTCCGGAGAAGTATGAATCTCAATAAGCTCGCATTTAGATCTATTTACCTTTTGACCAGATATAACCTCAAACCAGCAAATGGACATGCTAAGGAAGTCGATCATATACTCTTTTGCCTCGCAAAAATTAGAGTATCGTCCGCAAATTGGAGATGACTGATAGGGATCAAGAAATTTTCCACTTGGAAACCTTTAAATAGACCAACTTCCTGGCCACGAGAGAGCATCTTGCTCAGAGCTTCTAATGCTATGATGAACAAGAACGGGGAAAGGGGATCACCCTGATGAAGTCCATTTGAAGACCTAAAAAACCAAAAGGCGAGCCATTAATTAAAATCGAAAACCTGGCTGAAGAGATGCTAGAAGATATCCATTGTCTCCATTTCAAACCAAATCCCAAACGCTTCAACATATAGTCTAAGAAATACCAATCAACATTGTCATATGTTTTTTTCCAAGTCCAGTTGACACAACACCCCTGGCCTTTTAGCCCTAAAACAAGAATCCAGACATTCGTTAGCAATTAAGACTGAATCCAATATCTGTCTACTTGCTATGAAAGCACTTTGGAAATTGGAAATGACTGTACAGATTACCTTCCGCGGTCTCTAGCTAAGATTTTGGCTAAGATCTTATAAGGTCTACCTATAAGACTGATAGGGCGAAAGTCTTTCATCTTAACTGCTCCTTCGATTTTGGGAATGCGCACAATAAAGTTGTTACCGAGTTCCTTAGGGAGATAACCCGTCCTGAGAAAATCATCAATAGACAGGTATAAGTCCTTGCTAAGCATGGACTTGAAAGTTTGAAAGAAAAATATCGAGAAACCGTCAGGTCCAGGAGACTTCTCCTTTTCCTAGGATAAAATTGTCTCTCTAATTTCATCCTTGATGATATCCAATTCCAAGAAAGCCATGTCATCATTCAAAATGACAAAAAAATCCAGGCCGAGGGCGATCAACAACATCCTTCGACAACAAAGAGGGAAAATTTTTAACAATTTCCTTTGTAATTCCCTCTTTGTCCGATATAATCTTATCATCAACGACAATAGAAGAGATAGAGTTGACCTTGCTCTAGCGTTGGCGATACCATGAAAAATTTGTCTTTTTATCGCCATCTTTCAACCATATCGCCCTAGAGTGTTGACGCCACTTTATCTCCTCTTCCTTAATCCTAGTGTTATAATCCACAGAAAACTTATCTCCCAGCACTTGTTCTTCCTCTAACAGTTGTTGTGACTCCTCCTTGATATCCAGACTTTGCAACACCACAGGGATGTCATCCATCTCCTTTTCCCTGGGACCAAAAAAAGCCATGATGCCAAGATTTGAGCTTAAATTTAAGCAATTGTAACTTCTTAAACAAAGGAAAGCAGGTCTTCCAATGACTTGAAAAGAAGCCCACCATTCTTGGACCATTGAGTAAAAATTTTCAACTTATAACCAGGCCCTCTCAAATCTAAAAGGTTTGGGGCCCCAGTTAATTTCATCGACCTCCAATAAAATTGGACAATGGTCTGAAACTGGTTTGGGAAGACCCCTCTGACGAGCAAAAAGTTAGGAAACAATCCAATCTGAAGAAACTAAGAATCTATCAAGGAACTAAAGTTGGAGAGGTCTCCTACCATTCGACCAAGAATATCTTATAGCACTCAGAGGAAGATCAATCAATTCATGTTTAGAAATCCATTCCGCAAAGTTTCGCATACTAGTAGTGACCTTGTCACCTGATGATTCCTCGAACGTAAACCTAATAACATTGAAATCACACCCCTATACACCAGGGCAGGAGACACCTGTCACAGATGTGGGAGAGTTCCTTCCAGAAATCACTCCTAGAAGAAGCTCAACTTGGCCCATAAACACCTGAGAATAACCATTTAAAGCTAGAAGAAGTATCCTTGAAAATGACATTTACTGCGAATTCTCCAACCCAACTTTATTCTTTCTTCCAGAAACCTGAGTCCCACATCACCAAAACTCCCCCAATTGAGCCCTGGGAATCCGAAACTACCCATTCCACCATTTGATTACCCCATGTCGATCTAATGATAGCGCTATACCTGTTAGAGATTAGTTTCCTGCAAAACTATATTCTAGCCTTAGATTTCATGCAACACTTTTTGGCTACTGCCCTTTTTATAGGGCAGCCGAGACCACTCACATTCCAGGACAGAATCTTCATTTAAGAACTATTGAATGCCCCCTTCCCCTTCTCTCAGCCCTAGGTATGGATTGCTTCGTCCCCTGTGGCTCCACTCCCAAGCTGATCAACTCTCTATTTCTTTTTGATATCCTGGAAGGTGTCCCGGGGCCCGATCCCTATTGAATTCGGATACCTTTCTCTGCCACCAAACGGAACAGGTCATAGTAATTATCATCTCTGTTCCCAAATGCAACTCCCAATAATCTGCTGACATGGCAAACAGCATCCCTCACCCATCTCTTCTTTTTAACTGTTTCGACCAGCATATCCAGCTGCCCTTGGGTTACAGCTATCAGAAAGCAAAGATGGAGGTTAAGGTCTGCTTCTCCTTGGGAAGCCCTGACGGGAGACAGCAACAACATCTCTGCCAAAAAAACTCCATCCGAACTGGGAACCATGTCCCTCTCCCTGAGTGGCCCATCCTATAGGAGATTACTAGAGGTCAACTCGAACAAAAAAGGAATCAAAGCCAAACGCTCTTCAGAATAAGAAGAGAAGGTATTTGGAGCAGGAGAGAAAAAGGTTGAAGAGAGACCTAAGAAGGGAGGTTGGATTCATCGGCCGAGGAGAGGGGGAGGGGGGCTTCACGCTGGTTGAGATGACAGTCAACGCCGGTCTGAGGGGGAGGAGGGATGATGATCCCCTTGAAGCACCCAGAGATCTTTACCACTCATTTCCATCAGATCCACTCTACCTTGCGTTCCCAGCGCAATATACTTCAGAAGGGTTAAAGGATCCAGCGAACTAATCCAGTCTTCTTGCATAGATTGGCACAAAACAACATTCAGGGCTATCCTCCTTTCTTCTGTTTTCTCCCTCTGGAATAAATGAACGATGGATCTTTCGGAACTTCCCAATCCAAAAGAACTTGCCTTTTCCTTGGAGATTTCCTTTTCTTGGAGAGGCAACAATCTTTCATTTGCCATCAGACTAGGAGTGTAGCAGGTGCAACACATATGGAGAGAGGAGAGAGGAGAGAGGAGAAAGGATAGAGGAGAGGTTGGACCTGGAGTTTCCGCAGAGGAAAGAGGCATTTTATGATACTCTGGCTGCGGGTGATGCTTGATAAGCATGCACTTGAAATGCGACACATGGAATGTATTAACTTAAATTAAGCTAAATTGTGGAAGGCACTGTCTTAGTCTGAAAATCACACTGTTTGGACAATCCTAACCTCTGATTTGTGGACACTTATTTTTGAAATAAATTGGATATTTTTCGTTTTTGACCATCCTATAACTGTTCAGTTATCTAATAATTAGATAACTAAATCAAAGTAGGTTTTGGTTCACGATACATCTAAGCTGGTACCCATAGTTTGAACAGTTTATTTTGAATTAGTTGTATGGCCACGTATATGCAATTTCTCTGTAATTTCTAATTGACCACATATCGTCCATCACACACTGCTTTGGTATCAAAGTATTTATTCGGCGACAAAATAGGTGCAGGAGGTTTTTTTGTGGGTAAAATGCAACCTGTTGGCTAGCTTTTGTGGGTGCAATCTCAGCCATCCAATGGACAACAGCTGCATTTTCAAGTTCCTGTAAACCCTACTTCAGCTAAAAGGTCTTTCATGTCCTGTGAAATTTTCAATGTCCCATGCCTCCAAAAACTAATCAGGACGGGCCAAAATGTGCAAACGCTACTTGTGTTATATATAGTATAGATAATCATTTCCTGGTTTAATTATTAAACATCGATTCAAATCGAGTCTTCAGCTTGACCCAACCCGGCTGAACATTGGGTCAGAATCATCCAATTGCTGTGATTTTCAGCATATGGCCCATCCATGTGGTACCTCACCACATCAACAGTACCAATCACCATACATGTTTGCCACGATGCCTCGTGGAGGATGAGGTAACTGCATAGAACTTCTATGAAGCGCACCACAAAAACGACGATTTAACACGAGAACTATAAGATTGAAATAGCCGCTTTGAGAGGGCAAACAAACTTGGATGATCATTTTCTCCATTCTCATGTTTCTCTGCTCCCACTACAAAAACCCATCATATCACCAACTCTGTTAACCGAGATCTATGGCATGGGAAGTGAAATACCAAGCCTAATAGTTCAAAAACCCAGAAACTAGACTTGAATCGATGTCCGGCCAGGTCAATCCCCAACAGATGATAAACTTATTTGAGAAGGCTCTGAAGATGGCCTGCATTCTGTGGAGGATGCTTAAGCCAAATTCATCTGGAAATCCAATACCCACCCAGCCCTCTCTTGTTTTGCACACCATTTCCTCCACCACAAAACTCCCACAGATTCTTGTGGCCAAGTCGATTGGGATAAACCTGCCTTTGGTATGTTCCCTTTGCATGGCCAGAAAAGAGAATGATGTGCACTTATTTTTTTTACCTGCTCTAAGTCCGTTGCACCTAACAATAAATAAAATCATGTACTTGATTACTCCTTGTCCATCAAAAAAAGTGCATCCGACACCAACAATGTTAGACCACAGACTTGTCTCCTGTACCTTATGTTGCTGAATGAAGTCTAAAATCCAGATGCCTTCCAAAGAACCTATGCATTTAGGCATTCAAGTACTACCAATAGACCAGTGCAGCCTGCCACCCTAGTGTATACCAAGCTACCTAAATGAATCAGGATTTCGTGTTGGAAAGACTCTTCTCCCACAGTGCATCCCTCTCTTCTCATCAATTGCCTATAATAAACCCAGAGACTGGACCCGTCACCGAAGGGAAATGCTCCTGCTTCAGAATCTTGCTCATATTCCCACTTACATTCTCTCACATTTCCATGCTACCAACCACTCATGCTTATGTGGCTAAGGAGTTTATGTTCCTCCAAAAGTTTGAAAATATTAGCATGTATGAAACAGCCAGGAAACCAGAGCGGGACCATGAGCATGAAGCACAATTCAAAGCGGGAGCCACACCTTGATGGAGAGATCATGGATCTAAGCTTCCCAAGCCACCAAATGAATGAGTACAGTGACTCTACCTTCAAGTGGACACAAACAACTGTGATAAACAAGGTGTGGAAGAATTTCAACAACAGAAACCATCAGGTAACTTTTCCTCCCAAAGATATATTGGCCCATCCCATCATCCAGATGCCAGGCTGACCTCCATCGTACACATGCCAGCACGGCCCAAGTCATTCTCATTTGTGATGAAAAAATCCCAATCAGAAGAAAACTCTGATATCCATATTCCATAGGATAGGTGGCCCACTTCTGATAACAACTGCACTTCTGGAAAGTTTGGCATAGTCCATTAAAAATGCCCTAGTCAACCTAAGAGGGGATTCGAGAACCTTGGCATGCCTCCAAACAAAAAATACAGCTGGCATGGTGGACATAGGATGTCGACCCTGCTAGAGACACGCATGCCACTTCTCATTGAATCATGATGATGATGGATTTTTTCATGCAATAGCAAGATGTGAAGGGGCGAAGGGCCTCCCAACCCCAAACATCTGAATCTCGGAAGGAAGACATCCTCCTATTGATTAATTATAATAGCAATAGAAGAAGAGATTCTAAGACATCATCTGAAGGTTCCATATCAAAAGCCTAACTTCTGGTTATGGATCGAACGTGCCTTTGTCATCCAATGGGTAGCCAATGGTAGAGCTAATCCACTTTTGGGAACTCATTTATGCAAGTCTATCAATTAATGAGCATTTGTGTTGCATTTTCAGTCTAGGCCACCAAAATGCCAAAATTGCAATTGTGATCTAGACAGCAAAGGGTTATCATATACCAGGTCCATCATTGCACAATATATGAATTTTCAGTTCCAGCAAGTTCTAACCATGGTTCAGTAACCCAGAACAATTATCTGTCATGTTACACTATGAATGGACTGCACCTTGAAAATCTCCTCTGTAGGATAATCTTAGTCACCAATTTTCAGACTGCAGATAGACGGTTAAGAAGAAATGTACAACAACAGTCAACATTCAGCTCCAAAAAAATTTTAACATTGGTAATCAAATCTCCTAATTTGGGATGTTTGGGGCATGCTCTATCATTGGTGGGACACGAAAGTCATGAGCTCTAGATTAAAACTGCAGGCCTCACATGTCATAGTTGAAACTGTGTATACATGCAAATATATGATGGGCCACATATCACATTATTCCTCATAAATAACAACATAATGGATGCCTTGTAGTGAGAAATTCTGATTTCTCATATCATCCATACATCAAAATCATGGAGTTTTGGAGGCGAAAACACACACCTGGAAAAGGAGGTGTATCCAACCTAGACTTGTCGTCTTTGAACATGGCTTTTGGGGCCATGATTTTCTGCCGCGGGGGGGGGGGGGGGGGGGGGGGGGGGGGGCGATAGGGTCACCCATCGCTGTGGATTTCTTAGGCCTGTGTCTCTTTCTAAGGCTTAATGAATTTGTTATTTTTCAAAAACAAAAAGAAATTTATTATGAAATTTGATTTCCCTTCTGAGTAGAGAGATGGAAGGAGAGGAGGAACCACCTTCTCTTGTTCTTGCTAAGATTTGGACCGATTGACACTCCAGGATTGCCTAATCTTGGAGGATTTTGATGGTCAGTGCTAGAGTGGGCAAGGTATTCTGTAACGGTAATGGCAGCCATAATGGCCACCATCCTTACCTTTACGATACGAGCCATAACGGTCATTATGGTCTCTTTTTTATTTTTTATGTTAAAAAAAATAAAAAAATAAATAAAGAAAAAACTAATTTGCCCCGTAACAGACCACTACATCCTTTACGGGGAGTGTCACGGTGGTGACGGGTCATTTTTTCCATAATGGTTGTCATGGTTGTTTCGACCCCGTAACATGTAACAGTTGTCACCATTACTTTTATGTAACGGCCGTTACGGCACACCATGAGAGCTGCTCACTGGATTTGAATTCTCTACCATGGAAGCCCATATTGTGGACCCGCATCCCCTTTTACATTAGGCACTCTCAAAGATGGGAAAGGTGCAAACATGAAAGGGAGTTTTAGAGACTACAACTTTTAAGAGTAGAGTTTGAACCCATCACTACTACTCTCTTCACTCACTAATCTCCACAGTAAGGCTCGACAGTTGTTGGACTCTCCAGTATGAAAAAAGGATGTATATCTTACCAAGTTATGGAAGTGGATGTATATCTTATCATGTTACAGACGCGGCCCCGTACACCTTCCCACCAGAGGCCCATCCAATCCGTTTTAATACAGCAACAACCTAAATTTCTTTTTGAAGTGCACAAATAATTCTGAATTATTCCATGCTAAGTATTGAACACGTTAATATCACAAACAAAACAAAAAACATATTTTTTAAAAAGGGACAGCATTGAACAAAATTTCCCATTTTACCATTACTCTATAGATCAAAACACAGTTCTAAAAGGAAAAATGAGAGAAGAAAAATTCGGAATCTAGTGGGTTGAATCATTCCAATACAACAGTAGCTCCAAGCTCCTTGAGCTTCTCAACAATGGGACCCGCCTCCTCCTTGGCAACACCCTTCTTCAAAACGACTGGTGCCTTCTCGACCAGGTCTTTTGCCTCCTTCAAGCCCAGATCAGTGAACGTCCTCACCTCCTTTATGATCTTGATCTTGGCAGCAGCGTCGAACTTCTCGAGCTTGATGTCGAAGGCCGTCTTCTCGGCCTTCGACTCGGCCGCAGCCGACGCAGATCCTGCAGCCGAGGAAGCGGCGGACGAATCAATGGAGATAGACGGCCCGTAGCGGTTCAGGCCCATCTTGAGGCGGAAGAGGATGGAGTAGTCATAGCGCTCGAGTTTCGTGAGGTCGAGCAGCTCGTCCGCAATTCGCTCAAGCTTTTCGGAGCGGGTTTCAGTCGTGGCAGACGAGAAGGGCCTGGCATTGAAGGCGAGGAGGCGGAAGACAGATCGGGAGGGTATTTTGGGGATTATCGATGGCATTTTAGGGGTCGTTTGGATGCCTGTAAAATCATTAAGTGGTGATCCGATTACATGGGGCGTTTGGGTGGGTGTATTTGCCTGTAAACAAATTGCAGGCGGTAAACCGATTACAGCTTTTAGCTGTAATCTGAAACATGACAAAAGGTCATGTTTGTCATGTTTCAGATTATAGGTAAAGGGATTTCAGGCGACGGCTCTAATTTTTGAAAATTTTCAATAGGGGAAATTGCGGATCTTCCAACGGCTTTGCAAGGACCCAAAACGAAAAAGTAAAAAACGAAAAATGAAGGAGGAAGAGGAGAAGAAAGTACCTTTTCTCCGGCGACCGTCTGGACCTCAATGCTTCCTCCCCATCTCTCTCTATCTCTCCGGTTATTGTTGCTAGGTTCAGAACCCTAAATTGAAAGAAACACCCCACCTCAAGCAGGTGGGCGGAGAGCGGCCACCGAGACCCAGCTCGAGACAGTCGGAAGCGGGTTGCGTGCTGAGTAAACTCTGTGGGGTCCACCGTTATTTATTTATTTCATCCACTCCGTTCATCCATGTTAACAGGTAATTTTAGGGCTTTAGCCCAAAACAGAAGCGTATCCAAATCTCAAGTGAACCACACCACAGGAAACAGTGTTAGTGAACCTCTACCATTGAAATTTTCTTATAGGCAACAGAAGTTTTGGATCAAGCTGATGTTTGTGGTTTCTCTTCATCCCTGTCTTTGTGATATTATGAACAGGTTGGATGACAAATAAACATTACTGTGGGCCTACGAAGGTTTCAACAGTGGAAATCATTATTCCGCACTGTTTCCTGTGGCATGGTCCACTTGAGCTTTGGATTTACTTCAATTTTGGGATCAACCCTTAAAATTAGCAGCAAAAATGGATGGACGGTGTGGATAAACCACATTCATTCACAACGGTCCCAACTGAGTTTACTCAGTACGATAAAGTGTACTGAGTAACTCATTATACAAAAACCCATTTGGAGACGGTCGGTCCTATTAGGGTCTCTGGGCCATCATGATGCGTGTGTGTTATCCACGCCGTCCATCCGTTTTAAAAGATCATTTCAGGTCAAATGCTTAAAAAAGGGTAGGCAGATTGCAAGATCAAGTGAACCACGCCACGTAAAGAAGTGGGGTTTGAATGCCTTCTCTAGAGACCTCCTGGGGTCATACAAGTTATGGATAATGCTGGTATTTATGTTTGCCCTTCATGTAGGTCTGCGTGACCTTATAAACAAGTATAAATCTCGGTGGGCCCATAAAAGTTGTAACCTTATAGGGTTTATGGTCACCACTTTCATGTGTTGTGCTACACACTGGCTTTGGATATACTTCTTTTTTAGGTTTATGTCTATAATGATCTTTCAAAATGAAAGAAAAACAAAAAAAAAAACTTGAATAAAACACGTGTCAAGGTTGGCCCTTGATAGCCATCAACTGAAAATTTGGATCCAATGCTTTTAACCATCGATTGAATGCCCCATGGCCAATAATTAAATAAATATTATAGATTAATTATATGTGTGGCCATGTCTATCGAATGAATACTGTTTTAATCTTTTTTTTTTTTTTTTTAAATCGTATCTTTTGATGGTCATCAATTAAAAGTTTTAGACCTGATGATCCTAACAGTCAAATGGGTGGCCCCAATAAATAGATAAACATTGTATATTGATGTATGTGCAGGCTATATTTATTTGGATTATTGAAGGCATATTTAAACTCGTTAGTTGTTATTAAATTGATGTTAATTTTTAGTTAATTGCTTATATTCAATAGTTTTTCAGTGTAAAAGAATAAATTGAATCAGCAAGCCTACTTATGTAGATTATCAAGTGATTGCTTTGATGTAAGGATCAGCCACAGACTTTTATTGAGTTCGACTTATCCCAATGATCAATATTAAATATTGACTTTATATGCCATTTGATGGTTTTTTAAAGATTTACCACTCCAAAGCCTTGTCCCGCGTGAATACTCAATTAGAGACTATGAACATATTACAAGTTATCCAAACGTAAATATTTATTTACATACAATCAATTTGTAGCTTAAAAGTCGAACATACCATATTGTAAGTACTTTACACATGTAATTGGATTACCTATAATCGGATTACAACTTAATGATTTCGTAGGCATCCAATTTTGAATTTTTGTTTTTACTGGAAAAGATCGGTGGTTTTGGCAATGGGAGGGACTTAAGAAGTCCAAGGAGATGTAGGGTTTTTAGGGTTTTGATCCACACACTATGTACGGTGTATGCAAACTTATAACTCAGACAAGTGAATCCCTATTTTTATAAGTCGTGCAATTGGTCAGTTGCGCCATGTGAATGAAAAATGCCCAAAATCAACCCAAATTGACAATTTGCACATGAGACATGAATCGGCCACAAACTGTTAGTAGCGAGTGGCTACTGGACAATGCTATGGGGTCCCCACATTGATATATGTGTTTTATCTAGGTTGTCCATAAATTTTACCCATTATTCTATAATATGAGATAAAAAATGAGATAAATCGAAATCTCAAGTAGACTGCACCATAAGAAAAGGGGTGTTTGAACGCCCACCCATAAAAACCTAAAAAAAAAATTAAACAAATCAAGCTTATTGTAATGTTTAGCAGCAATCCAACCTATTAATGAGGTGATAAAGACCCAAACCAAGGGAAAATACAAATATCAACTTCATCCAAAACTTTTGTTGCCCAATGAAGCTTTTAACGGTGAGTTCAATCACTACTATTTCCCGTGGTGTAGTCTACATAAGATTTGAATATTCCTCATTTTCTTGCTCATGCCTTGTGGTGATATGGAAAAATGGATGGAGGGCAGTGTAGATAAAACACATACATCCTAGTAAGGCCCATGAAGCACCATCCCATTAGTAAGCAATTTGCATGCACACAGGCATGGTAGCACGTGTGGAGAGCTTAAAGATGACTTTGGTATATGTTAGATGACGCACATTAATCGTGCCCTGCTTAAAGATGAGAGGTAGGTTCCACATTTGCGCATTGACATTGAAGGCACATGAAGATGGGTTGTGTCACATTAGCACATGCATGATGCTTTAAGATAAAGGGCGGTTCACATGGTGCCTTTGGGATGCGGCTTTAGTGGATCCTCGAGGTCCATGGATCCCTAACTATGTGGCCACTCGTGATGTATGTATCTTACATCCCTGTCATCCATCCATTTTTATAAGTCATGCAATTGGTCAGTTGCGCCATGTGAATGAAAAATGCCCAAAATCAACCCAAATTGACAATTTGCACATGAGACATGAATCGGCCACAGACTGTTGGTAGCGAGTGGCTATTGAACAATGCTATGGGGTCCCCACATTGATATATGTGTTTTATCTAGGTTGTCCATAAATTTTACCCATTATTCTATAATATGAGATTAAAAAAAATGAGACAAAACAAAATCTCACGTGGACTACACCATAAGAAAAGGGGTGTTTGAACGCCCACCCATAAAAACCTAAAAAAAAAAATTAATAAAAAAATCAGGCTCCTTGTAATGTTTAGTTGCAATCCAACCTATTAATGAGGTGATAAAGACCCAAACCAAGGGAAAATACAAATATCAACTTCATCCAAAACTTTTGTTGCCCCATGAAGCTTTTAATGGATAGTTCAATCACTACTATTTCACGTGGTGTAGTCTACATAAGATTTGAATATGCGTCATTTTTTTGCTCATGCCTTATGGTGATATGGAAAAATGGATGGAGGGCAGTGTAGATAAAACACAAACATCCTAGTAAGGCCCATGAAGCACCATCCCGTTAGTAAGCAATTTGCATGCACACGGGCATGGTAGCACGTGTGGAGAGCTTAAAGATGACTTTGGTATATGTTAGATGACGCACATTAATCGTACCCTGCTTAAAGATGCGAGTTAGGTTCCACATTTGTGCATTGACATTGAAGGCACTTGAAGATGGGTTGTGTCACATTGGCACATGCATGATGCTTTAAGATAAAGGGCGGCTCAGGTGGTGCCTTTGGGATGCGGCTTTAGTGGATCCTCGAGGTCCATGGATCCCTAACTATGTGGCCACTCGTGATGTATGTATCTCACATCCCTGTCATCCATCCATTTTGAAGGGCTCTTATATGGCTTGGTCCCAAAAATGCAGTAGATCCAAATCTCAAATAGACTGCATCAAAGAAAACAACGTTTATTGAATATCCACCATAAAAAACTTATTGGAGGCTACTAGAATGTTTTTTTTTTTTGCTATCCAACCCGTTGATAGCATCACAAAGACCTTGATGAAGGGACTAAACAAATGTCAGCTTGACGCTATACACGAATGTGTGATGGAAGGAGTAGCAAAGGAGTACAATTTATCTCTCTCCTCTCTTTGTTCCCTTTGCGGGCGAACACCTTGGAAGGGTAGGATGTCGAAGGCTTTCTCTAGTATTACTACCTTCATATATGATAACATTTATATATAAGAATTGAGTTTTATAGTTTTATGATGAAATCAATTACAATACTCTATTACCTTAGTCTTCCACTTGCCTTATTATATTGGAAGTTTGTGACCCCACCGTGGCCATATACACACCTACATAAGATCAATTCTCTCTACTATAATAGTCGCCCACAACTAACCCCATATTCATGCAAAACAAGTAATGAACTTTGAGCATTAAAGTATATCATCAAGTGTAATCAAAATTTGTAATGTTAAAATTAAAAATATTTATAAGATATTTAAACCCCTTAAAGTGCTGCGCTCGACAGCTAAATCTGTTTGATGCTTGCCTGGTCTCGAGATCTAAGTTATCGGTAAGTTTTTAGAAAACTGGTGGATCCCTTATTAACTCATGTAAGCCTCAATTGAACCTTGATGGATGATTCATGTATATTGTTTTTTAGTTGCATGGTGACCTCATAAAGCGAGCCATACCACATATAATCAACCTTGAATTATTCACATGCTAAGGTCTAAAGATTAATCAAATCTATAACATCCTCAAGCCAATCATAGACTTTAGGCATTCGAGTATAGAAACTTAAATTTTCCATCAACGCAAGTGCAGGATAGGTCCAATATCAAGATCATATTCCCATGACCCATCCAAACTCATGTATAGGGCACGCACAAAAGCATACCAACTTGTCATTTGTATATAATGGTTTAAACTTTCATCTCAACTCGTCATTAGTTGCTTCACGCGAGATGGACAAACAAGAATGATAGACCATAGATCTGTCCCAGAACCCGTAGATAGTCGTGGAATAATGAAGTATTAATTCTTTAACCAACAACTCTCTTTTACTTAATGATCATTATGTTCATTCTTAAATTTATAAGAATGATAATAAAAATTCTTTACTGTTCAACCCATGTTTATATACGATTTAAACTATTTCCACATATGTGATTTAAGGTATTCTTACACATTAACTGTTGCATCATGACATGCTCTACCTGGACCAATAATTATCGTGATTTATGAATAAAATAATTAATTTCATGCCAATGTCATCCATGAACAAGTTTTACATTTGGATTTTTAGGACACAAACTGCAACAACGTGATGGTTGACATTCCAATGTGATGGGTCATAAAGACCATTGACTTGGCTATGAACAAAGCCTAATTAAAGTTTTGCATCCTCTCATGTAAGAAGTGATGCAAGAAAGTATTTAATATTAAATGACTTTTACAATGTTCATACCAGCTTTTATATAGACATTTATTGTCATTGCCCACCTTTGGAGTCTAACAAATGTGACTTAATTGAAGTTATGCTTATTCACAAGTACTCTTAGACATCTTATATAATTGGTTGATATTTTGATTTGAACAGGTCGTGGGCTTGCCAATTCAACATGTTGATCATCTATAGGTTGTATCGCCGACCCTATTTAGCTGGCTCATCTGTATTTTTAGAGCATTTTGATCCAATCAGGGGTAGCTCTATTAGAATAATGCACATTTTGAGCTTTCCGAAAATTTGACGAATTGGTTAAAATAAGATTGGTTGACCCCTTGATATGCCAATTTGGTCTGTCAGCTATTCTCAAGACCTGCCTGAGACACATCCCGCCTAACTTGTATAATCACTCGATGCGTGTCGAGTCCTACTGAGACGTTTTTATCAAAGCCTTGCTAAAGTCAATGAGTAATTTTAATATCATGTTCGGGTGAGGTGTCTATAAATTCTCACCATTAAAAACTTCGTAGGGGTCATCGAAATATTTATTTGCCACTTGTTGATAAGGTCATAAAAACTTGGATAAATGGACCATATAAATATTGGCATAATCCAAAACTTTTGTGGCTCATGAGAAGTTTTTAATATTCAATCACCACATAATTTCCTACAATGTGGTCTATTTAAGATTTATATTAAATTTATTTTTTGAATCATGCCCTAAAATAATCCGTCAAAACGGATGGACAACATGAATGCAAGACACATGCATTACACTGGGCTCCATAACTAGGGATCCACCAAAGTGGTGCCCGAAACACACCTACCTTTGCGTCATGACAAGTTTTATGCTATTCAATTGGCAACTCCATCGATGCAGATTCCATCATAGTTCTTGGTGGATGTCCTGGCAAATGTATGCTATAGAAATAATCATAAAACATTTATAGTTTGAGTCCCTCGTCTAATTTTAAGGATCATAATATGCCAATATAAAATTATACAGTGGGCCCATCATATATCCATATCATTGTTGCCCAATTACAAAACATATCTTGTGATAACTAACTGTTCAAATTCAATTTAGACAGGTGGCCAAACATGCAATGGGTGACCCAATTTTGTTTATATATGTATGAGTATTTATATGTTGGCGTGCCGGAGTCTTAATCAACTCAAATCGAATCAAGCACTGTGTGATCCCAAGCACCGAATTAGCCAATTTATGGCAATATCCGTGAAGATTAGTCTAATTACTTAGCCACTAGTCGACAAGATAACCAAACAATTTATGATGGGGGTGATTAGTCATTCAGATGAATTTATTTTTACTTGAAAACACTAACTTGTATCTCAACGATGATAGCTTGATCACATTTGTTCACAAAAGCAACCAATGAAAGAAAAACATGAATTGAAATGCTAAATGCTGATTTTGTTAATATAAATGAAGATTCAATACAATCGACATATAAAAATAAATAAAGCAGAAAAAAGTTACCAACGACAATTCAAGTGAGTGAGACAGTCATGAACTGAATGATCTCTAAGACCTAGACAATTGTGAGATAGTCATGATAAAACCTTGACAATCGTGGTGTTTGGTCAGCAGGGAGTGGCAAGAATCGCCAAATAATTACCTAAGGTTTTTGAAGGTGATCCACAATGGGGCTGTGAATATTTAACTAAACTAAGCTAGCTTGCAAAGAGACAAAAATGGAAGCCATACTACACTAAATTAATCAATCATATATTGTATTATGGTGTTGGACAAAAGTGTAGAGACTAAAAGTAAGCTATATTAAGATAAGTATTAATGAGGAACGAAAGGTTGATAGATAACATTGAGTGGAAAATAATTGATTGATTTAGATTATCAAGGGATCAAAGCTCTTCCTTTTATACTATTTTATAGCTCTAGGAGGTACTAGCCTTGGGCACGAATACTAGACATTTAGAACTCTTGCTGGACAAGTTAACTACCATTGCGTGATACGTTTCTTATAACCATTGCTCGATACGTTTCTTATTTGGAATACAACCGACTACACATTTCTCTGTGTTCAAATGTATCTATGATTTCAAATGATTTTATTTTCTTAATGCTCTACCTCGTGATCTTTGGTATACGTGACCAATTGTATCTAGCAACATGTCCTTTGTGTCATCATAGTATTAAACGTACACTTTTTTTTACACTAGTTTGCTTGTTTACTACGTATCATACCATACGTAGAGCAACTGTTTAAAGACTTTTGGTGATTTATGATGCAACACGCTTCTTTAGGGGAGAAGTGTTTGGATCCTTATCGTCCCTTTATTCCACTTATGATGTTCTAGTTGTGTGATAAGTTGAGTGTAAACACTAACAACCTAAGCCTTACCCTTGCCTGCATGATTAGGTGTAAACACCAACAACCGAGCCTTATCCTTGTGGGTGTAATTATACCATTTAAATGAAAACATTGCTACATTGAGTAGATTATATTTTTCTGTCCCTTCTCTCAACCACCATTTTGTCCGTCCATTTGCGGACCATGGCTGGCTTTCTAAATAGGTCACTGCGTGGCCTGCACATTGAGCCTCTACGTTGGGCAGCTGAAGTGGGCCAATAACTATAGGCATCTACATAGGCGACAAAGGTAAGATCGTAGCCATCCGAGCATGTGGGGCCATGGCTCTTTGATACACATTGATCTTATTAGGCCCTACTACTCGGACAAAAAATCAGGGAAGCGGATTGGCTGGTGTACCTCACACCAGCTATATAGCTGCTGTAGGTACGGGTTGTGCGAAGATCCTCAAAGCTCCCGGTTGTACGAACGGTTCAAAGGTTTTTAGGCCCCATAGTAATGTATTTATTTTATCTATATTGTTCATCTAATTTAAAAGATCATTTTATAGCATTATCTAAAAAAGAATCATATCTAAAGATCATCTGGATGATACCGTAAATAGCAGCAGAGATAATGATTTTCACCCTTAAAAAATTTATAAGGCCCACCATAACATTTACTTTCCATCTAATCTGTTAAAGAGGTCGCTAAGACATGAATAAAAAGTAAAAACAAATTTCATGTTGATTCAAAACTTCTGTGACCCAGAAAGGGTTTAAATGGTGGACAGTTCAATCTCCCAGTTCTTTTTGTAGTGTGGTCCACTTACTGGTTCGGTTACAGCACATACCTCGTTATCAGATCCACATAACTTGCCGACGCCTATATAGCAGCTAGGTACACCAGCCAATCCGCTTTCAAAATTAGAAGATGCCGGCCGTCCAATCCGTTGCTTATTTTGCAGGATACACTAGGACTGCCGGGGCCATGTGCAGTGCTCTATGCTGTCTATCCATCCGGCGGGCCCACCATCGGTAGGTTAATGCTTCGAAATCTCATAGAGTGGAAGATCCGTACCATTTAATACGTGGCTTCTAAATCGATGGTTAAGAATAAAATTAGACCGACGGTCCACAATGATAAAAAATACGCCAAAAATCGAAGGGTCTAAAGTACTTATATCCACATCGTCTTTGGTTCAAATGCCATCCATGATGGGAAAATCAGATCTACGGTCTGGATCATTGGTCCATGGGATCCACACGTACGATATCCTCCGCGGCAGCAAACTGCACGTGCCACTCAGCAGGATATTACAATTCTGCCCCCCGTCTCTCCCTCTCTCTTTGCGCCTCGTCTCTCTTAATTCGTGTAGAGATTGAAAGAACTCGAAAAGCAACAGCAGCGAAATAGAGAAAACCCTAGAAAGAAAGGGCGGCCATTTCCCTTCTTCTTCTTCTCTCCAAGAAGGAAGAGAAAAAAAACCCATTCCTCTCCATCCTTCCCTCCTTCTGCTTCTTTTGTTTTGTTTTGTTTTTTCTTTTTCTTTTTCAGGGAAGGAGCGAAGACGAGCGCGAGATTTTTGGAGATCTCTATTGTTTGATTCGTAACAACCGGTGTTTTTCTTGGGCTTTCTTTGTTTTTTTTCTCATCTCTTTTCTTTTGATGGGTGTTTTTCTGTTCTGGAATTAGGGTTTTCTTTTTCCACCTCAATCTCGGAAGCAAATAATAGCAAGGTCAGCTCCCTCTCTCTCTCTCTCTTAAATCTGTGGGCTGTAGAGCATATCTTATCTTCTCGTATCTTATCTTATCTTCTTCTTCTTCTTCTTCTTCTTCTTCTTTTTCTTTTTTTGGTGCTAGTTGTGGTTTTTGGGATTCCCCCCTCGTTTTGCGGATTTCTTTTTATTGAACCTTCGGCATTGATTGATCTTGTCTGTTGATTCCTTTTTGAATTTTGGATTTTTTTTTTTTTTTAAAAATCTGATTATATAAAATTGATGCTATATTCATCATCTGTTTCAGCGTTTCTTCTTGCATTGTGCTGGGTTTCTTGCTTCTTCCCCACCACCCCCCCATTTTTTTGGTCTGGTGTTTTTGGTAGCCTTGCACTTGTTTGGATGAAACGACACAAAAATCTTGCTGAGTTCGCTACAACTCACAATGAGGATTTGCTCGTTGAATTGCACTGACACCCCTTTTCAAATCTAGCTTCTAACTAACGTTATTGCAATTGGGAGTACGGACTCCATTTGGGTGTTGAGGAAGAAAACTGCTAGTTTGTTATTTTCACTTTATTAGAATAATAGTTGCAATTCAGTTTGTCAGCGGTTTTGGGTGCTGCCTAACATGCTTTTGGAATTCAGGTTTCTTCTGTTTAGTTCCCAAGGTCTTTATTCTGCATGTGATATGAATTTTTCTTTCTTCTTTTTCTTACTCATCGATGTTATTTTGACTCATTTTCCCGCCTTTGGTCTCCATCTACTATTGGGGTTCACAAGTCTTTTGATGTTTACCAGAATTTGGTTGTCGACCATTTCATTGATTTGTTGGACTTCATTTGTTCTGTTTGTATGGCCTGTTTCTTATTTTATTTTATTTTATTTTAAAAATTTTTTGATGTTATATTTGATATATTGGGTTTCTCTGGCATTCTTAATAGATTCCTGAATTCAGGCTGTTTTGATTTCCCAGCACTGCACCTGTGTATAATCTTGTGGGCTTTGTTTTTCTTTTGAATAGGGATGCAAATTTTACAAAAGAAAATTATTTGTGCTTTTTGTTATTGTTATGTAGGGTTCGGTGAATTTTGATCCCTTCATTTTTTAAAAACTTTAGCCATCACTTTGTTTGGGCTCAGCTTGTAACAGCAGTTTCTTCACAAGGATTGGCTTATTATTTCATTCCAAGATAAATCTTTTTCATGGGATTTTATATATTGTCCAGTTTTACATTTGGTTTGATAATAGATAATTTTGGTCCCTGGATTTTTTGTTCCATTTTGTTCCATTGTTTCCCATACTGAATTTTCTGTTGTGGTGCAATGAAGCTGCTTCTTTGTTTCAGGGAGAGTGATTTTGTTTTGATTTTGTTATATTTTTCTTACTCTCTGTTTGGATATACTACTTCCAGCTGCTTGATTTATGTGGATTTTATTTGATCCTTAGGGCTGTGAAGACGATTCTGTTTTGGGTTTTAGGCAATTAGGAACATGTCATCGCAGTATTCTGTGCTTGACAACCGACCAATTGATCAATGGAAAGTTATGGAGTTGAGGGAGGAGCTTCGGAAGCGGAAACTTGCAACGAAGGGTTTGAAGGAGGAGTTGGTGAAACGATTGGATGAAGCAGTACGCTATGAGAGGGAATCTGCTAATGAATTGGGTAATGGTTTTGGTTCCGACTCTGATCCCCCTGTTGAGCAAGAAGATGTAGAGATGAAGCCGATTGACAGTCAAACGGCAGAAGATGCCACAGAAACCACTGTGAATGAAAGTGAGAAGGTGGATGATGATGCTGCCATGGTTGACATTGATGGTAGCACTGCTGGGACTGATCAAGCTATCAAGGCACAAGATGGGGAGTCTGATCAGGGGATCATGGCACAAGATGGGGAGTCTGATCGAGGGGGCAACACCCAAGATGAGGAATCCAATGAAGGAATCAATGCTCAAGATGGGGAGTCTGGTCAAGGAATCAAAGCTCAGGATGGGGAGTCTGATCAAGGGATCAAGGCGAACGATGTGGAGTCCAATCAAGGGGCTGAAGTTCATGTTAGCGAGTCCGATCAGGGGATCAGGGCTCAAGATGGAGAGTTAATGGGCAGCGTTGAAACTGACGAGGTGGTCGTGGAAACAGCCGTTCCCACAGTTACCACAGAAAACAGTGTCACGGACAGCCAGAGTGTGCCAACTCAGTTAGAATCCAGTGGGCAAGAGTCAAGGTGCGACGCAACTCAGGTAAAGAATGAGGATTCCAAGCCTCCTATCGAAGGTGCCGAGTCCAACGTATCCAATCCGAATAACCAGGTATCTGAGGTCAGCCACGTTTTAGGGTTTCAAGTAAAGTCTGAATCTATTTCTACTGATTCTGTGTCAATTAATGAAAAGAATGAACTAAAGGATAATTTGAATGCTGATAATTTCCATTTAGAAATAGAAGTTGTTAAGCCGGAGATGGTGGAACCATCATCCAGTGATGTTCCTACTATTGGCGGCGATATACGTTCATTGGATGATCAGGAGCCAGGTGAGAACCATGGCTCTGTAGAAGAGGTCGATGACACCATTGCTGCAAATGTGGACCTTAGCAAGAAAAATGATAGTGCAGATGTGGGGTCCTCAGAAAAATTAAATTTAGACCGAAGTTCGGGCGATGATTCTCTGGAGGAGGATGTGTTGGATAGTAAGCAAATTGATTCCAACCACAATTCTGATGAAGCTGTTGATAGGAGTGAGACCACTGAATTGCATGCTGCAAAAGAGGAAAGTTCCATTGATGCTATGGTGATTGGGTCCTCTCCTGACAAGAGGGATGGTCTTGCTGAAAAGAACAATATTGTGGAGATGTCTTCTGAGAAAAGAAAGCTCGAAGGTATGCATTGCACTCCTTTCTTTCTCCCCTTTTAATAATCAAATGGTTAGTCCTTTCTTTTAATGATTCAGGTCAAGTGCTCGTTTCGTTTTTTTTTCTTTCTTTCTTTCTATATATATATATATATATATATATATATTATATATATATATATTATATATATATATTTGGATCGAGGATTTCCTTCCCAAGAGGATGAGAATATATACCGACTTTGGAAGGATTGATAGTTGTTTTTACTTTTTAGACACTTGGTTTCATTGGTTAATGGTTATACCAGTGAACACAGATTGTGAGAAGAGTTTTCAATTCTCTGTCATGAAATATAATGATGATTCCATGAAGCTTGCTCATCATGCAATTCCCTACTTCTGTTTTCGTCTGTTCTTCCTTTCTGTCCTTTGGTGCCAAATGGTATTCTTTCCATCAACCATTTGTATTAATCTAGTGCTAGTTCCTAGACCTGCAGTTGCTGGCACTGGTTCCTCTGTATGCTTATACTTTTCAGGGGAAAAAAAGGTCAGAACTGCTATTCCTGTTCATGTACCAAATTGTCATATATAATACAAGTAAGCAGATGGGATTCCATTTTGACAAATGAAAATCAGATATTTTTGCTATGATTATCTAAAGTCCGCTCCTGTTTACATGCATGCACGAGTTTTGAAGCTGTGTTGGGCTTGTGAATGTCCTTGTGGTGCTAGTGTGTGAATAAAATAATAGACATGCATGCTTTGAATTTTAACCATCATGAATTGAGCTATAGATGGTTATCTTGCTATATGCACACTATTGTTGTTGTGAACAAATTTCAGTAGTTAGATTCCTGAATTTGTTCCCATGTGGTCGAGTGCTTTGAAAGTTTCAGTCAGAACTCAGAACACCTCTCCAGAAATGGTTTTTTGTTGTGTTTTGGATGAGTCAGATGTCTCTAAGTTTCTTGAACCTCACTCATTGGTGGAATCACACATCCCAAGGCCTACATCCTTAGACTTATTTGATTAGGTAACTGTTCAGAAACTATTTAATGCCTTCCATTTATTTAAGGATGCTTAATGTTAAGCAGCTCAAGATGTGTTTTTTTTTTTTTTTTTTGAGAATTAACGATATTTCATTAAAAAGAAGCAAAACTACAAAAAAAGAGAAAAAAAACAGAAACCAAAGAAAAGGCTATGCTGAGATAGCGTAAGCCATTAAGCAACAAGAAAAGCAAAATCCACTTCCCTTAAGGAGGCAAGGCAGAAGGCAAATCTCTTGATCCCGCTAAGTTGACCAACATAACACATCTTGAGCTCCCCCCAGTTTGTATCGAATGTAAAGTTAAAAAAAATCCTGTCTTCGAGTGTTGGACTTTCTATTTTTAGCTAAAATAAGGGTACTGAATGGAAATGAGGGACACGATTAACTGCCACTGGCCATGTCTAACTCTATGCAATGTAAATGTACACAAGCAGAAACAGCCTAAACACATGCAGTTGATTTCCTCAGCCAGGAGTTAAGAGGAAATGTGCGTGGAGGTGTCTCTATCAGGAGATTTTGAACCATCCACTTGCCTGTAATTGTTGACAACAGATGGAGAAACCTAGAGAGTAACCACTAGACCTATTTTCTCCATCAAAGCCCCTCAGTGGGTTTTCCATGTGAAGGCAACTAGGTAGTTTATTATTAGGTTCTTTCTGCAGTAATCTTTACTACTGTAAATGCATGGAATATAGGAATGAAGTACTTGGTTTTTTTTCATTAAAAAAAGAATTTGCCGTATAAGGAAAACACATCATGTCATTGACAATTAATGACTTATTACAATTATAGGAAGGAGATGAGAATGCATTAAAAATGTTTGACTAATGGATTGTTCTTAGCTACCTGATTGATTTTGCTAGCTAACTACCTAAATAGGAGGTTTGGGCCTCCTTGTTGATGGGCCAATCGTTGGGTGTGGGCTTAATGGGCCTGGCCCATGGATCGTGGGCCCGGGTCAGCCTGCATCAACCAGGTTTGCTGCCATGGCACATGTCCATACGATGTAAAATGCCACTAGTTTAAACAACCTAAAAGATTTCCTCAACCAAGAGTAAAGAGGGAAGGTGTGTGAGGGGGCCAGTGTCTATTAGGAGATCTTAAACCATCCTACTTGTCTATAATGGTTGAGATGAGAACAGATAAAGAAACCTAGACATTCAACAGTAGATCTTATTTTCTTCGCCAGAGGACAACTGTTTTTCTTTGTGAAAGAATTGAGTTAGACAGTTGATGGAGAAATACAGGGCGAGGAGGATCTCCACATGGTCTTTATTGACTTATCGAAAGCATAGGGCCCCTAGAGAGTTGATCTGGTGGGTGTTGGGAAAGAATAGAGTTTTAAGAGGATATATCGACATGATTGAAGATATTTTTGACGGAGCGGTGATAAATGTGACGACCACTAGTGAAGAGACAAATGAGTTCCCAATGACTATAGGCTTGCACCAGGGGTAAGCTTTGAGCCCATACCTTTTGTCATTGGTTATGGATGAGGTAACGAGGCATTTGCTGGAAGAGATCCTGTGGTGTGAGTTGTTTATAGATGACATATTTTTGATTGACAGGATGAAGGAGGGCGTAAAGAAAGCTAGATTTATGGAATGCTTTAGAATCTAAATGATTTAAAATTGGTTGGATTAAAACAAAGTATATGGAGTGCACTTTTAATAACAATAAGAGCAAAAACGAGGAATTAGATGAGATTGGTTGGACTAAAACAGGGTAGTGTAAACAAAGCTAGATTTATGGAATGCTTTAGACTCTAAATGATTTAAAATCGGTTGGACTAAAGCAGAGCATATGGTGTGCAATTTTAGTAATAGGAGTGGAAACGAGGAATTAGATAAGATTGTTGACCAAGAAATTTACTAAAATTCTTAAAAAAAAAGAAGTTTCCCAAAATGACCACTTTCAATATCTTGGGTTGATAATTTATGAGAATGGAGAGATTGAGAGGGATGTTGCTCATAGAATTCAAGATAGCTAGAATAAATGGAGATGTGTTTCTCGAGTTTCATATGATTGTTGTGTACCAATCAAACTGAAAGGGAAATTTTATTTGATAGCTATAAGACCATCCCTCCTTTATGGGATAAAATGTTGGGCAATGAAGGAAAAACATGTTCATAGGTAGAGGTGTACATGAGTCGATCCAAGTCGAGCTTGGCATAGCTCGACTTGGCTCGGCTACTTGCTGATCTCAGCTTGGACTCACTCAACTCGGTCCTCAAGCCTGACTGGCCAGCTCAGCTCGGTTCAGTCAACAACTCGGGCCAGTTCGAGCTGAGTTCGAGCCAAGATCGAGCCGAGTTCGTTTGTGCAGCATTTTCACAAACACATGAACTGCACTTTCAAAATCTTGCTGTATGTAAGGGCCTGTTTGGTTTTCCATAATACAGGTAAATTGCTGTAAATCATTGTAAAAAAGTAATTATTACATTCTTTCACATGTTTGGAAACGAGTGAGTAATTTCACCTGGGAAACTGGTCCAAAAATGTTGACTTAAATTCGTGGGCCCCACCATAATGTATATAATATATCCGTGTCGTCCATCTGTTTTATTAGAATATTTTGAGGCTTTATTCGAAAAAATTAGGAAGATCTAATGTTCAATTGGCCCACGTGAAAGGAAACAATGGACTTAATTTGTCCACCATTGAAAGTTGATTCTTTTACTGGGCCCACGTTGAGGTTTATTCACCATCTAACCCGTTCATAGGGTCACATGGACATGGATAAGTGAAAAATATAAATATAAGCCTGATCTAAAATTTCTAAGAGCCTCAACAAGTTTTTAATGGTAGGCATTTAATTCTCATAATTTCGTGTGGTGTGGTCCACTTGACCTTTGGATTTGCCTAATTTTTGGGCCCTTGCCTTAAATTCATTTGGTATAATGAATGGGCGGTGTGGATAAGCAACACACATTATGGTGGGCCCCATATTTATTTTACAAATTTCTCGATTTGAGTGTCCAAAAAGTAACCAGTCAAGTCAGCATTGGGAAAGAGATGAAGGTAATTACCTTGGTAAATAATGATTACTAATTTACAACGTAATTACACTTGAGCCAGAAAACCAAACCGGCCTTAAAACATCAGCTATGGATTTACATGTATTTCATCAAACACCTTGTAAACAACATAAAAATCAAGAAAAAAAGGGTATTTGTTTCATATACGTATCTTCCTTGCCACCAGCCACACTTCATTGAGTCATTTCATCAAACACTTGGTGAGCAACGACAATATCAAAGTAACCGAGTCACCGAACTGAATCAATCCGAGTTCAATTCGAGTTGAGTTCGATCTGAGTCGAGTAGAGCTCGGGCAAGCTCGAACTCGGTTCGAAAATTTTTTGAGCTCAAAAAATCAGCTCGACTCGGCTCAAACTCAGTTTCGAACCGAGTCAAATCGAGCTTTTGCGAGTCGAGTCAAGCGAGTTACCAAGCTAACTCTGCTCGTGTACAACTTTATTCATAGGATGAGTGTAGTTGAAATGAGGATGTTGAGATGGGTGAGTGCAAAAGACAAGGAAGGATAGTATTAGATATGAATACATTCAAGAGAACTTAGGAGTAACACCAATAGGTAATAAGAAAAGGGAAAATGGTCTTAGATGGTTTGGTCATGTGTAACGTATGCCAAGAATTGCTCTGGTTAGGAGTGAGTTGGTGCAAGTTGAAGACTCTAAAAGGGCAAGGGGAAGGCCCGAAGGGACGTGGATGGAGGTAGTAAGAAAAGACTTGAAGAGCTATGGTCCGATTGAAGTTATGGCCCTCGATAGAGTGCAAATGGTGGAAAAGGATACATGTAACCGATTCCAATTTGTTGAGATAAAGCTTAGATTATGATGGTGGTGACGACGATGAAGCTCAATAGTTGATTATTTGGGTCTTTCTGTAGTAGTCTTTACTACAATAAATTAGGGTGTCCCGTATCCGTTACGATTCGGCCGATACGTAACGGTAACGGCCGACACCGTTACGCGATACGGGGTCGAAATGACCAAACCCCCCCCCCCCCCATTCTGTGATCGCAATGGCCGTTACGGGTCTAAAGAAAATAGGAAAAAAAAAACATTCCTTTTTTTTATTTCTTTCTTTCTTTTTCTTCTTCCTCTTCCTCTTTTTCTTTTTCTCGAACTGCGGCCCTACGGGCCTTCTTCTTCTCTCTCTCCCTCTCCCTCTTCTTTTCCTCCTTTTTCTACCACCACCAGCTATATAGCTGCTGTAGGTACGTGTCATGCTAAGACGAGCGCTGACACTCCTCGAGCTCTGAGTTGCACGAACGGTTCAAAGGAGATCAAAGTTACATGGGCTCCACAGTGATGTATTTATTATATCTACACTGTTCATCTATTTTTAGAGATCATTTCAGAGCAATACCCAAAAAATGAATCATATCCAAAGATCGTCTGGACCACACCAAAAATAGCAGCGGAGATAATGATTTTCACAGTTAAACAATTCGTAGGGCCCACCATAATGTTTATTTTCCATCCAATCTGTTCAGAAGGTCAAAAAGACCTGAATGAAGAGGAAAAACAAATTTCATATTGATCCAAAACTTCTGTGATCCCAAAAAGGGTTTCAATGGTAGACGTTCAATCCCCCACTGCTTTTTGCAGTGTGGTCCACTTGATAATTAGATCTGTATTATTTTTTGTGTCAAGCCTTAAGACGAGCTCGTCAAATGAATGGATGGTTTCGATATAACACATACCTCATTATCAGACCCACAGGACTTGCTGACGTTAATACAACAGTTATATAGGTGTAGTACAAGTTACGCGGTACACTGTTATCGCTCCATGTGCCGCGTGGGCCCCACCATGATGTGTGTATTTTATCCATGCCGTCCATCCATTTTGCCACATCATTTTAGGTCATGAAACAAAAAATTAGTAAGATCCAAATCTCAGGTGGACCACACCATAGGAAACAGTGGTTACCATTAAAAATTTCAAAATTTCTTAGGGTTCACTGTAATGTTTATTTTCCATCTAACCTGTTAATTGGGTCACACTGACGTGGATGAAGGGAAAACACACATGTCAGCTTGATCTAAAACTTGTAGCCCCCAATAAATTTTTAATGTTGGACGTTTAATTATTGTTGTTTCTTATGGTGCGGTCCACCTGAGTTTTGGATCTGCCTCATTTTTGGGCTCATGCCCTAAAATTATTTGGCAAAATGGATGGATGGTGTGGATATAACACATTCATCACGGGTGGGGCCCAAAAAACTTTGACACTCGTGTGCTACACTTCACGATCCAAGTCTCGCCTAATTCGGGCCCTTAAAAAATTGTACATGAGACATGTATTTACTTAAAATTTACCAATTAAATTATGGGCTATAGTTGCTAACTCACAATGCCAAAATCAAATTGTTTGAATAGTTTTAATTGTTAATTTGTGGACGCTTATTTTTTAAAATAGGGCCTTTTGATTTTTTTCCATGACTCAGTATCCAATAAATGTTCACCAATTCATAAGTGGGATAATGCTAATAAATTGCATGAATTTGAGGCTGATTTGGGGCATGGATTGGTCTTCCAAGTCAGCCCCAAATTGGCAACGCCATCTACCTGAATTTAATTTCATTTTTAAAAAGAACTATTGGGAGAAATAACATCAAATTATTAAGTATATAAATTAGATATTTAGAAAATTAAATATATGAATTTTGTAGTCAAATTCAGGTTATCTGGTTCATAAATTCATCAGACAGTCCAATACAACTTCTCACCAAAGAGTGGACCGTTACACCACCATAAACATGTTCCAATTTATAAATGAATGCATATTTGAAATGCTTAGAATATTCCAGATTTAATCCATATTTTTTTAAATATTTTTTTGGCAAAAATAAAAATCAAAATTGCACTGTTACGGGCCGTTATGCCCCCGTATCGCCATTGCACCCCTGTATCCGTATTGGTATTGGAGGGCACCGTTACGCCAATCGATACCGATACGGGATACCTTGCCGTAAATACATGGTATTGGACAAGTGAATTGTACTCATGTTATCATTTGTAACCTACTTTCTTGTCCATAATAAAATTTGAATTTTCCTTGTTAAAAAAAAGAAAAGAAGAAGAAAAGGAACAACTGGGGCCTGACTAACTTGTGATATTTAATTTGTTTAATTTGATTTGTCTGCAGCTTCTTCTCTTGCTTTTTTTTTTTTTTCATAAAAAAAAATGGATCACCTCTCTCTGTCTGTTTGATTTAGCAGCGCGTTCTTGCCTTATGTATGTGTGTGCCGTGTGGGCATGTATGCACGAGTGCTTAAATGAAACTAGTTGGTCTGCTTAGCTATGGTTCAACTAGCACCTTAGACCCTAAGTGGTCTGCTGATCTACAGTTCAGCAAGAATGCCATGGTGTGATGTCAATACAGCATCCAGCCTGTTCAAGCGGTTCAACCCTGGCTTGAATCTCAATTGGCAAAGATCAGGCTCATCCACTCATCATGACTGCACACGTGAATACTCATACTTTATATCATGATGAATGGAGTGGCTGGCTTTCTTCATGGCAGGGGCAGTCTTTTTGCAGTTTGGATGTCACGCATTGCCACAAATGTCCTAGTTGGCCTGAATATATGTATGCATGCATGGAATACCATAGCCTTGTCCCAGCTAATTGGGGTACTCTGAGGCTCCGAGACACGCATAGATATGTGCACACACTCATTTTCCACTTTGTCATGTATCATTTGACTTTTGTGTACCTTATAATAATTATTGCCACATGAGTTGCAATGAATGAGATTTCATAAAATTTTTGGAATCTTGTTCTCAAAAGTCTTTTGTATCTAAGCTGTCTTCACAGATCATGAAGCAGTTCAGATCAATGAACCTGCAAAGCGGCAGCGTCGATGGAATCCGGAAACTGTGAAAGTTCCTGAGCCTCAAGCCACTAATCTTACACCTTTGACCACACCTAGGGATGCGTCTCAATCTATTCAAAAACGTGCATTCACTAGGTCTGACTCAACCCTCAGTGGAGATGCCCCAAAGGAACGTGTTGGTAAGTGTTTGTTAGTTTTGGCATTCTGATTCCTGAATGCTCACTAAGCTTGTTTTAACTGTGAATTTTTTGCAAAATGTTTCTTAACTCTTTCTTTCTTATTTTTATTTTTGCATTGGAAGTTCCGCCATCACCAAAAACCCCAACGACTTCCCTGAGGATCGATCGTTTTCTGCGTCCATTTACTCTGAAGGCGGTGCAAGAGCTTCTGGCAAAAACAGGAAATGTCTGCAGTTTCTGGATGGACCACATCAAGACCCACTGTTATGTTATGGTATGTCTGTATTTTCTTTGCACCCTTCTTGGATTAGCATAAGGTTCCTTTAGCTTATAGATGCAGTCAGGATTTTAACTCTGTTATGTCACTGGAATTTGGAAAACCCTCTCAAGCAAGGTTTAAAGATTAGTTTTGGTGTACCATATTGGGTGCTGCTGATACCCATACATATGGGCCGATATCGGTTGGTTATCAATTCTGTAAAATGGGGCCTATAGCTGGATGATCCAGACCATCCAAATTGTTTGTCCTGTCGTGGATGGAGCATATCTCTAAAATTACATTGATCAAGCAATCCTAAACATCTAATTAATTCCTA
This sequence comes from Magnolia officinalis, assembly GCA_021015155.1. Taxonomy (NCBI): domain Eukaryota; kingdom Viridiplantae; phylum Streptophyta; class Magnoliopsida; order Magnoliales; family Magnoliaceae; genus Magnolia; species Magnolia officinalis. Next base: position 5,078,513 of record JAJHSJ010000004.1, on the reverse strand, counting down.
TCAAAAGGATAGTTAAAGGTAAATGGTGAGTGATTAAAATTCAAGAGTCACCATCATTCGTAATGTGGTGTTAAACTAACATAATAGTACCAGAATTTTGACGGAATGATTCCAAATTTCCAATACAGAAGTAATTTGATACTCTGGCTGTGCATGATGCTCGATACACATGCACTTACTCGCTCAGACATTGTACATGCAGCATATGTTAACACAATTAAACTGATTAAATTGTGCAGCCCACAGTCACTGAGTCACAGACTCACAGTCCCAAAATCAGATTGGTTGAACAATCCTAACCTCTGATTTGAGGACACTCGTTTGTTGAAATAGGACCATTGGTTTTTCTTTTTTCATTTCAAACTCTCCAATAAACTTGTTGATTGCAAATTTTTTTTTTTCGTTGATTGTAATTAGCCTATGTAATAGACTATTAAATAGAGCTTGATTGTAATCAACCTATGTAATAGTCTATTACATTGCCTTTGTGGGAGTCTTGTGCGCTCGTTGCTGGTCCCCAGCCTGGATAAAGGAGGGCTGCGTCAGGCTGGCAGCCGGTGTCAAACTTATGTTGTAATTCCTACTTAGACAATTAATGGAGAAATATAGTGAGAGGAGGATCTCCACATGGTCTTTATTGAGTTGGAGAAAGCTTAGGATAGGGTCCATAGAGAGTTAATTGGGTGGGTGTTGGAAAAGAACGGAATTTTAAGAGCAGTGATTTAAATATCAGCATCGATGCATGCATTGCACTCTTGGGATACAAAAACATATTGGTGTCGCATGGGAAATATCACATGTATTGGCAAATATATCGTTATTTGAGGGAAACATTTAAAAATGATGAAATTTTCCGATAAAACTTATAGATATGTTGAAAGAGATATGATTACACTCTCAAAACTCAAAAGATCACAAAAAACAAGTATGCGCAAGTTTCCTCTATGTAGAGTCCTGAACTATTCGCTATTTGACAGAAATGATGCAATTATATTAAAATGTGTTCATATAATTCATTATCATACAAGTATGAAAGTAAATTTCCCAAATAAATTCGAAAGTGGATTTTGGTGATTTTTTTCTTCCAAATTTCCGGTGGGGGAATGTATCACAATGTGATGCTGAAGCATATAGCAATGTATTGACAATATGGGGTATTTTATGAAGAGTTTTTGGAAAAATATCACTATGTATTGATATATCGCAATACATTGGCGATACAATGCAATAGCTTGTACATCATATTGACCATATGCAATATCGATAATATCAGCTGATATAGATTGGCTGATACTATCAATTTATATTTTTTTTATTGAGAGAATGATACTATCGACATTTAAATTATTATTCGAGAGGATATGTTGACATGATTAAGGATATGCATGTGGGAGTGGTACTAAATGTGAGGACCACTAGTGGAGACTGGAGAGACAAGTGAGTTCCCAATTACTGTAGGCTTGCAATAGGGGTCAATATTTAGCCCGTACCTCTTTGCATGGTTTATAGGACGAGTTATCGAGCCTTTTGCAAGAAGAGATCGTATGGTATATATTGTTTGCAGATGACATAGTTGTGATTAACAAGGCGAGAGGGAGGGCGTAAACACGCAGCTAGGTTTATGGATGCTTTGGAATCTAAAGGATTTAAAATTAGTCAGAGTAAACTGAGTATATGGAGTGCAGTTTTAGTAGCAATAGGGTGGGAATGAGGAATTAGTTAAGATTGCTGACCAAGAAGTTTCTTATAATGACCACTTTCAATATTTTGTGTCGATAATTCATGAAAGTGGAGAGATTGGGAAGGATGCGCCCGTAGAATTCAAGTGGTGTGGAAGAAATGGAGATGTGCTCTGGAGTTTCATGTGGTCTTTGTTTACCACTCAAACTGAGAGCGAATTTTTATTGGATAGCTCTAAAACCATCTGTGTTTTATGAGATAGAACGTTGTGCAGTGAAGGAACAACATGTTCATAGGATGATTGTAACTGAAATGAGAATCTTGAGATAGATTAGTGGCAAGAGAAGGATAGAATTAGAAATGAATGTGTTTGAGGGAACTTAGGAGGAGCGTCAATAGTGTAATAAAATGAGGGAAAGTAGACTTTGATGGTTTGGTCATGTGCAATGGAGACGAAGAATTGCGCCAGTTAGAATGAGTGAGTTGGTACAAGTTGGAGGTTCTAAAAGGGCAAGGGAAAGGCCCAAAAGGACGTGGATGGAGGTACTAAGAAAAGATCTGAAGACTTGTGGTCTAACTGAAGTTTTGGCCCTTGATAGCGTGGGATGGTGGAGAAGGATTCATGTAGCCGATCCCAATTAGTTAGGCTAAGTCTTAGATGATGATGATGATTTCCAACTGTCCAATAAACGTCCACCAAAAGGGCAAGGGAAAGCCCAAAAGTATGTGGGTGGGGATAATAAGAAAAAGACCTGAAGGCCTATGGTCTAATTGAACTTATGGCCCTTGATTGAGTGGACTGGCGGAAAAAGATTCATGTAGCTGACCCAATTAGTTGGGTTAAGGCTCAGATGATGATGATGATGATGACTTCTAATTGTTCAATGGACACCCACCAATCTGATTATCAGATAATCAAGTAATCGTAATTTTAGTTCATGACACAACTAAACAGGGACCAATAATTTGGATGCTCAAACTTGAATTACCTGTATGCCCCATATGCAATTTCCAAAAGTTTCTAATTACTTGCATATAATCCACCACACTGCCAGAGTATCAAAGTTTCTCTTCAAAGTACACAGGAAACTCGATGTTAAGCTAACCTACGATGCTCTTGAGCTTATTGTGGGCCCAGCATGATTTGGATGTGGCATCCAAAATGTGTATAATATTTACACCAAAAATCAGGCTGGTCGAAAACTCAGGTTGGCCACGCTGTAAGAAGCAATGTGTAAACACGCCTAAGATCTCCAATATCAAGTGTTGTGGCCCACCTAAATTTTGGATCAGCTTGCTTTTCAGGGAATCCCTTCATCCTGTTAGGCCACAACTTATGGATGGTTTGGATCGGTAGATTGACATGACATTAGGCCACAAACATAATCGGATCTTTTTTGGTAGGTGTCCTCCCACATTGTTCCCTATGTTGTGACCCATCCATGTTTTGTTTTTGCCTGATTTTTTTGGTGTAATGGCCAAGCATTGAGTGGTGCACATGATGGACGGCACAGATTTCGTACATGGCTCATGAGTGGACCCCACACAGCCATCACATAAGAAGTCCCCTGAGTCTTATGTGGGTGACTCGGAGCAACTTGTCCTGATTTGTCTGAGTCATCTTGATAAGGACCAGTCATGGATGATTCTACCAAGTCACCCCCTATAACTGTGGACAGGCGGGGTGTATGAGATTGCCTGGGGCAACTGGTTTGTATTGGGCAATACATACCTACCGGTTTTGGCTGGCACTTTAAACCTTGCTCTCAATTGCTTGCTGTTAATCAATGAAAATAACGAGCTGGTTATTTATTTATTTATTAAGTCCTATTTTTTGTTCTTTGCTAGTGCAAGTTGAGGAAAAAGGTTATTTCATAGATCGATGAAACTGTGGAACATCCAAGAACAGAAGAAAATGCTATTTGTGGCCAATCACAAAAGACCAGACAAAAATAGTTTTCAGATCTTTTTTTTTTTTCAGCGTGTGCTCCATAAAGCTCATGTGACATATACCCCACCTCTTGCTACTTTGTATCGTCATATCCCTGCTGATATGTTATAATGAAGGAAACATGATATATAAATGCATATTATAAACCACCACCACCATATCTTAGTGTTTTGTATATGTTCTTATTATATTTGAAATTGCCAATTCCAAGTAATGTTATACCAAGGTTTACTGATATTTAAATGCTTATTACACATTATTAGTAACTATAATAGCCTGTTTGCATAGTGAGAAGAAAAGAAAAGAAAATGAAACACTTTACCTTGTTTGGGGCATTTCAGTATTTTTGGATAGCAAAGGAAATAGTGGATTCTGTGAAGAAATCATTATACAAACACCACAATCAATTTCTCAGGCACAAGATACGAGGTTTTTTGTGAGGAAAAAAAGATTTTCACTTGCTACCGAACAAGACACATGAAAATGGAATCCATGGGAATCCATCATTGGATAATCATTGCACTTTTCTTTCCCTCCCACTATCCAAAGAGGCCCCAAGTGTTCATGGTGCATCACTACCTACATAGAAGTGACAAGAAATATGTCATGTTTGGCATATTGCATTCTTTGCAACTATACTACTTTCATCTATTCTTATTACAATCTCATGAAGTGGGGACCTGCTGACCCCACAAATCCCACCTCCACTCGTGGTGCATGCCAACCTGAAAACCATGTATTACATCTATCTAACCAATGTATAGTTGTACATGGAAAATCAGGCTGGTAAGTCATAATTTGGATCTGCCTCTGTATGAAAAGAATGGGCAGTTTAAAAAGACCTGTCAGCAGTCTGCATTCAGCATTAGATGTGCATTCCTCCTGATTATTAGACTGGCCTGATTTAGTGTTTGGTTATCTTTGTAGTTAGGGCCACCTTAAGCTCCCTCACACTTCCCATGCACTTGCTGAGTCAGCACGTCCCATGTGCTGACCTGCATCAACCATGCACCAAAATGCCCTAAGATTCAAATAATCTATCCAACCATCCTCTAGCCCCAAGTTTTTTTGTAGTGTATGTGCAGCTGCTGTTTTTTTTTTTTTGCCTGCCTGAAAATTGATCCTGAATAATAAATCAACTCTAAAAACATGTCTTTTCTATTTTTTAAATATTGTAAGTGCTCCAGTGCTTTCAGAGCAGTAGAAGTTATAGTGCTCCTAGTTCCATCAGTTCACTTGGGGAGTAAATTGAAGCCTAGAACACATTTCATGGGCTATGATGCGAAAACTGCTTTGATTAGATGATCAAATCTATCCTTGATTTGGCCTTATTTTTATTGCCATCCATTTTCAAAGCCATGGATGGGATGTTTGCAATTGCCTAACAAAAGTTCTTTAGAATAATGAAGACTCCATGATGAATCCTATCGAATAGAGGATTGAATTGGTTAGTTGATTTTTTATTTTTATTTTTTGTGATTGATCTTGACTGTCCATATTAAAGGCTACTGATCAAATCGTTATATTTGTCGGATCAGTGTGGTATTTGCATGGCAAACCAAGAAATGTGCGCTGAACCTAATGAACAGTCTGGATCAATGAATTTAAATAAGTGATTAGAAAAAAATAAATGTATTCAGGTACCCAACCTGACCTGATGCATGATCAGCTCCACATCTGTGGACCTGAAGGCGACACTATTGCTTAATTGGCGTGAAATATGGATCCAGATTTAATGTGTTTGCTACTTGGGGCATAAATGCATCTGGTTATCCATTGGCAGCCTTGTCTATATAGGCTGCCTTGCGCACAACACTTTCCTAACATAAAAAAGGATACTGCCTGATGAACCGGAAACAAAAGGAAAGTAATTGCAGTGACCATGCGTGAACATTGCATGCATGGGTAGTCCATGGATTAACTTTACACTTGCGAACAGTGGTAAAGCATGAACTGTGAACACGTATGGGGTCCGCAATCTAACTTAAGAACTTGTGAGGACAACCTGTGTGGTCTTATTGCCTGTGGGTTCACCAATTTGATCTGGCTGTGTCTGAGGCCCGCCCCTTTTTATTAGAGATGATGGTGGGGCTGATTACATAAATGGCCGGTCCACAACAGGAGTCACATGGTCAATGGCCTTGATCACCGAATGACCAGTGCCACACTGCCACTTGTGCAGTCTCAGTGCCTGAGGACTGTGCATCCTTTGGGCAAGGATCATGGAATACTTTTAAATCATCTGACCAGGAAGAAAAATCAGTCACGGTTCTCTTCAAGCTCCTCTCAGCTGTAAATAGAATCTCCATCAATGTCTTGCAGGGAGTTGGGAAGGTCTTGTAACAAAGTAGAATGTAGGCATTGAAGTGGTTTTTATGTTGACAACTTATATCTGATGCATGATCTTGATTTGTGTAGTATTCATCAGTGGATGAAGCAGTAGAGACTCGAAATGCTTTGTACAATCTGCAGTGGCCTCCAAATGGAGGACGCCTTCTGACAGCCGAGTTTGTAGACCCCCAAGAGGTGAAGACGCGTGCCGAAGCTCCTCCACAGTCTCCAGCGCCCATCAGCCCCAGTCCGACTGCTGCACCTTCAGCCCCCCCTGTTCAACCTTCGCCCCGCCAACATGCCCTCAGGCAGCAGCTACCGCCACCACCTCCCCTTCCACCACCGCCGCCGCTATCTGATCCACCCCCAGCAAGGGAACGCCTTCCCCTTCCACCACCGCCCCCAAAGAAGCCCGACCCGCCTATTGTCACGCTCGATGATCTCTTCCGTAAAACGAAGGCCACCCCGCGGATTTATTACTTACCGTTGTCTGAAGAGCAGGTTGCGGCTAAACTTGCAAGCCAGGGCAAAAACAGCAAGGAATAGTAATGGAGCTGTTATAGTTTGTCGTAGTGGGTTCGTGGATTAATCTGTTAAGGTTGCAAGCTATTTATAGTGGTAACGCTACTTCTATTCATCGCATCATTGCAGGTTCAGGGTTGGTGTATCTTGAAGTGACCCGGGCGAGTTTGTGCGGAACGGATCTGGATCGTTGGTTGGTTTGGTTTGTCTGTACAGCCTTTTAGGGCAGTCGAGATTGTGTAGCATGTCCGGGGCACTGTTGACCTTTTGGCAGTAAAAGAAGTCAGGACGTTTTTTTTTTTTTCACTGCTTGAGAATCCCGCTTATAAACTATCCAAATCTTCACAGATGATCTAATCCTTCTTGATGAATTTGGGTGCATTAGCTGTTGTTGGGATGGCCTCATCCTTGATTTCTTGCTGACGGCAACAGCGAAACGGGTATTGCTACATTTCTGAGGCCAAGAGTGTTAGGTCCACTTGCCACCTTTGGGCACAGCGATTGGTCCACTGAGTGTGAATTTGGTATGACCAGAGTACTTCCAGCTGCACCACTTAGCCAGCCTGCGATTTGTTGGGGCAATAGGTGCAGTCACTTTCGCCTTCCTCTTTTGAAGGCCGATGCTTCTTTGTGCAATAAAGAAGACTGTGTAGGGTCTGAGCACCCGTTTTGGTGAAATCCCACTGGTGTGTGTGTGTGTGTGTGCGCGGTGTTGAAAAAGAATAAAAGAAAAAAGCATAGGGTACTTGTTGAAGCTGAAAATCTATTTTAGATGACATAACTTGGATCCACTGAGAGTTCTTTGCACTCAAGGTCAATGCAATTTTATATGTGCAGCATGCTTGGGCCCACCTATAGCACAGTTAACAATTGGACTGAGGCTGCCACTGGACTGCATATGGTCTGATAGCATCATGGTCATTCAAATGGTGTGAGAGGGGAGGTTAGTGCTGTCAATTTTGAAAGAGCAAAGTTGTTTGGCTACCATCATGTCCTAATTTCTAGTGGCTTCTCATCCAAAATAGGAAAGTTGGATTCGGACCTGCAACTCAAACTGTTGCACGTGTCCGAATTTGATTAACCTAAACTGTTGGTTCTTTCAGATTCCACGCCATTTGTTACTGCCTGCTCTGGCTGCCTCTGGGAGGATCCCATCACATTTCTTCTGGGACCGTGTTATACCAATGGCACTGAGATTCATTCCATAAAATCATTAGCGGGCATGTCGTAGCAACAAACATTTGTTTGAATGTTTCCAAACTGACGCTGGTAACCACATCAAATGCTTGTTTGAATGTTTCCAAATTGGCGGTGGTCAAGAATCCCAGTTGAGACAGATAGGTGGAACCACGGGATTTCTTTTTCCACACTTGTACGTGAAATCAATACTTGAGGTGATGCAACTCCTACCTAAGAGGCAATGAAAATCGGGAAGTCAGGTTAGGATGTAAAGCATTCGGCTTGCCCACCACCTTGTGTGGCATCCTAACATGCCCCTTTAAGGTGGTGACACCCGAAGATCATTCCAATGCATTACTCAGCAACAAGCTTGATTTGGTGTCCAAGACCATTGGAATTTATACCAATGGCTTGGCTTGTGCCCATTAATAGCCCACTTATCCTATGGGTCTAATATTTTCAGTAGAGACCCTTTCAATGGTGCTTTTAGCAGACGGTTTTGCTTGTGCACAGGGTGCGCATGGGAGGCCTCAGGCTTTCTGGCATTATTGTGCAGGTAAAATGGAGCAAGCCCATCCCTTGGACAGTTCATATCATTCCTTACTTTTGGAGCATCTCTATTCCACCATGGACACACCATATGAACAATGCAATCAACAAAAAGTGGGTCCCACAAGTATGATTACTGGGTTGAGGTGGTGATCAATCAAACCCTACATCAGCTGCAGGAATACCACCATTTAGATTTTAAAATACACATTTCACGGAGACCTAACCAAGAATCCAGATTGTTTTATCTTGATCATGGACTGATGGAATTCAAATAAACACGAGAAAAGAAAATCTCAACGGGTCCACATCCAAATCCACCAATCAAAAACCAGGGTCATCCATTCGGCCTATGCTTTCTAAAATGTGGATCAACATTTCAGATCACTTGACCGTCTCTACATGTGGACCCCATCCAGTGATGACCTCACCATCTCAGGAATAAAAATTTGGGCTAAGGCAGAGCTGCTAGATCAGAATGATGAATAAATCTCTCTTACGCAATACAGATAACAAATACCGAGGGCACAGGTTTCTTTTTGATCTTCAATCTGAATCAGAATCTTGTGTTTCTGAGGATCTAACCGTCCTGCGTTTGCTATTATCTCCATCATCGTCGTTGTCATCTTCTTCACTGTCTTTCTGTTCTTTGATTATACCTGAAATATGGGGGTTTTGGAACTCACTAAAAAGCCTTGTCACCCTAAAATGGAAGGAAAGAAGCAAACCGCAAAAATACCTTTCTTGATGAGTATATTCTCTAGAGCCTTCGTAGTGAAATCGTCTTTGCCCCCCAGATCTTGAAACCCAACCAGCCTGTCTATGGCAACTCCATTTCTGGAAGAGAAAATTGGGATTGAAATACTGTTTCTTTTTTCTTTTTTAATGCATGTAAGCCTGATTCAGCCATCTATCTAGAATATGGAAAGAGCGTGTCTAGTCCAACATCCAAAATATGGCAGTTACAGATATCTGATTGATTATATATGATTCATGGTCTGATGAGTGCGGTCCATTCTTCATTAATCAAGGCTGTTGATCTGATTGGCCCACTGTCTATGAACTATGGAGCATGTGCCAAATCTTGAGATTGGATATCCCAATTTCCCAATCCTTAAATTGGTGGCATCCACGTCTGTAGCAGGGGCCACCAAATCAACAGTTTGGATCATTGAAACATGGCCCTAGTCAAGCTGATGATCTTATGCATATCTTCAAGCTGTGGATCATATGATTCCTATAAGAAGTGCCTTGAATGAAAACCAAACTTCAAAAAAGATGAAGAAAAAGGACAATGGGCTGGAATGCTGGCCATACCTGAACAATATAACACAAGGCAACGTCTTGATTGCTAGTTTGGCAACAAAGAAGGGTGCATTCTGCATTTCACACATAAAATGATTTTTATGTCATTTATTTATTGTCGAAACTAAAAAAGATGAACTTATAACTTCTCACTTTAAGTGAAACAGGAACAGGAATATTTGAACAAACCTCAGCATCCATCTTGATGAACTTGGTCTCCAAATGCCTTGGTGCCAATGCCTTCAAATGCTTATCGACGATCCTACAGAGGCCATCAGTACAAATCCATTACATTCAGAAACAAAGTCTATCTTGTCTTTAAGGCTGGCAATAGGTCAGGTTGGTCTGTTGGGTTTAGGGTCCCAGCATGATATGGGATGGGCTCTGGCCTGTAATAGAAGCCTGTGGGTTGAGGCTGGATTTGAGGCCTAACTGATGAATGGATTGGGCCTAGGCACAAGTTTTGCAGAAATTTTATATTAAGGCCCAGCCCGATCAATGAAACAGGCCCATTTTTTTTACTTTAATGGGCAAGCTTGGGCGTTCAATTGAAGGCTTTACTACTAAATGGGCTGGCTGTGGGCTGATTTCAGGCCCTTGTCACCCCTAACATTCTTCTGTGCATCGTAATAAAAGGTTATGATTTTTACTTGCACCGGTAGAATTCACGGTGGTAGAAATGGCATACTACTTGCTCACTTCCAGTAACTTCACCCAAGAACTCCCCTTCGGATATCTCCCGGTATTCACCATGACCCTGTCTTTTCAAGGCTTGTCGCTTCTCTGCTTCTTTCTGTTAGAAGAAGACAATTATGTAAAATCTTCTTTATACATTTGCTAACACAATTAATTGAGGTTTGCCAATCCTCCATGCGTGCATATAGTCCAGCACACATGAACACCTCCACATATCAACATGAGACACATCTGAGAGATCCAAACCATCCATCTAGTGGGCCACAATGTGATTCCCTGAATCAAGAATCTGGCCAGGCAGCCACTTTTTTTTTTTTTTCCAGCTGTATATTGTTTCATACATTCCAGCCCAGCTGATGAAGGGGCTGACCTGATTCTTGGGCAAAGTATCTAGACTGGTTCCCACCTAATGGACACCTTGGATTTCACACGCATGTGACACATTGGCAAGTGCAGGGGTGTGCATGGGATCTGACTATTCAAACATGTGGGACTAGTAAACCTCAGTGATAGATAGACATAAAACTGCCAAGGAGAAGTTCAATATAGAAACTTTACCTTGAGAGCTGCAATCCTGTCTGCATGTAATTTTTCCAGCTCTGGATCCTGAAATTTAAACAATAGGCAAAATCCACATGGGCGAATAATTAGACTGGAACATCGCCTATTAGATGTAAAGTAGATGACAATGTTTTACTTACATCCATCAATTCATCAAGATCCACTTCTTGATTGGTTGCTGAGGATGCTGGCGCATTTTCTTGAGCTAGCATTTCCTGTAAGATCAGTGGGCAGCTATATTATATGCTATTTTTATTTGCACTAACTGCAGATAGATAGTGCTTGTGGAAAAGATCCACATGACATAAACCCTTCTTTTGGTAGGGAATAAGCAAAATCCCTGGCCTCCCTCCCTCTTAACAGCCGAGGTCGTCCAATAATATCGCCAATGCCCAGAAATAGGGACCTTAATGAGAAGAGGAAATTCTCAAATCTTCTCGAAGTGCCCGAGCTTCTACCTAGTTTGAATCCTTCCACCCTGCCTGCCCCCAATTCACCAATTTAATCTCCTTCATTATCTCGAATTACACCTCCAGTTTTAGACAGCCTCACGTTTCTGTTAGAGTTTCAAACCAAAGTTTAACTTTCGATATCAAATTGTAAGTTTTATCCATGTGACCGGTTCAATGTTACCTAAGTGTCAAACCTTCCAAATCACATGATCTGAATTATGGGTCATTTGTGATCTGGATCACTATTTTTATTGACTTGAAAATATAGTTTTATACTCCTAGTGTTGGCGAAGTAATATAAAATTTTATTGACATAAAAATAACTTTGATTTGTGTATATCATGCATAATATCACTATTTCTTTTTGCCAGACGCCAAATAACCTCATACCTTTCCACTTATTCCCAAATAACACTCTTCCTTTTTTGCCGTTAGTTGAAAAACACCCAACCGTTACTTTTTGGATCGAAAAAGTAATCACGGTTAGGTTAGTTTAACATTTTTTTAAAGATGCTCATTTTACCCCTTCTTTTACCTTTACCTCTATCTACCCCCCCTCCCTCCCTCCCTCCCCCCCTCCCCATGACTGTTGGCTACACCTCTCGTGGCAATGATGAGCAACAACCACACCTCTCTTGAAAACTGCCAGCGGTGAACCCCCACAACTCTCTCTCTCTCTCTCTCTCTCTCTCTCTCTCTCTCTCTCTCTCTCTCTATGCTCAATCATGCTCTCCCCATCTCCTCTCTGTATTGCTTCCCCGCCTCTCGCTTTCTCACTCCCTGTCTTTTCATGGACCAATGAGGGCTTCTCCCCATGGATATAGCACATGTGAAAAAAATACCTGTTTTTAGTGTGATTTTGGAGGTACTCTGCAGTGGGTATATGAATAGCTTGCAGATGGGCACCATGGATAGCCATGTATGCCACACAAGGTTTGACGTATCATCTGATGCCGATAGATATGGCCCAATATTGTCCTTGAATGATATGACTTTATCAGCACAACAAATCCTGATAAAAGAGTGATACGTTCTTGTATTGGTGATGAAAGATTCGATATACAAAAACCTATTTTTGGACCACAATGCCACATCTGACATATACATGGGCCGTGTGGCTGCATGTAGATGGGCATAACTCATCCATGCATATTAGCCTTATTTATAATTGATTTTGCAGCTGTGTGTGTGTGTGTGTGTGTGTGTGTGTGTGTGTGTGTGTGTGTTTCCATTGAGGCCCTCTCTCCATGGATTGTTTAGGCTCTCTTTCCATGGATAACACATGCCAAAAATTCCCTATTGTGGAGTGTGATAGAGGTATGGCACATCTACAGCAGGTCACTATACAAACAACTTGTAGATGTGCACTATGGACAATCGTGTTGATACATTCAACATGTATATGGGCTATGTGGCTGTATGTAAATTGGCATAAATCATCGATGTAAATTGACATCATTTACAATTTTGATTATGAGCAATTACTTCCAGAATATGAGCCTCACACACACACACACACACACACACACACACACACACACACACATATATATATAATGTCTTTATTTATGATGGATTATGAGCCACTGCTTCCATATTATGCCACATGTGACATCTATATGTGCTGTGTGGCTGCATGTAGAGTTGGGTATAACTCATTCACGTATATTAGCTTTTTATTTATTTTTTATTTTTTACAGTTGATCATGGGACATTTTTTCTTATATATGGGCATAACTCATCCGTGTATATTAGCATTTTCATAGAATTATTTGTTTGCTTTCTAAAGTCTGGTTAACTGTTATTTTCCATTTGATATACACGGATGGATTGGCATGGATGTACAAGGGATGGATATAAATTGGCGTGTATGTACACGGACTGATACAAATTGGTGTGGATGGATGTAACAATGGATGATTTGCTATATATGATACCCTGATTTAGTATAAATGATTTTCTGCTTAAATGGAAGCCACTGTTGTATGTCACTCACCAATTATTTGTTGAATGGAAACTCTGTCTAACCTGTTAATTCTTTGCTTGTTTATTTTGAAGGAATGATGGCTTATTGATTCACTACTTAACTCAAATGTGATTTACCTTATTCATTGCTGGCATGCCTTGTTTAACTCTCTTAAACTTGTTCATTTAACCCTTTTTATGTACATGCTCATACGCTGTACACAAAGAAGACTCTAAACGATCCAACGGATTCTAGGATCTTTCGCCTTGCCCTACTTGCTGGCTTTAGGGTCTTTCAGCCAATGGATACGATCGCACTACTTGCTAATACAATTTTTTCTTTTATAAATCAAATAATGATGCATGCATGTCATGAAAGTAAGAAAATCCACACAATATATAAATCTGCAACAAAACACCTCATTTAAATATAAATAAAATGAATTCATGATTTAAAAAATAATATTACAGAATTTATAGTGCTGTAAGAATTTAGTTCATAGAATTTCTATAAATTCGAACTGTTTTCAGTAACAGTTTATAAAATATGATTTCCTATAAGTTCGGGCTGTATTTTGTAACAATCTGGAAATTAATACAAAACTGTATGACTTTGTTAGTAAGTCCCTTCGAGTCCCGAAATTTCGATTTTTAATAATTTAATTATATATTGTAATAAACTAATTAACTTATAATAGATTTCAATTCCCTTCAATTGAAACTATGAGATTGTGTTTTTAGAAATGCAAACGAGAATGATTTAATTGTGAGAATTCAGTCTCAACAAGAGGAAATGCCAAATTGCAATGAGGCTCCCTAGCGCACATAATGCAGCAGGACCTCAAATTGCAACAATTCCTTTTAAATCCACCTTGAAAATAACATAATTGCAACCTGTAACCCGATCTCTCAAAATCAATGCTGAGGAAAGAAATTTCAATTTCTTCACTTGCGCTTTACCAAACTAATTCTACGATGCATCCAAATGCACCCTCTTTCCCTCAATCTTTATAGAGTATCTACAATAACACTTCATTTTAGCATTCCTTTCATGTGGATTCGATAAAAATACATGAAAGTTGATAGGATTTAACATCTACGAGTATCTTAAGGGGATCCAGTACCAGCATTGGTACACCCATTGTGTCTAATATGATAAGAAAGCATATGCAAGTATCTGGTATCTGCAATCCCAGCCCTATATCCAATACAGACTGCAAATGCCTTACTGCCAAGTTGGAACACTTGATATCCTACTTACAAAGACTGGCAGTAGGTTATGCACTCCGTTGGCCTGTTGTGTTTTGAATCCCAGCCTGATATGGGTCAAGCTCAGGCTTGGTCTGTTGGGTTTTGAATCCCAGCCTGATATGGGTCAAGCTCAGGCCTGAAAAATAGCCTGTAGGCTGTGCCCAGCCTTATTTGGAGGTCCAATTGCAAATTGGCCATGCATGGACTATGTTTTGAAAAATTCTCCATAAAGGCCCAGCTCAAGCACTGGAACATACCCATTTCTGGCTTTAATAGTCAGGATCGAGCCTGAAATTGAATGCCTGATTATTAAACGGGCCAGGGCTTGGCGCAACTAACAAAATTGGGCTAATAAAAGACCAGACCAAATCTGCCTTGCCACATTGCCGTCCCTACTGCTCACCATCAACTCCCAAATCCCAAAACCAATTCCCCCCTAGAACGATTACTGAATACTGATAGGGGACTTATGTGTATGTGGCAATTAAAGATGTAATGTAAGTATGTAACAATTAAAAGTCTTTGAATGAGTTTGTAAGTAGTGGAATTTTGGGTCAGTTACCATGGATCATGGGTCTGGATTAGTTGGTCAGTTATGAGTCTAGATTAGTGGGTCAGTTAGATCATGAGTTAGTATTTTCTGATGTATGCAAATGAAGAACTAATGAATGAGAAAAGCATACTTTACACTTCAAATTCTTCTCTTATGTGGAGAAATAGGAGATCCCCCTCGAGGAGGATCACCATTAGTGTTTACTGTTATTTTTTAATTTTATTTAGTGTTATTTTTAGATCCCCTTTGAAGGGGATCTCCCCTATTTCTCCACATAAGAGAAGAATTTGAAGAGTAAAGTTTGCTTTTCTCATTCGTTAGTTCTTCATTTGCACACATCTGAAAATACCAACACATAATCTATGGTAACTGACCCAATAATCTCTCATAATAAACCTACCAATCCAGACCATGATCTATAGTAACTGACTCACTAATCCATTATTTACAAACACATTAAAAAATTCTTAACTGTTACATTACATCTTTAATTGCTACATGCATAGAAGTTCCCTATCAAATACTGTACACCCCCATGAACCCAATGCTTAATTTCTATTGCGATCCTCAGCAACATATTAGATTCTTCTCCAGATCTTCACCACCATTTCCTCTATAACACCTAATTCCTACATCCGATCCATCTCTTTGAAAATCTTATCCAGCCTGTTCAAGCCAACGCATGCAAGGTTTTTGAAAGGAAATGAGGAAACAAACAGAAGAATTAGACAAAGGAGAGATTTTTTTATAAAATGATGGACAAAACCCCAAATTTTAGATTGAATAACGCCACCAACCTTTCAAACAGGAAGGGCAAAAAACCCCAATTAAAAAAAGAAGTTGGGATCTGATAATGGAATAGGACATGGGATTCTTTGATATGGACCGTTGAATCTTGAAAATGGGTTTAGATGATCGAAGGAAAGCAACGGAGATACCTTTTGATAATCACGAGCAGCTGCTGCCATTACATTTCCGTATGCAAGGCCAGAAAAGGTCGATCGAAATGCGTCTGGATCCATCTCTCTCTCTCTCTCTCTGTCTCTGTCTCTGTCTCTGAGCTGAGCTGAGAATGAAGGAGCGACTGCTGCTGGTTCTATTTCTTCATGAGAAGACCTTTGCACGAGGAGAGAGAAGAGGTGAACCGCGCACACGTGCTAATTTGATACACGTGTGAAAATGGGCCGTGTGGAAGTTCTCTGTGAACATCCAGATGTGCTACATGGACGTCGACCATGTGCCCTTGGTACTCTCCATCTTTCTCGCACGAGTGGGGCCCACGTGTGGAGTAGTTGGCCCGGACTTACACATGTATGTCACGTTGGCCAGCGATGGAAATTGAATGTCGGACAACGTAATTATTACCTAATTATTGGCGGTTATGTGCCACGCGTGTGCCAAATAAACACCTGTGACCAAATTCACCTTTTCAATCTCTCCTCACGCCTAGAGGTGGGCAAAATGGGCCTGATCCGGCGGATCCGCCCGATTCAAATAGAACCGATGACCTGAATCGGCCTGGTTCGAGTAGGATCAGTCAGATCCGAATGACCAAATGACAATAGAAATAGATTAAGATATGTTGCAAATCTGACCAAGCAGAACCGAAATCTGATCCGTTTGGTTCTGACGTGATTTGATCCGGACCACACCGGTACAGTAGCTAATATAAAAATAAAAATAAAAACCCACCCAACCTATCTCTCTCTCTCTCTCATACGGATTCATCAGCAATGTCGTAAGCAGCAACGCTTCAAAATCCATCTATTCAGCCTTAACAAAGACAACTTGGAAGATTTGATCCATCGCAGGATTGGCTGCTCCCTCTGACAGTGTCAGCCAGTGGCTGATGGTCGGTGCTCTGTGGACCCCACTATGATGTATGTGTTTCATCCATTCTGTTCATCTAATTTATAGATCATTTTAGGGTTTTACATCTAAAAAAATGATAGGGAAATAAATCTCTGGTGGACCACACCACAGGAAAACAACAATGAATGGATATCCACCATTATAATCCTCTTAAGGCCCACTGTACTGTTTATTTGACATCTAATCTGTTGATTAGGTCATAAGGACTCAGATGAAGGGAAACAACAAATATAAGCTTGATCAAAAACTTTTATAGCCAACAAAACGTTTTTAATGGTTAATGTTCATTCAACACTGTTTCTTATAATGTAGTCCACTTGAGATTTCGATATAACTCATTTTCTTTTTAGTAACATAAAATGATCTATAAAAATAGTTGGAGGATATGGATGAAACACATACATCATGTTAGGGTCCACAGAGGGACAACCGGTGGCAACCGGCAAGGGAGTGCCGTCCGATTTCCAGTACAGCGATACAGCTGTACGCGTTTGGCAGTGGATTGTGTACTGAGTACCTCAGCACGGCAAGCGTACCGAGTAAACTACGTGGGACCAATATCATTTATGCATTATATCCACTTTGTCTCTATCTTTTAACACATAATTTCAAGGATTTATTCTAAAAATGGAGTATATCAAAAGCTTAAAAGGACCACACCACCATAAACCGTGTGAATTGAACATTTACCATTGAAAAATTATTGGGGACAATAGAAGTTTTAGATCAAGCTAATATTTGTGTTTTACTTTCATCCATGTTTTTCTGATCGTATGAACAGGGTGGATGACAAATAAACATCACTGGGACTTAGAAAAATTTCAAATGTTGAAATCAATATTTTCACTTTTTCCAGTGGTATGGTACACTTAAGCTTTCTATATGCATAAATTTTAGGTTGAAGTAATAAAATGATGTGAAAAAACGAATGGACGGCGTTGATAAACCACATGCATTCGTGGTGGGCCCAACTTAGTTTACGTGGTACGATAAGATCACGCTGAGTAAGTCAGTACGCAATCTGATTGCCTGGCACCTGCTCCTGGCGCTCCTCGAGTTCGAGTTGTACGAACGGTTCAAAGGAGATCAAAGTTTATGGGCCTCAGAGTGATGTATTATTATATCTACACCGTTCATATATTTTTATAGATTATTATAGAGCATTATTCTAAAAATGAATAATATCCAAAGATCATCTTAATCACACCACAAATATCAGCAAAGAATGATTTTCACTGTTAAACTATTCGTGTGGTCGACTTGATAGTTAGATCTATCTTATTTTTCGTCTCAAGCCTTAAGACGAGCTTACCAAATGGATTAACGGTTTGGATATAACACTTACCCCATGATCAAATCCACATAACCCGCTAACGTGAATGTATAATTCGAAATCACCCTGGGCTTACGTGAAAAGCAAGTAAACATTCCGTGAGGAGCAGAAACTTTAAAAGTTAAATAAAAACTTATACGTAGGTATTTAGAGTTCTTTCATAGCATGTGGGGCTCACCTTGATGTATATATTTCATCTAAGCCGTTTATCTATTTTGAAATGTTATTTTAGCCATTTGGTACAAAAAAGAAATATATTAAATGTTAACTTAGACCACACCAATTTATACTGTTCAAATCGTACCTAATCCGATCCGGCTAGGGTAAGATCAACGAGAAATCGGGTCTGACCGAATCAGGTGACCCGGATCCGGTCTTAGATCGGATCGGATTCGGGTCTAAACATTAGATCAGGACCGATGCCCAGCTCTACTCACGCCCATCGCATGTCGTTTGGCACCAACGATTCGAGGGTATTTCAATTCCACCTGTTGTTTGGTAGGTAGGTGGATTAGAAACTAGGAGTTCCAAAAATCCTGTTTTTTTTTTTTTTTTCTGATGATTTTTAAAGGCAGAGAAACACGTGTATCATATGCGTTGCTAGGCTACCAATTTATTAATTCATTGGACATGCGGCCAGATGATATTCCAAAATAATTAAATTATCAACTGTATTACTAAAATTTTTTCAACTGAATAATTGGAGCAGTCCAAACATTGTTTATTTAAATCAATAGTTAAAAATCATTGGTTAGTTGCTCCATTGTGATTCTGTACTCGTGGATTTCTTCATTTTCAGCCAAAGTATATATTATAATAGTTTTGTTATAATCATTGTGTTAAGTAATATATAAAAATATTAATTAAGGATATTAAAATTGATTTAATAATTAAATTCAAACTCTTGTAATATATACTATATAATTTAAGTACAAAGTTTTGGATGGCAAGGATTCTAAATCCAAGGTGCCAAATACAATCGAAAGATTCTAAATTCAGAGGATTTTCAATCCAGGTATCCTAAATCTACAGTGCCAATCGAGGCCAATGTTTTATGTTTCCCAGAGTGAGAGGTGACGTGGCCAACGCTAGTTTCCAGCAATGCAATAAAAGGCCCCATGTGGGTTCCACCATGATGCCAGTATGAAATTCATTAGCTCACGTTAGGATGAAGATGAAAAAATTAGATTGATATAGAAGATAAGGGACCACACTATCCATCAGACGCATTGACAAGGTGGCAAGGTGATTGCCACCCGGGCGAAGGAAATAAATATACGAGCCTGGTCCAAAACTTCTTGCAACCAAATGATTTTCAATGGGCCCCACTGTTTATTGTGGTGTGTCCCACTTGAGTATTAGATCTGTTTCAATTTTTAGTTCTTATATAACATGAGATAGCGACACTGATGGACGGAATAGAACAACACGGTGGCTCTACGGGTATTTGTGTTGCAGGAAGTGTCACATGGCCGGGTGGTAGAATACGTGTCTGGGACCCGTTTGTACAATGCGCGTGTCAACGATCCGGGCCATTCATCAGGTAAAGAAGACAGTGCACATGTTGTTGGTAAAAGCTACCGTTGGTCCGGACCAAAAGAGAAATGAAAAGAAAAGAAAAAAAGCGTTAGAACAAAAGTCCAACAGTTAAAAATTCAACATACTCGTGGTTCGCTTGATAAGTTTACAATCATTTTTGGTAGATGGTGTATTAACAGCATGCACTACCAGATGAATGGCCCGGATTTTTGACACGTGCTCCGTACACACGGATCTCTCTGATATGTATTCCGTCATATGAGGAGGTGGATTGCGTGGTGACGATGCGACCACCGACCTCCGTGGTGGCAGGACTCTGTGGGGCCGAACTTGGACATGCATCAGCTGGCATGCCCAGCCTATTTGCCAGCTGGAGGTGGGTTTTTTCAAAGGCGATCCACGTTATCAGTCGAACAACTTGATTTGTCACCCTCATGATGGGGCATACCTGATGGACAGCTAAGATATCCCACAAACATGTCGGGTCTGCATGTACGGCTGCAGCCAGTGAATAAGTGCAAATGGGCCCCACACATCTCTTCAATGAAAATCCTCAACTTTTTATCCAACTTGTTATAATTATTTATAACAAGCTTCTCATATTTTCATTAATTCATGCATTTTATAAGGAGACATGCTAGAGTATAAGTTATAGTGCTCCTAGTTGCATATATTCACTTGGACAGTCCAAGCATTTGATCCAAACCGTCTATTAAGTCCAAAACACATCTCATGGATTAGCATGCAAAATTGCACTGATTAGATGGTCCAATCCATCCATCATTTGGCCTTATCTTCTCTTGGCAACCCTTTTCCAGGCTGTGGGTAGGATGGTTCTGATTTCCTAACAAAAGTAATTCTTTAGAATCATAGTAACCAGTGATGAGCCCTAACAAATGGAAGGATCAAAATGTTGATTAGACCTATTTTGACCATCCATGTTAAAGGCCATTGATCAAATGGTTAATATTCTTCAGATATGTGTAAAGGCTGAAGAGAAATGGATGCTGAATGCTAACATAAAATCCTAAATTGCAAGAGTCAAGCTCAGCTCCTCCAAATGTACATGAACATACACATAAAAACATGCATGCATCAAACCCATGTGTTTATGCACGTGAATGAATGGCCATGTATGCAGAAGCCTTCAGCATTTCATCACTATCCTTAGGATGCGATCTCTAAGGAAGAGTGGCAGGTGATAGAGGATGGCTGAACCTGCTGAGAACTTGCCATAGGTGAACCATGCAGGCGGGTTTTCCTTCAGCACGGCCGCCACCGTCTTCTTTGCAAGCTCGTCTGCTGGAGTAGAATTGAGGTTCTGAGAGAACTTCGCCCGTGCACGTATGGCATCCTCGAATGGCTTGTATAGCTTCCACTCGGGCATCTTGCTGTAATTAGCAACCGAAGTGTTTCCGATGTTCGATTGGATTGCACCAGGAACCACATTCATAACGTCAATGCCGAATGTCCCAAGTTCCAACCTGTTCATAATAGGTTAAAATTGAATTTGAAAGATCACCACACGAAAAAATTGATGTTAGCGAATCGTATAAGCCTCGTATTGGCTGAGGCTTCCAATTCTCACATGTGGGGTCATCACTCAAGAGTCTAGGCCATTGATCTAATGGGGCCCACCATAAGTGGCAGATGCCCAAAAATTCTGTGACTGAAATGTCTGAAAGCTTTGAAGGGTGGCTGAAAACCAAAAAGAAGAAAGAAAAAAGAAAAATAAAGAAATAAAGCTTGCAGAGTTAGGATCTTTTAATCTAGAAGATTTTGAGGTATCCCCCATCCATGGTAGGGCCCATCCGATCCATGGTCTAGATAAACAAATCATGGGTCTTACATGTAGGGAACTGAAAGCACTGCCTAGCACAAAATAAATTCAGTAACTATTCCACAATGCAATGCAAGAGGGTGAACTAACTATATAAATAAAGCAAACATCATGAGCCTTGCATCATAACTACACATTTGTAACTGCCTACTCAGATTAAATGATGCCCAAGGGCACTGTCGTTTTTAGTTTGTGGACTGATTGTCTGCTGTAGGTCAACTTCACCTACGGTCTACAAGCATTTCCCCTTGAAAATAATGATATTTCCAAGCACAAAAAATAGAAAAAAAAAAAACAAAAAATGAAAAACAAAAAAACTCTGAAAGTGCAAGAGGGTCTGTGCTTCTGTTTGTAGGTGCTCAGTTCTCTTTTGGTCATGGGTGGGATGTGCTCTGTCCAAATTGGCCGCGACATAAGAATGGCCCCGAGCTGTTCTTGGGAATTTGGGTGGAAAAAGTGGTAAAATGGGAACCTTTGCTAATGAAATTTCTATTTCCTGAGGTACCCCAAAAACAGAGTCCCACTGAAAAATCGCACTGATCCTAGTTTGTGGGGACTTCCAAATGGATGCCAATGCATTGCAACACATATATGCTTGTATGGTATGACATGTTCGACCACTCCAAACAAGCATTGCATTGGTTAGGAAATATATGGAATTTGTAATTCCAATTAAGTGGTGTTTGGATCATAAGTTACTTTCGATATGCTACTTATGCCACAAGTAGCTTGTCTTGGTTTTTACTTATTCAGCAGATAAGTATGTTTGGTAAACAATATACTTATCGACCAAAAAGTAGAAAAAGCATATTTGGTTTTCCAACATCTTAATTCTTAAGTATTTATCTCTCAAGTCTGTTTGGTACCCCTCACATCCACCATCCATCATGTGGGGCCAACCTTTGATGTGGACCATTCATTGTGTGGGCCCCACCTTTGATGTGGGTTGTCCATCATGCGGGGCCCACCTTAGATGTGGGCCACTCATCATTAGGGGCTGACCTTTAATATGCACCGTCTATTATGCAGGGCTCACCTTTGATGTTGGTCATCCATCATGTGGGGCCTACCTTCAATATCCACCGTTCGTCATGTAGGCTCCAGTTCCGATGTGGGCCACACATCAGTAGGGTTGACCTTTGATGTGGACCGTCCATCATGTGTGGCGCACCTTGATGTGGATCATCCATCATGTGGGGCCCACCATTATTAATTGGCCATCATGTGGAGCCCACCTTTGATGTGGACTACGCATCATGTGGGCCCCATCTTCAATGTAGGTTGCCCATCATGTGGGGCTTGCCTTGGATGTGGCTCATTCATCATTAGGGGTCGACCTTTGATGTGGGCCATCCATCACGCGGGGCCCAACTTCAATGTCCATTGCCCATCATGTGGAGCTCGCCTTGATGCAGACCACCCATCACGTGGGCCCCAACTTTGATGTGGACTGCCCCACATGTGGAGCCCACCTTTGATATGGATTGTCCATTATGTGGGTCCCACCTTTAATGTGGGTCGTCCATCATGCGAGGCCGCTTTGGATGTGGACCATTTATCATTAGCAGCCTACCTTTGATGTGGACAATCCATTATGTGGGCTCACCTTGATGTGGGTCATCCACATGTGGGGCCCACCTTTGATGTGGACCACCCATCATGTGTGTGTGAATATAACTTTGATCACACAAGTTACTTTTACAATGGTGCTTACCAAACTAATTTATGTTAAAAAGTAACTAGTTAACTTGCATAAGTTAAATAAGTTACTTATCAAGAGGTATCCAAATGGGCCCTAAATATCCCAAGTCTTAGTGGGTTATCCTTTGTTTATGTGAATATTTGGAGCTGTGTTTGTATTCTTAGTAAGATGCAACACCAACCCATAACCTCATTTTTTTTTTTTTTTGTATTATAATGTGCCAATGCGTCCATATGAGTTCCATGTCTGACCTCATATCATTATGACATTCAAAAAACCTCCTCTGCATCCTCATTCCCGACCCCAACCCTAATGGCTACCATCACCAACTCCCCAGAGGTTGCCAACTTGGCAGTGAGTTCTGATGCTGCTGCTTCTTGTTCTTAATCAATTCTTAATTCACATGGGTGGAGCCCATGATTCTGTGATGAAGTCGGTATGATGGGCATGATTCTCAGTTTGTATGTGTAGTTCATGATTGTGTCATGCAAAATGTTGGTCTGATGGGCCCCACCATGGAAGGATCTCAGTTTGTATGAATACAACCCATGGTTCTATGATGCAAACCATTGATCCTAAGACCTATATACCCAACGGGTATCTGAATTGGATCAGGTTCGGATCCAGTACCTCACATATGGTAACCATACCCAAAGCCGACAACACATGAATCCAGTTCCCTTAGTCGGGTCCATATACAGAACCCAACATGTTGACAGCCATACAAGTGGGTAACAACACATTTTTTGCAATGGAAATAATCTAATGCAAGCAATGATTCAGTGTAACTTGAATTGAAACAAAAACAGGCATGACAGCATACGCACCTCAAGCTATCAGTCAAAGCATGAAGAGCGGCTTTAGATGCAGAGTAAGCACCTGCCCATGGTCCTGGGGCCAAAGCAGATACACTTCCAACATTTACTATCTTGCCCTTTCGCCTAGTTGCCATGTGAGGGACAACAGCTTGAATCAACCTCATTGGACCTGTACAAAATAGCAAATGGAACCACCAAGGAAATTTCTAATAATTAAGATTGAGTTGCACAGTAATCACTAAGGGAGTGTTTGGATGCTCAACTGAAACAATTTGCAAAGGTCCGATCTAATATTGAAGAAATTAGCAAAGTGGTGGTGTTACTATTTTAATTCATAATGATGACCAATAAATGCAATTTCATGCATTTTGAGGGGGACCTGAAACGCTTATAGATTCAATTTGGAGGACAGTCTCTTATTCGTATGGTATAGGAATAGCCCCAGTTATGGTCGTTTCCAACTGAATTACTGCAATTCAGTTCAATTCGGCACCCAAATACACCCTAAAAGATTAGGTATGAAGTGGTTGCTCTTCACAATAAAACGTTCCCTCAAGCCATACAAAGAGCACAATCTGTGACTATCAAGTGAGGGAGGCAAGCTGCTGCAGTCCCCACCAAGCATTGGGTCTCTAAATCATGGTTTGACAACTTGTCCAAGTTAACTCAAGACTCCGTTGAGACTGGTACGAGTCAGTAACACAAGTCTTTATCTTGGGGTTGACTAAAGTGAGTCAGGGCGAGTCGAACCGTGTGACTGCTCCAGTCAAAACAATCAGTTGCCCATGCGTCTGCCATGCAGACACCATGTTGTATCCCACCCACAGAGTTGTAGTTTTGCAAGTGGGCCCCGTAGTTCGGCAATCCAGACAGTTGATATGTTATGGATCACTGTAGATGGATCACACTTCAAATAATTTACAGATTGGTGGCCTATAGATGCTCAGATAAACAGTTGAGAAAAACAATGCACAATCAAGTGAAAATAGCATTGCTAAATTGTTCCAAGCTGAAAGTTTTTTGGGGCATGCTCCATCCAAGACAAGAATCAATAGAATCATAAGAACTGAGAAAATGGGGCTGACTCGTCCCCCACTCATCCGGTATGATTTGATTTGAGACTGGATGAGTCTGTCTGAGTCACTGATTCTGAAAACCATGCTCTAAATATGTTTACTAACTAAAAGGAGTGCATTAAAAATATGCAAGAGAGGCAACAATAAACAAGAACAAGAAGCAACTTGTACAGTAATGTATGTCTCGGCTTTGGATCTTTTCACTATGAGAAACCAATAAGACCATCTATAATAAGGGTCCTTACTGTAAATGGTAACACTAGAAACTAGAAAGGTAAACAAACAATAATAGATTAACATTGCATTAGGAGGTCCGATCCCAATCCAATCTTATCCAATCAGGAAATTTTACTAGACTCTGTATGGTATCAACCTGATTAGCAATCCAACTCCAATTAATAGACAAAAAATAATGAAATGTGTGTATCCTGGAGAAGTAAAAGCAAAATCATGAAGATAGAACAATCAACCTCCTTATTCAAGTAGATCTTAACAATCTACAAACAAAATTATGTTATAAAAAATGGTGTTTCTTTCACTTTTCATGGTTATTTCAGTGCATCCTTATTATGGTTCTTTATCTGCATAAACATGCAGAAAGCCGGAACAAACTAACCAGCTAAGTATGAAATGGAAGTCAGAAATGTGATATCATAGGCAGATGGTATTTGAGAAAGGAGGATGTGAAGAAGAAACATATGAGAAACAAATCAAGAATGTAATAAACATTTGTGAAACACATTGGAAAGGAAACATAAAGCGGATGAGAAATGCATGTGTTTTAAGCTAATAAGAAAAGCAATTAGATGATACTGGGAATTTTCATAGACAACTAAGAGAACTAATAAGAAACTTTTATTTTTTTAAAGTTTCACTTACATTTCAAAAATGTTTGATTGAGTTTCTGAATTGCATCTCAGAAATTTTGAAAAGTGAATAGCTTCCATTTTGGAAATGCATTCCCCCAGAAGCATGTTTCCCATGCCTGTACGGCATTTCTGGCTACTACAACATATAGACATGGCATAACTAAGAGGTAATTTGGGAAGAAAGAAAATCAGTTCCAGAATTTCAGAGTTTCCAAACTTGGTGTGGTCGAAGAATCAACTCAACAAAATCGATTCAGGGAAAAAAAAAAAAGAAAATCCCTCTGCAAATTAGTGTTTTTTTTTTTTTTGCTGGTATTCTCCCTAGAAAAACAGGCTTGCATTTTTCATAAAAACTGGAACTCAAAAGTATTTTGTTCTGCAGGGAAAACCCACAAAACGACAACTTATTTACTGAGTCTTTGCTGTGGGTATCGCTGAGTTCAGAAAAATCAAAATTCAGGAATTGAAAACTACTCATATCCAAGCAAAGCCTACAAGAACAGTCAGTAATTAAATTAGAATAAAAAAAACTAGCTAGTACTCAGTATCCAAGCTCAGATGTCAGAAATTGTTTCCTGGTATAGATAAATTCAGAAGTTTGCGGAATAATATGATTCCATAACAACTAAAAAACACTCAAACGCCAGGAATCTGAGTGTTCTAAAATTTACACAATTTACAGAAAATCAAGCAAAAGATTAATACACTGAACTACAACAACAAAAATCCACAGTAACATAACAGGAAAAGGAATTAGAGAGTCCTGATGCAGCCATGTCATAAAATTTTGGCCGATGGTTTGATGATCCAGACAGTTGATTTCTTGGGAGCAACTGCAGATGGAGGATGATCCAAAACAATCTTCCAGATTGGGAGATCATAGCCATCAAATCTCTAGCCCTTTCCTGGACTGTTGTTGCACTTTTCTTTTATCCGCCTTTTTGTAAGCCCTGATCAAAACATTAGGAACTTCTAATCTGGGAAATTTTCCGTGCATCTCACATACCAAGTGGGGCCTGAAAGATCAACAGTCTGACTCGCTGAAGCATCATAGATAGGTGTATCAGGACACTCTTTATGTTCTGATGCATCAAGAAAGGAGATCAATCCAAATTAACAGACTGCCTTGCCATGATAAACACCAACATGCAAAATAACAAAATAAAATATGGGCAATTCAAATAAAGGAGACCATCAAAACATGAAAGAGTCTGTCATGTGAAACATAAAGAGTACCACTGGTTTTAAGAGATTGTCTCTTAAATTATTGGCCAAATCTCCACATTGTACGGTAAATCAACCCATGTGTTCTATGGTCGATTGATCCATATCACCTGTAAACAACGTAAAGTCAGGTCGATAGTTCCTCGGCAAGGATATTGCCAGTCAATCCAATCAGGATATGGCTTCTGATAAATTGGAGTAATAGTTCAGCCAAGAACTTGGCTTGCTATTTCCTGAACTAGTTGAATAATTTGGTTATGCTCCTAGTATTGTTGTGCAACAACTGGAGGTGAACTACCATTTTAATTAGGAATTTTAGGAGTAGTATTTTTTAAATCCAATGTTGGTAGAATCACAAACACGGTTACTCCATATTAATCTTCTGCACAGTAATGGAACCAGGACATGAAATCAATCCCCACTGAAAAACTGACTTCCAACCGGTGCGGCATTGTTGGTTGAAACGATTCAGGCAGATGGCAGAACAAAAAACAAGAAACCAATTGAAACTACTCACTCAACACATTAAGTTTGAAAACCCAATTTGAATTGTATATACTGCCGGGTCAGGTTGACCCGACAAGTCTTCAAAATACTCACAGTAAGATGAATGATTAATTATTTCACTAATCACAAACAATCGCTGATGCATTTGAGAACTAGATAAGGATGCTATTACAACACACGTGTTATGTACTTCCATGACACACGCATCAAAACATCTCTATAGTACATGAGGCACTTGCATGGTGACTGGGCTGTTGATTTCTTGGGCCCCCCTTGGATGGGCCACATCTCCAGAATCGTAGGGATTATACTTCGGGAGACATCCAGTCAGCGCCTGATAAGAGACGTCCACTCAAAAACAACGCAAGGATCCACATTCAATTGTTAGGATGCTAGACCTAGCTGCACTATCCTAACATCAATAGGGCAAAGTTCACAATCGCTGTGGTTTTTATTCCACAGCCTGTTCACGTGGTGGCCCACAAGATCAACGGTTCCGATTAGTCAAACTAGATAAATACAAAAATCTCCTAAAGTAAGTTTGGATTAGCGTATTTTCCCATCTAAAACCTTCCAAGAGAGGACTGCCTACAACCATTTTGATATTTTTAAGGGTAAATTTGGAAAAGTAAATTTCTGAATGTGAAAAACAAGAAAGAGAGGGTTAGTGCAAAACCAGTTGTAGGTAATCATTCCTCAGAAAATAGTATCAGTGGCGGCTTCAGTCCAAGTTAGACCGAGTCAAGTCGATTCGACCCAGCAGTGTTTGATTCGATTCAGCGAGTTCTAGAACTAAGCGCATGACAATCAAAATCTAGGCCTTATAATGCAAATTACGATCTTGGGTGCTCCAAAATTTCAATCCAATCTATGAAATTAACCCTCAAAAATCCAATAAAAAATTGATTTGAAACGTCGTCTGAGATTACCGTAGACATTGGTATCGAAGGTATTCTTGACGGCAGACAAGGGAATTTCTGCAAGCGGGCCCACGCAGTGGACCCCAGCAT
The DNA here is from genome assembly GCA_021015155.1 of Magnolia officinalis. NCBI lineage: Eukaryota > Viridiplantae > Streptophyta > Magnoliopsida > Magnoliales > Magnoliaceae > Magnolia > Magnolia officinalis. Next base: position 5,049,728 of record JAJHSJ010000004.1, on the reverse strand, counting down.
TGTTGACGAGGACATCGATCCGTCCGAACTTGTCATAGACGTTCGCCAGAGCTCTTCCAATGCTTTCTTCGGATTGGACATCGAGTTCCTGGAGAAAGACCCGAGAATCGTTCTCAAGGTTTTTCATGGTATTCATGGATCTGCTGGTTGCGACAACAGGGCATTTCTCAGAAGCGAAGGCGCGGGCGAGGGCGTTTCCGATACCTCCATCGGAGCAGCCCGTGATCAAAACCACTGGTTTGTCTGAAACAGCCATTGAAAGCTGGTTTGAGAAAGGGAGGGGGATTTGGCAAAACCTTCAAAATTCAGAAATGGGTTTTGCTGTGAAATCCACAAGAAGGCTCGGAGACGTGGTTTTCCTGAGAGGCGGGTGGAAGGGAAATGTAAAACTAAGGAGGCATCTCTTTGAAAATATATTTGGAGAATTACTAAAATATACCCATCTTTGGATGCTGAGAAGTTTTCACAGTCGCCCGTGTCTGTTCTGTACTTTCAGGAACAAGGAGCAATAGAAAATGAAATCGGATTGCGTACTCAGTAGGCTCTTGTCGTATTGAGAAAATCCTGCTGCGCCAACCGTGAATGTACGTCGATAAAACACTTACATCACGGTGGGCCCCACCCTGCCCGGACGGATTAAGGGCAAGACGCAATCAGCGTCCCCGGCAAAATGTCCCCATGGACGCGGATTGTGTCCTACCCCCGCCGGAACGACAATCCGTTCGGTCAGGGCTCTATGGTTCGTAAGTGTTTTATCCACTCCCGTCATCACTTTAGTCGTATCATTTTAAAATATTAGCCTAAAAATGAAATAGGTCTGAAACCTTTCTAAGAGCTACTGTGATGTGTTTTTTACCATCTAACCTATTCATAAGGTCACGTAGACATGTATGAAGTGAAAAAAAACAAATATCATCTCGATCCCAAACTTCTTCAGCTCCCAATAAATTTTTAACGGTGGAAGTTTAATCCCCACCTTGTGGTCCACTTAAGCCCTGTAACTACCTCATATTTTGGTTCATATCTTAAAATAATCTGAGAAAAACTATGAACGGCACGAATAAAATACTTACATCACAGTGGGCCCACGGATTACCGTCCAAGCGGGGTTAGGACGCAATCCGCCTCCTGTTCCCATGCATGCAGCGTGGTTCAAAGCTCATGTACGTGTAATGGTTGGCACTCATGCCACAACTCACCTCTTCAAAACTCAACCTCTATTGATTTTCAAATGTGGTAAGATGTTAGTCAAAACTTAAGAAGCCCCGTCCAAAAATTACAGTTGGTTCAGCAGTCAGGTGGTTGCACTTATACATCTAATAATGAGAGTTGGTGATTTTCTTTCCGGTCATAAATGTTCCTAGCCCCATATTCTGATAAGGTAGGCCATTGTTAGGTGATCCAGAGCATTAGTATGTTGCGCCTATCTGGATGAACCGTGTAAATGTTCCTAGCACCCATTCTGATAAGGTGGGCCATTGTTAGGTGATCCAGAGCATTGGTATGTTGAGTCTATCTGGATAAACCATGTCTTAAAATTTTTAACCTTTTCGATTTATGACCTAAAGATAAAGAGAAAAGAGATGCAACAACAATCCACGTTAACCGGACATGTCTTAGAAATGGTCGTTGGCTATGAGAATTTTGCGTAGATATCCATCTATGGTGGGACTGAAAGGATCAATGGTCTAGATCACTGAGCCATGTGTTCCACTTGTAAGTGTCTGTGTACTCTGCAAAGATGCAGGTCAGATATCATATGATTCCTCTCATAGTTTTTGACGGAAACGGATTGGCTACTCCCCCTGCCACCAGCCATTGGCTGATGGTCGGTGCTCTGTGGGCCCACATGATGTATGTGTTTCATCGATGCCATCCATCTATTTTTATAGATCATTTTATGCTATGAGAAAAAAAATGAGGTATATCTCAATCTCAAGTGGACCACATTAAAGGAAAAAAGTGTTGAATGAACGTTGACCATTAAAAACGTTTTGGGGGCCATAAAAGTTTTGGATCAAGCTGATATTTATTTTTTCCATTCATCTGGGTCTTTATGTCCTAATCAACGGATTGGATGTCAAATAAATAGTACAGTGGGTCTTAGAAGGATTTAAATAGTGGATATCCAATCATTATTATTTTCCTGTGGTGTGGTCTACCTAAGACTTATATCCCTATGATTTTGCATCAAATCCTAAAATGATATGTAAAAATGGATGAACGGAATGGATGAAACACATAACCGGGCTGGTGTCAGGGGGAGTAGCGAATCCGTCTCCGTTTTTGACGCCACGCGAGTGGAAGTGGATTACGTCCTACCCTCGCCCGGACAATAATCCGTCCGGGCAGGGCTCTGTGGGGCCCACCTTGATGTAGGTATTTTATCCACGCCGTACATACATATTTTCAGAACATTTTAGGATATCAACCCAAAAATGAGGCGGAACCGAGGCTTAAGTGGATCACAAAGTTTGAATTGAACGCCCACCAATAAAAACTTCTTTGGAGCTGCAGAAGTTTCGGATCAAGCTTATATTTGTGTTTTCACTTCATCCAGGTCTACATGACTTTATGAATAGTTTGGATTGCAAAAAAACATCAGGGTGGCCCTTAGAAAGGTATCAACGGTGGGTGTCATTATCACTGCTTCTTCCTTTTGTGTGGTCCACTGGAAATTTGGACCTACCTCATTTTTATGATCATGCTGTAAAATGATCTGAGAAAAAGGATGAACGGCGTGGATAAAATCCTTACATCACAAGTCGGACGCAATCCGCTTCCCACGCGAATTAGATCCCTACTCCCTGCCCCATTTACACACAGGCACATTTGGTCAAGATCTGATTCCATCAGGCAGTCAGCCAGTCACTATTCTAGCCTGAAAATCAGAGGCTGTAGTACAGCGTAGAAAACGAAATGGACGGCTAATAAAAGTTTGTTTTATTTGTACGTTTTGAGACATGAGATGTAATCAGTGAGGCCCACCTTGGAAAGTTTCTCTCTCTCCGTCAATTTTGAATTTCGTAGAGTGAATGGACCATTATTCAAATCCAACGATGGAAATGAGGTCAGTGTAAATCATGGGCTATGCTTCATTGACAATTATGCCCATGTTTTTCACGATACGGATTCAGGTGCACGCATGCCATGTGTACTTCACAATTCACATTACACCCACAGCGATTAAAAATGGTGGTGAACTCTCACCATAGCTAGCTCCAAAAGAGGTACCATGAAACCCTAGCTAGACCGTTGATATGAAGGGGCCCACTGAGGATGGCCAAAGCACCAAGCATCTCTCAATAGAAATTTTCTTCCCCTTAACATCCATCAAGCTGGCAGTTTTTTTAAAAAAACGCAGCAACAGTCCATATTCGATAAAAGAAGGCTGCAGTTTCAATGGATAAGTTCTACGGATCTGGGAAGATTTCTGTTACGAGGGCATCACAGTAGGGTTGTTGATGCTGAAATCTGGTTCACCCTTGACACGTGTCATCCTGCTACTCGCCTGGAAGCGAACTGCCCACCGTAAGGATCGCGACGCCCCGATAATAAAGCTGGTCATCATGGAACTGTTCCCGGTGCAAAACCTATCTACACTACTAATTAAGGACGCGGATTGCGTCCTACCCCCGTCCGGACGGTAATCCGTCCGGGCATGGCTCCGTAGAGCTTTTTGTGATGTAACTGTTTCATCCTGCCGTCCAACGATTTTTTCAGAAAATTTTAATATGTGACCCAAAAAATCAGGTAGGTCCAAGGCTTGAGTGGACCACAAAGTGGAAATTGAACGTCCACCGTTAAAAGCTTCTTGGGAGCCAGATAAGTTTCGGATCAAGCTGATATTTGTGTTTTCACTTCATCCACGTCTACGTGACCTTATGAATAGGTTTTATGGTAAAAAAAAAACATCACGTGGGCCCTTAGAAAGGTTTCAATGGTGGGTGTCAAATCAGTACGGGTTCCTTTGGTGTGGTCCACTCAAGCCTTGGACTTGCCTCATTTTTTGGTTCACATATTAAAATTTCGTAAAAAAAATTGTTAGACTGCGATATAAAACAGTTACATCAAGGTGGGCTCCACAGAGCCCTGCCTGGACGGATTACCATCCGGGCGGGGGTAGGACGCAATCCACGTCTACTAATTAATACCCAGATATTTAGCCTAACTATGGCATTGGAGGTCCGCTGTTCTAGGAAAGGTCTCCTTTGTTTTCCTCCTGTGTAGGTTTTTAGGGCTCAGTGCTAGTGCTCGAAGCTTGGTAAGGGTACGTGAGCTAAATTTCTGCATCAACCGGGCCCATCATATCAGGGCCAGTTTATCAATGGTTGGGATCACTGAACAATACGGACCATCTTTCACAAACTGAAAATACGACCAAGCAAATCCGGTCTATGCCTGTTCGTCTGCCTTGTTTTGGAGAAGAGAGAGACTTTGATATTCTGGTAATATGATGGATGATACACGAGCACTGCATACGTGGTGTACAATGAAGTCAAATTAAGTTTTCCAAATTACGGCTCCCTGTTTAGGCAAAAAGCTTGTGTGACTTTGTATATAGACGGGCCACTGATGTGAATGGAATGACTTTACTTGGATGAGATCCACCGTCCATGTGCGTTCCCTCACGCCTTGGACTGAGGTCAAAAAATCAGGCTGATTGTGGATTGATGGGCACTAGGCCGCCTCAAACAGTTGAGATGGGAAGTCCCACTATTCAAATTGTGTGTGCGGTTTGTAATAATTTACGCGGAATTTACAAAAGGACTTTGCTGTGGATTGAGCATGAAGATCATATGAATGAAATACGGTGTACTTGAATGAGACTGAATGCCAAAGTCTTCCTTTCCTAACACCCTTAGAAAAGTTGTGATGGAGCTCAAACATTATGTATCACAGTTGTAGCAATCTACTCCTTACATGAATTTCTGAATGTATCACAATTTAGTGAGGCCGACTAGCATAACCGATCATATTATCCAACCCTTGGACAATCCAGACCATTGATCAATGAGGCACACCTTATAGAATTCTTAAATGGTGCACCATCGTGATTATATGTCACCCAAAGCACTCATCTGATGCACCAGCCAGGATGACTGGATTCCTAAAAAACCAGGACATTCTTAAACTAATGTGGACCACACCATGTGAATTAGGAGGTTTTTTACATGATTTTATGCCATCGTTATGGTTTGGCCCACCTAAGGCTTGAATAGGACTGATTTTTAGGATCTACAGTGAAAATGTGACAGTGCATCTCATGGACAAGGTGTATCTGATGCACATTTGTCCCACACGGTGCTCGAAGCAAGTTAAGTCATCCGTGTGATAGGCTAGTGCCATCCCCGTTTAAATGTACCATAGTGAAAACCTATATTTATTTGATGATGTCTATCAAATTAGTGGATATTTATTGGAAGGTTAAAAATGAAAAATATCCAATGATCCAATTTCAATAAACAAGCATCCTCGAATCAGAGGTTAGGATTGTACAATCAATCTAATTTAGGGACTGTTAATTAGAGTTGGATTCCACAATTTAATATGCTTAATTTGAATTAGGGTAAGTCAAGTGTATAATCTTGGAGTACCTGCGTATCAATTGCCTGAGTTTATCATGTAGCTCTCCTTCAAAGAAAAGTATTAGAATACCATGCTTTGAAGTGAGAAGGCTGATCATCTCTTTGTGATGAACAATACACTTCCCAGTTGTGCACCAAGTTTGCATATGAGGAGCCATGGTTGGTTTATTTAAATTTATCTTATAGACCCATCATGATTAAACATTCCCAAAAGACCTTCCCAATATGAAGATCTTAATGGTCAAATAATTCTCTCTCTCTCTCTCTCTCTCTCCCTCTCTCTCCCTCCCTCTCCTTTTTTTTCTTTTATAGAGTGTAGACTATTGGTGCATTTCTTCTTAACCATATATTTTAGAAATTACCGTGCTAAAGGGCTATTTGGGATATGATTCAACCATGCGAAATACATGTAAGGGTTATGGGTGTACCAGAACTGGTTGGGTCTGATTCAAATGTGACCACTGACCCTTGGCGTTGAGATAGAGCGAGGCTCAATCGTGACTCGACTGCTTGTCTATTCGGCCAACTTTCATGCACTTGTTACTTCTACGATTGGTGGAAGTTGGTGCTCTTCCTCCAAATAGATTATTTTTTTACTTTGAATATTAAAAAACTTACAAAAGTATAACAATTGTAAAGTGAAAAGGAAAAATATATAAATATAATGAGAATGTGTGAATAAATTAGTACTATGAAATTATTGCCCACCAAACATAGTAGAAGAGTTCTTTGAAGAGTAGTGTGCTAATAAGCGTGGTAAAAGTTGGGTCCTTACTCCTACTCAGGTGGTAGACTCTCAGGAGTTTCAATACCAGGTCAAGGGTTCAATACTTAGGAGTATAAGTGGACGAGCTTGGATTTGGCTTGAGATTTCTTCAAACTAAAAAAAATAAGCTCAACTCAACTCAAACCTAGTTTCAAGCCAAGTCAAGTTAAGCTTTTCTGAGTTGAGTTGAGCAAGTTATCTGAGCTAACTCAGTTCATATACAGCTCTAATTCTGACTTACAGTTGTTCTATTGTCTTTAAATTTCACTTGATTGACGGGTCATACCAAATTTAAAGCCACTGCAAAACTCAAGCGAGACCACCGGATGCTATTAGATATTTTAGGGCCGGTTTCTTATGGTACACATGTCCCATATAAAAAATCAGGGCAGTGCATCGGGAAATTGCACATGTACATCAAACTTGGACCGTCGGATTTCTTTTCTTCTAATTCCACATTTTTCTAATAAGCTCCACCTGCTTGACCATGGGCTGATGTTATTTTAGGTCCATGACATGTTCAGTACCTGACGAATGGTCTAAATCTCTGACATGTGCATCATACTGCCTTCTGCCCGGATGATGACACGTGTTCCAGACCCTCACATGAGGGGCCCTCGTTGAAAGCCTCCATCCCCAGACGTTGAAGCTTCAGATGGTCAAACCCGAATCAATCTTGTTTTACACGTGACTGATCAGATGATGGTCAAACGAATGTGTACGGTATTGAATCTGTTTCTCACAGACGAACAGGAACCATGGCACAGATCGGACCCGATTCCGTTGCAACACCTTATTTATTTATTTATTATTATTTATTTATTTTATTTGTTTTTTATGCAGCGCGTAAAACATCCAAGTTGGTGGGGCCCACCATGTCCTATGTTAAAATCCGTCCAGCAGGTTCTATCCTCTAATTCTAAGACAGAGAGTAAATAATCAGAAAGATTTCACAACCCAGGTGGGTCACACCACAGCAAACAATGAGGATGGGATACCAACCATAGGTTTGTATTTGGGACCACCGAGGTATTTATATTTCATCAAACCCGTTGATCAGGTGTAGCACACCAGGATGAAGTAAAAATACAAATTTGGTCTGATCCAAATATCAGCCAGGACGGCTTTATATTGTTCCCATTGACGTGTCCTATCTAATTTTATTTATCTGCTGACATTTTGCATGTACAATTCAAATAGTTTTTATCACCCGATGAACTGAGTAGATTTACATGTAAACAAGGTGGACCCCACAGAACTTGGGTACTTTCAGGCAGCTGTGTTAAACAGGTATCATAGAAGTTTGGTCCCTCGTTTAGCGCCTGAACAGTCCCTTGAAAATCACAAACACTTATTGTTTGAAAACAATGCAATGGATATCTAAAGGGTAGTTTAGATGGTTATAAAGTTTTAAGTTGTAAAGGGATTATACGGAATTTTATTATATGGGCTGTTTGGATGCATGTATTTATTAGTAAAGACTTTACAGGCTATAAACAGAATAACCGGGTAAAAAGTCATGTTTTATAAAGTCTTTCTAGGTAAAAAGGCATTGTACATATTAGAGCACAATGGTTAATATACACCCATGAGATGTGGGGCCCATCGAAATGTGTATGGTACATCAATCTATCCATCATGTATTTCCTTTATTGCTCTCATGTGGCCTTAAAATTATAGGTCGTCCATGATCAAATGATCCACACGAGGGAAGGATGGGACGTCCACCATTAAAAACTTTTAAATTGCATTTATGGCTTATTATGATGGGTGGAAGACATTCAATTTGTTTAGTGTGTGCATGCTTTAATGCCCTCTTAAAGCCTAAGTCTTTTTCATGTGATTTTTTCAATTTTTGGAAGGTTCACTGCCCAAGCTCTCTAGTATGAATACCTATTCTATTCATTGTAACCATTTGATGGGCTAGCCAAACACACAGTTTAATTACTTATAAACATATTAGCACTTAAAAGCCAAATAGAATGGCTTGTAAACCGATTGCATCTGAAAATCTTTTCAAGGATCACGTGTTTACAGCTAAAAAAATTTATTGGCATCCAAATGACCCCTAAGAGTTTTCTTGGACCGTTCATTGTGCTACTTAATTTGTTAACATTGTGGCTGTTGGATCATTTGTGGAATCGGCATAGTTTTAACCACAAGTTTTAGGATCAACGATTAAGGGACTTTGAGATTAGATCATGCAATATTGACCATTAGATAATCAACATGTGATTGGGATTAGATCATTCACTCAGCAAGGGCTATTGATCATTAGATAATCAACATGTGATTGGGATTAGATCATTCAGTCAGCAAGGGCCATTAATCCTCTACAATGCGCTAGAGGACATCAAATACACCTATATCCATCAAAATGGCCCACATTCAATGGTTAGGATCATCAGAATAGACTTGCCAATTTGATAGGAAATTGTGGAGGCATATTTGCTACTCGGGATTCGAACACCTTCCTTTACGATGGTATATCATATAACCATTTGTTCTAAAAGCTCAAGCTTTTAGAGGATGGTGTATCAATGTATATCAAGGGAGTCTGACAATACTCAAATTTCATATTTTAGTTTAAAGGTTTGGAAATATTTCTAATGAGTTATTTGGATTCAAGTAAAATTGTATCATTAATAAGTAGTTGGGTTAAAAGCAGTTGCCTTTGCCTATCATTTCTTAATCTCATTGATGCATGTGATCTTAGGCAATTTATGACAAGATATGTAATTATCAAAGTATGGATTGGTTGTCTATTAAAGAGGTAAAACTATCTTTTCTTTTTCTTTTTTAAGTGCACTAATATGAAAACTCCCATCCATGTGTGCGATTGTCTAAATTCAAGTACCCTATTTGTACACGCATACCACCATCATCTTTAAATACAAAAACATGAGGTACATGGGTCAATGTAGCATGTACCGCCATCTATACTAAACTCCTCACATGTGTAACAATTCATTCTCATTATTTATTCTAAGGTTTTTGACAAGTAAAAAATAGAGCAATTACTTGGGACATAATTTACATGAATAATTAATCTTGATTGGGTTCGAGTCCTTACCTCAGTGGTAGACTCCAAAGAGTTTCAACATGAGGTCTTGGGTTCGATACCCATAGGTGGTGAAATCCCACCTGTGTGTAAAAATAATACAAATACAAATAATAATAATAATAATCTTGATTGCATATTTGTTGATGTGGGAAGCTCCCATTAGGTCCACTAGAGAGAGAGGTGATCCAAATCCAATGCTCTCAGGGAAATATAAGTAATAGTGCCTTTAGTTGTATTAGGACACTGGAACATCTAATCAGTCAAGCTAGACTGGACATTAAACACAAAACATAGTCATCACAAGATGGTACAGATGATCCAATCAACAACCTATGAGTGGACAATTCTTTTTTTTTTTTTTTTTTAATGAATAATGTGAGCTATCTAATTGGAGTGTATGATATATCATTCATTGTTAAAATAATTATGTTTATCAGACAATCCTAAACATCTCATTCATGGTTTGTATAATAGACTACTATAAATGAAAAAGCCAACTTAGAAATGGATCAGCTCATTCTATCATTGTGATTTTCATATGGTAGCCCGGGAAATGTGATGCACCTAATGGACAAAGCAGATGGATTGGATAGACTGCCAAAGTATCCAGATGCAATTAGGAGTAGTATAACTTTAAAAATGGCTTTGATCAGTCTCTCAAAACTTTGCCTTTGGTTCATATATGCAATTATTGTTAACATGAACTGTTATTACATTTTAGAGATGATTGGCAGAAGTAAAAGATTAAGGTCTTGAGGTAGGTTTAGGTTTCACTTTCATTTCTAATGTTATATATTATTTACAAAATGCCTTTAAGCACTTGAGTCCTTTACGGCTTTACCACATTGATGTGTTTATTAGAGGTCGAGTTCCCTATTTCTAAGAATGGGGAACTTACTGTTGCGCACTGAGTTTTTACATGCAGTGCTAGTTATTAGTTTATGGCCAAGCCAATAATCTGATGGCCCCCATCATGGTTCATGGATGGACCATGCTAGAAAATCTCCTCAATTAGCCACTCTAATATTTCCATTGTTGGCATGCAAACACAATATTAAGAAGGAATGAAATAACCATCCAAATTCAATTGAGAAAAACCTAAGATACAATGGTTAAGACATCCAATTTGCGAGTTCTTTTAGCATAGTCTATTCATGATGGGTCCATTAGATCATTGGGTTGGATAAACTGTTCATTCGCTTTGCATGCACAAACTCAATTCACAAGAGTGAAATTCACCCTTCGGTATGAACATGAAACTTGGCCCCTCTCTCTCTCTCTCTCTCCTCTCTCTCTCTCTCTCTCTTCTCTCTCTCTCTCTCTCTCTCTCTCTCTCTCTCTCTCTCTCTATATATATATATATATATATATATATATATATATATATATATATATGCACCACTGATCCATGGAGCCACTTGACCTCCTGTCTCTCTCTCACACCCACACACACTATATGGGCACTTGATCCCATGATCTTAATGTTGAAATAAAATCTGCACTTGATCTCATGATCTCAATGTTGAAACAAAATCTATCTACCATTGAGCCATGGAGCCAAGCAAGACCCTTGAGCTAGATAGATAACCCGTTGGCCAAAGTGGAACTTGTATTGAATCCTCGCAAGCCAGCCTAGTGCATTAAATGCCCTGTTGGTAAGAAAATCCTTCTAAAAGTCATCAAAGCTACTAATTACAGGAGACTATTGGCATAATTGACTCAAGGCTGAGATGGTTAATCTTTAGAAAATTTTTATTTAATAAAATCTATTTTCTACAATTCAATCGCGGGTTGTTTATTTGCTAACATGGGTTTAGCTTATGATGCGTTTGGAAGCACTTGGCCATTTGGCATAAAAAACCTTCGACAATCGAATGCCGCCAATTACCAGAGATTAATGTTGCGTAGACGCAATTCAATTAAACTCCGAAAGGGTCGCAACTTTTCTTTATGACATTTGTAACATTTTGCTTGGTTTCTCACAACCAACCAACTAATTCGGCAGCCCGACAAATCCAACTCGCACAACGAACCACGCAGAGATGCACATGCACCAATGCTTTATCAGGGAAGTCCATCATTCAATCAACAAAATTGATCTTATTGAGAAATCGATGTCATATTAACACACTTTAATTAAATTTAGAGAGAACTAAAAACCATACTTTGGCCTTATTTTTCAAAGCCAACAACAAAAAAATGTTCACTCACCAAATAAGATAACATTACTTCAATAAAACAAAATTTCGCAAAATTCCTGAAACGTGTTACAGCCAAACGCGCCTTAGACTTTCAAAATTATCAAATAATTCTTCTAGAAGATTCCTTCCGTTGATTCTTCCCTTCTTATTTTTCTTCTCCTTCTTTTCTTGGTTGCATACAAATGCATGGATAATCAAATCAATGAGTTGGATTGTTCAAAATGCCCAACCCACAATTCATGGCAACCATGTCCACATGAAAATCAGCCTTCTTTTTATTGCCATCCATTCCCCGAGTCATTGATGAGACGGTTAGGATCATATTGTCTAATTACTTCTTTTGAACTATAATAACCAAGCCTCACTCAATGGATGGTACAAAATTCAAAAATCATTGACAGGACTTAATTTTCCACAAACAATCTTAACCATCCAAATTACAAACTACTGATGGGATAGAGTCACCAATTTGTTATGATTTTTGGGCCATGAAGTTGACAGCCTAGGTCGATTGGTTGGACTGTCCACATTTTTTATGCAGCTAGAATCACTGTATCCAACCGTTTTTCTTTGAAAATTGTTCTTTGATGGTGAGACTCTTGCGTAATATTTAACATGCAAAATCTAATATATATCCAATAGATGGCCCACAAAACAGACGGTCAGGATCGATTCTTATGTCCACCGACGAGAGTCTCTATCCTTCCAAATTCTCTCAACTGTAACCTTATCTCATCCGTGCCACCAATCGACACATTGTTGTTGAAGTTAAACCTCTCAGATGAATCCGTAACCTCCTCCTTTTCAAAATTACGAAAACACCACTGTACTGTCCGTTGCCATAAATGCCCCTCGTCTTTTACACCACGTGCCCCCACGCGTCCGACTAATTAACATCAGTCAACACTCTCATTTCCTCTGTTGAGGGGAAAATCTCGTCCTCGGCAATTTATCGGCACGGGCGTTTCTCGGGATAATTTAAAATAAAATACATGGGTAAAATGAATTAAACTATTTGGTTCGTTAGAATTAAACTATTTGGTTCGTTAGAATTACGATAATTTCGTGATATAATCTCCAAATATTTAAAACAATCAATTTTGAAAATATCGAAATTTCTCGTGATAATAAACGCTGATGATTTTCCTACGAAAATATCGTGCTATTTTCAGAATGTCGGATATATTCACCAAAACTCTCTAGCAGACTCGAAGCGCGAAGAAATGGTTGAATTTGGAAACAAAATAACGGAAATGCCCTCGATGTTTCCGAAACAACCCCTGGCGTAGTAGAACACGTGCCCACGAGTCGCGACGATTTAATTAGACTTAATCCCATTTCTTAATCACTTTTTCTTGTAATTTCGTACTAATGATGCCTTTGGAAATCGATAAATAGGGGAAACGAAGAGTCATTTCAAGAAGGAAGAGAGACAGAGACAGTGAGAGAATTTTCGAATCTTTTTCTGCAATTCCTAGAGAATGAGATTATTACTATTATATCATAAATAAATACGTACTCTTTCGTTCTTCTCTCCCTGCCTCGATTGGGAAGTAGAAGATGGATGACGGAAATGCCCCTTCGCTTTCGCTTCTCTAAGGTGAGAATTTCTATTTTCTTTCTGTTCTCTGTATTTTCGAGGCATTTTCGTAAATTCTCTGAGACGAATATATATATATATAATCGTCGAATCCTGACTTCTGTTTGATCCGCTATCTTACCTTCGGTTGCCAGTTATTTTTATTATATTTTAATTTTCTTTACGTTCAAGTCAAATCAGAGAGATTCTGATATTCCGGTATTTCTTATTGTAAAAAATAATAAAATAATATTTCTCTTGCCCGAAGTCTGCCCGCAATTTGGGATTTTTCGAACAATTTAAAGTTATGACTGCTTTGAAGATTTTATTATTATTATTTTTTTTTTTTTCTGATTGAAATGTCCATGAAATATATTATTTTATAGTGTAGGACTGGGGATCTTCTCTCAGAAACGCGTATTCTTTTCTTTTCTTTTTTGATTATTTTATTATTTTACTGTATTGAAGTGTCTGGTCCATCATGCATGGAGGGTACGTGGACAGAATCTTGTCCGTCCAAATGGTCAGTTTGAGCTGGGTCCCGTTGGGATAGACAGCCCTGAAGCCATTTTAGCAGTCTGATCAAATTTGGGTTTATTTTACGTCTTGATTTTGATGGCCCACAATTGGATGGCTAGGGACGTCAAACTGGTGTGTGGTCCAGTAGTGTGCTCTGAATGCGCTGGTAAACGTGAGTTGCTCTAGGCTTAATGGATCTTGGAATATTTTTTTAAGATGCCGTTTAAATTTTTATTTTTATTTTTATTACTTTTTTAAATGTTTTTTTTTAATAAGTGCTGCAAGTGATGTCAGCGTCGGATGGGAACTGCATGCTACAATAATTATTTTTTTTATGGCCCACGTATTTATTCAATGAGCTCGATTTTTTAAGACAATCTTTCTCTTGATCATGCGCTTTGTGATAGTTTGAAATTTACATAATCTTTAAACATTTACTCATGTGAGAGGGCCGTGCATGCTGACTCTCATAATAAGTTTTTGGTAAATATCGAGAAACTATTATATTTTTAAAGGATATATATATATATATATATATAATATATATATATATATATATAATATATATATATAGACACACACATATGTGTGGGTAGGAATTGAGTTTCAAATCAAGTCGAGTCCATACTGAGTTGGATTTGAGGTCGAGCCAAGTTGACTTAGTGGGTGACCCGAACTCAACTCGATTTGGGTTCAGATTGGTTGAAGTCTACTTGGTTTAGATCAACTCACCCACCCAATTCAAATTGAATTAATTAGGTTTGAATGAGTCGGACAAGTTAAGTCATCCCATGCCCAGCTCTAGCTGAAACTCTTAATGGTCTATACCACTGAGGCCTGAGTTAGGCCCCAAAGAAAAATGCTTGTGTACCTCATTAAATCATCTAAGATTGATGAAATTAATTAAAATACATGAAATCCCATGTCCTTCTCTAGGTTTATCATTTTTTTTAGCATTTGATTTAAAAAATCATGCTAATTCAACACTCAAGTGAGTAACTCTATGAAATTATATTTAAAAATTTTTAAATTCACATGATATGGTCCACCTGAGCTTTTGGAGTACTGTTTACCGTGCTGGCAGAAATTAATAGAGCTACTCTTTTTTTAGTACGTTAACCCTGCTGGCAGAAATTAATCTACTCCATTTTTGGTGGCATCCATACGCTTAAAAACGTCGGTGACCCTGCTCCAAATGCCAAATGTAAAAACAGAAAGCCGAGAACTTGAAATCCCGCCCATTCGAACTCATCATTTGGTTAGAGCAAACTCGTTATTCTAGATTCTCTTGGGTCTGGTTTGTGGGTGGGGCCTGAAAATCATCCCATCTGAACATTCTTAAGCTAAAATAATGAAATTGGGGTTGGTGAAAAAGAATATGATAATTCGATCAAATCCAACGGGCAAAATCAAAATGCTCAACATTTTCAACTATTTTCATGTCCATCATTCAAGTGTGTTTAGCTATATATGTGCCTAACCCGAATAAATCAATCCCTCTCCGCTGTATGCAACATGAGTAGCATTTTGCTAATTTTAACCATGCAATTAGTATGTTGCTAGAATGGGTGATTTTAAAAGGAAAATAGTAGTACATGGTGTTTCAACTGAGGGCATTGTTGTGATTTATATTTATGGATGATGAATAGACTGCTATTAATCCTTGCATGTACAACAAAGTCTTTGTGGGACCATTGTCATGACTTTGTGACATCCACCGCTACATGTTAAGATGTTGAGATGGATCACATGTTAGAACATCCACAAAAAATGAAGCCTATTTAAAACTAGAGTGGGCTTATGGTACAAAAAAGTAAGGATTGATTAACATTTTTCCTGCATGTACATGTATCATTTTCCTTCATTTCTCTTCTTTTCTTAAAAAAAAAAAGAAAAAGAAAAACATGTGATACTTTGGCGGAGTGTGATGGATAATAAGCTTACATACCTGGCATGCAAGTAAGTCAAGCTAAATTATCCACATTATGGTCCTAGTCTAATGTTTTAAACTATAAATTATATAATTATTTAATTATCTGATTAATAGGACTAATTAAAAATGAAAAATATTTAATGACGACTCTCTTTCAAAACACAAGGGTCTAAAAATCAAACGTTATTAGATTGTTCAAACAATCTAATTTTAAGACCATAAAAGTCAAAAAAATTCTCGAAGGACATAAAAAGAAAAGAAAGAAAAAAAAGTTCCAAGCAAAGCCGTGTGCTACACAAAGCTAACCGACCCTTCCTTTTACAGCAGCAGGTCTCCTCGCCCGGCGCTCCCTCATGTCTTGAGAACGACTTCTCTCTCTTGGCTGCATAACACATGCTATAATTACTGGTATTGTCTTTAACCGCTTTTCTATGGATTCAAGCCCTCTCATTGCCGCGAATAAGGGTCATTCTGATTATTTATTAAATCTATTTGTATTTTATTTTATTCCTAGATATCACTTGTAATCTATGTCATTTTGCATTTGATCTCTACTACTTGATTAATCCTATGAGTCATGTATATGAAAACCTTGCCATTAAAAATAATCCTATGAGTCATGTATATGAAAACCTTGCTATTAAAAATAATCCTATGAGTCATGTATATGAAAACCTTGCCATGCACATCATTGCATTTGATCTCATCTTCTTTTATTTTATTGCAAAAGCCACAGCATCAGATGTCCCTAAACATATGCGACTCGATCTATCTTTATAAACAATCTTGTCCATGATTTTTCGCAAGCCACATAATGGACGGCTTGAATCATCCAATCAGGACTTTAAAGAACGGACCGGACCCGACGGATGGTCCAGATAGGTGATGTGGATGCAAACTATACAAATGCAACTGTGCATGATAAGATTCTGATACAGTCAGCCCATTGTAAAATAAAATATATTTTGTTGATTAATTGATTATATTTTGTTGGGATTTAGTCTTTTATTTTATTAAAATAAATAAATTACAAGCTTATTTTGCATGAAGAAAACTTTGGAATTTTTAATTAATAAAAAAAATATATTAGGAGCAAAATCCGGTAGCAGATGTACGTGTTTCCCTAAAATTAGGGAAGTGTCTGATACACGGCTCGGCAAAAGCCAGCCTGCCAAAGTCATCTCGACCTCCTTCTAAATTGACAGAATTACCCTTCTTAGTGTAAAAGAAGCGTGGAGAGATCATCATCGTTGGTTGAATGGGGTATTCAGTAAATATATCACAATATCATCTTCTTTGTGTTACACGTGGCAAAATCACACCGTCAGTGCATGCGGAATCGACTGCATGCAAATGGACGGTTAAAAACCAAAATCAGACACCTGGACCGTCTGATTGGTGCAAAACTTGCCAGGTGGATCATCTGCGATGAGGGATACGCCTTGGACGGTCCAACTGTCTAAAAGTAGTTGCCACGTGTAGGTGGGGCAATCTACAAGTGTTCCCTTCAAAAGTAGGATGCGGATTCCCTGTGAAAGCCTTTCGCATAAAGTTACTGCGCAAGGATTCTAAAGCGATGTCTGTCTGAAATAGTAGGGATTTAATGACCACCGTTGGGACATTTATATGGCTACAAAAGTTTTGCATCGTTCTAAGTTTTTTATGTTTTCACTTCATTCCTGTGAAGATGACCTTATAAACGGTTTGGATGGAATATAAACATAAGGTGGAGGCTAGGAAGGTTTCAACGGTAGGCATTCTTTCCCAATGTTTCATCTCGTATGGCCCACTTGAGTTTTGTAACCTCCTCATTTGGTTGTATATATGTCATAAAATGAGCTTGAAAAACGGATGAATGGATTGGATTTCTCATAAACATCATCGTGGACCCCACCTTGCATCCCAGGCAGGAACTTCCTGCGAAAGCCGCAGGAAATCCGCATCCACCAAGATGGACACCATGGTCATTTGCAACCTATTTATTTATTTTTTTCAAACGAAATTCCACGTCCACTCGTTTTACAAATATCTAGATGTTTAATTGTTTTATTTATTTATTTATTTTTTAAAAAGATCTCGTAATTTTGACCTGAAACACCTTCCATATTTCTCTATCTTCATGTGGGCATTCTTCAATTCTTTGTAACCATATCAGATTACTCTCCTCTTATTCATGCGTCTTCTCTCATTTCACAGGTTCTTGTTTAATTACTCTCTTTCTCTCAGCTTGCAATGACGTCAGGTTCTTAGAGCCGTTTCTAGCTGGCACTGCCATCTCTTCCCCCTTCTCGATAGAGAATCTCACATTGCTCTTCTCAAAAACCTCTCTCTCCCTCTCTCTCTCTGGCTTTTAGTTTGCCAGAGTGTCCACCACCCTTGCATGCATCTACAAAGATACCCATCTGGCCTTCCACCTTCTTCGCAACCTTCTCCTTAGGCCCTTTTGAAAATTTGACCTTTCTTTCCGTTTTTACCCTTCATCATCTACATCCAGCTGTATCCTTCCCAATTTTCTGCTATTGCCCTCCTGAAAATATGGATTTCCCAATAGACCCACCTACGCTCAAGTCGATCACATCCCTCTTCTTTGGTAAAAAAGAGAAAAAGCCACCCATGCAAACGCCACCACCTCCCCCTCTTGAACCGGGCCTCAAGACTCTCACCACCCCAATAACTCTCAACCGTTCGCTTAGCTGTAAGAAACCCAACATCCTATCTTTCTCCTCGTCATCCTCATCTTTATCATCCCTATCATCGCCACCTTCACCCTCACCCTCTTCTTGTCCTTTAATGGATGAACCCAAGTATCATGAGAAAGAGAGAGAGGTCCCATGCCATGTAGACATTGCCAATGGCATTGGCATTGAGAAGGAAAAGGAGGAAAAGCCACGGGCGGTGTTTCATGGCCGGTACCGGAGACGACGATCATTTCAAGAAGAGAAGGAATATCCGCCTCCTATCCCCCTCCTTGCACGGACGGGCAATTTGCCATGCCACATGCCGTGGGTCCTCAAACGGTCTTATATCGACAACGGCCGCCTAATCATCCAGGAGGTGAAGGTCAAGCACCACGAGTTCTTTCGAGCCCACAGAGCCAATGGGCGCCTGACCCTCCAGATCGTCCAGCTCGATGAATCGGCTACTTTACTTAGACAGAAGCCAGAAAGCTCAAATCCAAATGACCGAACTGATGAGACCTCAGAGAACGGAAAGGAAGGAGAAGAGGCTCTGGATATGAAAGAAAAACCAAAGAAGCATCAGCTTCATTCATTATCGCCATCATCGTCATCGTCCTCATCACCATCCCTACCATCTCTTGCAAAGAACACAAATACATCGCATGTCCCATCAATGTCACCATCTTCACTACCACCTCGGCCATCCATGCTAAGCAAAGAACTGAAAAGCAAGCTCGATCTCAACCGTTGCAGCACCATGAAAAAGAATTTAAGCATGCGGGAGGAGAAAAACGTGCGTGATGTGATGGAGACAGGGACATTGCCGTCGATACTATCATCTTCAATGCCCGAATCTTCATTTGGAATCAGCGGCGGGAACGCAGGGGGTTGGTTTATGAATAAGAGGTCCAACTCGCTGTTTCAAATGCCAATTCCCACCATTCGACCTGTACACAGCTAGATCTTAGATGAGATAAAAAGTACTGATAGAAAACGTTTCTTTTCTTCCTTTGTTATGCTGATATACTAGACCTTGTTGATGCGACTTTCTTTCATATGTTAGAATGGTGAGAAGAGAATACTAGCAGATATTTTTCTACAGTTTTAGTATAAAATAGAATAATAGAATAGAGTTATTTGTGTCCAGGTTTCTTTCTGTTCTTTCCATTTTTAAATTTTTTTTTTTTTGTATGTTTTTTTTTTTTTTTTAATTTTGATTTTTTAGAGGGACCCACATGCATGGATGGACCCATACTTCAGGTGGATTGATTTTTGCCATCCCATAAAGATGAGTCCCACTAGAATGAATGGACATTCCAAAAGTCAGCGCTTAAAGACATAGGTGGGCCGCACCACGTGGTTTGAGAGAGGTTTTATGCACGATTGTACGTGGTGGGGCCCACATGAGTTTATGCGGGATAAAGTGGGACACGGATTGGCTAGTGATCTTGCCACTAGTCCATGATGTATTTGATTCATGCATGCCGTCCTTCCATTGTTTGTAAATTATTTTATGGTGTGAGTCCAAAAATGAGATAGATACAAATCTCAGGTGGGCGACGTCACAGCAAAACAGTGTTGATTGAACATTCACCATTAAAAACTTCCTGGGGCCACAAAAGTTATGGATCAAGCTGATATTTGTTTTTATTTGTTTTTATCTTCATATGAGGTCTGTATGCCCTAATCAATTGGTTAGATGTCAAATGCACGTTACAGTGGGCCCTAAGAATTTTTAACGGTGGACATTCAATCAATACTGTTTTCCTCCACCTGATATTTGGATCTCCCTCATTTTTGGGATCAAGCCCGAAAATGAGTGGACAGCGTGTATAAAACACATACATCATGGTGGGCCCCACAGAGCATCGACCACTCAGGGTCACTAGCAAAACCGCGTCCGAGAAAATAGGGGGGCCGCACTCAAATTCCAAAGTCACTAGTGAATCCAATCTTCGGAAAGAATGATGGGTCCATTGATTTCAGTATAAGCTTTTTACCATGTCTGCCTTGACGGCTATGATCACCTGACCATTTATACATGCGAGCTCCAGCACAAGTGGATAATCCTGAGTTTCGATGCAAGCAAAAGGACCCCATGTCCGTTCATGTGCCATGCATGTACGAGAACTTGCCTTTCATAAGTCGGCCCCACCATGATTTGTAATACTCAAATATTCCCTCTTACAAGGACCGTGTGTGAATTTTTTGGTACAAGCCAGGCATGCCAGGGCTGAACTTGTGACGTTTGTACAAGCCAGGCATGCCAGGGCTGAACTAGTGACGTTTGTACAACTAGCCAGTCATCATTTGGATCTTGTAGAGATCTAAAAATTAAACATGTACTTTGAAGCTGAGATCACCGACTTACGGATATATGTTACAATCAAATTGGGAACGTGGCATAATGGTCCGTGATCTTGACCGTTCATCAGGCGGTTCATAAAAATCTCCCTCATCCGATGATATTAAAAGCTCTATCTGTGATTTACAAAATGAACAATAGAGAAAGTGAGACGCAGATTGGCTAGTGATCCTGCCACCAGCCAATGGCTAGTGGTTGGTGCTCTGTGGGACCTACTATTATGTATTTGTTTCATCCATGCCACTCATCCATTGTTTACAAATTATTTTATGATTTGAGTCCAAAATGAGGTAGATACAAATCTCAGGTGAACCACATCACAGGAAACAGTGTTGATTGAACATCCACCATTAAAAACTTCCCAGGGCTACAAAAGTTTTGGATCAAGCTGATATTTGGTTTTTCCTTCATTTGAGGTCTGTATGATCTAATAAACAGGTTGGATGTCAAATACACATTACAGTGGGCTTAAGAGATTTTTAACGGTAGACATTCATTCTGATCAAGCCCTAAAATAATATGGAAAAATGAATGGACAGCATGGATAAAACACATACATCATGGTGGACCCACAGAGCACCAACCACTCAGGGTCACTGTGGGCACTGTCTGATCAGCAGTCTATTATCCAGTAATCATGTAGAAAGAATGATGGGTCCATTAATTTATTGAGTTGAAATGGAGCGATTAAATTAATGAATTCCTTTCAGTTGTCCACATTCATCTACGCATGTACGGTAAGGATTGTCCATTCAGTATAAGCTTCTTACCATGTCTGCCTTGGACGGTTCTGATCACCTGACCATCTACACACGAGAACTCCAGCACAAGTGGATAATCCTGGATTTCGATGCAAGCAAAAGGAACCCATGTCCGTGCATGGGACATGCACGTACGAGAACTTGCCTTTCATGAGTCGGCCCCACCATGGGTGGGCCATATGGTCTAACCATGATTTATAATACTCAAATAGTCCCTCTTATGAGGACCGTGTGTGAATTTTGTGGTAAAAGCCAGGCATGGCAGGGGCTGAACTAATGACGTTTGTACAAGCCAGTCATCATTTGGATCTGGTAGAGATATGACATTTAAACATGTACTTTGAAGCCGAGATCACCGACTTACGGATATATGTTACAATCCAATCGGGAATGTGGCATAATGGTCCGTGATCCTGACCGTTCATCAGGCTGTTCATACAATGGATGCCCATAATAAAAATCTCCCTCATCTGATGATCTTAACACCTCAATCTGTGATTTACAAAATGAACTGTTGATGTTGAAAACCCAGTTGCGTAATTCATGGAGAGAGAGATCCATCCAAAGCGTGGGACCTTCCTTGTGAATGGTCTGGATTGAAGATCTGTTGTACACGTGTCCACGGATTTTTATATATATACACATTTTAATTTTAAGGAATAATAATTAATAACTCTCCAAGGGATGCAGAGATTTGGGTTGCCCTAAGAGTGCGATATTTTCCGAATTTTGGGGGGCTATTTTAAAGTGGGGTTTGAACTTGAAAGGTTGGATTCATTGGACTGGAAATGGGGTCGTTTATTGTGTGTGATCTTTTATATTTGGGGAATGTGAAGTGCACTTGAACGAGACACATCTGTGTGGCATCGGAGCCGTTCATCAGAGCATCCCACTTATGCAGATTCCATGCCTAAGAAATCAGTCCAATCTGATTATTAGGTGGACCACACGCCTATACGGAAATACACTTGGTCAATTTCACCCGGGCCGTAAGAAGAATGGCTCATGTGATGCTTACATTAGCTTGAGTTTTCAAATATGGCGTCTACATATAGCGTGCGCCTGATGAGCACATAAGACATCACACACGCGTGAATCTTTTCCACGTGTGAGATGAGTGCACTCACATCGAGTCCACTTTCGTTATTGGGGTTGCTAGAATATATCCCGACTAGTTGAAGCCATTGGAGTGGGTCCTTTTCAATGATCCAAAATCGTTTATATGATGGGCCTGGCCATGGATGTCGGACACGGAAAAAAAGACCCAGATTGAAATATTTCAACCGTCTAGTTATTCGAGTTTGAAGGTACTGTCCATATTCAAAGGGAAGGAGTCGAATTAACAATGATTTAAAATAGCCAAGAGCTTTCTTAAAATTTCAGATCATCCATAGCAATGCCGATCACATAGACGGTTTTGATTGTTGGGAGATGGCCCGGATCCAAAGGCTAAAGTTGCGATGTATTCGATTTACTGATATTTCTGGAGGGCAGCTAAGAAAGAGCGGTGTATGGCCCTTTTCCGAGGAGGGCTTTTTTTATTTTTTCCATAATAAAAATAAAGTTCTGCAAATCTCACGGATGCAACTGCCCGTGCTATGATTGGGCTGCCAGGTGTCAGGTTTCTAGAAACACAAAACCTGATAAATACAGTGTGATGCTGCCACGTGTCGCTTTTCTGTTCGAAATACCCATCTCCTTCTGATCCCGGACGCGGATTAGTCATTTAGTCCCGAGCTCCGAACAGCTGGGGATCTGGGGGCCCACCGTGATGCATGGGTATATCAATACCATCCATCCATTTTTACATATCATTTTAGTATACCGGAAAAGAAATGAGGCAGTTACAAGTCTTAAATGGATCACACAGTGGAGATTAAATATATACCGTTGAAAACGTTTTAGGGCCACTCGAGACTTGCATTTGGCCTTTTTATATTTTTGCTCATATGTTAAAATTACATGGAAAATGGATAGACGGTGTAGATAAATGAATAAATCACGGTGGACCCCTCAGCAGCCTGTTCTGAGCTCGGGACAGGATGGGGTAGTAGCTAATCCACGTCCCCTGTATCCTATCAATCACGGGCGTAAATTGGATACTACCCCCACCAGGACCCAACTGGAGACGGATGGTGCTGTGATTGATTGCTGTCACGGTTTCTGTTGGGCCATTATCATATATGTATTTTATCCCAGCCTTTCATCCATTTTAAAAGATTACTTTTAAGGCATGACCTGAAAAAGAGTAAGTTTGAAGGCTCGAGTGGACCACACCGCATGAAGCAGATGTGACCATGACTTATTGTTGAAACCTTTCTGGGTCCTACCTTGATGTTTATTTTCCATCCAACCTACTCATAATGTCACGTAGACCTGGATGAAGGAAAAACAAAGTTACTATCTTGATCCAAAACTTCTGTGGGCCGAAGGGGGTGTTTGGCGCATGGAATTAAGTAGTATTAAATGAGATGGAATTGACAATACCATCGGTTAAATTCTATACGGTGTTTGTTTTATTAGATATATATGCACCAAAAAATAAGTCATATATTGTAGAAGATTAAAAAAATTTTCATAAGATTTATAGAAGTCTTTTCAAATCCATTTGAAATTTGAAATTTAGCACGCCATTTTGCCCATGCTCCATGACAATTAAAGAGTACAATGATGTCAGCAAGCTTTATGACCTCGATCAAGAAATTAATACAGTATGCAACATTTTCAAACAGTGTTAGCTAGTAGACGGTGGAATTTGTTGACTCCGTCTATCAATCCAAATATAATTTCAGATGAATTCTAAAATTTAACTTTTTAATTTTTATAATCCAATTTTTACAAAACTATGGAATTTATAGACAAGCTATGACACCGTGTTATCATTATAAAATATCAATTTCATCCCACTTAATTCAATGCGCCAAACAGTAACCCCAAGGTTTTCAGCTGTAGGCATTCAATCTCCAAACGTTTCATGTGGTGTGGTCCACTTGATAATTCCATCTGCTTCAATTTTGGGCGCATCACTTTAAAATGATTTGTCAAAAATAATGGACGGCATGTATAAAACACATACATCACAGTGGCCCCACGGAGCCCCCTGGACCGTCCGACTCTAGCTAGGTCCTGATGGGGGTAGTATCCAATCCCCGCCCATCCATAACTCTGCTGGTCCGCTAATCCACCGTACACATGGCAACACAGACCGTTGTAACAGTGGCCTCGATGTAGAAGCCACAAAACTAAAATGAACAGATAACGATAGCCATTTGATTTCACCGGCTGATAGTCACCAACTGGATGGTGGCGATTGTCCAATATTATTTTATTTTATTTTTCCTTTGCTCCCTTCATCACGAGAATCACAATTTGGATGGTGGAGATTGGTGTGCGTGTTTGTCACCTATGTACGTTATTCAGCTTCCGGACACCGTGTACCTTCTAGCGTGTATGTAGGGGCATGGTGAATGGGTCCGTCCATATGTCAGTCCCAATTGGGGAGGCCTCGTAATTTGAAAACCACACTGATGGAACGGTTTTCGCCGTTAGATCATCTGTCATAAGCCGCTAGAAGGAGGGTTTAGATTCAACCCATCATGGCTTAATAAATAAAATAAAATAAAGTTAGATGTGTTTGTTAAATTCAGGGCATATGTTAAGAGGGATCGAATAATAATTTTTAGATGGAAAAATAAAATGTTTACTTTGACGTCTAAAGGTATATAGATGAATAGGATACTTGCTCTTGCTTGGGTGGTAGACTCGTGAGTTTCAACACCCGATCAAGGTTCGAGTATTCATAGGTGGTGAAAGCCCGCAACTGCGTGAGTGTGTGGGGGTGTGTGCATGTGTAAAAAAAAAAAGTATATAGATGAATAAGGTATGGCTTGAGTTTTAAATGCAAAGAAAAGTTGTATTATATCCATGCCCTCCGTCCATTTTTCCATATCATTTAAATGCAAAGAAAGTTGTATTAAACAATGATGATTGAACACCCGCCATTAAAAACTTTTTGAGGGCCACAAAAGTCTTGGATGAAGCTGATATTTGTGTTTTACCTTCACCTAGGTCTATGTGACCTAATCATCGGGTTGGATGGCAAATAAACATTACAGTGAGCCCTAGGAATTTTGTAATGGGGGCATTTAATCACTATATATATATATTTTTTGTGACGTGAGATTAGTCTCGTTTTTGGGCTCGTGTCCTGAAATGATCTGAAAAAATAGCTAGACAGTGCAGATAGAACACATATATCATAATGGCCCCATGACACATATCATGGAGGAACACATATAACCCTCTCAGTAGCCACTTGCCTACTGGCAGTTTTATTCTTTAAATACACTGCCGGTAGAGTTTCTCAAGTGGAGAGTGTTAAAGAGAGAGAAATACAATAGTTGGGAAGAGAAAACTATGAGAGAGAAATATAAGGGAAGGATGAAGCCGCCCTAAGGCTCGTACACAGAGAGAAATAGAGAGAAGGGTTTAACGACATATAATTAATTTCGATTGGTTTCAACTTTGTGGCTTACTAGTGTATTATGTTGCTAGTTGTTTTCGATATTTTGGCCATGTAGTAAGTGCAGGTGTCCCAAAATTGATTTTGTTGATCAATTCAAACCGAACAATTATGACCCCAAGCGCGGATAGGCAGATATGCATATATGATCAAGATCGAATAAGATCGGCCACCTATTCACTTAATGTGTAAATAGGATCAAGCGATATTAAAATAGTAGGGTTCATCCTTTGATGATGGGTTACGCATTTGTCTTCCATATGATGTCGATTTTAGTATTGAGCGAAAGGTTAACCTATAGGTTATGTATTGCAAGTCAATACTACTTCACTGGTACCAATAGACCGCATAGGAGAAGAAACACTACATTTAGAAATCAACAACACGAAAACTTTATTATAAATTACTCATTTTTCTTATCGATATCGGGACTAACAAGAATGGTTGAGACAACAAAGGACTTTTCAGTAAAGATAAAAAAGAACCGAGAAAGTGATTCTTACAGTCGATTGCGAAGAACAACTGTGAAGCACCTTCCTAGATGAGGAGCTAAATCCATGCTCACCCAAATTATAGCTAAGATTACCAACTACTTGATTGACATCATGGATTATACTATGCAATGTAAATAGTAGACGAAAAGTAAATGATTACACTAGGAAATATAATTGACTTGCATAAATGGTAAAGTGATTGCACTAATGAATGTAATTGACTGGTAATTGAAAGGATAGTTGAAAAATAATATTCGGGGTATGATTGGGTTAGTATGAGATGAAATTTCCCTGTTAAATTCCCATATTATTTATAGCTTTACCCTGACCATCTAGACCCTTCCAATGTTCTAATGGTTACTATAACCACTTGGCCTCATTTGCTCATGCTTTTACCGCCCGTCTTGTAACTGCTTGTATATGATTAATTACTCTTTCATGTCACAACAAATTCACTATGGTAATCAATGTTACAATAGACAAAAGGGCTTACTGATATGAGAATACACTCCAAAATCCATAAAAAAAAAAAACCCTAGCTTTGATATCCCTTTGCGCACCAAAAGGCTTGACACGTTTTTAATTACCCTAATCCCTGTTTACAAACCCTTAATATGAAAGAAAACCCGCAGTTCCACAAAACTGCGCAAGTTGGTCAATGGGAGCTTTAATTATATCGAGTGTCATCGATAGCCCCTTGATGAGATTGAAGCCATCTTTGATTAGATCGATTTGGACAAAACAAAAGTCCAGCAAGCAAAGGCGAATAAACAGAAATTTCTCAATAGGATCGAGTAAGCTGTCAATGGAATCAACAACTGCTCGATAGGATCGAATGGTCTGTCCACTTGACATAGAAATTTAAGACATTTGACAATAATCTCCACCATTCTTCAATTATCATGAACCACTGCTTCAAACTCCATATCTAATTGCCTCCATCATAACTCCACTATCGTCATGGCT
The DNA here is from genome assembly GCA_021015155.1 of Magnolia officinalis. Classification (NCBI taxonomy): domain Eukaryota; kingdom Viridiplantae; phylum Streptophyta; class Magnoliopsida; order Magnoliales; family Magnoliaceae; genus Magnolia; species Magnolia officinalis. Next base: position 5,022,292 of record JAJHSJ010000004.1, on the reverse strand, counting down.
TCTCGTGCACACTCTGCCCTCGTCAAGCCATTGCCAAGCCAAGAGAAGTCACACATAACTTGAACTTCTCTATAGGAACCACTTTCATAAGCATGTCCATCGGATTCATGCTTGTGTGGATCTTCTCAAGAGTTACTCCACCTCCCTCAAGCACCTGTCGAATAAAATGATAATGAACATCAATATATTTAGTACGAGAATGGTAAACAGAGTTCTTCGCTAAATCGATCACGCTCGAGCCCTAAAGTTATTACGGAACCCCACTCGAGCCCTAAATTAAAATCATATTTTAAAAATACAAAAAAAAAAAAAAAAAAAAAAAAAAAAAACATCTATTTTCTTCGAAATCCTCATATCTCCAATGGCATCCTCTAAGCCTAATTGGTGTTTGAACAATAGTATCGAAGTTATTCTCGTTCCATGTGAATAATTGAGATAGAATCCAATTTCTCAAATGATTTAAAAAAAAAAAAAAAAAAAAAGTAAAAAGGAACAAGATATAATGAAAAAAGAAATCCAATTCCTCGTACTTACAAAGTATAAATGATATGGTTTCATGATTTCCTGAGGATTTGTAGCAGTCATCACATATGAGAAGAGCACCATGATCACAACTAAAAGGGTTTTTGTGACTTTAACGCCTTACTGTTATTTGCTCTCAGTTTATTTTTGTCATGTGTGGTGTGTGCGGGTGTGTTAAAACTGATTGTACAGATCGATTCAAACTGAACAACTTGACCTTAAGCGTCAAGATATGCAGACACGTCGAATGCAATCATATATGATTGATATATAAAAATATCGATAACTTATTCAGCCACTCACAAAATAGTTGTAAGATGATCAAACAATAGTTTAAGGGTTAGGGTTCTCCCTCCGAAGATGGATTGCACATTGCCTTCTGTACAAAATGACTTTTTATAAACGGAAATAGTCAAACAAAAAAGAAATACTTATGGTCAATCACAGAGAGCAATTGTAAAGTACCTTTTTGAAAGATGAAATGATTGTATTGATACAGGAAATAGTCAGGTGCAAAAGTATAAACTTGAATTACAACTAAAGATTACCGCTACTCCTAAGATAGAGCTAGGCTATCATAAGAAAAGATAACTTTGATAGGATAAATTTGATTGGTATGAGATTATTTGCTTTACTGAAGTTCTTGTTATTTATAAATTTCTGTTGCAACTTCTTTTTAGACATTTCTTTTCTTTATTTTAACAGTTATGGTAGTTGAATCGTTGCCACGTCAGTCTTTCAGATCCTTTCGTCTCTTCGTGTCCCTCCAACCATTCTTTTTCGCTTGATTGCTTTCCATTTACTGAACTTTTCGGTCATGTCTTGTCATCATATGACATGTATTATCTGACTCAACACTAACCATAGTTCTGTAAAAAACCCTACAAATATCTCTAAAAATCTTTCACTTGCTATTTCTTTACTATGCAATGACATGTGTTCATTTCTTATGAACTATTTTAGAAATGGTTAAAAATATAATACAAGAAATGTAGTCATTTCTCTATTAGAAAATGAGAGAGAGATTAATGAGTTTTAAAAGAGAGGAGAGGGAGTGGGAGGTTAACATCAGGAAAAATTTTTCATTTTTAATTTTAAGACTTTTAAAATAGTAATAGGTTAAGCCAGGCTGACCGGCTTTTTGACAAGCTAATTCAAAACCAGCCTGCTTGAGAAACGGGCTGGATTTTGAAGCCCATCCCTATCCCTTATGCTTGATATGACAGCCCAAGCCCTTCCTCAGAAAGGTCAGGCCCGCATACTCAGGTGCGCACCGGTTCGATTGGAACTTGTGTGAACTTTTTTGAGAATTCATAATAGGTGATGTGAATCCAAAATCTTAACGGTCCAAGTGAAGTAGAACCTCATAAAACCTTATAGGATTAGCTTTTACTTTGATCCAAAACTTTGGTGGGCCACGAAAAATGAAAACAGTTTCCTTCCTTGATTTTTATTTCTCTCTGCTATGGCCCACAAGAATTTTAGATCAGGGTGGAAATTTGTCCCCAGAGATTTCATCGAATTCCGCATCACATGGACCGTACGGATTAGACGCCCATTATACGTGTGCAAAATTACACACGTGCTTAGGTGCGCAGGTGAGCATGACTCTATATAAGGAATCGTGATGCAGCACCCCATGCGAAACCCATCGCCGGAACTTTTACTTTCATCCAAGAGAGATTTGGGACTGTAGACCCCACCTTTTATCCAGCTGTTTTTATGAAACAATGCAAACTTTGTTTGGGAACTTAGACCTGCTCGTACGGACAGCAAAATTGAGGACAAAAATACCCCTCCCTTTCTTCCACAACGTCATCCATATTTCAAGATCATTTCGGAGCATTATCCAAAAAAAAAAAATCATATCCAAAGATCAACTGGACCACACCACAAAGAGCAGTGGGAAAACTGATTTTCACCGTTAAAATTTTGTAGGCCCACCATAACATTTATTTTCTATCCAATCTATTCATAAGGTCACAAAGGCCTGGATGAAGAGGAAAAAAAAGTTTTCAAAATGATCCAAAACTTCCATAACCCCTAAAAGGGTTTCAATGGTAGACGTTCAATTCCACACTGCCTTTTACAGTGTGGTCCACTTGATAGTTAGATCTGTCTTATTTTATGTCTCAAGCTTAATATGAGCTCGCCAAATAGATGGACGGTTTGGATATAACACAGACCTCATGATGGGATCCAAAAAAGGCGGTGGGGATTACAACAAAAAAATAAATAAATAAATAAATAAAATAAAATAACCAAGAATTTATAGCTACGGATTATAACCGTAGCCATAGCCGCAGCCCCTGCTTTTCGATATGTATTGAAGGTCTTTTGATATATCGAAAAAGGTAACTGTCCAACGAGTTTGCTTTAAAAATCCTGCAGTTTTTCCTATAGCTACGGATTATAACCGTAGCCATAACTGTAGTCCTTTCCACTCTATGCACTTTTTAAAAATTATTTTTTTTACATGGAGAACTTTACCCTACCTATATTTTTCTCTAATATATATTTATATAAATATGTATATATAAGCATATAATTTTTATTTTTTTCTCTTTTAATTCATTTCTTTGTCTATTTATTCAACAAGCATATCTATTAAACTAGAATAATTTACTTAACGTACCACATATGATTTTGGGGTAGGAGAAGCTAATTTAGCCAACAAACCTAGTTATTTTCCAAGATTCCATCGGGTCGATGGTCGAAAATCCATTTCATTCACTTCGTGGTCAATTTCAATTACTTTGCGGTCAAACTGGAAATTGAGCGGGGCAAATTAGATATCGAGCGCGGCAAACATGAAATTTAGCAGAGCAAACATTAAATTGAGCGGGGCAAACTAGAAATTGAGTGGGGCAAACATGAAATTGAGCGGGGCCAATGAGAAATTCAGCGGGGTAAACATGAAATTGAGCAAGACAAACTAGAAACTAAGCGGGACAAACATGAATTTCAGTGGGGCAAACATGAAATTGAGCGGAGCAAACATGAAATTGAGCGGGAGCAAACATGAAATTGAGCGGGGCAAACATGAAATTGAGCGGGGTAAACTAGAAATTGAGCGGGGCAAACATGAAATTGAGCGGGACAAACATGAAATTGAGCGGGGCAAATGGTGAGAAACAAAATATATTTGTGTTTTCCCTTCATTAATGTTTAAGAGACCTTATGAACCAGTTAGATGACAAATAAACATGTTAGGCCTAAGAGCACTAGTCTGTCTGGAGCTCAAAACTGACAGGGCAGTACCTAATCCACCATTAGACTTTCTTAACATGTCAGCGCCTCAAATGATCGCGTGTTGTGTGATTGCTTGCCTCCAAGTGCAGAGGTTCGTAAGTAGTATCCCGTGAATACGGGGTCGATCCCACAGGGAGATGAATTGTGAGAAGAAAAAAATCAAACGCAAAATAAACTAAGTAATAAAAATTAATCTGATGATTTGATTTTGGGATTTTTGAATGGATATGTAATTCAATTGAATAAAATAACACCCAAGCTTCAAAGTTCCACACATACGTTAATGTTCCAAAATCATGATGACTTGGATAACACAACTAGGATCTGAACTACATCATCTATGGTCAGCCTAATCGGAAAATAAAACAGTTTAAATATTTTAATAAATGATATAAAAAATTAGAAAATCATGGATTTGTACCATTGACATATATTCTCAAGCGTCAGTGATTTTAAGTATTCAATATCTATAGGATAATGAATACAAAGAAATATAACAGGTTGAGAACCTCTCCTATCTAGGAAATCTGATTGATCTAGGGTAAGCCTATCCATCAATGTAGATCTCATATGATGGAAACATATGGATCTCACAAGAGGATAAAAAACAAAACCTAAATAATAGATAACATGCATACACCATTTTTCTCATCATTAAAACAATCAATCATCATAATCTTAAAGAAGCATTAAACCCATGTGCTACCCTTCTAGCTTGGGATAGAAGGAACTTAGAAAAACATAATAAATTGCAGAAATAAAAAGCAACAAGAAATAAAGAAAGAAAAATGCAAATAGAAAAATCTAAACAAAACAACTTATAAAGCTTTAATAAAACTAAAAACTCTTTAAAAACCCTAAACCTTGCTCTTGAATGCCTTGAATAATGTTTTAGAATGCCCTAGGAAACCCTATTTATAAGTAGGGACCTCCAATTTTCGTACAAATTTGAAAAACCCTAGAAATCGCATCAAATATACATATTTTTTCAAAATAGACTTCTCGCTGCATAGTTCATTTAAAACAGACTTCCTGCTAAGCAGTTTTCCAAAATAAACTTTACAGCTTCATAATATACTTTTTCAGGACGATTTCAGGATTCTTCACTTCAAATCTTCAATTCTCTTCATTCTTCACTTGGTTTTCTTAGATCTTTAGCATGTGAATTCTTCCTTATCTTGGTCTCCTAAGATCAATTCCTTGCTTTGGTAATTCTTGAGCATCAAAATCATGCTTTTAACACCATTTTTCAATCCAAACACTTAAATTCACCTTGCAACACATACATGAGTAAAATAGAATATTAAGCAGATTCATGTTCATAAAACCAAGATATAAATGGGGAAAATTATGCAATATTCGAGTCTCAACACACCCCCCAACCAGCATTTTGCTAGTCCCAAGCAAAATAAGCGAAATAATAATAATAATAATAATAATAATAATAATATAATAATAATTAAAAAAACTAATTTTAGAAACAAAATTAAAACGAAAAAAAAATAATAATAAAAAAAAAATTCTAACTACACCACTTTCGCAGGTAATCTCGATTGCATTTAGCATATGCAGCAAGCCTTTAAACCCCTAGGTTTCCCCTAGTGGACGAGTTATAGTCTCGTGAGGGTTTTCAGAAATGTTACCCACAAACATTGAAAACATGAAAAATAGCTTAACACTCAAAAATTTATACAATTATGCCTCCATTCATCATATGAATTCCAAAACAAAACAATACTTACCCTAAGTCTGAAGTTAGTTAGAATCTCAATTTCCTAATCCATTACATCCTTGAGTTTAGAGACCTAATCAAAATTTAGAATAGTTACGATCCAATATCCTTAGGTGCTCGTGACACTAGTCTAACTTTGAAAAATATGTATGTTCTCTATCCTAACTCCTTTCAATCATTCCAAGAGTATGAAATCTCTAGTTATCTCATTTTTTCATGTCATTTCTTCTTTTATCATCATATCCTCATTATTATAGACCACCCTTAGATGAAGATTCCCACCGGGTTTGCTTCATAACCTAAGGTATCGTACTTGTAATGGTAACAGTAATGGCTACTTAGGTATCCTTACTCCGGATTACTGACACGATTGTTATGGTCATTGCATTCATGCTCTATAATAAAATTTTCTTTTTTCATCGCTCTTTTTTTTTTTTTTTCAATATTCTATCTTTTAAGTATATATCAATGATACTAGTTCATTCAACCTTATTTGAATCAAAAGTTGTTATTCTAGTTCACATATCATATTCCTCACTTAGTTAGCTAGGGTGTATTGTGAATTCAGTACATCAAATTATAACTCATTTTAAACTAGTGATTAGATAATTGAACTCAAGTATATAATTTTCAGTTATCAGAATTCTGACTACTATCAACCTAGAATAAATATTAACTTTGTCTTTGGAATTCACACAATATCATGTTCACATAAAAATATTATTTTAAAAATGTTGAATTTTTTTTTTTTTTTCATAAACCTAAAAAATAAAATTAAACCTAAAAATAATAAAATAAACTGAAAAAAAAAAAAAAATCACATGGATGACCATCCACACCCCCAACCTAAAATCTACATTGTCCCCAATGTAATGATAATATAATGCAGAGAACAATAAAAATAAAAGAAAGGGTGGATAGTACCTGCCATGAAAAACTCACCTGCTAGGTGACACTAAAAAAAATGAATAGGATACAAATTCTAAACAAATGCTCCATCAGACTAGGAGCATCAATCTGAATATTCTGGCTCATGAAGAGGGAAGGACTCCTCTCCCAAATGAAAGTTTTCCACATAAGGCTTCAATCTCTGCCCATTAACCTTGTACACATTGCCATTACGTGGATTCTCAATTTCAACAGCCCCATGAGTATAAACATTCTTCACAATGAAAGGGCCTGTCCATTTTGATCTTAACTTTCCCGGAAAAAACTGGAGACGGGAAGTGTACAATAGGACCTTTTGCTGAGGTTCAAAATTCTTCCTCAAAATATTTTTGTCATGAAAAGCTTTGGTCCTCTCTTTGTAGATTTTAGAATTTTCATAGGAGTCTCTCCTCAGCTCTTCTAATTCATTCAACTCTAATTTCCTTTGTCCACTTGCTTGATCCATATCAAAGTTTAATTTCTTTATTGCCCAGTAGGCTCTATGTTCCAATTCCACAGGCAAGTGGCAAGCCTTCCCATACACCAATCTGTATGGAGACATTCCAATCAGGGTCTTATAAGCAGTCCTATAAGCCCATAAAGCGTCGGATAGTCTGAGGGACCAATCCTTCCTATCTGGCCTTATAGTTTTCTCTAAAATGTGTTTGATTTCCCGATTAGAAATCTCAGCTTGCCCACTCGTTTGTGGGTGGTATGGGGTACTCACTTTATGCTTGATGCCATATTTCTTCATCAAAGCCTCAAATGTCCTATTGCAAAAGTGAGACCCACCATCACTAATGATGGCCTTTGGAGTTCCAAATCTAGAAAAAATATTTTCCTTGAGGAATCGTATGACCACTTTGTTGTCATTGGTCCTACTTGGAACTGCCTCAATCCACTTTGAAACATAGTCCACACCAACCAATATATAAAGAAATCCAAAAGAAGATGGAAATGGGCCCATAAAATCAATACCCCAACAAAAAATCTCCAATGGCAAAATTGGGGATAAAGGCATCATGTTGCGCCGAGACACTCTTCCCAACCTTTGACATCTATCACAAACAACACAGAAAGCATGAGTGTCTTTAAACATGGTAGCAGTTGCAGGACAGGCTTAAAAAACCACACTGCAGGTTTCAGTGGTTAAAAAAAATGCCACCATGCTTCCATTGGCAAAAAGAAATAACACTCTGAATTTCATCCTCTGGGACACAACGTCTAAAAATTTGATCAGTCCCATATTTATATAAATACGGGTCATCCCAGAAGAAGTTTCTAACCTCGGTTTCAAAACGCTTCCTATCTTGTGACTTCCAATGATATGACATTTTTCCTGTTACAAGATAGTTCACTATATCCGCATACCAAGGTAATTTGGAGATTGCAAATAATTGTTCATCAGGGAAATTGTCCTGGATATACATCTCCTCAGTGGAATCATTTAACACCAATCTGGAAAGGTGATCGGCCACTACGTTTTCTACTCCTTTCTTATCTTTTATCTCTAAGTCAAATTCTTGGAGTAGGAGGATCCATCTCAAAAGTCTCGGCTTTGCATCCTTCTTAGACAGCAAATATTTCAAAGCCGAGTGGTCCGTGAAAATGACTACTTTAGATCCCAACAAGTAGGACCTAAACTTATCCAAAGCAAAAACTACTGCAAGTAACTCTTTTTCAGTTGTTGAGTAGTTCACTTGCGCCGAGTTTAGAGTTCTACTCGCATAGTGAATAACGTAGGGCCGTTTATCTTTCCTTTGGCCCAAAGCAGCCCCTATGGCATAGTCATTTGCATCGCACATTAGTTCAAAAGGAAGTGTCCAATCTGGTGGACGCATGATAGGTGCAGTGGTAAGAGATGATTTAATTATATTAAAGGCATTTGCACACTCATCTGTCCACTTAAATGGAACATCCTTTTGAAGAAGATTAGTCAAGGGTCTAGTAATGACACTAAAGTCCTTGATGAATCTTCTATAAAAACCAGCATGCCCTATAAGTGATCTAATATCTCTAACAGTTCGGGGGATAGGTAAATTAGCTATAATGTCGAGTTTTGAGCGATCTACCTCGATTCCATTTTTGGAGATAACATGGCCCAAAACAATCCCTTTTGAACCATGAAATGACATTTCTCCCAATTTAAGACAAGGTGTTTCTCTTCACACCTAGACAAGACAAGAGATAAATTGTTGAGGCATTCCTCAAAACTACTCCCAAATACAGAGAAGTCGTCCATGAAAACCTCAAGAAACTTCCCAACCATATTTGAAAAAATACTTAACATACACCGTTGGAAAGTTGCTGGAGCGTTACACAATCCAAATGGCATCCGTTTGAAAGCAAATGTGCCAAATGGACAAGTGAACGTGGTTTTCTCTTGGTCTTCCAGGGCTATCTCTATTTGGTTATATCCGGAATATCCATCAAGAAAACTATAAAAAGAGTGACCTGCTACCCTCTCTAAAACTTGATCAATGAATGGTAGAGGGAAATGATCCTTCTTTGTGACCTGGTTCAATTTTCTATAGTCAATGCAAACACGCCAACCAGTGGTGACACGTGTTGGTATGAGTTCATTATTAGAATTTTGCACAATAGTTATTCCGGATTTCTTTGGGACTACTTGAGTTGGACTCACCCAAACACTATCGGATATTGGGTAGATGATTCCCACATCCAATAATTTGATCACCTCATTTTTTACAACTTCCATCATGTTTGGATTGAGACGCCTTTGAGGTTGTCTAATTGGTTTGGCGTCCTCATCGAGGTGTATCCGATGGGTGCATATGGAAGGGCTTATACCCTTGATGTCAGAAATGGCCCAACCCAAGGCTCCTTTGTGGTCCCTTAGAACATTCAACAATTTAATCTCTTGATCCTTGTCTAAAAATGAAGAGATCACCACAGGATAAGTTTTATTTTCACCTAAGTATACATACTTAAGCTCATTTGGTAGTGGTTTTAAATCAAACTTTGGAACATTGGTTGGTGATGGTAGAGGTCGCGAGTCCTCTATAGATAGGATTTGAGTGCGCGGTCTCCATTGGTACATACCAATGTCCTGAGTGGTAGTGCTCTCATTATCATCACAAATTTCAGCAAGCACTTTTTCTAAATCAGAATTTTTCAAGTCCCCAAAGACTTGAATCAATTCCTCAGTCAGACTAGGTTCCAATTCCTCTTCTTCTGTCAAGCAGTCCATGAAATTCAGCTCATGGATATCATTATTATTAATGGGCTGCTTACATAGATTGAAAATATTTAGCTCTAGAGTCATGTTACCAAAAGACAAGTTCATCATTCCATTCCTGCAATTTATGATTGCATTTGAAGTTGCTAGGAATGGGCGGCCTAAAATGATGGGAACTTGAGCGCTAGCATTTACACATGGTTCAGTGTCTAGTACAATAAAATCCACGGGGAAGTAGAATTTCTCCACTTGGACTAACACGTCCTCTAAAATTCCCTTGGTACCTTAATGGAGCGGTCAGCGAGTTGGAGTGTAATCGTGGTTGGTTTAAGCTCGCCTAACCCCATTTGTTTGTAAACCGAATAAGGTACTAAGTTGACACTTGCACCCAAATCTAGCAAAGCATGCTCAATTTGGAAATTCCCAATAATACAAGGAATAGTGGGACTTCCCGGGTCTTTGTATTTGGGTACAACCCTTTGTTGAATGATAGCGCTCACTTTCTCAGTAAGGAAGGCCTTTTTGTGCACATTTAATTTCCTCTTTACAGTGCACAAGTCCTTGAGATATTTAGCATATGATGGAATTTGTCTAATGGCATCAAGTAGAGGAATATTGACAGTAACCTTTTGGAGCACATCCAACACCTCTTGATATTTCATGGGGACAGTTGGATTCCGAAGTCTAGATGGGAATGGAACTGGAGGCTCATATGACTTAGTCTCTTTATCCTTTTGTTGTTGCGGCTTTTGAACTATAGCTGGTTCATCATTTTCTTGAGACAGTGGCTCATCCTCCGGTATTTCTACCGGTTGCATTATCTATTATCGATCTCTTTTCCACTTCTCAAGGTAATGATGGCCTTAGCTTGTTCATGATGTAACTCATTTGGATTTGAGTCTCCAATGAAATGTGTATTTCTAGGGTTTGGCACAGGTTGAGAAGGAAGGTGCCTTTTCCCTAGCATTTAGTTGAGTCTCAATCCTAGCCACAGCTGTCTTTAATTCCTGATTTGATTGGATTAGAGACTGATTCATTTGAGCTTGAGAGTTCATGAATGCGGTCAATGCATCCTCCACAGATGATCGCTTTGGCGGGGGCACATATGGTGCATTGTTAGGTGCCCCAAAGAAGTTATTTTGTGGAGGCATTTGAGGTGCATTGGGCGCATTAATTTGTGGTCCATTCCTCCAACTAAGATTAGGATGGTTACGCCAATTTGGATTATACGTGTTTCCCATTGGTTGCATAACTGACCTTTGGTAGTTATTTATAGCATTTGCTTGATCATGCTCATGCGTGATATTTTGTACAACTGAGATCATTGGACAATCCTTTGTGTCATGATCTATACCACCACAAATGCTACAAAAATTACCTAAGGAAGTGTTTGCTTTAACCATATCAACCTTCCTAATTTCTAAGGCTTCGACCTTTCTAGCTAATGCAGCAAATTTTGCATTAAGGTTGTCTTCCTCTCTTAGGACGTACATCCTTATTTTCTCTCTAGGAATGGGTCTAGTTTGGTCTGGTTTAGCAGAGATATCCCATGTCTGTGAACTCTCTGCTAACATGTATAGAAAATTCCAAGCCTCATTATGATCTTTGTTAAGGAAGGTTCCACCACACATCATCTCTATGAACTGACGGGTATCCATGGTGAGCCCCTTTCAGAACGCATCAATCACGTACCATGGTTCATAACCATGATGTGGACAAGTAAGTAGAAGGTCTTTGAAGCGCTCCCAAGATTGAAAAAACCGTTCATTCCCCTTTTGGGAGAATGACATGATTTCTTGTTTTAGTGCATTTGTTTTGTGCTCGGGAAAGAACTTTTTCAAAAGCTCTCTACTTAAGGCTTGCCATGTAGCAATGGTATTAGGTCTTAGAGAGTTAAGTCATGCTTTGGCCCGATCCTTTAGAGAAAATGAGAATAACCTAAGCTTAAGTGTATCCCTATTGCCATTGTTTACTTGTAATGTTGCAATTACTTCCTCAAAGTCCTTGAGTTGCAAGTAGGGGCTTTCAGAATCCAAGCCATGAATTTAGGAATCAATTGAATTACACCTGGTTTAAAATCAATGTTCCCTGTGTGAGCAGGGAACACTATGCAAGATGGTAAAGTTGATCTCTCAGGGTGTAAATGTTCACGTAAAGTCCGTGGTTGGTTTAACACATTCCTATAACTTCATTTTCATCCTCAAGAGGAGGATAAATTGATTTTCTCTATTTTGATTTATAGTTGGATCTGGCAGATTTGGATTATCAACTGGGTCTGCATGGAATCCAAGTGATGTTGAGTGCCTCTTCTAAGTGAATGAATAAGGCCTGGAACTAGTCCCCCTTCAGAGGAGAGTCGATTGTTTTGATCCCTACTCCAACGGGACATAAACCATCCACCACACAACAAATACCACTAATAAACTAGCAAGTATGATACTTAAAATAAAATAAAAACTTAAATCAACAACCCAGGCGGCAGGGCCGACCGTGAGGGTCAGTCCACAAAGCAAAAAAATAAATCAACAACCAGGCGGCAAGGCCGACCATGAGGGTTCAGTCCACAAAGCAAAAATAAAAAAAAAAAAAATCAACAACCCAGGCGGCAGGGCCGACCATGAGGGTTCAGTCCACAAAGCAAAAAAAAAAAAAAAAAATCAACAACCCAGGCGGCAGGGCCGACCATGAGGGTTCAGTCCACAAAGCAAAAAAATAAATAAATAAACAAATAAATAAAATAAAAGTAAAACTAATGCAGAAATTAAACTATGCTAATCTGGAAAATAGATTCAGGGGATGATCTTTATGATCAAACAGCAACTGTAGGACAACCATAGCACTTGGGTGATGAAATCCCAAGCAGGGCAACCTTATGTCACAGTTAGTGCTTGAAAGACCCAACTGAATTTATTTTCAAAGAAAAAATAAAATAAAATCTACAGAAAATTTGGAGGGTTTAGAAGAGAACTTACCTTAGGAAAAAAAACTTACCTTAGCTATCTTGCACAGATCTGATCTCTTTAAGTTTCTCCCCGGCAACGGCGCCAAAAACTTGATTGCTTGCCTCCAAGTGCAGAGGTTCGTAAGTAGTATCCCGTGAATACGGGGTCGATCCCACAGGGAGATGAATTGTGAGAAGAAAAAAATCAAACGTAAAATAAACTAAGTAATAAAAATTAATCTGATGATTTGATTTTGGGATTTTTGAATGGATGTAATTCAATTGAATAAAATAACACCCAAGCTTCAAAGTTCCACACATACGTTAATGTTCCAAAATCATGATGACTTGGATAACACAACTAGGATCTGATCACTATGGTCAGCCTAATCGGAAAATAAAACAGTTTAAATATTTTAATAAATGATATAAAAAATTAGAAAATCATGGATTTGTACCATTGACATATATTCTCAAGCGTCAGTGATTTTAAGTATTCAATATCTATAGGATAATGAATACAAAGAAATATAACAGGTTGAGAACCTCTCCTATCTAGGAAATCTGATTGATCTAGGGTAAGCCTATCCATCAATGTGGATCTCATATGATGGAAACATATGGATCTCACAAGAGGATAAAAAACAAAACCTAAATAATAGATAACATGCATACACCATTTTTCTCATCATTAAAACAATCAATCATCATAATCTTAAAGAAACATTAAACCCATGTGCTTCCCTTCTAGCTTGGGATAGAAGAAACTTAGAAAAACATAATTAAATTGCAGAAATAAAAGCAACAAGAAATAAAGAAAGAAAAATGCAAATAGAAAAATCTAAACAAAACAACTTATAAAGCTTTAATAAAACTAAAAACTCTTTAAAAACCCTAAACCTTGCTCTTGAATGCCTTGAATAATTTTTAGAATGCCCTAGGAAGCCCTATTTATAAGTAGGGACCTCCAATTTTCGTACAAATTTGAAAAACCCTAGAAATCGCATCAAATATACATATTTTTTCAAAAGACTTCTCTGCATAGTTCGTTTAAAACAGACTTCCTGCTAAGCAGTTTTCCAAAATAAACTTTACAGCTTCATAATATACTTTTTCAGGACGATTTCAGGATTCTTCACTTCAAATCTTTGATTCTCTTCATTCTTCACTTGGTTTTCTTAGATCTTTAGCATGTGAATTCTTCAATCTTGGTCTCCTAAGATCAATTCCTTGCTTTGGTAATTCTTGAGCATCAAAATCATGCTTTTAACACCATTTTTCAATCCAAACACTTAAATTCACCTTGCAACACATACATGAGTAAAATAGAATATTAAGCAGATTCATGTTCATAAAACCAAGATATAAATGGGGAAAATTATGCAATATTCGAGTCTCAACATTGTGCCGGAGAGGGAAGCTGATTGGCTGGTGTGCAACTCCTGTAAATACGTGTCGTTGGAAGAAGAGCACTGACGCTCCTCGATCTCCAAGTTGTACGAACGGTTCAAAGGAGATCAAAGTTACATAGCCACATAGTGATGTATTTATTATATCTAGATTATTTTAGAGCATTATCCAAAAAACTGAATCATATCCAAAGATCATCTGGATCACATCATAAATAGTAGCAACAATAATGATTTTCACCGTTAAACAATTTGTAGGGCTCACCGTAATGCTTATTTTACATCCAATCTTTTCATAAGGTCACAAACACTTGAATGAAGAGTAAAAACAAATTTCATATTGATCCAAAACTTCTGTGAGCCCAAAAAGGGTTTCAATGGTAGACGTTCAATCATCTACTGGTTTTTGTAGTGTGGTCCACTTAATAGTTAGATCTGCCTTATTTTTCATCTCAAGCCTTAAGACAAGCTCCCCAAATGGATGTATGATCTGGATATAACATATACCCCGTGATAAGACACATAACTCTCTCCCATAGCCACTCCCCTATATAAAATGCATTTGGTCCCTAACACAGACCTTATGTTTGCCCCGCTCAATTTCTCGTTGGCCCCGCTCAATTTCATGTTTGCCCCGCTCAATTTCATGTTTGCCCCGCTAAATTTCTAGTTTGCCCCTCTCAATTTCATGTTTGCCCCGCTCAATTTCATGCTTGCCCCGCTAAATTTCTAGTTTGCCCCGCTCAATTTCTAGTTTGCCCCGCTGAATTTCATGTTTGCTCCGCTCAATTTCTCGTTAGCCCCGCTGAATTTCATGTTTGCCCCGTTGAATTTCTAGTTTGCCTCGCTCAATTTCATGCTTGCCCCGCTCAATTTTTAGTTTACCCTGTTCAATTTCATGTTTGCCCCACTCAATTTCTAGTTTGCCCTGCTCAATTTCACATTTGCCCTGCTCAATTTCACATTTGCCCCGTTCAATTTTCAGTTTGCCCCGCTCAATCTCTAGTTTGCCCTGCTCAATTTTCAGTTTGCCCCGCTCAATTTCATGTTTGCCCCGTTCAATTTTCAGTTTGCCCCGTTCAATTTCATGTTTGCCCCGTTCAATTTCATGTTTGCCCCGCTTAATTTTCAGTTTGCCCCATTCAATTTGATGTTTGCCCCGCTCAATTTCATGTTTGCCCGCTGAATTTCTAATTTGCCCTGCTCAATTTTTATGGTCGCCCCGCTCAAAGGATATCAAAGTTACATGGGCGCCACAATTATGTATTTATTATATCCACAACGTTCATCCATATTTCGAGATCATTTGGGAGCATTATATATATATAAAAAAGAATCATATCCAAAGATCAACTGGACCACACCACAAAGAGCAGCGGGAAAATTGATTTTCACCGTTAAAAATTTTGTAGGGCCCACCATAACATATATTTTCCATCCAATATATTCATAAGGTCACAAAGACAATGAAGAGGAAAAACAAATTTCATAATGATCCAAAACTTATTTGACCCCTAAAAGGGTTTTAATATTAGACTCTCAATCCTCCACTGCCTGTAGACACTGAAAAATCGGCGTCCACTTTGTTGTGAAAAATGTGTTGTTGTGGTGGTGATGCTGGGGGTGATTAAGCTGATTTGTGACTGTTGGAGTCGCCACTAGCCAATATTACTTAGAATCTCGCGGTCGGTTAGAACCCACGGAATACGTAAGGTTGGAGAAATCCAAAGATTCTCCTACCTTAAATTGACTCCTGGTCTACGATCTGGGATTCTGGGTAAGGGACCTCGGTTACAAAGAGGGAAGGTGTTAGGCACCCTCTCTGCCCGTACAAGTGTACGGTCTCGACTTAGTGTGATAAAATAATCTCAAGGGATGATGATGATGCTACGGTCATGATGGGACTAGTCACACGTGAATTTCTGATGTAGCAAGATCCGAGATTTCTGCAGACTATAGAGCATACGTCCGACAATGTGTCTAGAGGGCAGATATGATGATGCTTATGCAAAGATATAAGAAAAGTGGACTAGATCACTAGGAATTTCTGATGTGACAGGATCCGATGTACGACAAGTCACAGAGCATACGTCCGCTAGAGATCTAGAGAAGCAGGAGGATTAAGAAGAGAGTAGATGTCATGATGAATGCTTGTAGGGTAATGGATCTTTGGCTTGATTCTTGAATAGGCTAGGATGCAGATTGAACCATGATCATTCTGGACTAAGCTTATGGGTTGGAAGGGTTAAGGTGAAGGCTGGGAAGTGGCTGAAAAATTTGGGCTTGAAGGTTTGGGAGCTCCTCCCCTTCCTTCACTCTTTCTCTCTCACTCTCTCTCCCCTTCTCTTCCTCTCTTTTTCTCTCACTCTTTCTCTCTCACTCTCTCTTTCTCTCTCTCTCCCTCCCTTGGTGGCTTCTTGGTGAAAATGAAAGGGGAGAGGGCTATTTATAGCCCTTTCCAATGGTTTTTTGGTAAATAAAGGACAAGAGGGGGGTAAATGCTGATGTGGCACATGGTGATTGGTGGAGAGGAGAGAGATGCCACGTGGCGTGCTCTCATTGGCTAAAGGGGCTGGTAAAACAGTAAATAGTGAGGATGAGGAGGGTGAATGTATGGAAGAGTTGACTTTGGATGATCGTACCTTGCTTGTTGCCATTCGCTTTCCTCGACTTCACTTTCCAGCAGTATCCGCAGCGAGGGGATTTCAATTTCGACTGGTAGTATTGCTTCCATTCCGTAAACGAGCTCATATGGAGTTGCGCCTATGATGTCGAGTTCCCATACAGAGAAGGGCCATGGTGCCGTCAAGTTGTAGAGTTCGGAGGTAGGCGCATGTATCTAGTTTGCGTGCTCCTGACACTTGAAGCATCTCCTGACGTGCTTGCAGCAATCTGTCTCCATTGTAAGCCAGTAGTAGCCGAGTCGTAGGATCTTCTTTGCCATCATGTGTCCATTCATATGCGGGCCGCATAGTCCTTCGTGGATTTCTGACATGATCTGCGCTGCCTCTGTCTCGTCCACACAGTGGAGAAGGACTTGGTTGAAGGATCGCTTGTAGAGGATACCCCCAATGATCACGAACTGAGCTGCTAACCTTTGTATTGTGCGGCGATCAGTCAGAACTGCTCCTTCTGGGTATTTCTGATGTTCGAGGTATTCTTTGATGTCTGTGTACCATGGCTGATCATTTGGGGCAGGCTCAGCTTCTTCGATTTGCAGGCAGAATGCAGGTTCCTCTTGGAGTTCGACAGTGAGTTTCCATTCAGCAACTCCTTTTGGGATTTCCAACATTGAAGCGAGAGTAGCTAGAGCATCCGCAAACTGATTCTTGACCCGCGGCATGTAAGAGAATGTGATCTCCTCGAACTCCTCGATCAAATTTTCCAGATAGACATGATAAGGAATCAGCTTCTCATCCTTGGTCTTCCAATCGCCATTTATCTGATTGATGATGAGTTGTGAATCTCCGAAGACTCGTAACTTCTTTACGTTGAGGATGATGGCTTCTCTTAAACCGGCGATGCATGCCTCATATTCTGCTACATTGTTGGTGCACTGGAATGCTAGTCTTCTGGATATAGGAACTGGGACGTCTTCGGGGGAGTAGAGTATGGTGCCTACTCCACTCCCCTTCGAGTTTGCAGCTCCGTCGAAGAAGAGTGTCCACTCTCCTGCCTTTCTTTCCTCTTCTTCCTCAATCTGGAGGATGTCCTCGTCAGGGAAGAAGGTCTTCAGAGGTTGGTAGTTGGGCAGGGAGTGTGCTGCTAAATGATCGGCCAGTGCTTGCCCCTTGATTGCCTTCTGAGTGACATATGTGATGTCAAACTCAGAAAGCAGTAACTGCCATTTTGCGATTCTGCCCGTCAATGCCAGTTTTTCGAATAAGTACTTCAACGGGTCCATGCGAGCGAGCAAAAGTATCGGGTGAGCGATCATATACTGCCTTAGCCGTTGTGTTGCCCAGACTAGGGCGAGGCATGTCTTTTCTAGGCTGGAATATTTGGCTTCGTAGCTTGTAAACCGTCGGCTTAGATAGTAGATCGCTTGCTCCTTTCTTCCCGTATCGTCGTATTGGCCGAGGATGCATCCGATTGCTTCCGCTGCGACAGAGATATACAGCAGAAGTGGCCTTCCCGGAGTAGGCGGCACGAGCACTGGAGGATTTAGCAAGTATCTTTTGATTTTATTGAAGGCCGTTTGGCAGTCGTCATTCCATTCTTTTGGAGAGTTCTTTCGTAACAGCTTGAATATGGGTTCGCAGACCGGAGTGAGTTGTGCGATGAATCTGCTGATATATTGGATTCGCCCGAGGAAGCCCCGAATTTCTTTCTCAGTCTTAGGCGGTAGCATCTCGATGCTGGCTTTGGTTTTGGTCTCATCCACCCTGATACCGTCTTCGCTAACAATGAAGCCTAAAAGCTTGCCTCCGGTTGCACCGAAGACACATAGTGTCATTCGATCGTGCGAGACTTGACAATCATGTCATCCACATAAACTTCCATTTCCTTGTTTATCATGTCATGGAACAAGGCAGTCATGGCTCGCTGATATGTAGCTCCTGCATTTTTCAATCCAAAAGGCATGACCCGATAGCAGAAAGTTCCCCATGGCGTGATGAAGGAAGTCTTCTCACGGTCTTCGACGGCCATCTTGATCTGATTGTAACCGGAGAAACCGTCCATGAAGGAGAAAATCTTGTGTCCAGCAGTATTATCTACCAGTGTGTCGATATGAGGCAGAGGGAAGTCATCTTTAGGACTTGCTTTGTTGAGGTCCCTAAAGTCGATGCACATTCTAACTTTTCCATCTTTTTTCGGAACTGGTACGATATTTTGCGAGCCATTCCGGGTAGTTGGAGACTACCAGAAATCCCGCGTTGTATTTCTTGATGACTTCATCACGGATTTTTAGGGTCCATTCTGGCTTCATCCTTCGCAGCTTTTGCTTAACAGGGTTCATTTCTGGCTTTGTTGGCAGATGATGCACCACTAAGTCTTCATCGAGCCCTGGCATGTCCTCGTAAGAGAAGACAAAGTTGGACAACCTCGGTTTCAGAAACTCCATCATCTTCTGCTTGTATTCTGGGGGAAGCGATTTCCCGATACGCACTTCCCTGGGGGATTCCACCGACCCTAAGTTCACAATTTCGAAGTCGTCTGCCACAACATTGGCCTTTGTTTCGAATTTTTCAAGGGAATCCTCGAATTCAAGAGCGGTATCATCATTTCCCACATCCGGGGCTTCATCCAAACCCATGAGTTCGAAGTCCAATTCTAGATCGAAATCATATGAGTCGACTTCAAACTCGAGCTTGTCATGAGAAGTGTTTGGCACAGTGATTTTTGAAAAATTTTCTATTGTTTTTGAATTTTGGAAATTTTTTGATGTTTTGTGATTTTGAGGAATATGTGATGTTTTTGTATTTGAAAGATTTTTTGATGTTTTGTGATTTTGAGGAATATGTGATGTTTTTGTATTTTTGAAGATATATGATGTTTTTGTGTTTGAAAGATTTTTTGATTTTTTTGTGTTGCCAAGATATCCTGAACAGGACGGTGTTGCAAACCATGGTTGGTCTTGTCCTGGTTCGGGATACCAATTGCTATTTACATTGGCATTTTTTTTTTTTTAAAAGGCCGGTGCTAGCGAATGGTTCGCTAGCTGATTCGATTGTTAGGGGGATGGCTGACCATCCAGACTCTTTTCCCCTTTCGATCTTGCTGATCTGCCCTGTCTGTTCCTGTGGGTCACCTGTCTCGATAACCATGATGTCTACTGGGCTGGGCTCAGAGTCAGAATCTGATTCGACCTCTGTGCCCAGGAGTTGAAATTCCTCTTGTTCCTCGGATTCCTGGGACGGAATTTGGATATCCGTCCAATCTAGAGCAAGCCACTTACCTTTGTCAACCCAATGGATGGGTTACTTTTGCCCTGTGTTCCCTTGAATGGGTGTCTCCCTGTTCTGGCCTACATTGCCTGCAAAGGACATTCCCAGTTTTGGGTCACTTGCGGATGGACCTGCCTCCATGCCCCTAGCCTCATGCGGTGGATTTGGGGGTTCTGCCCCTAGCCTTGTGTGTTTCTCTGATGTCCTTAGGATCCGATCCCACCTTATTGGTGGCCAGATAGACTCCTGCCTAGTCTGTTTTGCGAGTCTAAGTGTTTGGAATTGGTCCTCAAGAGATACCATGTTGTCCTCATAAATTGTCCCAGCTTTGACAAACTCGATGGATGTGCATTTAAACAGTTGACCCCTTTTTGGCTTTTCAGCCTGATCTTCCGATGTCGGCTGATATCCCAGTCCCTGTCTCTGTACATTGGCATGTGCTGGTTTCACTACCATATCTTTTTCATGGAACTTGGTACGGTAATTTAAGACCAATCGCTCAGCGGGGGGAATGACATATTCAGCAGCTAGAGGGCGAGGGTTAACGATCGCATTCACTTTTTCGAATTCAAAACTGTGATATGGAATGTCGCCTTCTGTATGCTGAATGTCAATCACTGGAATGTCAGCTTCTAGGATACTGACCGTCACCGGGAGGATGGTTTCTGGCTCAGCCAGTATTGAAATGATTCGATTTTCCGAAGGGAATTTAACCCTTTGGTGGAGGGTAGATGGGATGGCTCCAATAGCATGGAGCCATGGCCGTCCCAAGAGAAGGTTAAATGAGGCAGGGATATCGATGACCTGGAATGTGACAAGGGTCACGTCTGGTCCAATTTGTAATTCTAGGTCGATTTTCGCCTCTACTTGCCTTCGGGAATTATCGAAGGCTCTGACACTCATGGTACTGGGTCTGAAAGAAGACGGTTCTATCCCTAACCGTTCAACAGTTCTCAAAGGGCAAACGTTGAGACTGGATCCATTATCAATGAGCACAAGTGGGATCTTGAAATTCTTGTGGTGGGCCACTATGTTTAGTGAGCGCCTGTGCTCACGACCCTCAGGTGGTAGCTCATCATCAGAGAAGGTGATGGCTTGTGGTGCGAGAAGTTGGCCAATCATGCTTGCCACCATTTCGGGAGGTACGTCAGGAGAGATATTGTTCACTCCCCAAGTATAGGGTTGTGATGTAGTAATAACTCGGTAAGATCGAGGTCGAATCCACAGGGACTGGTCGTCACAATTCAAATTTACGATTCTCCTTAACTAATTCAACAAATAAAGGATCAAATTGCTAACACAAATTTATGGAAAATAACTATTAAGAATAGGGAAGAAAATTTAATCAGAGAAAGAGCACTAGGACTTTCGAATCCACCCCTAATTATCCTAACCTTGTTTTGTCTGTTAATTCATCTTAAATTAGATTGATCCACTTATCTAGAAAAAGCACAATCTGTGTCCTTAATTGGGCATACAGATTGTCTAATTCCTTTAAGCAATGCCATGAATAACATATCCCATGTCCAAATCGGGCATATGGAATATGCAGTTCAGTAAAGCACCCTGTTTCTTCCTCTACAGGAACCTGTTCATGATCAGATACAAGCACCTAGAGTAAGCATCCAGACCACATCCATCCATAGACTCAAAAGTTAATAGATGGAGAAATATAGAATTTAAACCAATCAAGCACACTAGAGAAAGAAACAACCAATCTGATTAAAGTAAAATCAACATATGAGAACAAAATTATTCGAATTAGGGGCTTCATCTCAGCCCTAGATAAAGAGTTTAGAAATCCATAAATCTAGATAGGAAAATAAAAACATAAGTTTGAAATAACAAAACCATTTTCCTTCTTTTTCTTTCTTTTTTCTCGTTCTTTTTTTCTTACTTTCTTTCCTCCCTTGTTGTAGATCTGGAATTCTCTCCCTTGCTGTAGATCTAGAGCTCCTCCCTGGTTCTCCATCCTTTCCCACGTCCAAAACTCCCCTTTTATAGCTGCTGGATGGCTGGAGTCAGTGGCAGAGTCGTAGAAGGACTCGAAGTGCAATTTTTCGCAGCTGTGATCGGTGGGCCCCACAAAGGCATTTTTTGGAAAATCCACCCCATCCATTGGATTCAGAACGAAATTTTAGTCAAGAATGGGTGGTTTTGAACATCCATTGGCGCGGCCCAGAGAAGAAAACACGAAGAGATCAGTTTTAAACGTTGTAGAGCAGCCCTTTTGTGGCCTCTGTATCATGCACATGTGTACGCATGGGAGTGGAATATCAGCATGGGTTTGTAGTGCTCGCGGCCCTCTACAAGATGGACGGCTCGGATCATCCGGAAAGGTGACGTGTGGGGCCCACTGACGTCCGCAAAAACGGCCAGCGGCCGTTCCTCGCTGACGCGCAAACGCAGGTTCCTTTTCGCTGCGAAAATGGTGGGGCCCACTCCTCTTCTTAAATTAAAAATCCACTCCGTCCATTCGACTCTCAACTGAAAATCGTCCAGAGATGTCCGGTTTCACAGTTTTCTGTGTGGCCCACCAGATTCTTCATTCCACCGTCCAACCGTCAATTGAACGGCTAGATTTTTCTCCGGATGACCATTTGAAATTCGGCCACCTAGGCAATGTTAATGGTCGTCATTTGGACCTGATGAACGGTCCGGATTGATGTTTGGATGGACGTGTAGGGCCCACAACCGAAACCCATCGTCGGACAGCGTTACGCTGTTTACGTCTTCAGCGAGGCTGACGAGCGCGGGTCAGCGCCCGCTGACCGCTGGCGGTCGTTCGGTGCGGTGCGGGAGCGACGTGCTGCATGGTGTACATGCGTCACGTGCGGGGCCCACTGTGATGTTTGGGCGAAATCTGCGCCGTCCATCCTTCTCCTCGTATTATTTCCACCGTCAAAAACCAATTTGAGACAGTTCCAAATATCAGGTGGGCCCCAAATTGAAGATTAATGGGCTGATCTGTCCGTTGAGCTACTTTCTGAGACTTTCAGTAGATGAAATTTAATATGTACGGTTAATTTGCGGCCCCATCACATGTATGAAGTTTCGAGTTGATCGGATGGCGAGAACCATGTGATCTTACATTTTGCACCAATTTCAGGCCCCTTTGGCTTGCTTTCCTCAGATCCCAGGCGTGTAAATTCTTCAATATTGGTCCTCTGAGGTTCATCCTGTGCTTCGGTGGCTTTGGATCATCAAATCCATGCTTTTAATCCTCTTTTCAGTCCAACGCTCATTATTACATCCTGCAACAAAAATACAATTAAAATATGATGTTTAGGCATTATCATGTACGTATAATATGTAATGATCGGGGTCTGATATGCAATATTTGACCCTCAACAGATATGGGCATCATTCAAGGTCTTCGCAAAGATTTCTCGATGCGACCTTGACGTGCATAGGAGTTCCCAGATAGATATTTGTGCGGGGATGGTTTTGAGTTGGGCTGCTATGTCATAAGCAGCGTCAGTTTTGCTAGTGGTTCCTGACGAAACTCTCCGAGTTTCTTTTAGGTTCTGACTATCTCTCCTGAGGTATTGCCATGGGACTGCCTTCGGGTTATAGGAAGGAACCGCTCTTCCTTCCAAGTATACCAATGGTTCTTGAGGCTGAGGGGTTATTACTGGAACAGTTTGTGGTAGACTCAGTGATATCTCTTGAGGTGCCACCAAGTTCTGATTAGTTGTGGCCATGGATTTTTCTTCTTTCCTTTGATGTGGGGGAGGGAACCTCTGGGCGTGTGCCAGTTGGTGAGGCATCAGGAATTGCGGGGCTTGAACTGAGGGTGCCCCTTGCAAGGTTGGCAGGGTTAGGTCAGGGAGACCTATCGGGAGAATGACAGGTTCAGAATTCAACCCTTTTGGATATGGAGTTGAGTGTGTCCCTTGAAGGGCGAGGTTCTGAGGGTATGACCTGTTGGGTGCTGCTTCCAAAGTTACGAGAGACTGAAATGTTGGCGCTGCTTCAAGAAATATGAGAGGTTGAGTAGCCGATGCTGCTTCAAGGGACACTTGTGGCCTAGGCGATGGTGCTTGCTGGTGTCCCCATGTCCGATTGGCTGTGTCGGGCATGATTGCTTGGATGGAATGATGCGGATAAGCATGTGTGGGTTGACCTCCTTCAATGTGATTGATGGTAGAGGTGCTGGATGTGCTTGGTCCTGCCTGATGCGAGGGCAGAGGATTTTGGAGAATGTTGTCTTGA
Organism: Magnolia officinalis; assembly: GCA_021015155.1. Lineage (NCBI taxonomy): Eukaryota > Viridiplantae > Streptophyta > Magnoliopsida > Magnoliales > Magnoliaceae > Magnolia > Magnolia officinalis. Next base: position 4,998,207 of record JAJHSJ010000004.1, on the reverse strand, counting down.
ACTGTATTGCTGGCCTGTGGGGTGATCGCAATCTTCTGGCTTTCGATCAAATCTTGGACCGCATGTTTCAAAGCGAAGCAGCGATCCGTTAGATGACCGGGAGCCTGATGATATGCACAGTACTGATTTTCATTGTAACCGGGAGGCAAGGGATTAGGTGGAAGTCGAGGCTGAAGGGGTGTCAACAGTTGCTTTTGCATGAGCATTGTTAGCACTTGGCTGTATGATTGTGCTAACGGAGTGAACTTCCTCCCTAACATTCCTTGCTTGTATGGTCCTTGCGCATTTCCCCTAAGCTGTTGTGATTGCTGTTGAGATGACTGTGCCTGATATCCTTGTTGGGTTTGCTGGGGTTGGTACTGCCTATTCTGTTGTGGCTGGTACTGCCTGTCCTGCCGTGGCTCTGGTTGTGGAGCATACTGGTTGCCTTGAGTGTTAGCGATGATGTTGTTAACTTCAGTAGTACGCTGTATGGGAGCAGCGCTGTTTCCATTCCCATATCCAACAGGTTTCCCCTCGACTTTGTTTCTTTTGATTGAGGGGTCTGATGTGGCCATGGGGAGATGGATCCAGCTCTGATCCCAGCTTCTACTTGTTCTCCGGCTCGGATGAGTTGGGAGAAGTTTACGTACGGATACGAGATCAGATCCTGAAATGCTGGGATGTGCTGAATGCACAATCATGGATATCTGCTCCTCGTCATCGGTGGGGTTTCTCATTCGAGCTGCCATACGCTCGCCATCGTCCTACGTATGTTGATAAAGATTCATCACTTTTTGCCTCAGGGCAACCAAGTCGGCTCTCCTTGGAGCCATGTTCAGGTTGTATGAGAACCTGTCAATGAATGCTTGGGAAAGCTTTTCCCAAGTTCTGATTTGGTGGCTATCTAGTGAGGTGTACCAATCCAAAGCGTCACCCTTAAGGGATTTCTGGAAAAGTCTTATCAAAGCTCCATCATTCCCTGCTATCGCATTGAGCTCCCCACAAAAGGCTTTTAAATGTGCTGTGGGGCACCCACTACCGTCATACCTTTTGAACTTTGGTACTTCGAAATTTGGAGGTACTCGGGCGTCTGGGAAGGGACAGAGGTCCCTGAACTTAGTGGATGGGTGATCCACTCCTTGTTGTCTTTGAAGCTGGTTTTGCATAATTTGTAATTGCTCTCGTAACTCCTCAATCTCTGACTTACTTTGCTGTGGGTATCTTGCCCCTTGTTGTAGGGCTTGTGCTGCTTCTTCTTCATATGGATCCAGAATGGGGGTTTGATGAAAAAAAGGTGGACTCCCGGTGGCGGGAGGTAGCTGGAATTGAACACCACTCCCTTTCGGAGGAGGGTGGGATGTTCGGAATGGCTCCCACCTGGGGTGTCTGCCAATTCCGGAGGTTTACTCCCGTTAGGGGGAGTGAGCTGGACTCGAAACTGGCCCCCTTCATGGGCATCCGTCAGTTCTTGTCTGTGATTTGCATGTGCTGTAACCGGATTGTTGTGATGTGTTGAGTAGAGATGTGGGGGAGGGTTGCTCCCGATTGCTTGCTGTTGTTGATCTTGTGTTGATTCTTCTAGGAGAGAGAGCACAGGATTTGCCGGAGGAATGAGAGAGAAGGCAAAAGGAGTCTGAGGGAGTGAGCTGTTCTGCACACTAGGCTGGGTCATCTGCGTGGCACTTGGTACCAGGCGAAGCAGTAGCTCTTGCATTGTTCGAAGTAGTAGCTCTTGTGTAACGACGTTGGCTGACAAATCTGTCGGAGCTATTGGTAAGGGTACGGGCATGGGTGCGGGTGCGGGTGCAGGTGAGGATATTTCAGGAGCTGGTTGGGGTATCGGCTCTTCTTCATAGGTCGCTTGAGAAGTCATGGCTGCACGGGATCGAGTGGTCATGGTTCGGATCTTTGCCTAAGCAAGTGTAAGCCAAAGAGATTTTTTTTTTGTTTTGTATGAATGCGATGATGAATGTCCCTTGAGATTAGTATACTACACGTTGTCGAGTCGGGTCTCAGCTAGTGCATTCTAGACTCTTCCCCAGTGGAGTCGCCATTCTGTAGACACTGAAAAATCGGCGTCCACTTTGTTGTGAAAAATGTGTTGTTGTGGTGGTGATGCTGGGGGTGATTAAGCTGATTTGTGACTGTTGGAGTCGCCACTAGCCAATATTACTCAGAATCCCGCGGTCGGCTAGAACCCACGGAATACGTAAGGTTGGAGAAATCCGAAGATTCTCCTACCTTAAATTGACTCCTGGTCTACGATCTGGGATTCCGGGTAAGGGACCTCGGTTACAAAGAGGGAAGGTGTTAGGCACCATCTCTACCCGTACAAGTGTACGGTCTCGACTTAGTGTGATAAAATAATCTCAAGGGATGATGATGATGTTCTACGGTCATGATGGGACCAGTCACACGTGGATTTCTGATGTAGCAAGATCCGAGATTTCTGCAGACTATAGAGCATACGTCCGACAATGTGTCTAGAGGGCAGATATGATGATGCTTATGCAAAGAGATAAGAAAAGTGGACTAGATCACTAGGAATTTCTGATGTGACAGGATCCGATGTACGACAAGTCACAGAGCATACGTCCGCTAGAGATCTAGAGAAGCAGGAGGATTGAGAAGAGAGTAGATGTCATGATGAATGCTTGTAGGGTGATGGATCTTTGGCATGATTCTTGAATAGGCTAGGATGCAAATTGAACCATGATCATTCTGGACTAAGCTTATGGGTTGGAAGGGTTGAGGTGAAGGCTGGGAAGTGGCTGAAAAATTTGGGCTTGAAGGTTTGGGAGCTCCTCCCCTTCCTTCACTCTTTCTCTCTCACTCTCTCTCCCCTTCTCTTCCTCTCTTTTTCTCTCACTCTTTCTCTCTCTCTCTCTTTCTCTCTCTCTCCCTCCCTTGGTGGCTTCTTGGTGAAAATGAAAGGGGAGAGGGCTATTTATAGCCCTTTCCAATGATTTTTTGGTAAATAAAGGACAAGAGGGGGGTAAATACTGATGTGGCACATGGTGATTGGTGGAGAGGAGAGAGATGCCACGTGGCGTGCTCTCATTGTCTAAAGGGGCTGGTAAAACAATAAATAGTGAGGATGAGGAGAGTGAATGTATGGAAGAGTTGACTTTGGATGCTGGGACAGCTGTCCCTGCTCAGAACGCATGCGGCGGAACTCCGAGTACCGCCGGCGGTAGTCCGACTACCGCCCGGACCTGGCTGAGTCCGAAACTCGTGTGGCTGACTCAGCGCACACTTTTTGAGAGGAGGCGGTAGTTTGACTGCCGCCGCCGGTAGTCAAACTACCGCTTCGGTACAACTTTCCTCTAAATTCATTCAGTTGGTCCTTTTTTGAGTCCTTAGAGTGAAACAAAGTCCGTTTTGGATATTTGGCTCAAAATGGCTTGAAATTGGCTCGATTGTTGTCCGAGAATGATTCGAGAAATAGATTGGTTTTGGACATGGTCTGGATTGAATAATGGCTCAGGTTAGGGTTAGAGATATGATCATGGTTCTCGGATTGTCTTAACAAAATCAAGATATTAGCCTGGGTGGGGTGTCTACACTTTTACAATGTGGTCCACTTTATAGCTAGATCTGTCTTATTTTTCGTCTCAAGCCTTAATTCGAGCTCATCAAATAGATGGATGATTTGGATATAACACATACCTCATAATGGGACCCACAAAATACTGTGGGGATTACAATGAAAAAAAAAAAGGAAGTTGTTAGGTCAGTGGGACGCTATCGCTACGGATTATAACCGTAGCCATAACCGTAGCTTTGATATATCGAAAAATTTTAAATATTATCGAAAAAGTCTAAAACTGTCCAGTGAGTTTGCCTAAAAATTCTGTAATTTTCGATACACTATAACTACGGATTACAACCGTATCTAGACTGCGGGGCGGCAGTGCCACGACAGTCTGTGTTTTTGTTTTTTTTTTTTGCTCTGTTGCTTTTATGGGTCTCATCATGAGGTCTGTGTTATATCCAAACCGTCCATCTATTTGGCGAGCTCATATTAAGGTTTGAGACGAAAAATAAGATAGATTTAACTATCAAGTGGACCACACAGTAAAAGGTAGTGGGGAATTGAACGTCTACCATTGAAACCCTTTTTGGGGTTACAGAAGTTTTGGATCATTAAGAAATTTGTTTTTCCTCTTCATCCATGTCTTTGTGACCCTATGAATGAACTTAGATGGAGAGAATTTCTCACAAACATCACAATGGGCCCCCTAAAGGTTTCTAATGGTTGACGCTCATTCAACACTGTTTCCTGTAATGTGGTACACTTGAGATTCGGATATACCTCATTTTTCCTCTCGTATCATAAAATGATGTGGAAAAATATATGGACGGCATGGATGAAAAGCATACATCATGGTGGGGCCCAAAGACCACCGACCATCCTCCATTGGCTGGTGGCAGGGGGAGTACCCAACCCGTTTCCGTGAAAGGAGGGGTATTTTCGTCCTCAAATTCACTGTCCGTACGAGAAGGTCTAAGTTCCCAAACAAAGTTTGTATTCTTTCATAAAAACAGCTGGATAAAAGGTGGGGTCACAGTCCCAAATTTCTCTTGATCCAAAACTATATAAGGAATCGTGATTCATGTTGAGAAGAAGAAAGACGTACGATAGAGAGAGGCCGAGAAATAGCGGAGCAGCAGCCGGCGCAGCTCGTTCTACAAAAACCTAATCAAGTGCTTCTTCTCCATCGCTTTCGATATCTTCATCTCTCATTTCAGGTACGTTTCTACTGGAATTTGAAAAGACGGATGCATCCCCGAGATCGTTCGAGATGGGAATACTTCTCCTTGGCAATTTTCCTGAAATTCCCGTTCCGAGATTTCCACTCGGGGCCTGTCTCGTTCCGAGGAATCCCGGGTTTTAGGGTTTTGGTTTTACAGTTTGGAATAGCGGAAAAGGATTTATGTAGCCGACCCCAATATGTTGGGATAAGGCTTAGATGAAGATGATGAGGAATTTGTAGAGACAGTGTAGTGTGTGTGAGTGATCCAGGATTCAATCCCTGGAAGCATTACCTTTTACCAAAAAAAAAAAAAAGAAAAAAGAAAAAAGTAAAAAAGATTATGGTGATGATTTTATTTAGTTGTGCATATTGCTTATGTAGAAATGCTCGAACTGTCAGGATTCATAGGATAATTGCACTTTTTTTTTTAGTATTTCATGGAAATGAATTTTGATGCTCCGGTAGAAATATCTTTAGCATGGGCGATTTAGATTTGCGGACATGTTATTGGTTCCTTTTTCCCATAGATTTTTTTAAGAGCTTATGGTTGGGATTTTGGTGAATCTATTGATTTTTTATTTTTTATTTTTATTTTTCTGATTTTAACTATGGGATTTTTTGTTGAATTCCAGTTGGGATTTTAGAAGCCTGTTATTTGATTTTACTGATTTTTCCAGTGAATAATTTGTGAACCTAATGAGATTTGAGAGGGAAATGTCAAAGTTATATTTGCAATATTATTTTTTCTTTGTTGATAATTTGTGATGTTTTGGAATGCTGTGGTGATGTTCTCTCGAAGCTTCATCTTTGGGGTTGATGTTTGTAGACTTTATAGTGGAAGTTTAGGAAACATCTTCAAATGTTTTTTCATCATTTTAACTCATTCTTTGGTGGATGTTTGTATAATTCGTGACCTGAAAGTGGTATTTTCAAGCTTTGCATATGGATTTCTCATGTCTCTTGTGGAAAGAGTTTGTTAGTGCACGTTATTACTTTATGTTAAAGCACATCTTTGTCATTGCTATTAATAACCTTGTCTTTTTTCCTTTTATTCTTTTCCTGCTTATTTCCAGATCCAGTACTTTTCTCTTTGACTGAAAATGCTGTTGTTAGTATTTCAACACTTGGAATAGCTTATGGGATCGCATAGACTTGGGTTGGTCTGAAAACTTCTGTGAATCTAAAGTGATTGTAAGGATTTTGATGGGGGCTTTCTTGAGCTTGGGTGGCACCAGGACTAGGACAAGCGAGCACGACCAGAATTCACTAATTGAAGCCTACAAGAGGCAGAGGATGTCTTTGAGCTTTAATGATGAGAGCCCAAGACTGATTCCGAGCCTCCCTGATGAGATGTCGATTCAGATTCTTGCAAGATTGCCTAGAATTTCTTTTTTGAAAGCAAAATTGGTATCTCGGAGCTGGAGAACTGCTGTGACAAGTCATGAAGTCTATCAGGTGAGAAAAGAACTTGGAACGGCTGAAGAATGGCTGTATATTCTGACAAAGACTGAAGAAGATAAGCTTATATGGCACGCTTTGGACCCTATGTCCAGGAATTGGCAAAGGTTGCCACCAATGCCCAATGTTGTTTATGAAGAAGAATCAAGGAGGGGCCTATCTGGTCTTCGGATGTGGAATGTTGTGGGTTCAAGTATCAAGATTGCGGATGTCATAAGGGGGTGGCTTGGGCGGAAAGATTCATTGGATCGAATGCCATTCTGTGGTTGTGCTGTTGGGGCCATTAATGGCTGCCTCTATGTGTTAGGGGGGTTCTCTAGAGCTTCGGCCATGAGATGTGTTTGGCGGTATGATCCTCGTGTAAATATGTGGAGTGAAGTAATGCCCATGACCATTGGTCGAGCTTATTGTAAGACTGGTCTCTTGAACAACAAGCTCTATGTTGTTGGAGGGGTGAGTAGGGGTCAAGGTGGGTTAACTCCTCTGCAATCTGCTGAAGTATTTGATCCCTTTAAGGACACATGGACTGAAATACCGAGCATGCCTTTCTCGAGAGCTCAGGTGTTACCGGCTGCCTTTTTAGCTGACATGCTCAAACCAATCGCAACTGGAATGATTTCATATCAAGGAAGGTTGTGTGTTCCTCAGAGTTTATATTCCTGGCCATTTTTTGTTGATGTTGGTGGGGAGATTTATGATCCCAAGACAAATTCCTGGGTGGAAATGCCTACTGGTATGGGGGAGGGTTGGCCAGCACGGCAAGCAGGGACGAAGTTGAGTGTTGTTGTAGACGGGAAGCTATATGCATTAGATCCTTCGAGTTCTTTAGATAGTGGTAAGATTAAGTTATATGATCCTCAAGAGGATGCTTGGAAAGTTGTTATAGCGAAGGTTCCAATTCGCGATTTCACCGATTCAGAGTCTCCATATTTACTTGCTGGTTTTCTTGGAAAGCTTCATGTCATCACAAAAGATGTCAATCATGAAATTGCAGTATTGCAGGCTGACTTCCAGAGTCATGGAAGCTCTTTCCCTTCAACATCATCATCTCCTCCTGTCAGATCTTGTGAAAAATCTGATTCATTGGCTGAAGCAGAAACGGACCTTTGGAAAATCATTGCCACAAAGAACTTTGGGTCAGCTGAATTGGTCAACTGTCAGGTCCTTGGTGTCTGATGATATGTTAGTGCCTGGATGGGAATAGTGCCTCATGTAACATTAGTTGCTTGGAATCTATTGAACAATTCAGGAGCTGACACTACTGTGGTATAACTTATCTAGTAATGTACCTTTACATTTTCTTCAATAAATCTTCACTAAAATAAAAGTAGTTCAATAGAAATGGGAGCCATAAGACTGTAGTAGCCTATTTTTCTATCCATATTGTGCATTTGCATTGGCTTAACAGCATTTTGTATTTTTCACAAGCATTATTTTCATAGCTTGTCTTGAAAATATGTAGGTGGTCAAATATTAATTTGAAAGCCCTTAAACAAACTTTGCCAACTTTAAAATGTCGAGCTAATTAGAAATAAATCTAACGAGGGGAATATATTCAGATCAAAAGGCATTTTAGGAATGCTAGCTAATATATTTGAATATTCTCCCTTATTCTATGCGTTGCATGTAATTTGATCTTAAATCAGCTTTGTAGCTCAATTGCGTAAAAATATAACAGATATAAGGGATTGAGTAATGGCCTAAGGCCTTGTTTGGTAGATGCCTAAAAATGAATTCATCTCATTTTAGTTAACAACAATTATGTATTTGACATTTTTATTTCTAATTCATAAACATTGTTACCATGAACTCATAATGTACTAGAGATCATGATCCCTAATATATAATTATTGTTAACTAAAATGTGATCAACTCATTTTTAGGCATCTACCAAATAGGGCCTAATATTTTTAATCATCATAATCATGTTAGCCTTATACCAACTAATTGGGGTGGGCTACATGAATCCTTTTATGCCATTCTAGTCTATCAAGGGCCATAACTTTAGTTTTACCATAGGTCATCAAGCCTTTTTTTTCCCCTACCTCTCACCCACCCCCTTTTAGGCCTTCTCCTTACTCTTTTAAAGCCTTCAACTTGTACGAACTCATTCCTTCTAATTGGTGTAGTGCTTATACTCCGTTGCGCACGGCATGACCAAACCATCTAAGTCTACTTTCCCTCATCTTGTTACCAATCGGTGCTACTCTTAAATTCCTTCGAATGCATTCATTTATTGCTTCGAATGCATTCATTTCTAATTCTATTATTGTTTTTTGCTCATCCATCTCAACATCCTCATTTCAACCCCATGTGTGATACTTTTTTGCCATTAAAAAAAGGGAAAAAAGGGAAAAAATGGAAGACACGTGAATCTATCGTTTATTTTGTTTTCTACATAAATTCGTTGGGGCGTTAGATAGAGTACTGTAATGGTAACAGTGGGCGTAACGGCTCAGACCATTACTATTTCGGTATGCCCCAGTAGTAGGCAATTTAAAAAGGAAAAAAGAAAAAGTTGGAAAAATCTATAACATTAGAAGGATTCCAAATATGTATTCTTTTGTAGTTTTGAACATGTTTGTGATGGTGTAACAATTCACTCTTTAGTCGAAATGTTGTCTTAGATAGCTTGATGATTATATTAATTTGGCAGGCTTAAATTGACTCCAAATTGGTCCGGAATTCATGTATGGCACTCATCCCACTAATGTACATCCCTAAGCATTTGACGTCAGCCCCTAAGTAATTTGAAGAAAAGTTTGAAGTTAAATTGGGATGAATACTGTCGTCAACTTGGGTGACGATAATTTGAAGAACCACCTGAATCCCGTCAAAGTTCATGCAATCTATGACACTCAATTCCATTAACTCACATCTCTGAGGATTTGGCATCATTGCCTCCAAGCAATTACATGAAAATTTGAAATTAAATTTGGATTAATGGTGTCATTGATTCAGGGTACCGCTCGAATGCCCCCAAATTGGCCCGAAATTCATGCAATCTATGACACCTATTCCACTAGTCCATATTCCTAAGGATTTGATATCATTTACCCGAAGTAATTATAAGAAATTGAAATTAAATTTGGATGAATAGCGTCACTGATTTGGGAGATCTTACTTGAATGCACTAAAATCACCCTCAAATTTATGCAATCTATAGCGCACTCATATCACTAATGCATACCCCTAAGCATTTGACATCATTACGCCCAAACCTCTAAAATAAATTTTAATGTCACCGATTTGAGGGATTGGTCAAATGCCCCTAAATCAGCCCGAAATTCATAAAATCCTTGGCATTCATCCTTGCAATTATGCTTATATCACCATCCAACTATCAGATCGATGTATGGTTTAGCAACAATAAGTCCCACAACTTAATCAGGTTATTTTGAGTTAATATATGCCATCATGTGCAATTTGTGAGTGCAAGTGTTTCAAGCATCACCCACCATCAGAGCGCCAACTTAGCAACAAGGAGTCCCACAATTTAATTGGGTTTTTTCAGTTAATACGTGCCATATATGAGTAATACTAGTCCATGGCTGAAAGAGAGAGTAATACTAGTCCATGACTGGGGTTGGGGAACTTCCCCTCACCTCCAAATTATATAATATATGCAAAATAACTATGTAAAATATCACAATTTATTAAATTCGAATTTGTGAAAAGCACTATTTGGTGGATTAGGGCCTATTACATTGAAATACAACATGAAGAAGAAGAAGAAGAAGAAGAAAGATGCTTTACTCTGATTTTTCAAAAAATGGTGGACTCAACGCTGGGTTTGGCAATTCCCACTTACAATGAAAAAAAAAAAACCCTTCGATTTAGCAATTCGTGCTTAAATCTTGTGTTCGGATCTCCAAATAGGCCTAGATCTAGCTGAAACTTGAAAGTGATTTTTGATGCTCTCTCTTAGGTTGAAATGAAGAAAAAAGGCGAAAAGATAAGAAATTTTGGAAATAAATTCAGAGGGGGGATTAAAAACCACAGTATGGAATTGTGCGAGATCAACATGCTCTGATTTTTTAATTAGCCTGTTTGATTGTTTCACAACTGTATTTTGTATTGGCTTTAGTCAATATCAATCCGACACAATCATACCGGCCGATTATGAACCTATGTTTTGAGCTTGGTGAAAAACTTTTTCACTTCCAAATTTCCAATTATACTTCCAAAATTAATTAAATGGATAAACAGGTAATTTTGTTTAGTTCTCACTATCCTTGTTTCCAAACAGTCCCTTCGTGTTTTGACTTGGACTTTTTCTTTATGGGTTACTTGTTTCTTATTGCAAACTAATTACTTCTTCTTCTTTTTCTTCTAGTTTTACTTAGCAGATGGGTGAAGTTGAAGTTGAGAAACGTAGGAGTATTAACTGCGCCTAGAATAGGGCTGAAAGTCGGGCGGGTTGGTGCTCAACCCTAGCCCAACCAAGGTTCCTATACCTCAACCCTAACCCAACCCAACCCAACCTCGGATTAGGAATTCTCAACCCAAGCCCAACCCAAGCGGGCTCAGTCGGGTTGGTCGGGTGGATACATGCTAATATTTTCATTATTACATTAATCTATTATACTTCAATACACGTCTTATTTTTTGTACTTATGATTTTATTAATTATATATGTAGTTATTTATCGTAAAGAACTTCATTTTTTCTAAACAATCAAGCTAAAATATAGGACGACAACTCCTTTAAAAGTTGTGTTGTGTAGCACACAATCTATTTGGGAGAGAAGTCCGGCGTATCTTGCTAGCTTGAGTCATCGGAAATGACGTGGACCAATGAGACCCGACGGCACTGGAATTTCATGTGCCTTCAACTCAAACAATCCAGACTCAATTATAATTTATAAGTAACTTATATATCGATCGGGTTTGGGTTGGGTCGGGCAACCTGAGCCCGACCCAAGTTTTATCGGGTTGGTGTTTGTATAGCCCAAGCTCGAGACCGAACCCGATACATCCTGCCCGAGCCCAACCCAATGTCGGGTCAGTCACGGGTCGGTCGGGTTGAACCTGCCTGACTTTCAGCCCTAGCCTAGACTGGGTTAGTGCGCATTGTGCAATTAATGGGTATATTTGTAAATTAAACGTTAAAGTTGTGGTCTGTGCACCTCTCTGGTGAAGAACTACGGCATGCAGCATTTCAAGCTTTTGAATTCCATTTTTTATTCAGACCATGCTGTATGAATCCAAGTCTATTATCTTTAGTAGTTTAGCTAGTGATTTTTGTGGATTATACTGATGGGCTCTACTAGATGATCCATCTTCCCTAGCATAGTTTGTGGAGATGTGTGGTGCAAGGTTAGAAAGTTTTGGGGTTGATCAGGGAGCAACAGATGCACACATTATGCTTTTAAGAAGCTTATATGATTCGGATGTGACTTTTCTGAAATTGCATTTGTTTCATTCTTTTATTGTCATGCGCATACAAGATTTCTGAGAACTTACTATTTTATCCAAACTTAGGATACCGTTTCACATATTGCTGGTAGGGGTGCAACTTGGGCGGGTTGGGTGAGGTTGAGGGTCAAACCGAGCCCAACCAGACCTCGAGAGGACCCAACCTGCAACCTGACTGAACCGAATTCCAACTTGAGTATCCTATCCTGAACCCAACCCGAATTCCTCTATGCTTAACGCAAAACTGACCCAATCCAACCAAACCCAGATGCATGTTATTTTCCCAAGTCAGCCTAAACCAACCTGAATTTGGTCAACGCGAACCCAACCTGTTGTCAAATTAGGTTGTAGTTTTCCAATCCTAACACAGCCTAAAGACCCTGACAGCCTGACCCAAACTCGGGTTGGGTCAGTCTGGTTCAGGTTGACTGAACCCAAGTTGCAGTCCTAATTGCCAATGGTACACTTTGCTCACTGTAAATTCTTGTCACAATATTTCCATTCACAATGTATTGAATTTCATCAAAGCATTATATCATGGAAGCTTGTAGATTGAACATGATAATTAACAATATCAAATGACAGCAGATCTTGAGTCACAGGTACCTTCAGTTTGGATCCAGTCTGTATTTCACATTTCTTTGTGATATGGCTGACCGGAAAGTTGTTACAGGTAAGTTTAGTCAGCTGTTTGTTGCTTATTAGTTTTGTAGACCATCAACATTTTCTTTCTCAGCTCCCTGAGTTGATCATTTTCTGGTGCCCAACAATATGAGTCAGTCACACCAAGAACCTCCCAATTCACCTAATTTTTGGCCTTATTGAGGGATATAAGTAGTCAGAAATGTTTATTAACATGTTTTAATCCATTTTGTGGGATTTTAGGACTGTTTTTCACTGAAACTTGGGCGTACCGTTGGTTACATATCAGGTATCAGTCATGGATGATACGATACCTGATCCACTCATTTAAATCCTTGGGTTATAACCAAAGGATGGGTTTAGCAGTCTTGAGTCTTAAAACACATTTTTAAAAACCATTTTGTGCTTGAAATGTCATATTTTCTAAGACGCAATTTGAAAAAAAATTAAAAAAGTTTGGAAGGCAACAAAAGATGGTTACTGCGTACAAGCAGCTGTTGGTGTAGGGTGATCAGTCCTCAAAATGATGAAGATCATCTATAACCTGTTGCATGACTTTGACATGCAACCCAACTTATTTGTCAACGTCATGGGTGTGGGACATCAAAGCCATGCACAAGGTGTGCCCCACCATTAAGTTCTCCTGCCGGCCAAACTGTTCAAAGCAATGGATTGTTCCAGTCGACATACCTGTATTCTGATATTACATTGTTTGATTGCCTGCTTGATGAGTGGACCAGCCTGATCTTTTGTGCCAGGTGGTCTTCATGGTATGGTCCATGTTTTGCACAATGCAGTGAGTTGTAGGTGATCATTCCTCATTTAAAATATATAGATCTTTGATACGAATGGTATGTGTAAAATATATGAGGCCACATTCTTCTTGATTTGAGCTATTACTTTCTCAGTTATATTTGTTATGCTCCACTTTCTTTGCCTTAGGGGATTTGGGATTTGAAAACACAACCGTATTATTTCTTACAATCTGCCTCTTGTTTTGGTCCCACATTGCCACGGGACAAAAGGATTCTATTCTATGGTGTGTTTGGTTGCACCCAATTTCATGAAATATCAAGATATTTTGCACCAAATTGGACTGATAATGAAATATCATGAAATTTCTTGGAGCTTTGCTCAGCCCACACACATGTACAAGTCAGCTAATGCACACACCACCACAAAGCCAGTGTGGTGGAGGTGCAATATCCAAGTCATCCTTCAGTTGGACCTCACTGTGTGGATGATACTGCCCAAAGATAAAGGTGGTGTATTCAGTAGGGATATCATGATATTCGAAATAAGTTGACAGGTTAGAAAACTTTGGCTAGTTTTTTCACAATAGTAAATTTCTTGTGGACTGACTTGATTCTTTGGATAGAGAATCTACAGTGGCACCCTTTTGGTGGGCGGCTTGGATATTGCACCTGTCTGCCATACCTGCATATGGTGGCATATGCATTAGCTCAATGGTACATGCTTGTGGGCTTAGCAAAGCTCAATTTCATGATATTTAGTGCAACCAAGCCCACCCTTAATAATGGGATCTCTTTCTGTTTCTATCAGAAGCTTTGCAGGGTTGGGCTTTTTGATGATACGAGCTTACAACGAAATTAGACATTAATTAGAGGCTTTTTCCCGATGGAGGAGAATTCATTTTCAATGTTTCTGAGAAAGAAAATCTGACTTTGTTTCCACATAGAAAACGAAATCACTGAAGTTTTAAATTCTGCCCCTAGTTTTTATTTTTTATGAATAACAGAAGTTAGTATTTCAATAGGGAAATTACAACTGATAAGTGCAAGACTATCCCAAGAACAATAGAGAATCCCAAAACCTTGATGGGGGCCACGAGTTCCCAATAAAAAGCAAAGATCTAACAACTCACCTTTTAGCAAGTTTGACCTCATAGTTGTTGGCCTATCAAGTAAGTGAAATATTTAACCTCAAAAGAGAGCTCCCTGTCAAGGACAAGACATTTCTAGGAGGCTTTTCCAGGGACTTGGCCAAATTTGGCCCTTCTTGTAGATTAGGACACTTGTAAATAGTGTGTAGAGAAGAATTATAGAGAATGGTAGAAGCACGTAGAGTAATGTCGAGATGTTTGGAATATTTTAGAGTTCTCTAATGGGTTTTTCTAGCAAGGGTGATGTGGCATTACCTAGAAGGTTTCTAGAGTAATCCTGGTGGCTGGGTGATCAACATATGCCACCATCCTAGTCATTCATGTAAAATAGCCAGAAGGTTCCTACGCTGTATAAGGTGGAGGGCTCCTCATTTGAGGGGCACCTCAAAAGTGGTTAGCTATCGAGCTCTTCCGTGCAATGCAAGTTATCTTGCCTTGTGCATTCAGGCCATGCCATCCCAGATTTCATCAAAGATGAAAGCTCATCTCCAAGTATCGGACATGATCTTAGAATCACTTCCCACAATGGTCCTACCGACAAACGAAGTCAAGAAAATACACAAGCTTGCTCTTGAGCACATGTTTCTTCACCATGCTGAATCACCAATAGCTGTAGGCCCTAAAAGCCATTCAGAAAAATGACACTCCCCATTACTCAGACACCTTTGATGCTTGAGGCTCCTAGGTTGTCAAAGGAGCAATCCCAAGTTTAGCTTCCAAACACCAATCGGTTGCTGTCTTTAATGAAACTTGGGCTTCTGAACAAGTTCATCAATGGTACTCTGTTCAACTCATCTTCCATATTTCCCCAAATGAAAGCACTTGAAAAGGGGAAGCTTCCACAGTATCCTCCATCTTCTACCATATTCACACACCTTCTCTGTTTCATGCAAACACCCCCTTTTTCTACTTTGGTATTAGGACAGTACAAAAGTAGGATGATGGGCATTTGTTACATACACGCAGTGTAAGGTCTGGGTCTCACACCCTGATCCATAGCTCAAGTGGTAGACTGAGTGAAAGATACCTCGTTTCAACACTGAGGTCTTGGTATCGATCCATAGTAGGGGTGGCTAACAGTGAGAACTGACAGTGGGGTGTACTAAAAAGCTAACAAAAAAATAATAATAATAAAATAAATAAATAAGGTCTAGGTCTCTGTCAATGTTGGAGAGTAGCACGACTTTTTCTTCTTTTTTTTTCTTTCATTTTTTTTTTTTTTTTCAGGATCTCTGTTGGCCCTGTGGAGGATTGTTGGAAGAGTAATGCTTAGTGCCCGTTTTGATACCACCAAATAAGTTACTTTTTCTACTTACAGCAGTAGATAAGTAAGTTTGGTTTATGATTAGTTCTAAGTAACTTTTTTACTTAAAAGAATTTAATCACTTCAGTTAATTTTTTAGAGCTTTTCTACTGATAAGTAGGTTGTTTACCAAACATACTTATGTTCTTAATAAGTAGAAACTAAGATAAGTTACTTGTGGCATAAGTAACTTTATCTTAAGCAACTTTCGATCCAAATGGGCCCTTAGTGCACCCTATCAGCCAAAACTGATTGTTGGTTGGTTCCCCAAAATACAGAATCCACCCTATCAACCAAAACTGCATGTTAGTTGTTCCAACACGACATGTTCAAAGACAATAAATAAAACTAAATCAACAAAGCAGGCATCCAAAATGTCTCTGCTGCAGTTGATGGCCCCCTTGGCATTTGAAATTTACCAATACGCATGACCTTAAATAAATAAATAAATAAATAAAACAGGAAATGTGTGGCCACAGAGACTTATATTAAAAATAGAAGGGCGCCGAATGTGTTGTGCTGCCACCTCTTACACAAGGACAAGAGCGGACCGCAATGAGGCTCCCATGGCTGAGGGGGAAAAATGTTTAGCCTAGCCACCAGTAGCAGAGAGGCTCCTGTGGCTAAGGGGAAAAATGTTTAGCCGAGCCACCAGTAATTTCATCACAGCTCGAAGTTCTCGATTCCAAATCAACACACATCTAGAGTGGAACCCTAGCCTTGTGAGGAATTGCAGACCACCTCACTACCCTTTGTGAAGAGTCTTTTATCTTTAGTTTCAAGGGTGCCACCATTTTCAAATGGGACCAAAAACACCCAAATAACATTTCCCTGTTCATTGCTAAGGATTGCTCCACTGTGGTAGACCTGAAATTTACATTTCCTTGATCATCTAAGGATCCTCTGATACATGCTTCATCCTGGGCATTCAAGAACAACAAGGCTTTCCAATTGGAAAAATAAAAATAAAAAATCTGATGTTTGTAAGGATGGTTGTGGGTAGTAGGCCACCTCCAACTAGCAATGTTGTTGTTTTACCTGACTCATAGGTTGGAACTGTGCCTCACCTCTCAATATCCATCAGCAAAAGTAAATAAATCTCCTCAAACTATGATCAGAGTTCACTATCTGTGTAAAAAGTGAGTCAATATCTAATCTTTCCAATAGGTGCAACTTCTGTTCTCAGTATCACATGTGATTTAGATTCATTCCTTCGAATGTTCAGCTCCTCTTCAGAGGCCCATATAAACAAATCCGCTATTGAACTAAAAAACTACTCCTTTGAGCTCATCGTGTGCCAAGGTCCACACCCCATGATTGCCGAAAGGGACTGCGTCGAGAACTCGCCCTTAGGAGACGACTACCAAATACTCGTCCTCCTTTTAGTAGGAACAGTGACCACGGGTTTTTGTGCCCGGTTCTTCTCCAATGTTGTCCTCCGAGCAAGCAGTCTGGTCGGGTCTTTAAATAGGCATTTGTGCTCTTTGAGTTGCTTTCCTCCAAGCATGCAACAATGCTGAATGCATTCTTTTCTACCCAGTCTCCTGTGTTTGTTTGTTTTTCCTTCCGCAGTTTTGGTTTGCAGAGGTGGGCCTTTGTGTGTTAGGAATTAGAAATGGATTGCGTATCAACACTTGCAAAATCCTGTGTGCATGTCTTGGTTTTCTGATATTGTAAAGACAAGTGTGTTAGGCTGAAGAATTTGCAAGAGAGAAAAAAAGAGAGGGTATTTTGCTGTGCGAAATCATTAATGGCCCACTAGATTTCATTTTGACGGTGATGATGGTGGTATGCTGCGGGTTCATGGAGTACAACTCCTACACTCTTGGCTATCTGTTATGGGTCTCACCAGATGAATGATCTGGTTTCCCATAGTAGGTTCCATGTACGGTAGTGCAGACTTAAGGACTACAATTTGAGGTGGTCCCGACTACTACTGAATTGGTAATCGTTTTTGCCAGGAGGGAATCATGCGCCCGTTCAAAGTCCATGGTTGGTGACAGAGACTGTGCTCAGGTCATATGATTCCAACCGAGTGAGTGATCGTTACCTTATTTTCTGTTGAAGGCAAAACGAGGTAGTGACGCAACATAAACAATGTTCATGATTACCAGACACCGGGTCCACTTATTAGCATGAAAAAGCACCTATTCTGCACAAAAGATGATAAAATTTCCTTGAAACAGTTAAAATGGCTCTGTTCATCTCGTCCTTGAAATAGTAATTTCGTTGACATTGTGTGCTGCTGTCTTTCTGACCCCTGCAACCCATTCCTTGAAAAAATATATGTAAGCCTTGGGTGCCTTTAATCATGCCTTCGTTGGAGCTGTGGGGCCCACCCATGATGTGTAAGTGGAATCCAAGCTTTCCATAAAGTGCATTGTCTCATGTTCAACATATAATCATCATGATCCAAAATTCAGGTGGACACAACACTGAATAATTTACAACTATGCCTTAACTTACGTATATTCATGGCGTAGCCCACCTGAGTTTTTGGACGGCCTGAGTTCTGGTGTGTTCCTTCATCATGGTGGTTTGCACCTGATGAATGGTTTGGATGGTATATGCGAAACACGGTGGACACTATATTTCAACTGGAAGTTTCTATGGTAGTCGTCGCAGTCCCAACATGCTCTATTGTTTCCTTTGTTAGCCCACCTGAGTTATGGATCAGGCTTGACTTTGGAATCTACGGATCACATTGCTGCTCGCACCAGATGCACGGCAAGGATCCCACATACACATTACCGTGGGCCCTGACAAACTGTGAACAAAGCCATCAATCAATAACACTAAAGAGTTGAGTTCAAGTCAGTGGATTTAAATGGATTTGAATGGGATTGAGGATGGCTCAAAGGGTCCTTTCCGACAAGATGTCACTTGTTCTTGTATCACTCTTATCCAAGCACGCTTAATACGAAGGTTCGTTTGAGTAAGGATTTGATGTTTCCATGATCCAAACCACCCACCCATGCGAATCTGTATTGGAGGGCTCAGACTTCAAAAAAAGATTTGGCCCAGATTCTATGAGTTTTTGTAGATTTGTGCCATTATTCTCTACTGGATTTTGATTCTTGCTAGATTTGTGTCATTCTAACAACTTATCATTATGGGCTTGTTTGATTTTCTAAAATAAACCTAATTGCATTGTAAATAGGTAACAATTATTTTAATGTGTCATCATGGCATCGTTTGCTAGGATTGATTTGACCCTTACTTTTCTCAGCCCTGAAATTGAGGATGCTACCAAATAATCGTAGGGCCCACTGTGATGTACGTGATTATCCACACTGTCCATCCGTTATGCCAACTGAATTTAGGGCATGAGCCAAAAAAATGATCCAGATTTAAAGTTCAAGTGGACCACACCACAGGAAAAAGGGAATCGAACACCCGCCATTAAAAACTTCTTGGGGCCACTGTTTACTTTGGTGTGGGCCACTTCAACGTTGGATCTGCCTCATTTTTCGGCTCATGCCTCAAAATGTCATGGTAAAGTAGATGGACAATACGGATATGTCATATACATCATGGTGGGGCCCACAAATTTAAGTTAATCCTTTTGAACCGTTTTCGAGCAGTACCTGTCTATTTTCAAACATGGTGAAATTATAATAAGTAGGTATTTACGGGGCATTTACAATGAATTTGAAAAAATCAAACAGGCCCTACATGTTTGAGTGAAATTTGAGCCACTATGTCTGGAGATGGTGCAAAGGGGCAGTAGAAAATGCATCATTTCTTCTAAAACAAAAATAAAAATAAAAATAAAGGTCTTTTCGCCTTTTATAGAATATCAGCAAAAATCAGTTATCCTACCAACATTATTAGAAGGGAAAGAAATTGGTTGCTGATTTTTAGTTTAAGGAATCAAAATACTGTTTATAACATATGGGGTTGCTCTGCTTTGCTTGGTTTTACTTGACAGCGAGGGATGGTTTTTATCATTGTTCGTCGATTCTACTTGATGTTCACCCGGATTGGGTTGACTTGAAGATTCAACCCGACTCGATTCAATATTTAATTGTTATAAAGCTAAAAATATTAGGAAGGTTAATAAGTATTTAAAATAATTATATTTAGCACTTGTAATATGAAGTAACACACAAAAAACAGAAGAAGTCACTCCCAATTCTGGCTGAAAATCTTGGTGAGTTGAGCTGACTCGACTGAGTTTCAAGTTGAGTCAGCAAGTTTTAAAACCATGGCTTTTATTAATCACTTAGTTGTTTTTGATAGATGAAAACTAAAACTTGGATACATAACTCAGGAGATGGAAACCGTGCATTTTTTTCGTTTTCCTTTCCCTTGTTTTAGATTCCAGTTTTACATAGATTTCATGTGCTTATATCTCGTCTTTACCTTGGAAACTGATTTAATCCCTTCTTAGCAAAATGAATGTCTGAAATTTTTAGGAAAAGCTACAAAATGAAAATTGGTTTCTGAGTACTTTTTTTTTTTTTTTCCTTCCTTAAAATGGAAGAAATGAAGATTTTCAGGGGAAACCAATTTCGTTTTTCAGGGTTTTCAAAGTTCTCCAACTGCACCTTTGAAAATATGACATAAGTGGCGACAATTCTAGATAGTTCTCTTTTCTACTTGTCTTACATCAATGAGTAGGATTAAAATTATTAGTCTCCTAAACCTGAAATAATAAAATCACATTCTATTTCTGTAGCATCCACATGGAGGGTTCAATGCCCTTGTGCATCCCAAGACGCTTAAGGTTTATCTGAACGCATGAAAACAATCACTTAAGGCAGACGTTTCAATGGAAATCCAAAATTCTTCTGTTCGACACCACCAAAGAATGCAAAAGCTGTTTTTCTGTGAATTCTCTTTACTTAAAGTTTGCCCCTTAGCTTGCCTGGCTAGAATCAAGGATGTCAGTTCCACTGAAAATCTTTCCTTGCTAGAACTGCTTCCTTTTCATGGACTCTAGTACCATGCGTCCATATGACCCTTAATGCAAAGGGTACCAACCTTTATTATTATTATTTTGCGATAATTCTTCTTCTTCTTCTTCTTCTTTTTAAATTTTTTTTTTAAAATTTTTTAATTTAGTTTTAAAAATGATTTTAAGCTATGTTTTTAATATACACATGCCTGGCAGATGCACATGCCATTAAGCTGACTAACCTATGTCTCGCACTCATTTAATTAATTAATTTAATTAACAAGGGGAATGAGAATCCACTAAGCTCTCTCCTTCTTCAGCGATCGCACGAATTGCGTAGTGGAATATTGGAGTTAAGTAGAGTATCTAATTCCCCCCACAAACATTAGAAACCTGATTCTGTTATCGGCATCATTTTTTTGATTTTTTTTTTTGAGATGCCTCTTCCTTTCGTTTTCATAGCTTTATTTGGGTCATGGAGGATAGCTTTTGTTAGTTCATGAAGGACAGAAATACCTCTCTCTCTCTCTCTCTCTCCTGCATGGAGATCTCCGCTTATAGAAAAGCTTTTCATGGAAATCTATAGTTACTGTAATTGAATGCCATGGTTCACTTAAGAAATGTTAATATCATGGAAAAAAAAAAAAAACAAAACAAAAGAACGAAAGAGAACTTTCTTCCACAAAAAGCTCTTTTACAGGAATTTCCATCATATTGGAGTTCCACGCATTCAACGATCCCTTAGATTCAAGTATTCTGTCCAAATTCTAAAACGAAAATTTGTAGTATTAATCAGCTTACTAGCCAAGTAGTCAATGCATACATGTGATGTGATGCCAGATCCTCTGCAACCGTTGTCTAGCTTACAACACTTATTTATACACATCTCAAAGCTTATTTATAAAATGTTTAAAATTCGTATGTTTTGGTGGTTGTCATTGTTTTCTATTTTATAGCCAACCTGATGGTTGTTTCAGCCTTATTTTTGACATGGCCATTTCCTTTTGTGCAATGACTTTGTTGGGTGGGTTGGAGGCCATACGCACAGCAAGTGAACCCGCAAGCAGCTAGTTGCTCGAAATTCTCACCTACAAAAGCTGTAGAGGAACCGGCCTCAATTTAATATGCACAAAAGACACCTGACCAACCCATTGTAGATGGGTCAATCCTAAAACCCCACTTAAGATATGGTCTTAGTTGTGTAGTCGGTAGGAACAAGATTAATGGTTATGAAAATATTCAATGGTCCAAATTCAAAGAAAGAACAGGACAGGACAATTTTCAGTAAGAAGCAGGCTACTCCGTGAAAATGCCGGTACCATATGTTAGTTTGTTGTTTGGGTCAACTTTCTTGCTTGTTCTGCTATAAATAAAATTTCAGTAATCAGATGTTGGAATGCCCAACCAATCTCATTTTAGACTAATTTCCTTCTATCGCAGGTCCACCACCCATGTGGTTTAATTAAAGGTACATGGCTGCCTTATGAGCAATGTGCATGCATGTAGAGCATCAGACTCTGTAGAAGCATTGACAAGACCCTTGATGTAGAGAAGTCTTGAGCGCGGCTTGGGTGGATCCGGGTGGGACCCCCTGACTGTGGGGCTCACAGTGATGATGTATGTGCCTCAAATCCACACCGTCCAACCATTTTGATGCTCATTTTAGGGCATGATAGTAAAAAATGAAGCTGACCCAAATCTTAGGTGGATCACATCACAAGAAACAGTTGTGATTAAATCCCCACCATTAAAACTTCATGGATTCCACCAAAATGTTTATTTTCCATCCAACTTGTTGATAAGGTCATAAAGACCTAGATGAAGAGACCACACAAACATCATCTTCATCCGACGCAAGGAAGGACGTGAGGTCAAGCACCGTGTTCCTTAAGGGGATAACGGTTCTCAATCCACGGAACATTTATGGACTCCTTACAAAGACTTCTCTAATCCACAAGAAAAGAACAAGAAAAATAGAAAATAAATTCTATAAAATTTGAAATTGATTGATGAATAAAATAAAAGAATCTACAACCCTTTAAACAAGGATACAAAGTTCAGGAAGAAATTTCGTAGTAAACTAGCTATTTATAGACGGTCGTGATGTCTACTAGTGCGTAAGGTTTTCGGCCAAAAATAGTAAGTGTGCTATTTGGCTTCACCATGTTGTTCTCCTAATTATTCTAAACACTTTTCATGTTGGGTGCAAGTCCTAAAGTTAAATGGATGAAGAGTTATAATCAAATTAAAAATTACTATTTATAGTAAAAATGGAATTAAAATGGGGAAATGACCGTCAATCTGATGGTATTTCGCAAATCCAGCTTGCGGAACTTGGCATAGTAGTGTTAGGTAGCTAAAGTAGCTCGTCCTACTCTAAAATCATATATTTTACATCCGATAACTCATTCATGTTTGTGAGATACGCCCATTTTAAGTTCTGATGGTCCGAATCATCTCCGTCTCCGATAGGCCCTTTTCTGGTCCATCTTGGCCATGAAATTATCCGCAACCTGCTCTACATTATCGTCCAAAGCTTTTGTGGCCCACAAGAAGTTCTTAATGATTAATTACCATTGTTTCCTATATTACGGTCCATATGATATTTTGATATACTTCAAGTTTTGGATCATGCTAAAAAATGAGCTTTCAATGTGTATGGACAACATGTATGCAGTCACATACATCGGGCCCCAAGGACGGAGGTCCTACCCACCTTGGTGGATCTAGGCCTAGAGGCCTTGATATTCTAGTAGAGTGTGATGGTTTAAATGGTGGATTAATACATGCGGAAAACCTTGAATTGTAACATTCCACCGTGCTCGTAGCACCACTCATAATAGTGACACTCAAGTTTGCCAGATAGTCCTTTCTATTGTCCATCACTCAAACACAAGACGTGATGTTAGCTCTTATAGCAATCTATAAAAACTTAATTAATATGCCGAGTTCTAAGATTGATGTAACATGTTTAGTAAGGTTATTAAACCTTTAGTATCGTAAACCAAAATTCAATAATCTACATTTGAAAGGAAAAATATTTAAAAGTCTAAGATTAACAAATAATCAGAGATCTTGATCACTCAATCTATCTGACCATGGATTAATGGCCTATCCATAATAGGTCCTGCATTTGTAATTGGGACAGTATAGATTGAGTTAATTTATTTCAAGTGCATGATTCTTGTGCGTGAGCTTGTGTATCAACCGCCACACTTACCAGAATATGTAACAAGTCACCTAATTGCATTTTTAAAATTTTAAAGGTCTAATTACACCTATCCCCCTCACTTGTATAACAATTATGCATTCCTCCCCTCTGTTTTGGATTATTACAGATACTTCTGGGTTTCAAACATTCATTGCCAATCTCCCAATACAAGAAAACGCCATTCATTGTGTTTGAGCAATTGACCATTTTATACCTATCTAATAGGTAACTAGTTGTAGACTCATGTGCCCACTATTAGACCTGGAAACGGACATGCCTAGGGCTAGGTCAGGCCTGGATTTTGAACTGGTTTGGTGACCATCAGGTTGCCCACCACTTGAATTTAGAGGTTTGGGTGGTTATCCATTGTCTTCCATGGTTTGGCCCACTCGGTGATAGGATCATCTTGATGTTTTGGGCCTCCGATTTTTACAGTGGAGCAACGTTTTTGGACGGGTTGGATGCTATTTATTGATAACAGTAAGCCCAACATGCAGGTGAAAACAGGCCCCACAAACAAGATCATTTTTGTCATTTACCACAAATTCCTCTTAGGTCTGTTTGATTTTCTGGCTCAACTGTAATTACCATGTAAATAGGTAATAATTATTTACCTAGGTAATTACCACATATTTCCTAACTTTTTTAATATTTAAATAGAGAAATTTACAAAATCAATATGGGGCCCATTGTGATGTATATGACTTATCCACACCGCTCATTTATTATGCTAGATGAATTTAGGACATGACCACAAAAATGAGGCAGATCCAAAGTTCGAGTGGACCACACCACAGGAAAAAACAGGAATCGGACGCATACTATTAAAAACTTATTGGGGCCATTAAAAGTTTAGAATCAAGTTGATATTTGTGTTTTCCCCTTATCCATGTCTGTGTAACCCTATGAACGGGTTAGATAATGAAAAAAACCTCAACGTGGGCCCAGTGAAGGAAACAATTTTCAATGGTGGAGGAATTAAGGCCACTATTTACTTTCGTGTGGGCCATTTGAGTATTGGATATGCCTCATTTTTCGGATCATGCCCTAAAATATTCTAATAAAATAGATGGATGGTGCAGATATATCATATACATTACAGTGGGGTCCATACATTTAAGTCAACACTTTTGTATCAATTTTCAAGGTGGAATTACTCTCACATTCTCCAACCAGGTGAAAAAATAATAATTATTTATTTACCAGGATTTACCAATATCATGGAATGGTTGTAATAATTCAAAACGAACTGGAAGTAAAAATATAATAGCCGTATAACTGAAGGGAGGCAGCTTCAATTAACCCAAATTTAAGGTGGAGTTAGGAATTAGCCATTTCATGTATAGATGTGAAAGGACAAGAATGTGAGCGTCTTTCAGCATGGAAAAAACGACCTACCATGCATAAAATCTGCGGCGTCCATCACGTACGCACTCTTTTTTTGGCTCTCGATATCAAAAAATCAGGAAGACTTGGTGAGCCACCCAAAACAAATTCTACCTAAAATCTCTAAATTCATGTGGTATGGCCCACCTGAATTTTAAAATACTGTGATTTTTTGGTAATTGTTTCATAATCATTACGAGTCATATCATATGAAGCCATTGGATGGCAAATGAACACCACAGTGGTCTTATACAAAACTAATGGTGAGCGTTGCATCCCAACAGTTTCTTGTAGTGGGGCCGACATTAATTTTAAATGATTATGATTTTTCAGGTTCAATAGTTAAAATGAGTCAGCTAACTGATGAACGGATTAGATCTAGTTTACCCACATGCCTCTAGGTTTGCCAAAGTAACGCAGGAGTATCTAATGGGAGCGAGCAAGGCTCAGTCATCATTCAACAGCATCGCCAAAATCTAACTACCTAAAACCTAGAAAGTACTCTGAAATCTGCATTTTGCTAGCCCCATACACGTCCTCTCCGTATACACCTCCACACGCCGCACCCATGGACAACCTGTCAAGTGTGTGGGGGCATCTGAGCCATGCATGAAGCGGCTGCACCGTGAAAAGACCATACCCAAGAATCATGCCAGTCCAAACATGGTCGTTGAATTTGGACCGCCGGCAGGTTTTATTTATTTAATAAATAACCTGTCCATTTTTATGGAGTGGACCACCTAACAATCGAATAGGCCTATTTTAAAATATTGGGGCCACCTTAGACACCGCTCATGAGATGTACCACACGTAATCCAGGTTGGCACTTGTGCGGTTAGGAAACCTTTTAGAGATGTAATGTGCATATCTATTCCCACGTGTGCTTTGAGTAGGTCAATGGGAATCTTACGATTCATAATTCAACTAGCTCATTGCATTCTGCCTCAACTCATGTAAGCACGCTTTTTTTTCACTCATTTCTCAAACATGGAATGTGGTACACGTGTGAAAGATCCAATCCGCTAATCAGGCCTCTGATGATGAGATCGGCAACACATGTGTTGAATGTGGACGTTGTTCAATTTCTCTTAACCACCCCCTTATATTTTACACATGTGGCCCATCTAATAATCAGAATGGCTTGTTTAGCAGTGATGGCATATACTGTATATGCCTCTGCGTGATTAACGGCTTGGATCTCACACAAGTGTGCCGTGTTGCCACATGGGGATGGTGGGGTGCCAAACGAGTGTACCACCTTGGATGCAGCTAGCATTAATAGGGATGATGGGGATTGAATGAGTGGGGCATGAGAGAGATGGTTGGAAAGTGGTGGGCCATAGACATGGTTACCTAGTTAGAATTAAAGTAGTAAGGTGATGTGGGTCTCACCACCAATGAAGATAGGTCCCATAGAAAAAGTGGCACACCAATTTTCAGAATCCAAGATGGCGTAGGAGAGAGACTGTTAGGAGAAGGTAGATGCCAAAAAATGAGAACCATACAATAATCAGGACTCTTTTTTATTCAAGGAATGGTTTCTCTTTGTAAGATACAAGTTAGAGGGTAGTAGGTTGGTTGGAAAGGTTTCTTTCTATATATAATTCAACCATTCAAGAGAGAGAGAGAAGAGAGAGAGAGAGAGAGAGAGAGAGAGAGAGAGAGGTAATGTACTTGAAAGGCACCCTTGGCTGATTTGTGTAGAAGGAACCATTTATTAAATTCAAATAACAAGATAGAGAAGTAATGGGTAGT
This sequence comes from Magnolia officinalis, assembly GCA_021015155.1. Taxonomy (NCBI): domain Eukaryota; kingdom Viridiplantae; phylum Streptophyta; class Magnoliopsida; order Magnoliales; family Magnoliaceae; genus Magnolia; species Magnolia officinalis. The sequence continues at coordinate 4,971,493 of JAJHSJ010000004.1, read as the reverse complement.
TAGTTTGAAAGGGTCTCTTTGTAAAAGTCAAGTAATGGCTACACCAAATGATAGGTGATAAACCACTGTTTTGAAGTCTGTATTTTTTATTAAGAAAATATATGTAATTATTAATGTTTAAAACTTTCTATATTCCAGATAACTCGAATTAAACAAATTTTTTCGTTTCCATAAGAACTCATTTTATTAAAAAGAACTTATGAGGGTGATTTAAACATATGGATTGGTTGTTGCCTTCCTTTGATAAAATTGAGCAAGTGGAAACTTTTAATAGGGAGCCAGTAGTTTATATATGGATTACTTGACAAAGGAGGATTTGAAAAGTCAAGAACAGATTTTCTTACCATTTAATTGCCTATATGCATTATTACTTGTAGATACAGAAAGTTTAACCTTTTATTAAAAATTTTATTTTAGATGTCCTTATTACAAGGATTACACATACACATACACATACACATGCGCATGCACGCACACATTCATTTTATTCATTCCTTTTTTCTTTGAGTTGAACAGTGTATCAAACATGAACTTCTCATTCTCCAGTTTTTTATGTTTCCATTTTCGGGGCCAATATTTTTACCATCTTCAAAACTGAATGCGTACGAACATTTCTTGAATTTTATTTTATTTTTTTGCCACATTGTTTTGTTAACTGTTCACCTAACTCAATATTCCAGATGATAATACTCTCCTGACCCGGTGTATGCCCCGGATCAAGTCTTATCATAGGTATTCAACGAACGATGCCCCGGACGCCCTAAAAAATTAAGCAATGGCTATTAGAAGAGGGATAACTAATAGACCTGAATTAAGATAATTCAAGTCCATCTATCCAGCCCAGAATAGCTTTCATATTTCACAAATCAAACCTATCAAACAATTCTATCCATCAATTTCTTCTGACCATTAATTATTTTTGTTTTCCAATGTTGCTTTAGTAGCCACCTATCCCTATTAGTTTTTTTTTTTTTTTTTAAAAAAAATTATTAATAGGACATCCACCCACTGCCCACACTCCATTGGTAGACAAATTTCCACTCGCACCAAAATAATGATGGCTTTAGGGTATTCTGATTCCGTGTACTGTATCTTGGTGGCTTTTAGGCCACTTCCTATGAAGGAGATGGAAAAAAAATTCAAACATTCCTCTAAGGCTTGCAAGGCAAGTTGGGAAGACTTTTTGTTTTTATTATGTTTATAGATTTGTTTGAAAGAGTCATACCCATCATCATCTAATCCCTACACTAACTAATTGGATTCGGTTGCTGAGGCTCTTTGTCAAATTCAAATTAATGAGAGAGAGAGAGAGAGAGAGATTGTATTTATTTAACATACATGGAGACAGTTTAAGGATGGCATAGCATCTTTATGAAATGAATAGAAGGAAGGTATGTCATCAATTTCACATAAAAGACATGTGCTGTGCTTTGCTTTTAAGGTAAAAAAGGACTTTTTAGAGGGCATGAACCTTTTACAAGAATCCAATTTCACTTCTCTCTCTCTCCTTCGCGAAGAACTGCTACAACTGAAAATCTCACCTTTTCTTTTCCATTCCCTCCCACTTGAGAAATCAAATGGCCTCAATTCAGCCATTTTCCATCTTATAATAAAAAGGCCCACCTGCAGACAATGGCATGAAATTCATTTTTGATACAATGATTGGCTCAAGATATGCACAGGCCATGTCCTTATATTTTTTTAATCATTTCATCTAATATTGTAATTTGCTTCTGTTCCTTCACGTTTGGAATACAATAAAGATGTCCCATGTTTTCATGAGCTGGTGAGTAGTCCTATAATGCAACTCATTGCAAACGGGATGTATTGGGCACATGGATAGCCCGACTGTCGATCCAAGCGATCCATCAGGTGGGACCCACTATTGATGGGCCACCATGAAAAAAAATAAACAAATCAGACAATCCTAGTGTCTAAAGAGCAGCCTGCGAAATGGACGCTTCGAGATTAAAATAAAAGCCTCATGTGACCCATACCTTTCAACACCACTAAATCTGATGGTTAGGATTTTCCAATTGGTTTGATCTTCTAATTATGGCCAATCAAAGATGTGGTCCTTTGAATGGGTGAATCAGATTGATGATTGGATCGGTCATGTGTACAAATCGCCTTCATCCGGCCGTCCACCTATCAAGATATAGGGCAGATGAGTTGCACCAGAGCCCTCATCCATATCATGGCTACTTTTTTCATATTTTATTATAACTTTGATCATCTCCTTACAGAAATTGGGTTAGCTTGTCCACCAAAATGACCAAAATACCCTTCACTTTACCAAACCAAGCTGTGAAATAATGTATTCACAGTGTCTTTTGCAATAATTAGGGGGTAACCCATCACCCACTCAAAATGTTGAAATTACTTACACCCTCTCTTTTGATAGATATACCCTTAAATTGGTACTTGTAGGACCTTCTAGTTACCATAAGTAGAGAAAAGGGGTGTATGTGTCAAAAAGACAGGGTGTAAGTATCAATACCAGAGTAAAAACAGAAGTCAGTTATAAAGGTGCCATCTGGAAATCAGGCTCTTGAGCATCAATGTTCAGAGGTATAAATTCATCAACCTTTTGCTTTTGAGTAACAATCTTGTCTGAGGAACGGATTTTGGAGGGATTTCTGTGGATCTATTGTCATTTCTGATGACTTCTTGGAGTTGTTGGAGTTGGAATGGATAAATCTGATCTGGGTCTTGTTGGGTTTTCTTTCTAAGGATCGAAATCCATCATTAAATGGGTTTGGAGTTAGGATCTTGTTTGGAAGAGGGATTTTCTTTGAGATTTCCGTCACTTCTGTGCTGATTTTGGTTGACTGAGAAGAATCTACAGGTTGAATATAAATTTTGGTGGGTCGCGTTGGGAAGGCGGTCTTTTTCAATATCTCATCGAGAATAAGCGTTTTCGGATCGGGTCTTGTGATTTTTCGTGCTGAATTCTGCTGTTCAAGGTTTGAGAATTACAATTTTCGATCTGGGTTTTTGTCGGTTTCATTTTTAAGGATGAAATTCATAGAGAATTTCCATCTTTAATGAAGATCTTGTCAGAAAAAGGCGGTATAGGGACGGTTTCTGGGGAATTTTAGTGGAATTCAATAGTTTCCGTGCGACGGGTTATGTGAATTTGAGTTGGGTTTTCTCTAAGGTTCTTTAAATGGCTGGAGAGGAATTGATTGAGCTCAAATTCAGGCTTTTCGACGGTACCGATATTGGGCCAAACAAGTACGATCCTGCCACCACCATCGGATCTCTCAAAGAAGTCATCGTAAATCGATGGCCGCAAGGTAAGGTTGGAGAATTTCTTTTTCTTTTTTCGAAATACGGTTGATCTTGATTATATGATTTTGCTGTGCCAACTTTCTGATTTTCGATTGTCTTTTGATTTCTTTCTCATTTCCTTCTGATGATAATTTTAGGATTTGAATTAAGGGAGGACATATATGATCAGCCCAAGGAGTGTTGTCAGGTGCCAAGGATATGCAGTGGAGCCCATGGTTTGGTGATCCATACCATTGATCTGATTGGGGATTGTCATGGATGCCCATGTGGTGATTAAAGAAAAATAATACAGCAACTGTCCATAATCCAGGGGAAAATGGCCAAAGATTGGATGGCTAGCATTGTCCAATCTGGGAGATTTTTTGGGCCACTTGGTACCCATCAGATCAATGAGTTGAATCACTGAACTGTGGGATCCACTCGTAGGGAATCGGAGCTGAGGATACTCTATATATCATACAAATCCTCTGAATCAGCGACAGGATACTTTGAAATCCTGCCTCTTAAGTTCTTTTATGGTTATCACCCCCATCAGATTATGTTTTAGCTAGATTGCATGAGAATCTTGTATTTTGGGCTTTCAAGATTTCCTGGGAAGATTTTGACGTTCATTCGTCGGTCTTCCCTGTTTGGTTGGTTGATTTGTTGTCATTTGCACTTTTCATGAATATGTTTAGTTGGGTGGTAATAATCCTTGCCTAGCTTGCACAAGGATTTAAAAAGCAGTTTTGGAGTGCGACTCCCCTCGTACTAATACCATCACAACTCACCCCGACTTGTCCTTTTCAGTCCTGTATTCGTCTGGTGACTCATTTCGTTGGGGACTGAAACTGATACAACTCGGAGGATACGGAGTTGTTGTGGATGATATTTAAAACCATGACATGTGTATGTATTCCCATTTTTAGCGCTCTGTATCTGTTCTCCGTAAATTCTCGATGATTGATAGATACATCAAATTCTTAAATTCTTATGATTGCGGATTTGTCTCTATGTATATTGTACAAGTTTAGTATCCCCGAAGCATGACTGTGTGATTTTTCCTAATCAAAATCGAATTCTAGGGTCCCCCACCCCAATTTTTAGTGACCATCTCCGAAAAACAGGATTATACCTTGGTCCTGGACTCCTGATTTTAGTGTGCCCCATGCCCTCCTTCGTGTCAGATTTGTGCTGGTGAAGAAGCAATTTCTCGTGCAAAATCCCAAGAGTTTTGAACTTAAAATGTTTTGTATGTTGTAAAACATTCGAAAATTGGGATTTTCCAAGAGAAAAAGTACACTTCATAGGTGTGGATCTGATATGGAGGCATAGGGCTCCCCAAAATTGGAATTAAGTCATTATCCCTATTTTGTGGGATTTCCTGCCCAAAAGGACCCAAAATCATAATCATCATTGTCATATCCTTGTCCAAGCTTTCCCTAAATCATTCCAAAGAAAAAAATTTACTTCGTAAATTAGGATAACCATCTGAACTGCATTCTTGGTGTTGATTTACCATGCTGAGATTGTGTTCGTGGTGGCTCCCCAAATTCTACATGCCATTGATGGGTATTGGATTTGTAATTTTTAGTTTCTCACTATCCATGTTCGAGTACTTGCGTCGGTTGCATTTATCAATCTCTTCAACTGCAAAACCCACTCCATTCATACCAAGGGACTAGCTCCCAAATTACAATTCAGATCATTTCAGTTTCAACTTGAAACGCATGGAATTGGAAACTGAGATTTTGTTTGTCATAATGAATTGAAGTGAAGCCCTTCCCATGCTGGTCATTTCTTCTATATTGAATTCGTTAAGCGGTTCGCTGGAATACATCCGAATGTATTGCAATAAGATATGTTGGGACTCGAACCACTGGAATTGGTTTTTTTTTTTTTTTTTTCTTTCTTTCTTTCAATGAAAGGGTCCTTAGCCTTTGAATCTGTATCATCTTCAAATGATCTAAACTGTTTATATGATGCTTCTCACTTTTGTATGGTGGATAGACAACAAATAAAAGCTCTCAATTCGATATTTCAACTCTTTGAGAATTTGGCTATGTAGCATTGAATATAGGCACCCACCACAGCCTCTATATAATCAAAAGGGTTGAAATATTCAATCTAAGAGTTTTTCCGGGCATACCCAATCCAAGGGGAGCCCTATCACATAAAAGGTTTGGAAAGTCTGTTCAAAATCCAAAACACATCATGAAATCTACCACTACCGAATATGAGGAAGTAATGCAAATTAGTTGTCTTTTACAACTGGATTTAACTCATTCTATTTCGGAGTGTAAAAGCAATGAATCTTTAGTTCTTGAATTGGTTTTGGGGTGTCTGAAGCGTTACATTCCCATCTTATCGCGGTTAAGCTTCCAAACATGAGTAACTGTTTTTTTTTTTTTTTTTTCTCTTACAAAAAATATAATCTTTGACAGACAAAGAAAATGCTCCAAAAACGATAAGCGATGTGAAGCTCATCAATGCGGGTAAAATACTGGAGAACAACAGGACTCTTGCTGAGTCAAGGGTGCCAGTCGGAGAGCTTCCGGGGGGAGTCATCACCATGCATGTTGTTCTTCGGCCTCCCTTATTGGACAAAAACAATGGTATTTTCAGGAGCCCACATTGTATTTCATATTCCATTTCTGTTTTGTCAATATATAGTACAATGTTCAGCTGAGTAAAACGGTTTTCATTTTCTTTTTTATGTTCCTTCTCGGCGAACAACAGTGCAGTAGGGCCTACTCTTCTGTGATTGGAACCTTTAAAAGGGAACTTCTGTGATTGAGTGCGCAATACTGACATGCCCCTTGATTTAGCAAATCAATGCAACTATTATCTCAGCAATTTTATTAACAAATATTTTAGTTAAATCATGTTGCCCGATCACCTATTGAACTAATGTTGCATGACCCATGAATGCCAAATGCAGGATGTGGGTCCTGATCCAAAATTCTGGTTCCTTTTCCCAAAACTAACATAGAAATGTTTTTGTCACAGAGAAGGTGCAAACAGACTCCCCGAAGAGCAGATGTGCATGCTCTATTCTGTGACAGCAAGGAATGGTTTGATCTTCTCGTCCGCTCAAGTTCCCTGTCTTTTGTGTTTCAGTAGACTAGTTGTCGACCCCTTTGGGAGCCTTATCTTTTCCCCTGCACCAACTTGGAAAGTGGGCCACAGTAAGCTTGGAGGTCGTCGATTTCAACTGTAATTTCAATCATGAGCTTAAAGATCTCCTGCATAGAACTGTGTTTCATCTGAATGGTAATTCTCCATTTGGTTTTGGGTTCAATCGCCCACTCGTCATACTAAAAAAATCGAAATAGGAAAAGAGGGAAACAAAGAGAACATTCGTGATGTGATTGGTGTTTGGGATTTGTATAAATGGGATTCTGGTTTGAAGATTGGCAGCCAATTGCTTTGTTATTCTCATCTTATGATCGAACGTTTCAGCTGCATGGATATCGCAGGTTAAGACAGCAAATGCATGTGAATGCTGCCATGAAAGAGTCCTCTTTGGGTGAGTAGTTCCAAACACTGTTAGCACAATGATCTTGTGTGTGAATTTCATTTCCTCACTGAATCACAGGCAGATACTAGTTGGGTCCATTTAGGACGTGTTTGGATAGACCATATCATTGTGGCCCACTTTCCAAGTGTTTGGTTGACCATATCATTCCCCTGTGCACTATTTCCATTCGTGTGGCGCACCTCAATCATAGATGTGGCTGATTTTTGGGCCTTGGGCCTAACATTAGCTAACACATTTGGGTTTGGGGCTGACCAAAGAAAATGGTACATAGAAGTAATTAGAGAGAGAGAGAGAGAGAGAGAGAGAGGGTATTGGAATTTTGCCACTCCATTAAGACACAAAAGGATGGCGGAGAGGTCTACTTACTCAGTCCTCAGAAATACAACAGAATGCATTAATATTTTTTTACTTGGGGGACTGCAGATGTTGGATCTGGGAAATTTTCCAGTTATCCACAGGGTTGATCTGATGGGCCACACAGTAGATCGTTATATAAAAAACAAACCATAAAATGCTTAAAAGGAGACTGTCAATATTCAAAAGGAAAAGATTTGATGATGTAAAGGTTGAAAATTTTGGCTCCATCATGCTAACGTGGTTTTGGACCACTGAAACATGACCACAATTCAACAACTATAGTTCAACGTTAGAAGTATTGCAAAAGTAGCCAACACCTTGACCGCTTCTCCCTCCCAACGTCTTGCAAATGTCTCTCCACCGGCTTCTCTACTTAGTGTAATGATGTTACCAGCTGATAGAAAAATCAAACCTCAAGGCACACATGGAGCCAGGTTGGAGGAATTACGTGGGTCCTGCTCATCACCAAATGCACAGGATACTGTACATGTGGGGCCCATGGTTATATGGGCCCGGCCCCCCCACCATGCATTGGGTAGAAGATATTTTAACCATATCATATATTCATATGACATTTGGCCTTTTCTTTCTTGTGTTGAATGAAGGCCATTGCTTTTGACCATCAACTGTCGATCCGTAGGCCACCACGTCCAAGGGTATAGACCGGACCTGGATTGCACACTGACACTACCAGTAGCGAGTCTCTGCTGGACGGTGCTCTGTGGACCCCACCATGATGCATGTGTTTTATCATGCTGTTCACCTAGTTTGTGGTAGATCCAAATCTCACGTGGACCACCCACGGAAAACACTGGTGATTGAATGCCCACCATTAAAAACTTCTTGGACTACTTGGGGGCTACAAGTTCTGGTTCAAACTGATATTTGTGTTTTCCCTTCATCCAGGTCTGTCTGACCTAATCAACAGGTTGGATGACAAATAAACATTACAGTGGGCCCTATGAAGTTTTTAATCGTGGGCATTCAATCACCGCCGTTTTCCTGTGGTGTGGTCCACTTTGAGATGTGGATCTGCCTCATTTTTGGGCTCATCCCTAACATAATGATCCAAAATGGGTGGACGGCGTGGAAAAAACACATACATCATGGTGAAGCCAGAGTAACGTTCAGTGGCAACGTGGCTACCGGCAGTGTCAGTATGCAATCCAGGACGTGGATTTCCTACTAAAGGTTTTGGCAGGAAGTTACTGCACAGGGATGCTGGGTGGGGCCACCGTGACGTTTGTGAGAAATCCACCCCGCCCATCCATTTTGCCGAAAATTGGGGAAAGAAATTCCTACCGTTGAAACCTTCCTGGGCTCCACCTTGATGTTTATATGCCATCCAAACTGTTTATAAGGTCAAACCCACTGGGATGAAGTGAAAACACAAAAAAAAAAAAAAAAAAAAAAAAAAAAAAAAAAACCTGATACAAAATTTTTATGGCCATAAGAATGTTTCAACGGTGCTCACTGAATCCCCACTGTTTCCTCTCGTGTGGCCTACTTGAGTTTTGGATCCACCTCATTTTTTATTGCATGTCCTAAAATGACGGATGGACGGGATATATTTCTAACAAACATTGCGGTGGGCCCCACCCAGCATCCTTCAGCAGGCATTTTCTGCAAAAGGATTTCGCAGGAAATCGTGTCCTACAATCTACGTCTGTTAGGACCTTCCAGTCTGGGAGATTTTCGAAGCATCCCACATCCACAGTAGCAATGGAGAGGTTTGCTCACCCCACAGGGGCCCCTGTCCACATTCATCTTAACAAAGTGCATGCGCCAACCTGGCAAGCGTGTGGGACATCTGACTAGTTCATAAGGTGGTCCTCTTTGCCAAGTGACCATGCATAAAAACCTGGGCTTTGAATGGTACCGGCGAGTTTATTAAAACACCCATTCTTTTCGTACAGAGTGCCCCACCTGATGAGTGGATCAGCTTGATCATTCCATACAGTTATCCTGACAGCAGGGGCCACTCTTGATATGTTGGCATGTGTGTGGAGAGGTAAGTGTGCAAAAAACAAACATCAGCATAACCCTTGAAAAAAAAAAAAAAACCCAAAAAAATAATAATCTGGTGACTAAAACCTGCAAGCAAACAAATTCCTTTGATGCAAAAAAACAATCCTGCATTACTAACGATAGCTCTTTACACAGACGCATCTGCCTCAAAACAACACACATTTCCTTTCAAAAGAGCCATAAGATCAAACCAAAGAATATGACCCAAATGTACATCATGCAATATATATTACAGACAGCCACATATGAACAATTATCATACACGTTGTATACGTGGACAGTGTCGATAAATCCATTCGATTTGCCGACCACGATTTGCCAACCACCGATGATAAATGCAGCGCGTTTTATTATGCATATCCCAGCTTACAGTACTCATAATTACAGCTCACGGCAGATCCAAAATGATGCCCTTATCATTTATCTTTGGAGGGTATAGGACTGGGCCCATGGATGGGCATCCCCGAGCGGCACGCAACTTGAAATTCCAAATTTCCCGAGAAGAAGTAATGATGATGACTAGGGTTTCCTGGGTGGCCTGACATTCTTGAGTGCCATAACCAGTTCTTGTCTCTCTCCCTCCACCTCTGCAAACTGCAGGCTGAGTTGGGAGTAGCGTTCATGCATGTCTTTCAGCTCGGTCTCTACTGCTGCATACCTGCTCTTCACTTCGAGCATGTCTTTCAGCTCGGTCTCTACTGCTGCATACCTGCTCTTCACTTCGAGCATGTCTTTGATCAGGTCATTGATGTCTCTGAAGCTCTTGAATATCGCCTCTTCATCATTATGCTGTTTGAGGAATGAACTGAACCACAACAGACCAGAAAAGAGAAAAGACACGTCAAGACTTCACAATGGCTGAGTGGCGTTATCCATTAGCAGTAAACAGATTGTTAGGATGGGGATCAAGGCCTGTTCCATCGAGGTTAAATAAAAAACAGTGTTCTGACATCACAATGGCTGACTGATGTTACCCATTTAGTAGTAAAGGAGGCTGTGTGAATGAAAATAGGAAAATGGAAAAGGTTTGGGCCCACAAAGGAATAACGGCTGTTTTTTAGAGAAACAGCATCATGTGCCATAACATAATGGTAATATTTAAAGACAGAAAAGTAGAAGTCGTATAGATAACATCCATTATTCTGTTACATAACAACCATCATTGGCAATATAGTGGCCATAACATTTAATGGTCAGTCATTTCTCATAAAATAACACTAAGTAGATTGATGGATTATAATAACACTAGGAGATCGATTAAAAAAACACCTATTTAAAATGCAGCGCATTTTATTATGCATCATTGGAAACCCTTTCCACAATAAAATAAATGCCACACTATCAATCATTATTAAGGTTCCAAGTTAAATGTACCTCTGAAAATGAATGCTTGAATTCTTCTTTGCTTGCAATGCTTCAGCAAGCTCGATTTCCAGCGCAAGTACCCTTTCTAGTGCATTCCCACTGCCTGAAAATTTGTTAAATAAAGGAAATATGCTTCCCAATCGTTCATTTGCCTGTTGAAAAGGATTAGAACATTTTTGTATTGAGTTTGAGAGGAGAAATTTAAAAGATTTCATGAGATTGATGAAAAATGTCTATATACCGTGTGTAATTGCAACAGTTCTCCTTGTAAACCATGAAAGCCTGGGGCTGAATGATGCTCATCTTCTGGAAGAAGTGAAGCCACATATTCATTTTTCATCCTTCCCAACTGCATGCATGTGGCAAAGGCTTTACAAGAGGATGCAGATACGATACTGAAGCAGACAAATTGCAAGCTATCGTCTTGTTCAAGAACCATTTTGCATTACTTGGAAACAGAGATCAATGGCAACTGATAGACGCTATGCTTTATAAATTTTTAGTGATTTGATAGAACCTAAATGGGACAAGGTTTTCCGAGACAGATGTTTGACTGTATATGCTACATATGGGGCAGTGTTGGGCAACTAGGAAGCAATATGAATAGATGAGGAGCATTGGGGAATTAGGAGGAAATATGAATAAGGATAAGCATTGCAGAGATGAAAATGTGGAGATGGTGTGGGAAGACTATGAAAGAATCACAAATGAGGTCATCCCAAGAAGCCTAAGACTAAGAGTGGTCCCATCATCATCATCGCCATGTATCCTGTTTTGCCACATGCCAAGGGAACTGGAGATGGGCCCAGGAGGGAAGGGTACTTTAATTAGGGTTGAAGGGCCTACAAGTTGGATGAGGGGAAGGCCTAAACAAACTTTGATCAGGTGGCGACAAGGGTTATAAAGGTTTCTTCACTTAAATGAAGATAGGACCCTGGACATGAATGACTAGAGAAACAGGATTCATAATGCTGGCTGACATGGCTGGGACAAGGCTATGATGATGATGATGACAATGAAGTGACCAAGTGGAAACTTCTCCACATGCGTGTATAACAGAGAAAAAGAAAAAGAAAAGAAAAGAAAAGAAAAAAGAGCCAACTAAATGTACGCCACATTGATAAGAGCTGCATGCTTCATGCTATTTTGTAACAAGGTTTCTTGATGCAAGAGCACATGCCTTGAAACTACAAGACTGCTTTGAGATATGACACCATCCTGTTAAAATCTACTTACATACAATCACAGAATAAGTGCACAACCTTCTGAGGTTTGTCTAGCAGTTCGATGCCAGTTACACCAAAGGACGAAGAGCCAACAAAGGCACCAAGATGCACACTTCAAGGCATGTGGCAGGCTGCTTGCACCAGATACAGGTCACTGCAGACTCACCAAAATAAGCAACCAAAAGACCATTGATGTGTAGGTGAGGTGTGCACCTGAGCATTTTAGGATCATGCCAAGAATTGCAGCACTGACTACTGTCCAATAGAATATGTTGGGATATAGATGGTTTTTAGACATTATAAACCTCAGCTTTTGTCAGGATTTTATGCAGGCAGAAAGTGCAGAAATCCAAACAGAACATGGAAGTGGATATTTCAAGGTAAAGACATAAATAGGAAGAATGTTGACAAAAGTACAACTTAAATGAAAAATGAATGAATTCTTTGCGAACAGTTGTACAACGATTTTTTTTCAAAGATTTCACTTTTTTTTAGTGACTGTTTGGATTGTGGGACAAGAAAAGAAAAAATAAGGCTTCTCCATTGTTTGGACCTTATACATTGTTTGGATAGCAAAGGAAATAGTGAGATTGGAAATAGCAATCATCAGCCTTTTCTACAGTCAAATTCTCACACGACGGAAGGTGAAAATTGTAAGAGGAATATAAGATTTCCACTTGCCATCCAAACAAGACTCCCAAAAAAGGAATCCATGGGAATCCATGTTTTAAAGTGCTCCTAGAATCCATAAGATAAGGTGATTGAAAGGTTTGAAAGGAAACTCTCAAGGTGTAAAGGTTGTCATCTTTCATTGGGTGGAAGATTAACATTGATAAAAAAGCATCCATGTCAAACCTACCACATTATGTCTCTATTTAGGTGTCCAGCTGCTATTTTGGATAGATTGGTAAGATTCATGTCTTCTTGTGGCAAAGTGCAGAAGAAAAGTACAAGTTTCATCTTGTGAAGTGGGAAGATGTGTGTAAGTCATACGGGGAAGGGGGTGTACATACTAGGGTTGTTGAGCAGATGGTGTGTAGATTCAGAGCGGAAGAAGAAAGTATATGGAAAAAGGTGAATATTAGCAAGCACGGTATAAAGGATGGGGGTGGTGGACCAAAGAATCCTCCTTATGCAGGGCATTAACATTGTGGGAAGGAAATTGCTAAGTTGGCTACCAAGTTCACGGAGAAGATCGGTTTCTTATTGGGTGATGGATCATGGATCCGCTTTGGGGAGGGTGTTTAGTGTGGCGACAGGGCACCATGTGAGACATTCCCAAGGTTAGCAAGATATCTCCGGAAGCAAATGTGCCCATTGCTTGGTGCTTCTTAGTCTCGGGTGATTTGGAGGTTTGGCTCCCCCCATGTCAGAGGAATTTGACAGATGAGGAAGTGAAAGATTGCATCCGATTACTGTCGTGGCTTCAAAGCTACCATCCAATTGCAGGCGATAGAGATGTGTTGGAGTGGAACAAGGAAAAATCTAGCTAGTTTTCTGTTCAGTCATTCCACAGTATGATGCATAAGCATATTCTAGGGGAGCACAAAGCTCACACCTCATTCGTTTGGTCCTATGGAGCTCCTCCCAAGGTTGCAGCATTTGCAGGATTGGTATGAAGAAACAAGTTGCTTACTGTTAACAATCTTGAAAAGAGGAAGATAGTGATCCTAAATATATTTATTACGTGAGGAACACAAAGTAGGTCGATCATCTTGTTATCCATTGTAGATTCATTAGAGAGGTGCAGAAGTGAGTCTTTAATACCTTCAAAGTTTGGTGAGTGATGCAGGGAACCACTGATAGTCTCTTCCTAGCATGGCACAAGAGTGGAGTTGGGCAGAAAAGGAGGATGATTTGGAGGCTATCTCTTCTAGCAGGTATTTGGGCCTTATGAGAAGAAACGAACAACCGATGTTTCTGGAATCGGAGAACATCAGCGTCGGAGGTCTTTAGAAGGACAAAGCTGGAGTAATGGTTTGGGCATCAAGTATAAAGGCTCTTGTTGAGTGCCCTCTTTCTTCATTATCTTGGTCTTCTATTTTGTAATTTTGGCATAAATATCTCATATATATCATCTCAATAATATTATAGTTACCTTTCAAAAAACATAGGAATCCATCACTGGATAATCATTACACTTTTCTCTTCTTTCCCCGACAATTCAAAGAGGCCCTCAGAGAAAAACAACACATTTCAGCGACATGCAAGGGCTTTTAGAACTGTTAATTTGTTTGGACAACTTCACCGATAATATGTGTAAGTATTTATTTATCCAATAAGCTTGTGGTTCATCTAACCTGCTGGCATAAAATACAAAGTATATATGTCATTAATGCATCATTCTATATACATACATACATACATACATACATATATACAGGGAAATGGTACTATGAGGTCGACCTCATGGGAGTTCCCATGAGGTCGAGCTGTGTGGGCCCCACCGTGATGTGTGTCGAACATCTACCCCATCAGTCAGATGCACCATTCCATGTTGGGCCACGGGCTTAAAAATCAAGTCAATCCATGACTTGGGTGGGCCACACCACAAACAACAGTTGAGAGGGGTTACCCTCCCATTAAAACATTCATAGTCATTAATTGGGCCCACTGAGATGTGGTTCACAAATCCAGCCCATACAATGTGTGTGTCCCACTTGGATGATGGGCAGAGCAAGTTTCAGGTGCATCCAAAATTCAGGTGGGCCCCACCAAGTGCTTTTATATGTTTTAGGCATGTCTTAACATTGTTTTAGATGGTATGGCCCACATGAGTTCCGTATACAGCTGATTTTTGGGATATCCCATAAACTAAAGGGGACCCATCAAATGCACGGTGTTGATGTTCAACACACATCACGGTGGGGCCCACACAGCTCGACCTCATAGTATACACACACACACACACACACACACACACACACACACACACACACACACACACACACACGACCTTCTTAAGCTCTGGTTAGATAAAAGTCAACAAGATAAGCAATTCTAATGAAATTACAAGGCCTTGATTTTAAAGAAATTCAATTGGAAAGGTGAGGATAGATTGAACGAGGAAGGGTGATATTCTTGTGATGGGGACATCACGCGCACATGCACATGCCCCCCCCCCCCCCCCCAAGCCACGCAAGTACGCAAGGAGGAGGGCCACACCGTCGATCTGGCTCGATGATGACGTCTAGGGAGGGCCTTCTAGTTAGAAGAATGCGTTTTGGTTCATTAGAGTGGGCCCGATAGTCAAGTAAAGCCCATCATGGGTTCTTATGATCGTGGCCCACTAGTCTAATTAATCTCATATTTTAGGTTTTGCTTATTATTGTTATTTAGAATATCATGGACGGTTTAGATTATTTTGATTAATTATTATTTTTTATTACTTCATTGTCAAGTAATAGGTTGCGCACATGGCGCGAGTTTTGGGGTATAGGGTTTTCTTATAAATAGGCACCCCTTGTAGTTTTTTTGTTCATTAAAGTTTAATAAAAATTCTGCGTTTTTCTACTCCTCTGAGTTCTTGAGTTGTAGAAATCCAATTGGGTGCGAAGCCTTCCCTTCATCGAAGGGCTAACTACCGTGGTGCGAAGTCACATCTATCCTGATTCGCCTCTATCTTCTATCATCCATACTTCTCATCTCGTATAATCATCTACGATTCAAATCCGTTCTTTATTGCAGCAGTTTTCCTCTACAGCAGAATTCCATATTCTGGCCCTGCAGGAGGGCTGAAACTTCGGCGAAGCACCACATACAAACCGCACATCAGATCGACGCGAAACTTGGGATTTTTGGAGCCTACCCCTGACCGACCAGACTCAAGGAGTCGGTTTCCGGCTTCGGGCTTCTCTCACACATATGCGGCCAGGCCCCTACGCACGTGCGTCAGGCCCGGCCCGTTGTTCGCACGCGTGGACTATCGTCAGGTTCAAATTTCCTACCTATTTCATCTCTCTCCTACCTATTTTCCATAATCATAACCCTATATTGCATTATTTTTAATTTGTTTGCCCATTTTCTAATCATAGGGTTCTCTGAACTGAAATTGGCGAATCCCTTGGATTAGGGACTGATTGTTGTGCATGTATGGATGATTTTTACTTCCCTTTGAGTATCGTTTGGTCCATAATTTTTACTGATCCAGCCCTAGCCTGTGTAAGCCTGGGCCCGCACAGATTCCCCTTGCTTGAATGTTTGAACTTTTGTTTGGGATGTGGAAATTTTATGTGAATGTTTCTGAATTAGTTTGATCTATAGCCTGAGATCTTGCATATCATGGTTAATTTTCATGTCCTGCATCATCTTGTCTAAGTACTCAGCATCATTGTCGATCAGGTTATTCTCTGCAAGCCAAAAAAATATAAATGAAATGGATGATACCAAAGAAAAGTTAGATTACCTCTAAGGAATGCGATTTCATTTCATCCGTGGAAACTAGTGATGCATCTTTTGCTTCTCTGAATGAGCTCGACATATTAGCGCTGTCTGAGAAAGTCAGCCTATCCACCTTATTTACATCATCTGCAGCAACAATGTTTGCTGCATCTTTTCCACCATCTTGAAGCTCTATCTGAAGCTTTTCCTCATGCCGTAACTTCATCAGCTCATCCTCATATTCCTGCAGCAATGATAACTGGGCAGCTTGTTCATCCAACTTGGATCTAAGGACTATAACTGTGATTTCCAGCTCATCCCTACAAGACTGCAGATTATCCATCTCTTCTTCAGAACTCATCAGCATGCTTTTCAATTGTTCAATCTGCCTATGCTTCTCTTGACTAGCTTCAGCTTCCACCACGACTGCCATAGTCTTACAATTCTCAAGTTCTGCCCACATAGAACTTCTTTTATCCACGTAATCAGCAAGCTCTCTCTTCTCACTGACATTGGTTTCCAACTCAGACTTCAAGGACTGGAGAGCCATCATCAATTTTGCATTTTCTTCAATGCATTGTGCTTCGCCAGCCATGTGACCATTCAGCTTGGTCACTACATCCAGGTGCTTCAAAAGAAGATCCTCATTGCACCTCTCTGAAGAGTTTAGTCTTTCAAGAAGCTCCTGCATCCTACTCCAGAACTGATTTTCTGTGAAAACAACTTCAACTTCAGCAGCTAACAGGTATGCATGCATGGTTTCCAAATAAGTTTCCAGATCCATAACTTTAAGACGAAGGGACGAATCATCTTCATCCATCTTTCTTTGGCATTCCTCGCTATGCAACAAAAGATTCCTCACTCTTGACTTCTCCAATTCCAGATCCAATAACTGTTGCCTGAGATGGACCAAGGCAGCTTTCTGATCATCAAAAGATAGCATCTGCTCATGTTTCACATTCAATTGGGAGGTAAGATCTCTAACTGTAGCCTCCAATTCATCTCTCAAGCCTCTATCAGACTGCAATTCATCATGCGCACATCTCAAACTTTCTTTTAAGCCACTAATCTCTTTCTCCAGTTGGAGAAATGCCTCATTCCCAGCCTGTAAAGACATCATTAAAGCTTTTTTTTCCTGCATACAATCCATAACGGACAATTTTGTCTTTTCCAGTTCCTTGTTGACGCAGTCAAGAGCCAGGATCTTTTGAGCAAGGTCCTTGTTTTCACTAGTAACATGCTGCAGCTTGGTTTCCAAGACACCGAGTTTTGAAGACAGCTCTCTGTTCTGCTCTGCATATTTTTCTGCCACTTCTGATCTTATCGTAAGTTTATCTTCAACATCTTGAAGCTCTATCTGAAGCTTTTCTGCATGTGTGTTTGCCATATCTAGCTTAGTTGCCATATCTCTGAGATCAGATTCAAACTTTTGTTTCAGTTCCTGCTTCTCTTCACTGAGTTGAAGAATCTTTATATATGCACTCTGCTGAAGCTCTTCCAAATGCAAGAAGATGGTCATGAAGTTCTCATCCTCTGATTCTTGCTGCATAGATTTACTGAAAAGGGTTGGTCCATTGGTTTGCTCATTATAGGAAACCATTCTAGACCTCAGATCCCCCAACCTATCTTGCATGAAAGCAACAGTTTTCTCCAGACTATCTTTCACAGACAACTGTTTATCAAATTCTGCTTGCAAGGCTTTCAATTCTTCAACTAGAGAGATATTTTCCCTCTGAAGATGACTTTTTTCTAAGCCTTCCTGTTTCAGTGCATTTTCTAGGCCATTCTTTTCTGCAGAACAAGCCTCATACTTGCTTCTATAACTTGCGCACTCATCCAATAATATTACGCATTCTGTAACATTTTGAGTAAGAAGACAATTCTCATCCGAAATACTTTTTAGTTTCACTTCCAGGGTATGATTTTTCAATGCGAAATCATCGCATTTGATGATGCACTTGGCCTCGGATTCCCTCAGAGTTTCTACCTCGTCCAGTGCAGCCTGCAGCTTAAGCATCAGCAACTCAACCTCAGCAGAATGTTCTAGCTGCTGTGCAAATTCATCCCTCTCTTTCTTTATGAGCCTAATTCCAACATTCGCTTCATGAAGAGATTCTTGTAGGACTTTTGAAAATACTTCCAAACGCAAGTTCAGCTCATGCATTTCAGAAATTTCTTGTTCTGCCTCCTGGTGGAGCTCTTCCTGCAAATGAAGGGATCTTTTCACTTCCTCACAAAGAATGTCTTCATTCAACAGCTTCTTAGGCTTTTCACTGAGCTCCACAGACGGAACATTCAGCTTTGGAGGCAGTTCAGGCTTGGTTTCCCCAGATATGACAGTGTCTGCTTGAACTTCATGCAACTTTGCTTCATGATGTGCTGTCAGGAGTGCAGATTCAGAATCATCCTTCTGCAAGCATGAGTGTACATTGTCAGAAGGTTCTTCAATATACTCCCGAAAACCTAGTTGGGAAACTTCCGTAAAAGCTTGCCGAGCAAGTTTCTCATTTGTTTCAAACAGAGAAACGACCTGGAAAGAGAGCAGTTCAAGGTCTTTTTGTAGCTGGCCAACAGCGATAGAATAGTTCCAGCGGGCCCTTTTTAGTGTTGTCTCAGAGGCAATGGCCCTCTTCTCAAGCTCCCTGTTAAGATCATCTAAGTTACACCTGTCTTCGGCAGATCTTTGGAGCTGCTCATTAATGTCTTGGTGCATTCCATCAATCTGACTTTTTAAATCAGATATTGTGTAAATGCAAGCAGAATGCTCATGTCTGAGGTTCTGCAACTCATCTAGCATTTGTTTCTGACATTCCTTGAGCTCCTGAATGACTGCTTCATAGTAGCACTCCATCTGGTCAATTTTTCTCATGAGATTTTCACGTTCAGCTTTGCTCTGTTCTAACTCACTTGAAAGTTCAGAAAATTTTTCGTTAGTCACATCAGCAGCTTCTAGGTCGTTTTTTTGGGTGTCAAGTTCCTGCAACACTTGAAGAGATGTACCTACAGAATTAACAGTGCCTTTAGAGGGATAACATTCTGCATCACACCCCTTTGGCCCATCTCCCCATACAGCCTGCTCAGAGTTTAAACCCAATACTCCAACTGCCTTAACACTGGTTCTTTCTCCTGGTCGTATATTTTGCAGAGGAGTCACTTGCCAGATTCCTTCTTTAAGACCTTGCACAACAGATTCCAATGCCTCTAGGTCAGGCTGAAGGAAGGCCAAGTCCATTCCCTGATCTTGGCATGCCTTGTTCTGGATTGCTCGTAATGTATCCTCCATAAGCGACAGTCCCTGTCGCAACCTCATCTGTACATCATGTGCTAAGCAATCTTGATATTTTCCAATATCATTTGCCCCAATCTTACTATCAAATGAGGAACCCTCCAACAGGTCACACTTTGTCCAGCACACCTCTTTGCTCAGCAATTCAGTTTCCGTGCTATTAAAATGCTGTCTTGCTTTGGAATGTTTGAGTTTTTCAATATCAGCTTTGAGTTTTGTACAGTCGGATTTCAGTATAGAAACTTCACTTGACAGTTCTTCTCCTAAAGCAATATCTGCAGCAAGTTCCTGGGCAAACCTTTGTGTTTCTGTGCCTAAAACATCTGCCTGGCTTTGTAAAGAGCTCACTTCCAGCTTAAGGTCTGAAATAGATGACTCAGCTACCTCCAAGCTTCCTCTAAGTCTACTATTTTCCTCATAAGCAGTGGCTAAATCATTGTCCATTGAATAATCTGAACTCCATCCATGAACCCAGTCACTGCTCCCTTGTGCCACAAGGCGAGGATCACATTGGTCTCCATTTTCAGGCCGAGGGCTTTGGCTTAGAGAAGATCCACCTAATTCAACAGAGATTGCACTCCTAAGGCTATCAACTTCATGGATACTGGAAATATCATGTTTCTCGGCATACAAACTTTCTGAAGTATGAGATGAACCATCAATTCCAACAGCTGAGTCCATGTAATCTTCATTCAATTCCCCCTCTTCTTCAAGTGAAGGAAGCTCAGCAGAGTCTGATTTAAATCTAACCCTTGCATTCACCTAGTATAAAAGTGAAAAAAGAAAAAAAGTCACCAACACCACCACCATCAAGACTAATGTCGTGAAACAAAATATAGAGATAAAAACAGAGATGATCATTAGAAACAGAAAAAAGCTTTTGCAAAATGAGGTTTTATTTGACATTTTCGAATTCTAATTCATAGGTAGAAGCACACATTGCACATCAAGATCATTATAAGTTAGCAAAAAATGGTAAAATTCCACCAATATGTTGGGCTCAACGCTATTCAGTAGGTGGAAAGTAGAAACTTGATAAATGAAAATATTCTTCAATGAGAATAAGCATCAAGGTCTAAGGAACATCAGAAGTTATTGATACTATCTTCAGTTTAAGTCTTAGAAATCACTTGAATAATGTTCTCATTTCCAGACATTTTTCAGGATTAATGTAGACACCTCATTTTGAATGGGTTGCCTAGATCATTTGCTCTAACTTGAAGCAGAGTCGACTGTCAAGGATCTTGCAACTTGTTCGTTAGTTAAGAGACTGATTAAGGGTCCTACTTTCATGTCGACAAAAAAATGAGCATTTTGCAAAAATCTCCATACACCCAGGAACCTAAAAAATAAAGGAAACCCAAGCCTATCACCAGCAGGAACCCCATCTATTATAGAAAATCTAGACTACCAAAACTTGAAACATGGATCAAGATTGGACGACAAGGGTGTGTTTGTCATCCAACACATGCATCAACCACATCCCACCGTGATGCTTTGACACTAAAAAAATAGGCCGAATCAGATCATGCCCCACCACCTGGGTTTGTATATGGGGGAGCCCACCTTGGTGCGTGCATGACATCCAACCAGTGCATCAGGTGCACGTGCATCCCACCATGACGATGGGGCACCCTAAAAATCAGCCCAATCCAACACTCAGGAAGGCCTAACCACTTGAATTTGCTGGTCTTGGGGCATTTTTTTTGTTGTTTTTTTTTAATGGTGTGACCCACCTAGTGGATGGATCGCCTAATATTTAGGGTGTCCCATTTTCATGGCAGGGCGCACCTGTCAAATGGGTTGAATGTCATTGACACACCACATGGGGCCCATTTTCGACCAGTTGCACCACAAACTGTTTTGAAAACATCTTCCCTCCAGCATTTCCCTGTACGCACACACACACACACACACACACACACACACAAACACACACACACAGTCACATGCACACATGTTGAAGGACAAAACCCTCAAAAGATGACCATAGTGAAACTCAATGAAATTTGAGATTTCAAATGATAAGTCCGATGCAGCTTCTATGCCTCCCATCCCCCTTCTCTTTCTGTGCAGAGTATCAAAAAGTACAGATCCATTGCAATATCTGTGGCTGAGAAAATGTGTATATAAAACAGAGAATTCCCTTCAATTTAGATTCTTATACTTGTCATTCAGTTTTTCAGATCTTCATTGGCACGAGGGAAGTCTGTCAATAGTTTCTTAACCATCGGTTGTGGTGGTCGTTGCAACTGAAAGGAAAAATGAAAGACACATTGCACTATGAGAAAACCCTGTCAACATTTTCTAAACCATCTCTTTAGTGGAGGCAATATTACCTATTGTCAACCCTCTTACGTTTTCCATGACACCTGATCTGGATTGCAGGTAATTTATGATCCATATCACTATATTTTATTGACCTGAAATTATAATTAGAATGTAGAGATCTATTCTTTTGATTTATATAATATCACATGCTATGCCAGCCAGTTTTATAATCTATACCCATGAATGGGAATAACCCAGTAGTGTACATAATGTGATAAAGATAACATGCTACTGTGGCTTGGCAGTCAGAAAAGGTAGAATAAGGAAGCAGCAAACATTATCAGCGAGGTGAAGGATTTCTATGAAGAAATCAGTGTAGCCTTTTCTCATACACTCTGAGAAGCCAATCATGAGCTGAACACTTTAGTGAAGAGAGAAAACCTTAGATGTTTCTTATATCTCAGTGTCTAGTGCCTGCCCTTGTGTTTGTATGTCTTGTTTGGCTTTCCACTTAGTGTTGGGTAAGCTGCTGTATTTTACCTTTTCTTTTAATAAAAATGTTGTTACCCATAAAATTAATAATAATAATAATAATAAATTATTAATAATACCTGAAACTCACCAACACATTCGACGGAATGAAATAAGATTAACAGGGAGAACCTTTGAGGACCTATTATGTCACATAACCAATGCAGATTTTCTATGGGGCTCCTCCCAAGTGGAGGCGTTTACTTGGCTAGTGGGAAGGAATAGGGTGCTCACCTTAGGGAACTTGCAAAAAATATTGATGATAATTCCCAACAGCTGCTACATACGCTTGAGGGATGTGGAATCATGAACCACTTGTTCATCAATTGTGCATTTGCAAGTCAGCTGTGGGAGAGGTTTCTTGACCTCTTTGGCATTCCTTAGGTGATGTCGGGGTCCATCCAGGGTCTTCTCCTTGCCTGGCATGGGGGAGAAGCTGGACAGTGTGGATATTATCTTTGCTTGCTATATTATGGCCTCTTTGGAGGGAGAGGAACAACTGGATCTTCTGGAGCAAAAGCAGGATAGTTGAGGACGTCTTTGAGAGGGCAAAGTTACATGTATTTGATTGGGTTTCTTGTTCTAATGTCGCTGACCACCGTAGCCGGTTGTTCTCTAGGCTTTAATTCTCTCTCTCTCTCTCTCTCTCTCTCTCTCTCTCTCTCTCTTCTCTTCTCTTCTTTTTTTGAAAGATGATAATTTTATTAAACATGCACAAAAGGGGGAAGAAATAGAAAGAGAAAAAAAAACCAACAAAAAAATAAATAAATCCCCACTAGGAATCACAAATCCCAATCCTTAATGAGATCAAACATTCTTCTCACAATAATTTGGGACGAGGCCCTATTGTTCTTAAAGCATCTGTTGTTCTTTCCAACCATATAGACCTTAGAGACACATGCATGGCAAGTCCCCATTTAGTCCTACTATCTTTGATGCAAGAAACACATCCATGCCAGGATAAAAATAGCTCAGCCACTGATCCAGGCATCAATGTTTTCAGTATCCTATGATATCACTGATATATCCCTCAATATATTTGTTATCCCAGTTAGGTGATACGAAACAGGGTATGCAGTATCGGCCGATACGTAACGGTAACAGTCTGGACCGTTACGCGATATGGGGTCGAACAACCCCCCCCCCGTTACTGCCCCGTAACGGTCCAATAACGGCTAGTTTTTTTTTTTTTTTTTTTTAAGGTCCAATTTTTTTTTTATTATTATTATTATTATTATTATTTTACTTCTTTCTTTCAAACTCTTCCTAAATCATTCTATAGCAATCTTCAACCACTCTTAGCTTGAAATTACAGATAAAAAGCACTTATATTAAGGATTCTCTTGATTTGAAGTTTCGTGGGTCATTTTCCAGAAATTCCTCAAAAATAGGTATTTATACTTTTTATTCAATGTGTTGTTGTTTTAATGGTAAAATGTGATGTGTTAATCATAATAGAACATATTAATGTCCATTTTACAAATTTTGGATGTGATTTTATTTTATTTTTATAATTATTTTCTATTTATGCACTATTTTCGGCCTTTTTTTTTTTAATTCGAAAAATCATTTTTTATTTAATGTGTTGTTGTTTTAATGGTAGAATATGATGTGTTAATCATAATAGAACATATTAATGTCCATTTTACAGATTTTGGATGTGATTTTATATATTTTTTTAATTTTTTTCTATTTACGCACTATTTTCGGCCCTTCTTTTAAAAATTCAAAAAATCATTTTTTTTTATTTAATGTTTTGCTGTTTTAATGGTAGAATATGATGTGTTAATCATAGTAGAACATATTAATGTCCATTTTACAGATTTTGGATGTGATTTTATATTTTTTTATAATTTTTTTCTATTTACGCACTATTTTCGGCCTTTTTTTTTTTTAATTCGAAAAATCATTTTTTTATTTAATGTGTTGCTGTTTTAATGGTAGAATATGATGTGTTAATCATAGTAAAAGATATTAATGTCCATTTTACAGCCACAGGTATGAAAAATAATTGCAAACACCTACACATATAAGATATTTTCATATTCCATTCATTCTAATATATCTATCATTGATGGTAGATAGTTAGAAAATTAAATATACGAGTTTTGCAGTCAAATCCAGGTTGTTTGGTTCATAAATTCATCAGACAGTCCGATACAACTTCTCACCAAAGAGTGGACCATTACACCATCATAAACATGTTCCAAGTTATAAATGAACGTATATTTAGAATGTTTAGAATATTCCGGATTTAATCCATATTTTTTTGGCAAAAAAATAAAAATTGTACCGTTACGGGCCGTTACGCCCCCGTATTGCCGTTACACCCCCGTATCCGTATCGGTGGGCACCGTTACGCCAACTGATACTGATACGGAATACCTTGATACGAAACCCAACTTTAATATCCATTTTTTATGGTATCGTGCAATATATTGCACAATATTGAGATATTCATGGATATCACGATATCGTGCGATATATCCACACTCTCCCTTTATAAATTCTCAATGTATAGTGCAATATATCGATATCGAGTACGATATCGAATGGGATAAAAGGAAACGGATGATGTTTTGTCTAGAAATCTTAAAAATTACAAAAAAAATGATTTTTTTTATTATGAAGAAAAAAAAAAAAAAAAAAAAACTTCTTCTTACTATATTGTAATGTGATTTCAACCTATCCACTTACTTTAGTTTGTTGGAAGAAAATCTTTGAAATTGCAATGGGAAGCTTCTTGGGGCCAAATTCTAAAAGATGTGTATTTTTTAGTTTTGGTTCCTTTTTCAGTTTTTGTATGTTGTAAATAGTTTCAAATGATAAGAAATTCATAATTCTTCATGGTTTGCATGAAAAATTATGAATTTAGAGTTTCGATTTCGAGATTTGGGGGAGATGGGCCGAGTTGTGGAAATTTGGAAATTTTGAAACTTACCCATTTTTTTTTGCATATTAGTAGCAATACTAGTGTCCAAATAAGAAATCAAACATGTATATAACCCAATCTACATATTCTTGGAATTTTGGAGATTTGTTTTTGAAAAAAAATAATTAATTAAAAATACTTAAAAATGTTAAAAAAAATAATAATAATCTTTTTCGAAATTTGCTGGTATATTTCTACTTTTTCTACTTCTTTTGCCTTTAAATATAATGCTTGTGTTTCCATACATGTCTTCTTACATTTATAAATTTTATAAATTTACTTTGAATATAGTTGCATCAGTTCAATCAAACAACACATAGATTAGGACCATATACAAAGAAAACCTATTAAATGCACTTGTTTTTTTTTTTTTTAATGATTTTTTCTAAGTGTGTATTAGTGTCCTTTTTAACAATCCCTAAAGTTTCATTGAAAAATGCGACCAATTTTCCAATGTTTCCCCGTGTTTCCTAACAACAACGATAAATTATGCATTACAACCGATATATCCTGTGCGATAACCGATATGTATTTGTATCCTAAGGGTGCGATACATTACGTGATAACGATATGGAAAACGTTATCAAGCATGACCCAATGAATATTGGAAAAAGGCATAACTCCATCCCAAATCTCCTTTGCAAACTGGCAGTGAATGAATAGAACTCATCCACCTCCTCGTCAGAAAGATTTTTTCATGCGGCGGTAAAAAATTAGTTGTCAATCTCCTTTTTGGCTTCCCTTTAATAAAAATTAATTACCTCTATTAAAACTTAAAATAAAAAAAAAAAAAAAAAAAAAATAAATAAAACAGATTGTCAATCAATTATCAAAGGGGAAAAAACCTCAAAGATGAGCAAAGCAAACATCTAAGGTCATGCTCAACATAATGGCAGATTTTTAAAATATGTAGCCAACCACATCATTTAGGGCAATACCAAGTAATGTAAAGGTAATGTGCAATGATTATAAATTACTTTACCCGTCTCTTGACAACACCCACATTTGCCTATTGATTCCAGTGTTTGGTTTATCGGCAGTAAAATCATAACGAGGGCATTTGTACATTAATATCAAATCATCACCAAAATACACTAATGTCGCTGTTTGTATTCAAAATTTTCATGGCCATGAAAAAGTGCAATTATTACAAATTCCTTTACTTGTCTCCTGAAAAAATCTGCATTTGAACAATGATTCCCACGTTTGGTTTGACAATGGTGAAATCGTAATGATGACACTTTTACTTTTAATTACCAGGGTAAATTGGCGAAACAAACAGGCTTTATCCTTATCCATATGGAAGTGAAGATAGTTGGACAAAAAGAAGTAATACAGCAAGTTTCAAAAAGCTTTAGAAAACCATACATCGGATAAATATAGGTATTTGGGTGCAAAGACATTTTCAAAACCTCAACTATCTGATCATTGGCTGTTTCTGCAGAAGATGAAACCTCTCCAGCAGGTTCATCATGAACACTCTGGTTGGTGACTGCCCGGAAACCCTTCTCTCTGAGCTCCCTTTGTTGCTCAAATTCTCTGCAAGGATCCAATGGAACATAAAACATTGTCTAAAGCATCAATATAAGATGAGTAGGTCGGAACAATAAAGCATCTAACTAAGCATTCATGAAGCAGTACCTAAAACCAGTTTTAGAAGTGAGCAGCTGGATAGTGACCTGGCATCAAATTGAATAGTTAATACAAGCATCAGCAAGGTGACACTTATGAACTCTACCTCTGCTATATAACTTTCAGCTAAGAGCTACCCAATATACAAATTAGGTTGCAAAGAAAGTTCCCACAAACCAGAATTGCTTTTGAGAATGCAAACAAAGTGCAACAACTGGAAAGTTCACTTCGTTGGAGCTACACTTAGATCCACCTCATTCAAGGCGTGATTCAATCCACTGTTGCAACTGGAACGTAATAAGTGTGGTTATCTAGATAGCCATCACCCTGATGGATCAAAAATATCCAATGGGAGTGTTTGGATGCATGAAAATAATCGATTCATGAGTTTGGAAGTTCATTAATGGTAGCGCCATGGAACTGTAAGTTAATGATTCAGGAAATTTGATGCTTGGTTTTTCATTGTCACATTAATGATTTTGTAGTTTTATTGTTTATTTGGCCCTATCAAATCTTTATTCTTTACTTTGGAAAAGAGGTTTGCATTAATTTCTCAAGTCCATTGAAATCACTAGAGAATGGACGATCTAAACCATCAAATCAATGGTCACCAAAATTGATAGTCCAAATAAATTATAGTATAATTTTTTTGATCATGGGTATGAGCTGTTCATCATATGTCCCACCCAATGTTGTCAAAATCATCATCATATCACATATCATAATAGGTGTTAAATCCTATCAAATTGCAAAACATAAGATTATTTCTGATTTCATTAAAATTTTGAAAACAACTGAAAAAAAAAATCAGGAAAAAAAAAACTCATCAACAATTCATTTCCCATCATTATATACCATGAAAAGTAATCGCGCATCATGATATTATCAATTGTGAACATGCATACAATATACAAACAATGTGTAATGGGAAAAGTGGTAAAAAAGAAGATAAAGTGGGTAAAACAAAAAATAAAAATAAAATTGAACAAGCATAGTAGAGGATCTTTTACATGTTTTATAAGCAAAAGGATAAAAAGAAACAAGGAAAAAAAAAATCATGTAATTTTGGGGCCATTTATGCAATTTTACTGTTATCGTACGATTCGTACAATAATTGTACGAATATTTAAGATTTGCAATTTGTGTGTACAATTTGAAACGTACACCTATACAATACAATATGAATCACTCATATCGTGATTCATACAATTTGGACAACGCTAGTCCCACCTATGATTGCCCATCTCACTCACAAACCACTTACATTGGATGACTCTAGCCATTCAATCAATGGCCGAGAAATTGTTGTCCATATCTATTATAATAGAGAAAATATGATTATTGATGCGGACCATCCATCATGTGAGGTACACCTTTGATTGCCCCCCCACATCAAGAGCCACTTTGAATGTCCCTAACCAACGATCACGACTACGAAAATGGATGGCCCATATTGATTATACAAAAAAAGGTCTAGATCACTGATAGGATCATAGGACCGCTTATAATATAATTAATATGGACTAAGGAAATGGACAACCTATATCAAGTATAATAGAGAAGTTTTTATCACTGATCTACATCGTCCATCATGTTGGGCCCACCTTTGTTTGTTCATCCCTCTTAAAATCCACTTTGATCAGATGATCTTAACCATCCAATCAATGGCCAGGAAGATGGACAATCCATATTGATTATACTTGGGGTCCATTTGTTGATCTAGACCATCCATGACGTGTAGCCCAGCTTTGATTATGATCCCTCTGAAAACTTACTTTGATATAATGATCCTACCCATCCAATCAATTGCTAGGAAATGGACGGTCCGGATTGATTATACTAGAGAGTGTCCTAGCTGTGACCCTTCATCATATGGGGCCCTCCTTTCATTGCCAATCTCTCCCAAAGATTACTATGATTGGATGATCCTAACCACTAATCAATGGCTAGGAAATGGATTATCCAAATCGTTATGCAAGAAAAGGTTTTATCATTATCCATCATGTGGGGTCCACCTCTAATTGCCCATCTCTCAAAATTTACTTTTATCAGATGATGGAAAGCATCTAGGCAATGGCTTGGAAAAGTTGATGATCCGATTAATACTACAAAGGATAACTATTTTGTACCTTTCATCATGTGGGGTCCACCTTTGATTGTTCCTCTCTTAAACATCACTTTGGCCAAATGATCATAGTCATCAGACCAATGGTTACAAAAATGGATGTTTTGTGGAGGTTGGGGAACCATTCTCAAGCTTTAACCCAGGAATCCATTGGTTTCCCAACTTCATGAATTGCAGAATATTAATTTTTATCATTCAATTACCAAGTTCATGATATATGCCCATTTTGCTAATTAGTGAATTTAGCAATGAATTTGCCAATTAGAAATTTGCCAAATATAACTGCCAAATTCATGAATTTGGTGCCCATTCAAACACTCCATAAAGACTAATTGATGAAAGGCCTAGCAACCAGGAAAAGATTTGCAAGGCAAGCCATCCTCACATGTAAAACAGATCCAAAGTTGCATCCTTGAAGAGGCAGCACAACAGAAGATGGCTTCGATGCATCTGCATAATCAGCAAGGTTGATGTTTGCTTCACCGAGGCTAGCCCGAGAAGAACCCTGATGGTCAACAGAGATGATTTCAGTTCAACACTATATAATTCATGGATGAAATTTCAGAATAAATTTAAAGAAGAACAAACGAACATGTAACTCTTTAGTATCAAATCTCAAATATTAGCATGGAGAACGATTTTGTTGCTGCTGATACTGACTTAAAATGGAAAGACAGGTCGTGGTGAGGATAAATACCATTGACACCACAAGCTTATACATCTTTTCGTCATATTTTTTTGTTTTAGCGTCTTGGAGAAGTTGTGTCGTCTCATAGATAGGATCTGACCATTTGCAACTCCCATTCCTCACGTTTGCTTTGGTTGTCTTTGCTATTACCTTTCCAGAATCAGCAGGAACGAAGGACACGGACAATTTGTCCCACCCTGGTTGTGGAATCTGAAAAAAGCACAGAAAGAAAACTCAGGCTTGGAGAAGTTTCAAAGCTAGATGCATGGAACCAAATCATGCAGAAGTTTGAAAAGTAGATGCATGGAACAAAAAGCCTGAGGCAGAAATTGTCTCTACAAGTTAAATCACCATTTTCCAAGGGTGCAGTTTGGTCTTGGCATCACCTTCAAAAGCTAGTGAATATTTGGTTATTTCATTAATGCCTACCAACATAAAACCACATCTTTGACTTAACCACATGTATAAACATTCGGCCAGAATTTGTACTATTCCCAATAATGTGCTTCCTCTCTGTTCTATACCATACTAATTCATGCCGATGAATTCCGACGCATATGATGAATTCCAATTGGAGTGAAATTCTTTGGTGTGGTTCGGGTAGATCTAAGAACCTATTCTTGGAAAGTTACTCCTTTGGAGTTACCATGGTTAACTTTGACGGTAATTTGGGCCCATCTGGTGTGGGGGGTATCCTTCGTGATTGCTGCGGGAGTAATATTGCTGAATTTTCTGCACCAGTTGGAATTAGGGATACAAATTATGCCAAATCGGCTTTGCTTTGTGCTTGCAAAGTCAAGCTGGATTTGGTGCCAAGTCCTATCATCTTCGAGGCTCTTTCAACGATATCTCTTTGGGTTGTGGTGGTCGTCCTTGGAGGTTGGCCAATATGATCGAGGGAATTCATGAGATCTCTGCCAGGACCATGATGTCTCCTTCTCCCAAGTGCTGAGAGAGGAGAATTCTGTTGCGGATTCTTTGGCCAAGATGAATCCAAAGCTCTGACCATGATATCCTCTCATACCCTGTTCATAGGATTTAAAAATCCTATTAAAAAGTTCTATCCTCCATGCAATAAAATGTGAAATGGAGAAATGACAAAAATTATTTTCCAGATCATATCTCTACACTTCCATAAACAGGAAAAGATCAAAGCACATTTCCTTCGAAGACTGAAAATAATGTGGCGGAGCAAGATAATATATTCTGAAATGGAGAAATGACAAAAATTCTTTTTCAGATCAAATCTCTATGCTTCCAAACACAGAAAAAGATCAAAGCACATTTCCTTTGAAGACTGAAAAGAAGGTAGCGGAGCAAAATAATAAATTCTGAAAGAAAACTACCTAATTTTCAAGTCACCTTTAGCCAAATAAGGATCAGAGGATAACTATCTTTCAATTAACAAATGATTGCAAATAAGGAAAAAGATATCCAAGTGATGGATCATGGAACAATCCTGTCAAGGAAGCAGTTCGGAAGGCCGATGTATCCAGCATTCCGACTAGAGTAAGTTCAGAGCACAGCTTACATGAGTAGCATGGAACTGGATCCGAAAAACCACTTTCACTTTCGTCTTGTCAAGCTTCGACTTAGCAATCCTCGACATGATTTCACAATCAACCACTCATCACCAGAAAATATCAGCTTTCCACATTACCTTCCCTGCATCATTCAATCTCACTTCCTTTATCAAAAAGAATAAGTAATGGAAGGAGAGAATTTGAAATTAACTACGCTGACTGTTGCATGCAAGAAAATGCAACTACTACACAGGCAAGCAGGGTTTTACACCATGGTTTCATTTTGCAACTCATTTGAACTGAATCCAAGTCGACTCTGTCTAGGATGAGTCAAAGCCTAGCCTGGGCTAGAACTGACCAAAACAAGCCAAGTCAAGATGAAACTGACTCTACTCTTTCAAGGCCACAACCGAGTCAACTCAGAAAGGACAACTAGGTTTTGTCAGATATTTTAAACCAAGCATGCAAGCGCCACTCCTAACATAGCCAATGGCAAATATTTAGAGCTACCAAAGGAAAGGTGATTTCCAAAATTATGCCAGATCTAAAGCAATTTTGAGCATGAAAAGGGCAATAACATCATGAGATGCTACAAGGATGGCGAGCAAAACGCAGGAAAGAGATGCTCAAAAAATGCTCAAACGAAACTTGACAGATTAATTACCACTAAGTTGGAGCTTGGCACTCTCTAAGAATGCATCTCAGAAACTGCTTATCATTGATTCACTAAAAAAATAAAAAATAAAAAATAAAATGGAGAATACTACGTCAAGATCCATGTGACTTTCTCGTATTCCAACTCTAAATCCAATTTGGATACACCAGAACATGATTCACTCCCCTTTTTCAGTATAGTTGATCCATGACAAGTTTGGTGCAGATTTGGAAATGGAAACAACATTACGAAGGGTCCCATTTTCCTGCTCATTCTGGAGATCTCCAAATGTACCCTAAGCCTAAACCAGACATCGGAAGTCTTGAGAAGCGGGGAAAAGAAAGGATCTTATGCAACAATCACCAGCCAAATACGAATTTAGATGCTTAATTTTTTTAAAGGGAAAAATAGGGTCCAACAGCAATAACTCAAGTCTAAAATATCTCCTGGAATATGCTCCAAGACAAAAAGTAGGATAAGAGTTCTGTAAATTTCTTCAATTCAAACCCATGGAATATGGACATGCAATGCAATTTAGACCCTAGAAAGTGGGAAAGAAAGAGAACTAGCAAAACCATTTCCAGCTAAAACAAGCAAAATAGATGTCTCAGGGATCGTTTCCATATCCCTTCGTTAGCAGAGGCCGAAAGGATGCATTTCTACCCAAATCCTTATTGGATTCAAGAATGGAAAAGAAAGGCAGAAAAGAAGAAGAAATCTTGAGTCATGTGGTTCCGGTTTTTTAGCTGTAATTGTTCTGCACAATACAGATTTGTGTATCCCCTAATGTGTGCTTGACATCAATAAGAAACTCAGATCTAGATTTTCTGATGCAGGATGTCAGAAAGAACTTCATAATTCTGCAGGTTTGTATATCAAATTTATCAGTTCGGAGTCGGCAAAGCTCTGAAAACAAATTTCTGATGCATGCTAAGATTAAAATAAATAAATAAAGGTCCCCACAACTTTCTTAGATTCAAGCCTTGGGTTGGAAACAGAACCATTTGGAGTGTACCAAAAAGTGGAACAGATGGAATGGACATAAAAGCATACGACTAGAAAGTGATGCTTAGAAATGGAAAGAAACACCATAATGTACTCCTTTTCAACACTGATAACTCAAATCTTGAATTCCACTGTAAAATTTCTCAGAAAGAATGGGAAAAAAGAAGAAGAAGAAGAAGAAGAAAAAGATAAAATCTACCAAAATCTCCTTAACACCTTATATTTCAAATAACCAAATAGAGAAGAAAATTCAAACAATTTCTGAGTTCTTTTCTTTTGGATAAGTGGCAGTAACTTTTGTCAAAAGATAAGAAAAAAGTACTCTGAAAAGAGAGACAGAGAATCAAGAAAGAAGCAATGATGATATGACACTAAAAGAAATCTAAATTGGCCATGATAGCTTCTAGAGACAGATAAAGCAATTACTATCTCAGGAACCTCGGATCTCGATTTTTGTACTAGAGTAAACCTCAAATAAGCAAAAAACAGCGAGGAACAAGGAAAAATATCTCGCATTCAAACCATAGATTTGTCTAGAATTCAATGGAATTCACGCCATAATTTCAAGCAAAACCAAACAAACTCTCAAAAGACGTCATTTCATCGCCCAGACTTCAAATCCAAAGCTCTGACCAATTCAATTCCACAAATTTCGAACTAGAATATACAATTATCAGCAGAAATTCGACAAAATTCTCGAAATTTATCAGATTCAAACCCTACAGTAAAAACAGAGCAGCTTCAGCATCTGACAAGAAAAATTCCAGCAACTACATTTCAGGAAGAGAGTAAATTCTAACGTACTCCATTCCTTCAACAAAACCTCAAATCCCGAAATTCAGCTAGAATGCGCCTCAGAGAGACAAAAAATCCCCGAAATTTCCCAAATTCGAATGCTAGAGCCTAGAGTCCAAACAGAGGCGGGTTTTACTGTAGAGAAACGATACCAAATTTTATTATTATTATTATTATTTTAAGCCAAAAAGGTAGAAAAGAGAAGCATCTCCATCAGTTACCTAATCTGGCAGCTGCTGGTGGTTGAGAAGCAGGAAAAATAGCGGGATCTTCTTAGAGAAGCTTCGGAGAGTGACTTGAGGCGCGCATTTGCGTGAGAGAGAAGAGGTTCTAGGGTTTTCGCCATGAGAGAGAGAGAGAGAGAGAGAGAGAGAGAGAGATCGGCGCTGAAGAAGATGAAATATCTGCTTTCGGAAGGCGAATTAGAAAAGCGGTATCCCGCCAAAGCACGTCATTTTCGTTGATTAACATCAGAGAATTGCTAAGCGTACTCGCGTGTGAAATAAAGCTAACGTACACGCCACACATGTGCGAGAATGGCATGATAGGACCAAGATCCAATCCATTCTTTACATCGATTCCCTACACCATAAATCCAGTTGATCCACTACTCAAGTGGGCCATAGTTTGAAAATAAAGTTTACGGCTATGAAAATCTTGGCTGAAATCTTCTAACCCATCCACCTGTTTACAATTTTGCGGTGCACATACTGAATGGACCAGATTTATTTTTGGGAAAACATGTATAAGATCGGACCAACTTGATGGATGGATGGATTGGATCTCGCACCCTCCCTCTTCTACAATGATTGCTCGTAGGGCCCACTTCTGGTGTCCCCACCGTGAAAGATGAACGCCCCATAAATCAATCCGATCCACACATCAAGAGGGCCACCAGTGAATTCGGAAGTTTTTGGGTGGTTGTCCATTGTTTTCTATGGTGTGTCCCACGTAATGAATGAATGGGCCTGATTTATTATGCATTAGATCATCATGGTATAGCTCACTTAATGATCGGATTGGATTGCATATGTACAAAATGCTGGACCCCGCGCAGGCAATAGTGCGGAAGCAGGTTAATAAGTAGAGCTGAACCGGGCGAGGAGAGATTGAAGTATGGAAGCGCGTTACGCGTGGCAACTTGAAAGACTCATATAAAATCCGACCCATTCATTAGGCTAATCTGAAAAACAGTACGTTCCGTCAACCGAGTCCATCTTCATCTGGTCTTTACCGTGCAAGTCCCTTCAAGGCGAGGTTCTGGCCATCTTTAAGATGGTGGAAATGCCTAGCCGTACGTAAGTTAATCCAGAATGCAGATATCATGAAGACCACATTGATGAGACTATACTAAGCAAACATCATTTTCTTTTAACCGTCCGTTGGGTGGTCAGCAATTGGATGGCGATGATTTTGGATGAGGTGTGTTTGGTATACTACCCTATACAGCAGCGCCTACCATTTGAGAGGATTTTTAGACGGACTGATTCGCAGAAAAGTCACCACCATATAAGAAAATGCAAACGCGCGCATCAGTCGTACAATTGAATTATTGGAAAAACCATGATACTCACGCGAGTGTGTTTGATAGATAATAGGAAGACACTCATTTAAATTGAGCTATAAACAATTATTGTCATGCATGTGTAAGAAATATTGTATACATTATACAAATATTTTATTATATATAGCCATTTATCAAGACTACATTATCCTTAACAGATGTCACGTTTTAAGTAGTAGTCTAAATCTTTTATTTATGAGAAATAGGAAAATCTTGTTTAGCTGCATTGCATTCGGGCCACATCATTACTTTCTCAATGGGAAATTTTGTTTGATTGCATTGTATTTGGGCTATATCGTTACTTCCTACCTATAATGCTACAGTAATATGTGACAATGTGAGTACTCAATCATAATGTAAAAAAAAATAATTTATCTGTTTGTCATAAAAAGAAAATTGGACTCATTTTCTCATCTTATATATAAAAAGGAGCTTGACAATCCATGTACATGTTGTATATGCATGACAAACTTGTGTAACAACTTTTCGAGTGTTCAAATAGTCTTTTGTTATCAATAGTTCCATGTCTTAATAAATTTATTTGGATAATTAATGCACTTGTTTTAATAAAACATATGATAAGCTTACTCAAAAAATTAGCTATTAATGTCGATTGGACAACAAAGTGTGAAGCTTATTTAGCTCATTTTTTTTATTATAAAATACATAGTATAAATGTATAATTACCTCATGTTCACGTACATGACATATGTGTCACACTAATCATAAGTATAAATGTGTCACATATGAAACTACTCATTTATAAATTAAAACCACCCACACAAGCTACATTCAATATTTAAGCATTGCACATGTGTAATAATATTCATACTCATGAATACATATGGCACACATGCTATATTCATTTTCAAGTGACATAAATGTGTTATCATACATCTTCAAGTGAATCAACATATCACATTTGCTGATATTAAGCAATATAGTGTTGCATGCCCACATGTCAATGTGCTTAATGTTTTGAAAGCTAAGTATGCTTATTTAGGAATATGTTTGGTAATCAACAATTAACAATAAAGAGTCCATTTTTAAGTGGAACTTTGATGGTAACCAAATGGGCCCAACGCATTTTACTAGGATACGTTCTTAGTCGAATAAAAAACAAAACTCTTAGATTAAATATTTTAAACTTTTGATTATTGGAAGGTTATTATATGACCGTTCATGTTCAAGTAAAAGAGCCCACTTACAAAGCATTGTAAATAATCCAATTTAAGAGCTTTCATTTATTTTCCATCCACCATACATTGCTAGCAACGGTTTGGATCATTGTAAGATGTACCAGATTTAAAGGGTAAAGTGGCGACGCATGTTACTGCAGTAAGTGAGGATGTATTCCAGCAAATATCTAATTGTATTCCATCAGCCACGTGAGCTCTGCCGGGAATCATGGATTCCATACCGCAACATGGGTTTGTCCATTTTAGATGACTTCGCATGTAAAAGACAAAAATATCGCTCAGGTCCAACCAAACAAAAACAAAAAGGAAAGTTCTGTGACGCTCCACTATCGTGCTTCATCAGATGGGACCACCATGGAATGCTTTTTGCTTAAATCTCAGTCTCATCCAGCAATCCTAGCCATCAGATACATATATATATAGCCTACCAATATTACTGTTTTCTATAACAGGTAGCGTTACTATATGTTTGAGCTTTGTTGGGCCAGCTTGATGTGTGAGTGCCATTCAAATGTTAGACCAAGATCTAAAAAATGCAGCCTGATATATAACTCAGGTGGGCCACATGAAAGGAAAAATATGGACGTTTGGAATGCGGGTCCACCATTTGTGCATATGTGGCTGTCAATGGGCAGAGCTTGGGCTGGCAAATGCAAAATTTTAAACACGGCTGGGATGCCAATAGCATAGTGATCCAACACTATTGTGGGGCCCACCTTGATGCATGTGTTTTATCCGCACCGTCTATTCATTTTGCAAGCCCTTTTAGGCACGAGCTAGTATGGAAGCGTATCCAAAGATCAAGTAGACCACAACATAGAAACAGTGAAGATTGAACGCCTACTGTGCTCATGTGACCTATTGAACAGGTTGGATTACAAATAAACATGACTATGGACCCTAAAAAGGTTTCAACGGTGGATGTCATTGTCCTGTTTCCGTGGTATGATGTTCTTGAGCTTTGGATATACTTCAATTGTAGAATAAAAAATAGATGAATGACGTGTATAAAACACATACATCAGGGTGAGCCTTGTAGTGCTGACACCAGGTAGCTGCGCATCTAGGTCTGCCACGCAGACTTCTGGTTCCCCGCGACCCAGGAACTAACAATGTGGGTGGGACCCTGACTGTAGGGCCCACCACGATGCATGCATTTGTATATCTATGTCGTTCACCTGTTTTTTCAGCTGATTTTATGCCATGGTGGAAAAATAAAGCGGATAAAAAATTTCAGGTGGACCATGCCAGGAAACGAAGGTCATTGTTTGCTAACCATTAAAAACTTACTAATGTCCACCGTAATTTTTATTGGCCATTTAACGTATTGATAACGTCACATGGACGTGAATTAAAACCAAAAAATAAAATAAAATCAGCTCAATCCAAAACTTTTGTAGCCCACAAAAGGTTTTTAGTGGTCAATAAACACTGTCCTTTGATATGGTCCACTTAAAATTTGTATCTACTTCATTTTGGGGACATGGCCTAAAATAAGCTGGTAAAACAGGACGGTGTGGATATATAAATGAATACATCAAGGTGGGCCCTGCGGTCAGTGTCCCACCCCTGGTTCCTGGGTCAGTCGCGCTCTTTCTTGGACGCGGATTTTCCTGCAAAAGAAGCTCCTGCCCAAGGAACCCAAGTGGGGCCCACTGTGATGTTTCTGAGAAATCTTACCTGTGAGTTCATTTTAAAGCATTATGCCAAAAATGAACCTTTCCAGAGCTCAAGTAGGCCGAAAACATGATAATTGAACGTCCACAGTTGAAATATTCGTGGGATTTCAGCTCATCCCAGTAGGAATGAATTTATTAACGGTATGGATGACATGTAAACATCAATGTCGTAGGTTTCAACGGTAGGAATTTACCTAACCACATTTTCCTTTAGTACGGCCCACTTGAACTCTGGAAAGGGTTCATTTTTGGCATCATGTACTGAAATGAACTAAAAAAACGGCTGGAAGGTGAGGATTTCTCACAAACATCACAGTAGGCCCACCTGGGTTCACAGCGCAGGAACTTCCTGCGAAAGGCTTTCGCAGGAAATCCGCGTCCCTCTTTCTTGGCATGTACAGTTCGCATGAGAGGTGCATTATATGGACGGCCTGGATTTCAGGTACACATCACGAATGGCCCTGCCCAGCTCAAACTATATATGTTAATTAGCGTGCAAACGCATGTAATCATTCCATGCATTCGGGCATCCATGGGATAGGGTCTCCAATAACATGGAGACTATCGTGTTATGACAGACGAGTTACGGTAGACAGCTATCAGATCGCATTTGAAATTGATGGATTGATTGATCAGGGCCGTTCATCCGGTGGACTCTATCATAGATGGCTCATGTTTTCAAAAATCACGCTTATTTGACAACTTAAAGAGCAATTTTCTGTAACGGATGTTTGACCTTAGATACTGTCGGCAATTTTCTTACGCTGAAGGCTCCCGTGATGGACGCAGATTGTCTGGAGACCAGGTCCGAAGGGACATCCCTAGTGACCCGACTCTGCAAGGTCTACAGTGATATAGATGTTTTATCCACGCCATCCATCATTTTCCATATCATTTTAAGAGCATGAGACCACAAATGAGGGAGATCCAAAGCTTAGGTGGACCACACTACAGGAAATAATAGTGGTGTGGATAAAATACATACGTCAGGGTGGGCCCACAGTCTGTCCTGTGACTAGGAATCCCATGTTTGGAAACATATATTATCCACTGCAGGGACAATTGGATGGACCACTTATTTGCACGTCACCCTGCCACGTGTACGGTTGGTTGACTTCATTGTTACTTTGATAACAATTAAAATCAATAACTAATTAATCGTAATTGCATTTACTAACAAAATTTATATTTTAAATGGAGATGCACACATCCAATGGAGTGCACATCAAGTAACCGTCTATCCAGCAGATACTTTTCAATACATCATGTGCGTGCAACATCCAATCCGTCCAGTTGCTTAGGATCATCTCATACAACAATCAAAACCATACACTCATCAGAAGAACCAAACATGTATCTTATTATTTATCATCGGTTATACGTTAATTTATTTGGTGTGGCTTATATAATCAGTGGATGGAGCCGATCTTTTTCTAGGTGATCGTTATTGTGGGGCCAACCTATTGGAATGGATGGATATAGCACGTGAATAATAAGTTAGATGT
The DNA here is from genome assembly GCA_021015155.1 of Magnolia officinalis. NCBI lineage: Eukaryota > Viridiplantae > Streptophyta > Magnoliopsida > Magnoliales > Magnoliaceae > Magnolia > Magnolia officinalis. Next base: position 4,931,933 of record JAJHSJ010000004.1, on the reverse strand, counting down.
TAGACTGTTAGATGGACAGTAACTCGAATGTTTAATCGTTGGATGTAAGTGTCTCTTTAATTGTTGTCATGGTATCACACGTGGTCTTGCCGCGTGCATTTGGTGATAATTGCAAGAACAAATTGTTTGCGACGGTGAACGACAGTGATAAATGAGCTAATGTAGGCCATTTCAAATCCGGGGCGATTTCAAGGGGAGCGGATTAGCTGTACCCATGGTAACAACTTAGTGGGAGTGTTACTCTTACCGTGTGGGGTACGCCTTGATAAATTTGTTTCATATCCACACCGTCCATCTATTTTTTCAGCTCACTTAAGGATGTTATCCCAAATATTAAGCAAATCCAAATATCCGGTGGACCATGACACTGGAAAAATTGGTGAATACCATTAAAAGTTTTTGATTAAGCTAATATTTTTATTCTCCCTTCATCCAGTTCTAGTTGACCTTATATCAACGGGTTGGATAGAAAATCAAAATTACGGGCGTTGAATTTTTTTTTTTAATGATGATCATGAGCATTCAATCATCGTTGTTTCTTATGATGTGGTCCACCTTAGATTTGAATATGCTTAGGTCGTTTGGCACCAAAGATTTGGGGGATTTGAGGGGATCTGAGAGGGTTTTAAATCCACTTAAAGAGGGAGGGGGTTTTAAATCCTAGGTAAGAGCTTGGATTACACCTAAACTCATTTCAATAGTTGCATGTGTAACATGTGTGTCACGTACTATTATTCTATTGGGCACATGACCCACTAATGATATCCAAAAACAATTAGATTATCAATGACATCACTATTAATTACTTTAATATGATGATCAACACCATCCAAACATTGTCTATGTAAATCAATGGTTAAAATCATTGGTTAGTCATTTGGACATGATCTTGTGCTTATGGCCCATCTGAGACTTGGAATTTCATCATTTTCAGGCAAAGCATATATTTTAGTGGGCTTATTACAACCATCGTGTCAAACACTACATATGTCACTAATTAGAGCTATTAAAGTTGATTTAGTAATTAAATTCAAACCCCCATAAATATACAACGCATGGCTACTTTTGGATTAAAGTTGATTCTCAATCCAGGGGTGCCAAACACGATAGGAGATTTCAGATCCAGGAGGTTCCGAATCCAGGGGTTCCAAAGCCACACTCCCAAACAGGCCCTTAATTTTTGAGACCATATACTAAAATGAGCTGTAAAACCAAATGAACTAAATTGATATACAAAATATGATCAAGGCGGGCCAATACCTAATTACGCCCAACTTTAGGCTCCTCTAACATGACTACATCAATAAAGTCTTAATGATGTCAGCATGAAAATCATTTTCAGTTTGATTTCAAGAATCAATGGAATTCACAGAATGTCCCCATTTTTTAATTATAAGATTGAAAAATCAGCTTAATGATTCACGTGGGCCATAGGAAGAGAAACAACGATAAGGATGCCCACCCTTGATTTTTTTCAAAGTTTCCGATGACAATTATAAGAAATCCACTCCAACCATTAAACGTCAAACTAAAATTTAAGCATCAGGGTAAAAATAAAAATAAAAATCAAAGCTCATTTATGATTCAAGTGAGTTACATGAAGAGAAACAGTTGGAGAGTGAGGGTTACTATTTTCCTTCTTTATGGTTCACCTAAATTATGGACTGGGCATGATTTTGGCTCCTTGGCCACAGTTCCTGGCTCCTTGGACACTGTTCAATGTTGTGAGTAATACATGTTCTAGCTCTAAAGATCATCATAAATAATTTATCGTGCCATGACCAAATACTCATGTTATTATTATTATTATTATTTATTTTTAACACCAACTATATATTAATATAGGCAAATATACATGATTGAGATTCAGGTGGGCCCCATAGAGAAACAGGCCACACCTATCATATGAAAAGAAGAAAATTACAAAAAAAAAAAAAACAAGGGAATACAGATGAAGAAGGAACTGAAGTCAGCTACAAGAAATGAGTTGATAGACAGAAATTCTGGCCAAAGCTGAAAAAGGCCTCCCATGAGAGCAGGAATTAGACGTAGCCAGGGATAAATGGACAGAAATGAACCGCCCGCTGTGATAGGCGAAGGGAGACGATTGTGAGTCAGTCGACCCCTGTTTTCGATTTGGATAATTTGATATGGCCAAAATTTGATCTGTCCAGAAGTATGGAGCCTTTAGTGGGCCTTGAAGGTTATTCTGATTAAGAAAGAGCTTGTTCGGGGGACCCCCACTTGCCAATTTAGCCAGTCTGTCAACTACAGAGTTACCTTCTCTGTATGTGAAGTAGAAGTAGATGTTGACGGCATGGGTCAGTTGTTGAATGATTCCCAAATGGTACCAAATGTTCCAGCTACTTGATTTGTTTGGATTAGTCATCACATCAAAAATCACTCGGGAGTCAGTTTCTGCCATGATTTGAGACAGACATCTTTCTCTACAATGGATTAGTCTATCAACAAGCGCATGACCCTCTGCAACTGTGTTAAGGTAGGTCATATATGTTGTGGAAGGCGAAGATAAAGTTACTAAATACCGCCTCTACCCCCTCACCTGAGTTTCCCCTAGCTTGACCCATCTAAATGGGGGTTTGCACCAAGTGATGATATGAGTTCTTTTTGAGATAGGGAGAGTGTATATTCATTCCCAGAGTGCGCCCAATATTCATCCCTTGATCTAAGAATATGTGTCCAACTGAGGCAGTTGAATACATGTAGATCTTTGATCCATTTTGAAATATTGGCGATAGCTGTGGCTGTTGTAAAATGGTGATTATCGAATCTGGCGACATTTCTACTAAGCCAAAGCTCCCAAATGATGAGAGGGGGAGTGAGACACACACACACACACATATACATACATACATGTGTGTGTAAAAAACATGTAAATACCTACTTTCATACACAATCATACACACACGCATACACACACACACACACACATGTGTGTGTGAAAAACATTCACAAAAATATGTGTAGGTGTACATAAGGATGCTTATAAACATGTATACATAAGGAATATATCACAATCCAATAAAAACTTGCCTTGAAGAGATACATTGGAGGGTTGAATTCTGAAGATACAACTTGTATGTGGTTGCCTTCACAAAGTTTTGGCTAACAATTTTAAGTGGTTGAGCAAGGTGAAAACCTCGGAGCCCAGACTAACAGAAGGCAAATAATCTCCATTTTTTATGGACCGGATCCGTCGTTAAACTATATATTTATTTTCTGCGATGAACAAAGTTAATTAGTGGTAAAACCAAACATTTTTGTGTCACCTTTTTACTGTTTTGGTGTAGTGGCTTCTGCTCATCCTCTTAACGTTTTGCACATGCCATACTTCCTAATAGCTCATAACCAACTCCACTTTGAAAATAATTCCATGCAACATCATTGTGGAAGAAAATTCCTTACCATTTTTTTTTTTTTTTTTTTTTTGTATTTTTAATGATTATGGACATCTTACGCTAGTGGAAGGCATCTTGGTAAAGAGCATGCTTTACCTTGAAGGACAAGACTATAATCTAATTTTGAAGATGGTGACAGCTCCTTCCTATACACGTGGCCCATGTTTACATGACCATCTAAATTGAAAGGCAAAGAGGGAGTATCTCTCAACTGATTGGGAATCATACCATCCAATCAATGGCTATCAAATGAATTATTAAAATTAAACAGTGAAGTGTCCAAATTCAAAGGGCACAATAAGATGGTTATGATTATCTTTGCATTGTGTTTTTTGAATTATGTTCCATTCATAAATTGCTATCTGGTTTGTTATACAAGTATGCCATGTGCATGGTTAAAGAGGCAGTTTGAAGCCCAATCAGATTACAGTACCCAACAGATAAACTTTAACCTATTATAAGTTGGCGTCAACATGAGAATCATAATTGTATCTGTTCATGGAGTGGACCAAACTCATATTTTGCTATTTATCAATGGCTAGGTTTTTTTTTTTTTTTTTTTGGGTCATGTCTTGTGGTCCAATCAATTAATATTAGTTAATCTTCAATTTCGAGTAAATAGGAACTGTTGGTCAATCCACTCTAGTGATATGATAACTGATCACATGAAATGCAACGGTACCACAGCTCGGTCGACCTCATGGAGCTTCCCGTGAGGTTGTGTCGCTCCACCGTGATGTGTATCGAACATATACCCCATCGGTCAGACGCACCATTCCATGGTGGGCCTTGGGTTTAAAAATCAAGTCAATTCATGACTTTTGTGGGCCACACCACATTCAAAAGTTGAGAGGGTTACCCTCCCATTAAAACATTCATAATCATTGTTGGGCCCACCGAGACTTGGTTCACAAATCCAGCCCATCCATTATGTGTGTACCACTTGGATGAGGGGTCAGACCAAGTTTCAGATGCATCCAAATTTTAGGTGGGCCCCACCAAGTGATTTTATATATTTTAGGCATGTATTCACATGATTTTAAATGGTATGGCCCACCTAAGTTCCGTATGGCTGATTTTTGGGATATCCCACGATTTAAAAGGGATCCATCAAATGCACGTTCGACACGTATCATGGCAGGGCCCACACAGCTCGACCTCAAGGGAAGTTCCCATGAGGTAGACCGCATAGAACCATTTCCCTACGTAGAACACCCTTACTATGAAAATGTTAGGTCCCCTTCGAGAAATACGTGTTGAATCAGACGGTTCTGCGTTGATTCCATATGCGGGCCGAACCAACCTTTTTGCACATTTCTTTTTTTCTGTTGAGTTTCCGTAAATAAATAAATTTTTAAAAAAAAAAATTAAAAAAAAAAAAAAAAAAAAAAAAAGCGAAGGGGATGTACATCCCATCTAAAACCGTGTGGGACCCACTAGAATAGTGATCTAGGTGGACTTGTTAGATCGAGCGGCCTGGCATTTCATGTTCATGACAAAAAGAAAGTGTATGTATGTGTATTGGGATGGGTGTAGATATCAATGAAAGTTCAGTTTTATTGAGTAAATGTGAAAGTGATTTGTAGATTCACACCGCTCGACTGGCTATGATAGCTGAAAAGTAGAAAAGAAAGGTGGCTTTGTCAACCAGATGAGTGTAGATATCCATTAGGAAATATTCCAATAATGTAAAGTCGGGCCATTTGGGCCCCACCGTGATTTGCATGGGACAACCGAACCCGGCATCCTGTGGCTCACCTCTTCTGGCCGTATCCACATCTTAGGTGATCTACACCATCCTAAATAATTTAAAATCATCTAAGATAACTACGTGGGGCCCACGTGACTCTTGGAATGGCCTGAAGTTTGGTAAAACCCCTCATTTAGGTGGAAGCACACAATGGACAGGTAGGTCGGATGTCTAAACCATATCTTAGTGGGACCCACAAACAATCATGCAAGTTTTAAAGGGTGGGCATTCACTGTCAACTGTTTTCTATGCTCCGTAGCCAACCTAGGCTACGGATTGGGCTGGATTTTGGGGTCTGGGTCTAATATAGAGGGGCCCAGCTGATGAACAGATTAGATGTTAGACCCACACCATGATGGGGACACGTTGCTGGATTTAACCATAAGCTACAGTAAGGTAGACCTTATTGGATGAACATTTTCCATAGTTGGGGACCAGGGCTCTATACGAACCGAGTTAGCTCGCTCGACTCGACTCAACTCAAAAAAGCTTGATTTGACTCGATTTGAAACTGAGTCTAAGCTGATTTTTTTAGCTCGAAAAAATTTTGATCTGAGTTCGAGCTTGTCTGAGCTCGACTCGACTCAGATTGAACCCAACTCGAATCGAACTCGGATTGATATTGATGTTGCTCACCAAGTGTTTGGTGGAATGACTCAATGAAGTGTGGCTGGTGGCAAGGAAGGTTTGCATATGAAACAAATATCTTTTTTTTTTTCCATGATTTTTTTGTTGCTTAGAAGGTGTTTGATGAAATACTTATAGAACACTACTACTGCTATTTTACATACAATGAGATTTTGAAGGTGCGGTATATGAGTTTGTGAAATGTTGCACTGTCGAACTAGACTTGATCTTGGCTTGAACTCGACTCGAACTGGCCCGAGCTGCTGGATCGAACCGAGCAGAGCTAGCCAATCAGGCTCGAGGACGAGCCAAGCCGACTCGAGCCGTGCCCGGCTCGACTCGTGTACACCTCTACATTTTCATAGTAAGGGTGTTCTACGTAGTTATACACAATTGGGGACCCACAAATCCTACTTTGTTTGCAAATAGGGCAGATAATGAATGGTTCACTTTTCATATGGGGAATGTGGATAGCCTTCCTCTTCCTACCACGATTCCAACTTTAATGATTGCATTGTAAAAATTAAGAAAGACATGTCCATCATTGTGACAAATATAGCTGAGATTTTTAAAATCACGTAATATTCTCAGGAAATTTCGATAAAGTAATATTATTGTCAAAATCTCAGCGGTATTATTTCTATTTTTTTTTAATTATATTAAATTATCACAATTGTAAAGGAAATTTTATTTACTTGTTAAAATAAATATTTTTAACCAATATTTTATAAAATTTAAAATCGTCGTTAGTTTCTAATAAATAGTTTTTCATTTTTATTTTTAGTGAGATTTTCTCCACACTACAGAGAGGAAAAAGAAAAATTTTGAAATGTTGCCAGAAATTCTCAGGCCAAGAAATTGCAGATAAGGAGTTTTTGTCATATGCACAGCTCATATCAATCTGGAATAGACCACCTGTGAGCAGGTACTGCATGAAGATCATCTAACGCATGTTTGGTTTTCTTCTTTTCTATACAAAAAAAAAAAAAAAAAAAAAAAAAAAAAAAAAAAAAAAAAAGACAAGAAAAAGTTGTTATTATCATTTCCTAGTGTTTGTTTAAACATGAATTATGGTGCATAAATCAAGATCCAACTACTCTTGTAAATTAAAATAAAATGTAATTACTACATTTTCATGCTATAAAACTATCATTTTAAAGTGATTTTTTGGTGAAACATATAATATAATAAAATCATCACTGTTATCAGATATAAATAATGCCACATAATTACAAAAGTAAATAATTATATTACTTATTTCTAACCATTTACTATTGTAATTGAAAAACCAAACAAGCCCATGAAAATCCCTATTAAGTGAAAAATCTCATCTTGTGATATTTTGCACCATGTTGGACATATTTATTAGAGGTGTCAATGGGTCATGTGAGCCCACTGAGTGCCTGAACCCAGCCTGACATGGGCTGAATATGGTGTAGCAAAAAAGGTGTGTGAGTTACACAACGAGTACCTGAACCCAACCTGACATGGGCCGAGTATGGGTGCAGCCAAAAGTGTGTGTGCCAGTTTGGATTCTTTCAGCCTCGCTGATAATTAGGGCGGGGTGTAGGTATACTTCAACCCATACCCAAAACCCAGCTGGACCCATTTATTTATGTTTTACATGAATGCATGCATACATATACACTAAGGTCATGAGTTTATACCCATGTGGTGTGTGGCGCGTGGGTGTATAAAAAAATAGAGCCTAAAAACGTTGGTAAGTGATGCCTTTGTGGGTGCACCAACACCACAAGGGGTGATCCCCTAATGGGTGCACCAACCCTATAGTGGGTGCATTTCAAGCTCCACATGGGTAGAGGTGGGGCGCGGGACGACCTGACTTTGACTTGGCAAACTCATTCATTCATCTGACTCATTTAGACCCGACTCAAATCGAACCAAGTGGGTGAGTCAATCTGAACCGAGTAGACCTTGTCCAATCTGAACTCAAAACCGAATCAAGTTCAGGTCACCCAGAAACTAAACTCGACCCAAAATCCAACTCAGTATTGACTCGACTCAATCCGAAACTCAACTCTTACACATAATAATAAAAAAAAAAAAAAAAAAAAAAAAAAAAACACTCAGATATGACGTTTCAGATATGAGATGTCGTGTAGCTGATGAAGAGGCTGCAATTTTGGCAAGTGCAACTAGGTTTTGAGTCGTGATTTCAGCCCATGGATATCAACTGCACCTGACCCGACTCGGTGCCGACTTGACCCGAGTCGGTACTTGTGACTGGGTCGGACTCAGTTTGGATTAGTCCAGGCTAGACCCAGACTCAGATTAGGTCAGGCATGCTGGACTCGGTAGCGAGTTCGGATTAAGTCTACTTCAAAACCAAATCAAGTTGGGTATGGATGCTATGCCTATTGTTAGGCATACTTACCAACTCCATTTAAAGCAGCACATGGTTAACATACAACGTATATGGGTACGGGTGCCGCCCTCTAATTGATCCTGAATTTAGTGCAACCAAACAGCCTTATAAAAGAAAGAAGTTTAAACAAACCTCAACCCAACAACTGAGAAATTCACACCAAACACCCAAATGGATAACCATTCTTTCTATTGACAGTATACCCTACCACCACTCTCAATCCCTCCCCTATTCACAATCCACAAGCTTCCATCGGTTTCTCTACCGAGATCGACTCAGTAAGGCATGAATCACTGGTTAAATCAGTCACAGGACGGATAAACTCAGATCCAGCCTCAATTGAATTCCTCACAACATGAACCATGGCAGTCGCTGCCACTGCTCGGAGGAGCAACGTCAGTCCGGATTTATTAAAATTCCAATACCTTCCGCTACTCCATGTAATCCGATGTTTGGCATTGCTTGTGATGCTACGGCCTGCCGTCTCTACGGCATCGACCAGATCGGAAAAAACACGTATGCTTGCAAAGGCAGAGGTTCTGCATTGTTTCCTGTCGTTGGTCGATGTTAATGTGCGCCCCACAACGTTGACATGGAGATTGAGATCTATGGCTCCTTTGAGGAGAGCTTTGGATACCAGCTTCACCACTGCTGACATTCTTATGGCCTTCTGTACTTTGTTGCTTATGCTGTTTGAATTCTCAGCCCAGACCGTAGATTTTGCTTGGCCTGCGGTTATCTTCTCAAGCATCTGGTTGCTAAGATTCTCGATGCCAGGTAATGCCGACTGCCAGAATTCGGTTTCAGCTCCAGTCATGCAAAGATTGGAATCTGTAATAGGAACCAAAGGCAATTGAAATTAGCCATTAGCAAAAGAAAAGAAAAGAATACATCCACATGTGGCAAATTGTGGATGGTCATAGCTATAGCAATAGTTAGGGAAAATGTGCACAATCAATCACATAACTTGTGAAAAAGGTACTTAATTTCCATAATTGGAATAATATACACAATCATATTAGTTACTCACTAAAGACCGGTCGAATATGAAAGTTTAAACTTACTTGAAGGCTCATAAATATTTACACAAGAACGTACAACCAACTAGCCTAATATTTCACAATGCTGAAAATCGCTCTCTGGTAACCTCCTCTTAACTTTATAAATTAAATTAAGAACAAATAGCTATAAGCCCTCACAATCCAAATGCACAAATCTCATATTCAACTCAGTATATATCTATTATATATATATATATATATATATATATATATATATATATATATATATATATATATATTATATATATATATATATATGGGCTCTAATCCTAGTTTAGTACAGTCTAGCAATATAGTTTTAATTTAGTTTCATCCACTTTTGTTTAACACATTGCAAAAACAAGTCAGAATTAAATTAGCTTTCTGTCCATGACCTTAGCATCGGATCTCAAATCCTTAAGTCCATAGTTATTTTACTAGGCCACGGTTATCTCTTGACTATCCAAGTTTAGAAAACTATTAACCATCTACGACCATTTTCCCTGCTCGAACTGTTGTTGATAACTTCCCTCTGTTTTATTTGCAGATTGTACTGCATTCTTTATCAATCGGCAGATTGTACTGCATTCTTTATCAATACAATAAAATTAACATTTAACCTTAAGTCTTGCTTTAGAGTATTTGCTGTGTTGATAAAGGGTACAAGCAATCATCATTGTGTTAAAAAGTCATTGCTTCCAAAGGGAAAAAAAAAAAAAACTCATTTGAAGGGCTAACCCTTTCCTTTATAAATTGCCTGATTCTTTATAATTAGTGACTTAGTAGTTAGGCTTATCTACACAACTTTGGACAAAATCTTACTGTTTCGGTGCCTAAGGTCACAAGGCATGTGTCTGAATTGAAACCAAACACACAAACATGTATATATGTGCTTATATGTATATATGTATGTATATATATATGTGCTTATAAGTAATATATATATATGTATGTACCCACACCTATATATGGAATGTTCAAGGTGCCACTACCTAATGAATGGAAACTCATCTTGTGGAACACCCTAATGTACGGCTGTGTTTGGACGAGTGGGGCCCAAAAATCCATTGGGCTGTATTTGAGTGAACTGGATATTACTCTCAATCCAAAGAAAGCTCTTTGGTTGATTGCCCGTCCTAACTCATAAGGTTACTAACTTCCCTAATCACGTGACATTGAGCAAGCTCCCATTCGGAGCTTTGGGTTGGGGCCCGGGTGGGCCAGGTGGCAATGAGTCAGGTTTTGTACTAGGCTAGAGTAGGCCTGGTCCAACACTTACGGCCCATCATCCAAGCTCAACTAGCCCAACCTGGGTCTAGCCCATAACGCAATGAACATGTGCAAGATGCATCTGTTGCCTAACTAATAATTGGAACGTTGGAATAACATGCATTAAAATAGAACTCACGCACACATGAAGTCAGGCCCGACGAGGTCGGGCTAAAATGACCTAAGCCAAACCCACCTAAAACAAATCGAGCTATGCATGCCCAGCCCAAATTTTGATCAGGCCATTCTTGCAAGGCTTGAGCCCATCCCGCAGCCGATGTAATAAGTACAAACCCGGTCCAGATCCGGGCCGCGTTCGTCAGACCAGCTCTTAAATGATCCACTTAATAACCAGATTCCATTTTCAGGAAAAGGACACCTCATCTGTCCGAATGGGTAAGATGTATGTAATGGTGTTACCCTTACCGTGGGGCCTACATTAATGATGTATTGTACATCCACTCCGTCCATCCGTTTTTCCAGCTCACCTTATGATGTGTAACCAAAAAAAAAAATGAAGCAAATCCAAATCTCAGGTGCACCACACCACAGGAGCAGTGGTGATTGAACACCCCACCATTAAAAACTTCCTACGGCCACAGTAATTCCATTAATGGTCACCGTAATTTTTCCTTTCCATCCAACCCGTTGATAAGGTCAAACAAACCTGGATGAAAGGAACATATAAGAGCAGATTGATACAAAACTTTTGTGGCCCACAAAAAGCTTTTAATGGTCATCCACCACTGTTTCTAGTGGTGTGGTCCACCAGATATTTGGATCTACTTTAAATTTTGGAATCACGTTCTAAAATGAGCTGAAAAAACAGACGGACGGTCGTGCATAAATTTTTTTTTTAAAAAAAAAAAAAAAAAAATCATTATGGGGGCTCCACGCGATAAGGGTAACATCAAATCCGCAGGAATGTTTCACGTACAATCACTTTCTTTTCCACCATCCGTGGGAAAGTCTGCATTTACCAAAAATATCAATAGGCACAAAATCAGACAAAATAATTAGATGGGTCCCACCTGCATACTGAGTCAGACCATCCTCGGACCTCGCCTTCACCACCAGGTGATCTTTATGGCGTGGCCCACATTTTGCAAGGCTTGGATGTTCGGCACGAGTGACACGTTGGCATGAAAGGAAGGGCCATCTTTCAACATCCATGCATGCGGCAGTACAAATGATAGATCGTGACCGTCCATCTTGCTGACACTAACATGGATGGCCATGTTTGGATAGTCAATCATAACAGAATTTCCAAAACATCCGACGGATGATCTATAACTGGAATCCAAGGAGGGAAAAGTGAGAGAATGGGATGGCTACGATTGTCCTATCAGGGTGGTTTTTAAACCATGAACCATCCAAGGCAAGGACCACTAGGTTTACGGTCCTGATCCACCGGTGGAAGGACCAAAATCAAGAAGGATTAAAATATATATGGTTATTTTCATTGGAAACTGATTGGCTACTGACCCTGCCACTAGCCAATGGCTAGTGGTCGGTGTTCTGTGGGCCCCACCATGATGTAGGTGTTTCATCATGGTATGAGCCCAAAAATGATGATCAAGCGCTAAAATTATCTTTCAAAATAGATGGACGGCGTGGATAAAACACATCCATCATGATGGGGTCCACATAGCACAGACCACTAGCCACCTGGCTAGTGGCAGCGTCCCTAGACAAACCGCGTCCATTTTCATTTAGTCTAATATATCCCTACTTAAAAGAATAAATTAATATAACGTCCTAGCATTTGTACCTGAATTATCTTCATAAGAACAAAACATCATCAGAATCCCTTTTAATCTCTTTAAATCATCCTCCAAACAGCTATCCGAAAATGTCAATCCATAGAAAAAGCCCGGCAATGTGAAGCAGAATCTCTTTGGTCCGACTCGCAGAACCGGAGAGTCCTTAGCTATTGGCCATTGATGATCACCCACCGTACAGATGGCCGCCGATAGAGGGCTAATCGACTGTCGAATGATCCGGATCGTGAATTCGCCTGAGCGTATGGCATTGATGCTTCTATCGTGGCCCATCAATGAGAGCTCGGCACCTCCGATTCTTATCAGCTCGGTGTCTGTACCTGTCGGGCATTCTAGTGCGCTCTCGGCCGTTGAGACGCTTGATGAGTCTTCGTACATTTTGAACTATTCCCTACAAAAGTCATACCAGAGAAGGTTTGAGAGAGAGGGAGGGAGGGATGCAATATGTTTTATAAGAGAAAAAGGAAGAGAAACAAAGAAATGGTTTTTGTTCTTTTTCATTTTTTTTTCTTTTTCTTGTAGTTTATACCATTGCATCCGAAAAAATCGTATGAAAGAGAAAAATGAGAAAAGAAGACATGGGTTTGTCTACTCTTGATGAAATACACGTAAAAGGTCACATGAGAGAGAGAGAGAGAGAGAGAGAGAGAGAGAGAGAGAGAGTAAATGTATAGAAAATGAGTGAAAGAGAAATGGGTTTTGGGTGAATTTTAGCCGTTGCGTAGAGAATGAGTGAAAGAGAAATGGGTTGTCCCAGATTACCTGAAAGCGAGAGAGAGAGATTTGAATGGATTGGAGGGGAAGAGAAGGGGTGAGAGAATAAATAGAGAGGAGAGGAGAGGAGAGAGAGAGAGAGAGTGCGTGTCATTGGGTAATTAATGGCGTGGTTCGCATGCGTTGGAGGAGTCTTCTGACAATAGACACATGGCCCTTTTGATCTTTCTACGAGGGAGACGGGCGTGCGATTAATAGCTGCCTTCCTCTCGTAAAACCGTACGTGCCAGGGTGCATGCGCACGCAGTCGTAAAGAGCGAGAGAGGTGGGGAAATTGATATAGTAGATGCGGAGGAACCGAAACTTAGTACGCATCCATCTCTCCACAGTACACTTGGAAATATAAAATATCATTATAAACCGTCCATCTTGCTTCCCTAATATGGATGAAAATTATTAGATAACCCCACTATGTAACAGCAGAAAACAGAATCATCCAACGGTCAAAAAAATAAAGTTAATAAATATAAAAAATTTAAAACTTCAAACCTGAAAATTTGAACAAATTATCCATCCATGACATTCCCCACTATATGGACGGACCCGATTGAGTGAACACCTTTCCAAAAACGCTGCAGATGGATAGCGCTACCCTAGGGAGGGAACGCATGCAAAAGAAAAGAAGGAGAGACAGGAGAAGTTGAGAAGAGGGGTAGTTTGGTAAAAAAAGAAAAAAAAACAGAAGAAGAGGGAAACGGTAGGTTTTGATGATTTGAGGAGTGGTAACATGAGAAGCGACCCACGTGCCGAAGCAGTGTCTACATAGCCGAAAATAAGGGTCTGTGTTGGCTTCCTGCATGCATTTTTCGTTACGCCGTTTGGATGAAAACGCTCCAAACCGCCCACATTATAACACTTTCAAACCCTCTTTTCGGAAAACCTCCTTTTCTTAATACAGCGGTTGTTTGTGTACTTCCGTATGCCGCCATTTCTTTCCTGTCACAGCGAAGCATGAGGGGAATATCCGATCCGTTCAAAAGGTGGGCCACATCATGATGTTCATAAATCAGTCCGATCTATTCCATTGAACGGGTTCTGAGGCCTTCATTTGAGGTGCAAGTGGTGATTCGTCTGGTGATGCTGTCGAACTGGATCGAGTCTGAGTCGACTCGGACGAGTCGCTTGGGACTCGTCCTATTGTTAAACCCATGGGTCAGCTGGCCTGACTCACTTCTGAGCTGGGTTCAGGGCATGTTGAATGAGAAGCAGACCAAGGTAGGAAGTGGCCCTTTTAAGTTAATGAGTCGGGCTCGGGTTCAACTTGAACCCTGCTGGTCGTAGCCTGACTGACACGTGCAAGTTGGTTAACCAACCCAAATGTGACTTGATCCCGTTCTTAGCGAGTTAACTCGGAACATTACCGAGTCAACTCGGTTCTGCTGTGAAATGTTTTGATTTCGATGTAACTTGGGTTTGTAGCCAAAACTAGTCGGCTAGTCTCTCAACATGTACTAGTTTTGCACTAGCTCAGCGGCCTAGAATATTTAAAATTCACCACCTTTAATTAACATGAAATAATTGAAATATTAGCAATAAAACAAACTGATTAAATAAGGATTTTTATGGAAAAATTCCTCATAAATCTTAAAATTTATAAAGAATTCTCCCATGAATTGTACTTTTGAAGGAGGGAAGTTACTAAAATACACTTATATATTATTTTCTTTAAAATGTAATAAAATTAGAAAATTTTGAGACCCCTTTCAGTACCCAGTCCGTCCTGGCAGGGGCAGGACACAATCCTCGTCCCACTTAAAAAGTCCTGCTCCTGATGTTTGAACGAGCATCTGAATCTCTGTGGACAGACGTCTTACCGAAGGGCGACTGGTCGCATCCATGCTGCCATGCACTCAACAGGTGTACACGTGGCATATATTTAACTGAAATAAAGTATCCAGATAGCGAGTCCACAACAAAGAGGATCATAAATAAAGAGCAGGAAAAAAAAAAAAAACTAATAATTAATGCGACACTCACCTCTGAGTTAGTGGACATCTAATGAACGGCTTAGGTGCGGAGTTAGAATCAGTTTATCAATTTAACCAGTCGCCAGCCGGTCCCACTGCGTTTAGGATTTCATGGAGTTACATGAATGCCTCATATTCAATTTCAGTATGCTGCTTATGTTGGAAATTATACAAAATAATAATATTTATGTAAGATATGGAACTTGAAAAATTAAGACAATTTGAACTAAGTACAGGCTGAAGCACATCTGAGACGTTGACCTTAAAGCGTTATTTGCCCCTACTCAAAAAGATTGAGTATGCTGATAGGTTAAAGGCAAACCACTTCTATGATACGACGAGCTTGGTGTGGGTCTGCGTTCAGCAAACGCGAAGGCCCACTAATGGAACTCTGTTACACACTGTCTGGTAGAATTACAATAAAAGAAAAAATCTCAAAAGAGAAAAGAGAAGAGAATAGAATTTGTGATTTAGACCACTGCACTGGTCAGTTCTTCAGCCACTGGTTCAGTTGAACCGTTTTAGACCACACTGCTAGTCTGTTCTTCAAGCAATGGTTCAAGCTTGCTGTCTTGCTGAATTCTTTAGAGTATAGGAGAGGAGTGGCTATCTTTGTTCGTATGGGTCTGTTGGAGTAAGCTGAGAGATGGTTTGGAATCCCATACAAACCCTGTTTATATAGGCTGTGGTGGCTGGGGGGTTATGGTACAGGGAAATAACTCTCATCAAGCCATTTTTAGCTGTTGGAAAACAAGCCATTTTATGGCCATTTTCTGACTGTTGTGCATGAGCCATAACCACTGCTGCATGTGACTGTTGTGAGACAGCAGCTAACCGTTTTCTAGCTGTTGGGCTAGCAATGCAGCAGTTATAACTGGTCTCTGCACTAATGATACAACTGTTACAGATCTGCTGCAACAGCTCTTTTAGCCTCTCTATATATACCGGAAGACTCTCATTCAGTCCTCTAGTATTCCCTTTAGCCAGCCATCCTACTTAGCCAGTTAGTCGCACCAGGATTCGATTCGGTTCGCGAAGGGAGCGACCCTCTTTGACATGATGCGCATGTGCAAAGTGCAAAGTGTGCCGTTAGCACCTTTACAGCTACACTGCCTCACATGCCCACGCCCTCGCACTGAGCCCGAGACCGAGACCGAGACCGATACCGAGCCCGAGTGCGAGCGCGCGCGAGGGTGTTCCAGTGCTACACAATGAAACACGCAAGGTCCATAGTCCTTGGACTAGGTAAGCAAATATTATAGTACTCCATTGTTTTCATTTAAACCACAAAAAAGTTCTCTTCCCTTTCCCATGTGGGACTATTCTCAAAAAACCCACAAAAACTTTTTTACAAAACTTTTTATATATTTTATAAAATTACTTTATTTTATAATAATCCCCCACCGATTTTTTTTTTAAAATATATTTTTTTTCTCGATTAAACATTTCTGTCAGAATAATCAGCTTATATGCATAAAGAAAGATATTTTTCGATTTTAATCTTCCCTTAGTGTAAGTATCTTAAAACTCTATCGAAATAACTGGTAGCTGTAGCGTTGAACCAGTTATTTCTAGATAACAGAGTCGGAGAAAACACACACATATTCTCTATGTATTAGTTATACTTCCTATAATTTTACTTAGCACAATTAATGGTCATGTACTTATCCTATTTCGTGAATGATCCTGAGAGAAAACTCGTAACTCTCATGAGATACGACACTATCTCTACGTTTATATAGTAAAATCCTTTCAGTGTCTCGTTACTATAAGACACTTGTCCTTTAGACAGATTTCATTAAGACTCAGACTAACTCTTTCGTTACCAGCACTTATATGACTAAGATTTCAGTACTAACAATCTATCCATAACACTAGTATTTCTAGATTTTTCTACTAACACTAAACCTTACATAATATATATTTTAAGTTTTAATACTTTACCTAAATTCAGTTTCCTACATTTTAATATCGTGACTTGTTTTTACCCATTAAACCCAAAATTAGAGATTTTCTGACTTTAGGTTGGGTTACCATCACTCTCTACATTCATATGGGTAAAATGCTTCCAACGTCTTCGTTACTATAAAACATTTGTCCTTTAGACTGGATTTCATTAAGAGTTTTAAGACTCAACCCTTTTTTGTAACGCTCAACACTTATCTATTATAGATGAAGTTTTATAATTTAGTGGTGAAAACTTTCCACATATCAGTGACTTGTTCTTACCCATTAAACCTAAAATTAGAGATTTTCTGACTTTAGATTGGGTTACCATCATTGGTGGAACTTTGGTTGAAGAGTTTCAACCCCATCCCTCTATATATAGCCTTTACTACATCTCTCGGTAGAGGTTTAGTGAAAGGGTCGGCCAGATTATTGCTTGATTTCACATAGGAAATAACAATGATTCCATATCAAATCAATTGTCTGACATAATTATGTCGAAGACTGATATGTATAGACATACCATTATATGTGTCACTATATGCTCCAGCTAATGTGGCTTCACTATCACAATGTAGTGACACGACCGATATACGTTTTATACAGAAAAATAATTCTAATAGAAGATACCTTAGCCACTCAGCCTCTTTGCCTGTTGTAGCCAGGGCTATGAATTCAGACTCTATAGTCGAGTGCATTATGCAAGTCTGTTTCTTGGATCCCCAATATACGGCTGCGCCTCCTAGGGTGAATACTCACCCTGTAGTAGACTTGTTGTCCCCTGCACTCGATATCCAGCTCGCATCGGTATATCCTTCCAATACGGTAGGAAATTCTAAATAAAATAATTATAAGTCTTTTGTTGCTTTTAAGTAACTAAGGACTCTATTGATTGCATTCCAGTGTTTAGTACTGGGGTTACTATTAAACCTACTAAGTTTACTCACAGCATATGCGATATCAAGTCTAATGCATTACATAGCATACATAAGACTCACTATAGTACTCGCATATTGTAATTGTGCAATTGTTCTTTCGGTATTTTCTTTTAACTTGATACTTTGATCAAATGGGGTTTTTGCTTCTTTTATATTTAGATGGTTGAACTTGTTTAGTATCTTCTCAATATAATTAGATTGACACAAAGCATAACCCCCACAATATTTTTTAACTTTGATACCTAGGATGGTATCAACTTATCCAAGATCCTTCATTTTGAATACGGAAGACAAAAACCTCTTCGTTTCAGTTACACCTTCCATTTTATTACTTATTATTAACATGTCATCACATACAAACAAATAATAATTATGTAGCTACCAACTACTTTAGAATATATGCATTTATCAGCTACATTATGCATGAAATCATGAGATAGTATTTTGGAACCAAACTTCTCATGCCATTGTTTTGGTGCTTGTTTTAATCCATATAAAGATTTGACTAATCTGCATACTTTGTTTTCACTTCTGGTAGAACGAATCCTTCAGGTTATTCCATGTATACCTCCTCATTAAGGTTACCATTCAGAAATGCGGTCTTTACATGTAAGACCCGTATTCTAAACCGTACTGTTCCGTAGGTTCTCGCCGTCTTTCCGGTCGAATTCCGGCAACCTTCGACCCTTAACCAGCGTTGCATGCGACCCTGATTCACACGTCGTTAATCTGATTCGACTCAACCCGAGGCCTGTACCATTGCGACCGCACCGTCGCCGCGGTTCCGATGCCGCGACTCGCGCGCCGAGGCGATACTCTGGCCAGGAGATGTGGGCCAACGTTCGGTGCGAGGAAAATGCCGCGCGTAATCTCTACGAGATGTCACATCAATCAACCATCAATCAATCCCATCAAGTCAAGTACACATCACTTCACACTCTTCCCCAAGCAACCCCAAAGTCAAAAGTTTCTTACAAAGCCCATACTTTTCTTACACAAATGGCCACAAAAGTCAAAAAGTTCTTACACCCATCACCACCACATCCATCACTCCATCACCCATCACTCCTCTCTCTCTACAACTCTCTTTCTCATTTTTTTTCAAACCATTCCCAAGCAAGAGAGCTTCACACGTCCAAGCCTCTCCAACTCTTCCAAGAGAACCACAAGTGTGGCCCACCTTTCCATCCAATGATCTCCCATCCTAGCCATCCATTTCCCATCTTCCTCCATCAAAGAGAAGCACAAGGAGACCGGCAAGCCAAGGGAGCAAGAAGATCAAGTGGTGGGTGCTTTGATAGAGTAGTTTTCATTTTCTTTTAAGATGGGCCAAGTGAGGCCAACCGATCAATGGTTTGGATCTTACTTGGGACCCTAAAATGTGGCCGATGACCCATTTTGATCATCATGATGTTTATTTTCTTGTATACCTAGGGTCATCTAGACCGTCTACTTTAGTGGAGAAGGGATCCTCACCGTTGGATTTTGGATTTAATGGGCCCATGTGTAGTGGGCCCCACCTTGATGTATGTTGAATGCAAGAGGGGCCCATAGTGGCGGGGCCCTTCATCCTCGCCGATCTCTCTCTCTCTCTCTCTCTCTCTCTCCCTTTTTCCTTTGTGTATGATGGCCTGTGGCCCACTTGATGCATGGCTTTATCCATGCCATCCATTGATGTGGACCCCACCATGAGGTTGGTATTGTATCTAAGCCATTTATGTGTGGAGCCCACTTTGAATGTGTTGTACCCGCACCACCCATCATGTGCGGCCCACCTAGGCATGGCCCACCTCAGCGTTCCTGCAACGCCAAGTCGTCCAGCGCCTGGACGCTGGACGTCAAAATGCAAACACAAATACTAGCTTGCTTTAAGCCTTTGGGTTGGGACGCTCATGCAGGCCCCATCTTGATGAATAAATTCAATCCATACCGTCCATCCCATTCAGGGGATCATTTTAGGCGTTGAGCCTAAATATGGGACTAATCTGATTTTCTAGTGGGCCAGAGCATAGGAAAACAACTTCTTTACCGTCAAAAAACCACCCTACCATTTCTGTACTCTGAAAAATACCCAATATTGGGCTCGTTGGGTTTTTTTTTAGCCCCAGCGACTGATGGTTGGGACGGATCCGCCTGATGTGGGCCCCGCACTGGAAAAACCCCAAAAACATGGGATTTCAAAAAAAATAAATAAATAAATTGGGCAGCGCCTGCTGCCACTGACACAGCAGCAGACGCTGCTGCGTTTTTACACGGGCGGGCGGCCATGAAGCAGGGACCCACGGCTCCAACCGTGGGCCCCACCATGATGTATATGTGTCACCCATCCCGTTCATTGTGTGGGCCCCTCCCTGGAGTGGGTCCCCCCCAAAAATTGGCCGCATCCAACACTCAAGTGGCCCACACTGCAGAGAACAGTGGGATTGAACATCTGCCATTGAAATCCTTCTGTGGGCCACAGAAGTTTTGGATCAAGATGAAATTTGTGTTTTCCTTTCACTGAGGTCCGTGGGACCCTGTCAACGGTTTGGATGGCATGTAAACATTACTGTGGGCCCCAAGTGGACGGTGGAGCCCACAGCGGGGGTGCGTGGGTGCGTGGTGTGTGTATATATATATATATATATGTATATATATATATATATATATATATATATATATATATATATATATCATATATATTACTATATATATGTATATATATTATTGCATATATATGTACAAATATATTACATTATATTAGGTAATATACCGGAGGGTGGGCTTTCGTGGGCCCCACCATGATGCATGGGTTGCATCCAATCCGCCCAACCCTTTTAGAAGCTCATTATTGTTGGCATGAGCTAACGAATGTGTCAGATCTATAGTTCAAGTAGGCCCACTTTGATACATGTTAGGAGGCCCATCTTAGCTTATTTGTGGCCCATCAGTCGAGGCCCACTTTGATGTGAATGAAAGGCCCATGAGACTAGGCCCATTCGATGCATTCTAAGGCCCATGGGTTATGACCCATTGCAATGCACATAAGGCCTATTGGTGGGGCCCATTATTGCGGCCCATTTGATGTGAATGTAAGGCCCATGTGACACAGCCCATTTGATGTATTTAAGGCCTAATGGATGTACCTAAGGTCCATTGCAATGTGTGATCCCAACATGGTTTATGTAATGATGTTTACGACGGGCAATGCCTTGGGAGTAATGTTGGTTTGACGTCCACATTGTAGAATAATGTTGGTTAAATGTCCGCATTATTATTCTCCTTAGGGCCCATTGTTAGGCCCATACTGGTAGGCCATCTAGGCCCATCTCCTTATGAACAACATCTATCCCATATACATGTTTAGTATAGTCCCATGATTCATGATCATACGCATCATATGTATGCTTGGTATGAGAAGTGATTGATCATAGCATATGCCTTCGGGCAGATTGTTTAGGGGCTCCCGGTTAGGCGGTGTTGCCCCACATGAGCGCACGAGACGCGCAGGATTACTGCATGACTGGATAGTGTGATTTATGCATTCGTATCGTGTGATATGGTTACTGTACGCCCTAGCGACATTAGGGTCGTAGCCTCCACAGGCATATCGTGGTTGGCAGGATTGAATACCAAAAATCTTGTTCTACATGGGGTGCTATAGATATCCCTGGGTGAAAGTCTCTAAACCCTTATGGTACCAAGAGGTTGCTCCAACGTCTAGACCGAGTGGGTGTAGGAGCGCCGAGTGCCGATTCCATTGTGTCGTGGTCTGTTGGAAGGGGGTGCGGCCTTACCCGCCCTAGAGGAGGGGGCAATGCTAGGCTGAGTTTGACCAGCTCGAGGAATGGGTCCGCTATCGACGAGCCGAGCCCGATATTGGCATGCAGGTAGTGAGGTCTCTTCCACTTACCTTATTGCGCGAGATGGGGCGGCAATCTGGTTTAGAGTGTACTAGATCCCGGTGATATCCTAGATTTTGAGTTGTACTGATATGTGGACTTAGATGAGGATTTGTATGCTTTGAGTTGCATTTCGCATCGCATGGCCTTGGTATGGCCGACATCTTTTATGCCTTGCATTGCATAGCCTTGGTACGGCTAGTAGTATTCATGGATTCATCAACATGTTCTGTATTACTCTGATACTGCATGTCTGCATTACTACCTTGCGCACACACTTTCACCACCCTCTAAGCCTTTTATAAGCTTATGCACGACCGTTGCATGCAGGTGACGTGAGGACGCAGTAGCGCTGAGGCAGGAGCGCAGAGCAGATCTTTTGGAGCTTTTTGTCCATTCTCATTGTATTTCCCTTTATGCTCATTGTACTTGTAAAGTTTTTTATCATAGTGGAAATGTGATGGAGTTTTTGGTTGTTGTTTGTGGGTTATGCCTTTGGTTATGCTTATTACAAATTAAACGGATGTTGAAAATCCTCCTTGTAGCATCTCAAGATCGGAACCTGGCGTATGGGCGCTGGGAGCCGAGAATGTGGTTCTACGGAGGCTGTCGGCACCGGATTCGGCGATCGAGAATTTTGTGAGCCCGATTTTCGAGTTTAGGGCATGACATTATATCCATTTGGTGGATGTGAAGATGATGTATGGAAACTAGCGTAAATAATATCCTAATGGATGTTATCCTAGTTACAGGAGAGTATGTGTCAAAGTAATCTATCCATTCTTTTTGTCTAAGACCCTTAGCTACTAATCGAGCTTTAAAGGTTTGGATAGTCCCATTAGTGTGATATTTCTTCCTAAATACCCACTTATAACCTATGGGTCTAGAATCTGAAGGTAAGTTTAGTTCCCATGTTTGATTTGACATTATGGATTCAATTTCATCGTTTATAGCTTCTTTCCAGAAAGTTGAGTCTCTAGAGGATACATCCTCTTTATATGTTTTAGGATCATCTTCTATAGTAACTACTATAAGTATTTTTCTTATAACATTTTCTTTATCTCATTCTACAAGATGAAAAATGACGCATTGTATGTCTATGTAGTCATCTCCTAGACTTTTCTCTATTCTTGTCCTTTGACTCCTACGAGGTTCAACAGGAGTTTCCACTATCTGTGGAGCTGTGCTATCTGGTTCTCTATTAGGAGTTTGAATTTCATTATCCTTTGACTCTAATGATAGTGAGTTCTCAAAGAACTCAACGTCTTTTGATTCTATTATTGTATTAGACTCTATATCTAGAAGTCTATAAGCTTTACTATTTGTGCATATCCTAAGAAGGCATACTTAATAGCTCTTGATCCTAACTTAGTTCTTTTTAGATTAAGAGTTCTGCAGTATGCAAGACACCCACACAGTTTAAAATATCCTGGTTAGGTTTTCTACCTCTCCATGTTTCATATGGAGATATTTTATATTTTTTAGACAGAATTCTGTTTAGTATATGGCACGCTGCAAGCAGTGCATCACCCCATAGACTTAGTGACAACTTTGCTTTTATCAACATTGAGTTGACCATCTCTACTAATGTTCTATTATTTCTTTTAGCTATTCCATTTTTTTGAGGTATGTATGGTGCAGTACATTGATTTATTAGTCCATGTTCTTCACAGAAGTTATCGAATTTATTGGAGAAGTATTCTCCTCCTCTATCGCTACGAATAATTTTTATCTTCTTATTTAGTTGATTCTCTATTTATGTTTTATATATTTTAAATATATTCAATGCTCCATCTTTGCTCTTTAATAGGTACATATACACATATCTAGAGCGATCATCAATAAAGGTTATGAAATACCTTTTGCGGCCACGAGTAAGAATGTCGTTTAACTCACAGATATCACTGTGCACAAGATCCAATATTTGAGACGATCTTTCGACACTTGGAAAAAGTTTCTTCGTCATTTTAGATCGTATGTACACTTCACATTTATCGGTTTCATTATCTGTGTATGAGATTAAACCATTTTTATCCATGAACTTCAAGGTACTATACCTTATATGGGCTAGTCTATCATGCCACAATTTAGCGGATTCAACTATATACGCAGAAGTGCTACTTTCATTTAAAGAAAACTTAACTATCCCGTTACAAGCATATCCCTTTCCGACAAAATTTCCATTATTAGACAGAATCAGTTTTCCTGACTCGTACACCGCTTTTATGCTTGGTTTACCCAGAAGATCCTCAGAAACTAAGTTTCATCTCATGTCTGGGACGTGCAGTACATTATTCAAAATCACTTTATTCCCAGAGGTGAATATTAGTTCGACAATTCCTTTGCTGATGACCTTCGATCGGACTTCATTATCCATTTGGACTTCTTGACCATCGGTCAATTTCTCATAGGTTTTGAAGACTGATTTGTCGTAGCACACATGTACTATTGCGGCAGTATCATACCACCAACCTGGAACTTTGCCTTGGATGGTATTCACCTGTAACATCCTGAATTTTCACTATTTTGGATTTCCAAAAATCCTTAAAATTTCTTTTTAATTAACTTGTAAAATCACTTAATGACCATTATCACTCAATGCTAGTTTATACTGGGGTGGACCAGTCTAGTTATGATGGGACCAAGTGCGGGCCGCCAAGCCAGATGGCCCATTTACACTTAACAACAGCCCGTGTGGGCCACCCAGCGACCGAGGAGGGTCAGAAAAATCTAAAACTTTAGAAAATCATAGATCTCACTGGGCTTGTGGTCCATTGCGGACTGCGGACCCATTGGACACCCAGAAGTACCATCTGGCGCTTACCCAATGCGCCCCACCCCCGACAAAAGAAACTGAGACTCCGGGCCTTCTAGCCGTCGGATTTCTTCCAATTTTACAGTGAAGGTTTAATGTATTTTTCAACGCCTGCCCACCAAATCTGGGCCCCGATCGTGGCACGATGACCGTTAATTGTAAATCGGACCCGTGCGATCAAACCCCATATCCGATCGCTCCCAAATTTTGCATGGCCCTTCATCGGGCCATGGATCACCTACCCTATAAATTTCATGGCCAGAGGGCCACCAGAGATTCCCCATCAATCAGAATGGGTCCCCACAGGGCCATTTAAGGGTCGAAAACGCTTACTCAGATCATATATCCGTTCATCCGTTCGTCCTCAATTTTTGCATGGGCCCTGGTCGGACCATAAGACACCTACACGCTGAATTTGGTGGCCAGAGAGGTGTTAGGGCCACCCCAACACCAATAGGGAGTCTCATAAGTCTATTTTAGAAAATTATGGAAGCTTGGGGCCTTTTTCACCAAATCTGGAATTATAAAAAGGGCCTTATTTGGGCACCCCTCTCCCCATACGAATTTTGCCCTAGAAGAGAGAAAAGGGAGAGGAGAAAGAGAAAAAAGGAGAAGAAAGAGAGAGGGAAAAAGGCATGGTGGACTCTCAATCAAGGTGGGGCCCAAGAGGATCAAACCCACAACCTCCTACACCTTCTCCAAGAAGAAACCATGCACCACAACCGCTATTTCGTCCGTTGAGCAACTAGGTAAGCTCCATTCCCTACTTTCTTTGAAACCCTTGTGATGAGGGAGATTTACTTGGGATTCTAATAAGCAAGTGGTCGCCTTTAGGGATTCCGACCGATCTACCCCGAAATCCACATCTCCTAGGTCGTTTCCAAGCCTCCATCAAATCCAAGGTGCGGACTATTGTGCTTAGGTGGCCTTGCACCAATTTTAGTATGGGTTTAATGATTTTGATTGCTTGGATGCTATGATTGAATAATCTAGAGAAACCCTAGGAGTTGTATATTGTTGGAATTGTATGGATTGCATGCTTAGCTTTCATATTTGTGTTAATCTTGCCTCTCACATGATATTATGTATGGGTGATGGTTGTTCATGATTGCTCTATCATTTTTTTTCATATGTGGTGTTTCAATGCGTGTATGATTTATTATCCGTGTGCACATGATTTCTGGAATTGGAGGAAGTGCTTAACTTCCTCACACACACACATAACTCACATGCACTTATTTCATGTTATGGTTAGTCTTGCTTGTTATGAGAATCTGAACGGTATATGAGATGCATGAGAACAAGTGATCACTATGCTAGTTGATAATCTGTAGAATTGGCATATTACGGATCCCCTCACGCCCTTGGGTTGGTTAGGAACTTGATGAGAGGCGGTAGTCCCATCGGTAGGACTATGCTAGGGTTATGTCCATGGGTTTGGGCGGGTGTGTTTGGGTGGCTGTAGTTCGACTACATGGGTCCCTTGTGCCCGAGGTCACTCGTCTCACGCTCGCCTGGCCCGTGCGGTCTAGTCTACTATCTGACCAACCCTATATGTTAACCCTGTTTACTCACATATGTATGGAACCTGAACCACCCTACAACCGTTGTAGCCCATCAAAAATCCACTTGCAACTGGTCCACAGCCTCGTGAGCCGGGCATGGTGGAATGGGACACTATGTCCGAGCTGTCGGCCTACGCTGGGGTACCGCGCCTCTCCGTAGTGACTGCTAGCGATCTCTTCCTTTCGGCACTCCTCATGTGCTTGGTGTCGGGGATGAGGAACCCGACGGGATCACGGACCGCGAGGTCTCGGCGTCACGCATTGATGGGGTCTTGGCCTCGCAACCAGTTTAGGGCATTGATATGTAGGGTGAATCAGAATCCCCAACCTGCTGGATGAATGGACTTAATTAATAACTCGGCTAACACGATCGCATTGCACGCATTAGTTAGGATGGCGACTCGGAAGTCGAGGTCGCTCTGAGGGAGTGTTGTCATATGCGATCGTTAGATGGAGTCGCTTGAGGGAGTGTTGTGGCGAGGGCATGGATCATATCATCCCGCATGCATGCAATTTAAATAAGAGTTATTAGGTTTTGATGATTGTCTGTTTTTTATTAAGTTCATATTACAATTGATGCCTGTTGTAACTTGAGACCAATAGTTCACACTGAGTTAATCACTCACTCCCACTCTGGGACGGTGTTTTAAAACACCAACCAGACCCATTTATAGATGCAGGTGACTCAGGGCATGAGGAGCCTGGCGAGGCGAGCTTGGACGAGGAGGACGGACTCTCCTACTTGCAGCTGATGGGTGGCTCTCCATCGGCTTGATCGGGCTGAATTTGGATTTGCCGAGCCGCGGGCTCAACTTTACTCTTTTTAGATATAGCCTTCTTTTGTTGTTCTGTTGGGCAACGCCTTGGGCGACCCTTTATTATTTTGGACCTGTATATATGTGAGATATCCTTCATTTCAGTAGACTGGTGTGATTGTGCTTCGTGCCTTAGGTAATTCCAAATTGCGCAGTTAAATTTGATTAATCATTAAAAAATCATAAATGCATGATAAGTGACACTCGGGAACTCGGGAGTCAAGTCTATCCACGACCCCCGATTTTTCGGGGCGTTATATCACCTCAGTGATCATATCCACAATATCGTCTTCTTCTACTGCACTTGCCTCAGATTTGCGATATCGGCATAGTCGAGCATAGTGCCCAGTTTTTTCACAGACATGGCATGGGCCTTTGAATTTTCTGTTCTTCTTTTGTGCATTTTTCTTGAATTTTCTTTTATTGGGTTTCAGGGAATCGCCCTTCTCCGGATTCTTATTATTAGTGTTCTCTACTGCATGTACCTTGGACGAGGCATTCCCGTTATCATTCTTTCTATCACGGTTAGGGGATTCTTCCTCAATTCTAAGGTGTTTCTGGATTTATTCTAGTGTGTAGTTCTCAGTTTTATGCAACAACTTCTTTCTATAGTCTGTCTACATCGGTGACAATTTAGCGATTATAGCCCCGACTTGGAATGATTCAGGAAGATCAATTTTGATGGCTTTGATTTTGTTTACTATTAGTTATAGTTCTTGGATTTGGGGTAGTAACGGTTTATTATATACCATGTTGAAGTCAAAATACCTGGCGATGAGAAATTTGTTGGTACCTTCTTCTTCAGCCTTGTATTTGAACTCCAGAGCAGCCCAGATTTCTTTGCAGATGACGTCTGTTGGTACAGATCGTACAGGCGGTCGAAGAGCGCGTTCAAAATGTGTCATCAACATAAGAGTTCGTCTTTAGCTCGTTTGGTGTGAGCAGCCACCTGTTTAGGTGTGTCTTTGTCGGATGCTTCAGGTAGTGCTTGCAGATTTGGATATAGTATGTAGTAGATCTTCAGCGCCGTTAGAAGAAATTTGAGCTTGTCTTGTTATCTCATAAAATTGGTTCCATTAAACTAATTAAGACGTATCAAGTCCTGATTCATCAACTTGATGGATGAAACACTGTCGGCTTCCATAAAATAACGCTTTAAGATTGTTGAAAATTATATAGAATAATAATATTTTTGTAAAATATGGAACCCGAAAAATCAAGATGATCTGAACTAAGGACAGACTGAGGCACGTCTGAGACGCTGTCCTTAAAGCGTTATTTACCCCTACTAAAAAAGATTGAGTATGCTAATAGGTTACAGACAAACCACTTATAGGATACGACGAGCCTGGTGTGGGTCTGTGTTCAGCAAACACAAAGGCCCAATAATGGAACTTTGTTACACACTGTCTGGTAGAATTATAATAAAAGAAAAATCCCAAAAGATAAAAGAGAAGAGAATAGAATTTATGATTTAAACCACTGCACTGGTCAATTCTTCAGCCACTGGTTCAGTTGAACCGTTCTAGACCACACAACTGGTCTGTTCTTCAAGCAATGGTTCAAGCTTGTTGTCTTGCTAAATTCACTAGAGTATAGGAGAGGAGTGGCTATCTTAGTTCGTATGGGTCTGCTAGAGTGGGTTGAGAGATGGTTTGGAATCCCATACAGACCCTGTTTATATAAGCTGTGGTGGCTGGGGGGTTATGGTTTAAGGAAATAAATCTCATTAAGCCATTTCTAGCTGTTGAAAAACTAGCCGTTCATTTTCTAGCTGTTGGGCTAGCCATGCAGCAGTTACAGCTGGTCTCTGCACTAATGACACAACCGTTACAGATCTGCTGTAAGACTCTCATTTAGATCTGCACTAATACGACTCGCACCTGTCTTGCTCCTGTTCGCGAAGGGAGCAACCTCTGCGACATGATGTGCAAAGTGTGCCACTAGGGCCTCTACAGCCACACTGCCTCACATGCCCACGCCCTCGCACCAAGCCTGTGATCGAGCCCATGCCCGAGCTCGAGCGCGGGTGTTTCAGTGGGTAGCACTAGAACATGTAAGGTCCATAGTCCTTGGACTAGGTAAGAAAATATTATAGTACTCCACTGTTTTCATTTAAACCACAAAAAGTTCTCTTCCCTTTCCCATGTGGGACTATTCTCAAAAACCAACAAAGCTTTTTTACAAAAACTTTTTATATTATATTATATATATATATATATATATATATATATATATATATATATATATATATATATATATTAAAATCACTTTATTTTATAACAGCTTATGAGTCACTACAGTCTACTAGAGCATTTAATACTCTCCTTGGGAAAATAAAAAATGTACCAATTTGGATCAGTATTTTCAAATTCAGACCATGGTTCAGCTAAAGTGCAAGGACATGCAGGCCAGGATTTCATGAACTCTGTTGCTCCCTCAAATGCAGAATACGGTCGCATGTAGTATTAGAAATGACAATGTAGCTCCATTTTAACTATTTTTTTAAAAAAAACCCAAGTGTTAAAATAGACAGATATGCTAGAATAATTGACAATATATATATGACCGATATCTAAAAAGACCGATCTCTTATTTAGCAACTTGCAAAGAGGTTATTTAAAATAATCAAGTGATTATCGAAGGATAGGGTACATCCTTCGAGAATGCATTGCACCTTGCCTTTTGTACGAAAGGATTTTCAAATATGTAAGTAAACAAAAAGGAAAGACTTGGATTATAGCTACAATGCTACTACTCTTAATGAAAGATTTAGGCTACTAGTTACGTTAAGGAACGTAAATTATTGATAAACATAGAGGATAATTGAAAGATAGATTGATTCGTTTGTTTGATTGGGTTGGTATGAGACACTTTGCCTCATTGAAATCCTTTGCTATTTATAAATCTCCTTGCAATAGTCATGTAGATGTTTCTTCCCTACATTCAGTTGATGATAGCAATTGCTTTGACTCCACTTCGACCTTTCAGACTCTTCTTGGACATCTGTCCCGGTAACTGCCCCAGTACTACTTTTCTCTCGATCACGTCCTGCATTTGAGCTTCTCGGTCACGCTTCGTCTATTAATGATGTGTAGCACTTTGAATAACGACAATTGTAATTCCGCAACACGCGATTGAAATATCCTTAAAGATCTTAGACATGCTTGATACTTCCCATGCAATGATACGTGTTCTTCCTAAATTTTGAGGGGAACATTGGCTTGCACCATCATTTATCTCACCATGTTGAGCAACGTTCTATTTCTTCTTTTCGCAACACCATTTTGTTGCGGAGTGTAAGAAAAAGACATGTGTCCAAGGATTCCTTTCTCTTCAAAAAGTTTTGAAAAGTGCTTAGACAAATATTCACATTCGTGATTTTTCCATAAGATCTTAATCCTTTTATATCAGACTGGTTCTTGACTTTGAGTATATAGTTTCTAAAACATTATAAGGCCTCAGATCTATGCAATATCAAGTATACATGACTGTACCACGTGCAATTGTCTATAAATGTGATGAAATAAGATTGTCCGTAACAGGTCCTAACATTAAGGGGTCCACAGATGTTAGAGTGGATTAGCTCTAATGGAGTTGAAGTGCGTATTGCTTTTCTTAATAGTTCCTAATGGACTTTTGAGTCAGACAATGTTCACAAGTAGGAAGAACTACGTTTGCAAGTGGACCTAAGAGGCAATATCTAACAAGTATACACATTCTATCTTGATTAATATGACCTAATCTATCATGCCAATGTTGGGGGCCTTACACAAAACCTTAGGATCTAGCCCTCCAGAACAAACCAGAATTATGGATAATAAAGCAATGAAAATAATCAATGCATCAATCACACACCACACAAGAGAATTTTACGTGAAAACCCTCAAAGAGGTAAAACCCCGGGACCTCTCGTCCAGATCAACAATCCACTATGAAGTAGAACGTTTACAACCTTCTTCACTCACGCAGGAGTGGATAAACAATAAGAGAAATAGAGAAAACGGAGAGATCTAACCGATTACGAGGACATAGAAGCGCTGAGATGTAGATTGCACAGTAGAGAACCTCCACGAGCAGAACCTCCCTTCTATAAGCTTCCTCTCTCTCTTTCTCCCTCTCTCTCTCACCTTTGATAGCCCTAAACCCTTTAGCAAATCCCTTGCAAAGCTTTAGGAAACCCTCTTGCTGTTTTCTTCACACAACATACATTAGAAAAATCCTAGGGACCCCTTTTTATAGTTTTAGGAAACTCCTTTCTGCATCCTAGTTGCGAAAGGACTTTGCGCATCCCAGTTGCGAAAGGACTTGCGCATCCTAGTTGCGAAAGGACTTGCGCATCCCAGTTGCGAAAGGACTTGCGCATCGACGGGTCAAAAAAAAACCCATCAAATCTCCCCCTTTTTGACCCAGGAGGGATTCACCTTCTTTAAGCCAGCCAGGTTTCTACAAACCTCAAACTTGCCCTTGAGCAAAGCCTTGGTCATCATATCTGACCCATTATCGTCCGTGTGGACCTTCTCAAGCTGTAACATCTTCTGTTCCAAAGTATCCCTGATCCAGTGATACCGAACCTCTATGTGCTTCGACTTGGAATGCTGACTCGGATTCTTGCTCAAGTGTATAGCACTCTGACTATCGCAATAGACCACACGTGCTCCTCCTGCTTTAGGCTAAGTTCCTGTAGGAACCTCTTCATCCAAAGCATCTCTTTACATGCCTCTGTGACTGCAATGTACTCGGCCTCTGTCGTCGACAATGCTACGACCTTCTGTAGCTTGCTCTGCCAGGAGACCGCTCCCCCTGCAAACGTGAACATGAACCCCGATGTAGACTTCCTGAGTCTATGTCACCTGCCATATCTGCATCTGTGTAGCCCTCTAATACAGGTTTACCGTCACCATAGCATAGGCTCAACCTGGATGAGCCTCTTAGATACCGCAGTATCCATTTCACCGCTGCCCAATGCTCTTTGCCAGGATTGGCAAGATACCGGCTGACAACACCACCAACCGCATATGCTATGTCTGGGCGTGTACACACCATAGCATACATCAAACTTCCTACAGCTGACGCGTAGGGTATCTTCTGCATCTCTTCCACCTCTTTCTTCTTCGTCTTGGGACACTGTCTGTCGCTCAATCTGAAGTGACCATCCAGTGGAGTACTGACCGCTTCGCTGCATTCATATTGAACCGCTCTAGGACTTTCTCAATATACCGCTCTTGTGACAGCCAAAGCTTCCTGCTACTTCTGTCACGGGTTATCTCCATTCCTAGGATCTGTCTAGCCGGGCCCAAGTCTTTCATCGCAAAAGACTTGCCCAACTCCTGTTTCAGCCTGTCAATCTTTTTGATGTCTTTTCCCATGATGAGCATGTCATCAACATATAACAGCAGAACTAAGAAATCACCGTCTGAGAACTTACGCGTGAACACACAGTGGTCCGACTCCGTTCTGTCTGTCATACCCATGCTGTAACATGAACGAATCGAACTTCTTGTACCATTGCCGTGGAGCTTGTTTCAGCCCATACAAGCTCTTCCTCAGCCTACACACCATATGCTCCTTGCCCTTGACTTCAAACC
Source organism: Magnolia officinalis (assembly GCA_021015155.1). Taxonomy (NCBI): domain Eukaryota; kingdom Viridiplantae; phylum Streptophyta; class Magnoliopsida; order Magnoliales; family Magnoliaceae; genus Magnolia; species Magnolia officinalis. Next base: position 4,899,371 of record JAJHSJ010000004.1, on the reverse strand, counting down.
CCTGGTTGGTGCATGTAGATCTCTTCTTCCAGGTCACCATGGAGAAAGGCAGTTTTAACATCTAACTGCTCTATCTCCAGATCCATGCTAGCCGCCAACCCAAGCAACACCCGTATGGATGTCATCTTCACCACTGGTGAGAATATCTCCTCGAAGTCTATGCCTTTCCTCTGACCAAACCCTTTCAACAAGTCTGGCCTTAAACCTCGTCTGTGAATTCTTCTGCTCAACCTTCTTTCTGAACACCCACTTGTTGCTCAAAGCTTTCTTGCCCTTAGGCAATTTCACCATGTCATAGGTGTGGTTCTTATGCAAGGATTCCATCTCCTCTTGCATAGCTTTCAACCACTCCTCCTTATGCTCGTCGGCTAGGGCCTCAGAATAATCTTCTGGCTCTCCCCCATCAGTCAGCATATGTACTCATGTGGAGAGTACCTCTTGGACGGTTGTCTGTCCCTAGATGACCTCCTCGCCTGTGGCTCAACAGGTGGATCAAGTGGGGGCTGCTCCCCTGGTTCATCTTCTGAAGGAACTCCCTCGTCCTCTGCACCTTGCTGTACTCCCCCGTCATCAGGCACCACGGGAGGAGTAATCGGATCCATGTCCTCTAGCTCACCTGAACTAGGCTGGTTCTTCTCTGGCTTACCAATGTCTTCGATACACTGATCTTCAAAGAAAACCACATCTCTGCTCCTGACGAGCTTCTTCTCGGTCGGATCCCATAACTTGTAACCGAATTTTTCATCACCGTACCCTAAGAACACACACTGCCTGATCTTCATATCGAGCTTGGACCTCTCGTCCTTTGGTACGTGAACGGATGCCCTGCATCCAAACACCCTGAGATGACTGTACGATGGATCATGTCCAGTCCACACCTTCTCAGGTACTTCTCCATTCAAGGGGCTGATGGAGACCTGTTTATCAAATACACCGCCGTGTGCATTGCTTCTCCCCAGAACGTCTTGGGCATTTCGCATGGGATAACATGCATCTGATTCTCTCAACAATGGTGCGATTCATTCGCTCAGCTACACCATTATGCTGGGGGGTCTTGGGAACCGTCTGTTCATGCCGTATACCCAGGGACTTGCAGTACTCATGAAAGTCGCCGATGTATTCACCACCATTGTCAGTGCGGATGCACTTCAATGATCTACCTGTCTCTCTCTCGACCATAGCATGAAACAATTTAAACACACCAAAGACCTCGTCCTTGGATTTCAAAGCATAACCCAAACCCTCCTAGATGCATCATCTATAAAAGTAACAAAATACAATGCCCCACCCAAGGTTTTTGTCCTCATAGGACCACAAACATCAGAATAAACCAAATCTAATGCATGCACTTTATTAACATGAGACAGTTTTTAACGAATGAAACTCTATGCTGTTTCCCTGATAAACAATCAAGACAGGTTTTAAGAGGCATACCTGTCACGTCTGGAAGGAGCTGCTTCTTTGCTAGTACCTGAAGCCCTTTTTCACTCATGTGGCCTAGACGCCTGTGCCACATGTCAATAGCTGAATCTTCCGCTGCGTTCAACCCACCCTTGCATACACTGACACTTGCCTTGTACAGGGTGCAACACTTCTTTCCTCTGGCTGCGATCAACGAACCCTTGATGAGCTTCCAGCGCCCACCAGCGAACCGGCTTTCATAGCCATCATCATCCAACCTTCCCGTCGACATCAAGTTGAGGCGAAGGTCTGGGATATGCCTCACATCCCTGAGAACCAATGTGCAGCCCACATCAGTTTTCACACAAATATCACCAACTCCCACGATCTTTGATACGCCAGAATTTCCATCCTCACGGTCCCTAAGTCGCCTGACTTGTAGCTTGTGAAGAAGTCCCTGTGCGGAGTCGCATGAAAAGAAGCTCCCGAGTCAATCACCCATCGGTGTCCTGACTCGTATCTGTGAGACACACATCATGATCTGCTGAAAGAATAATAACAACGTCGCCATCTGAAGCGACCGCAGTGGAATCTGATTCATCTTCCTTCCCTTTTCTTTCTTGTCGTTCTTACGACATTCATGCTTATAGTGGCCCTTCTTGCCACAATTCCAGCATTCAACATCTTTTCTGTTGCTCGACTTGCCTCTTGATTTATTTCTCGGGCCTTCCCGCCCTTCCTGTTCTTTCCTCTCCCCCTCTCCGTTCCTCCTGCGTCACAAGAGCCTCTTGCTGAGTAGACCCCTGAGACTTCCTCCTTGTCTCCTCATTGAAGAGACAACTGGTTACCTGTTCCATGGATATCTTTCCGTCTGGCGCGGAGTTACTTAAGAGACACCACCAATGTCTCCCAACTGTCAGGCAATGAACTAAGCAATAGTAAAGCCTGCAATTCATCATCCAGGACCATCTTCATAGAGGTGAGTTGGTTCACTATATTACTGACCTCATTCATATGCTCGGCCACAAACCACCATCCTTGAACTTGAGATTCACAAGTCGCCTTATCAGAAATATCTTATTACCGGCTGTCTTTCTCTCATACAGCCCTTGTAATTTTAGCCATAGGCTAGCGGTTGAGGTTTCCGTAGACACATGGTGGAACACAGAATCATCCAACCATTGTCTAATAAACCCCACCGCCTTTCGGTCCATCTTCTTCCCATCATCATCAGTCATATCCTTGGATTTTGCTGATATGCCTGAGATTGGAGAATATAGGTCCTTGCAATAAAGCAAGTCCTCCATCTTAGCCTTCCATATGGTCCAGTTAGAACCATTGAGGCTGATCATCCTTGAGCCACCTTCCATAATTCAAAACCAATCCTACCCGTTCAATGAACTGGCTTTGATACCACTTTGTTGGGGGCCTTACACAAAACCTTAGGATCTAGCCCTCCAGAACAAACCAGAATTATGGATAATAAAGCAATGAAAATAATCAATGCATCAATCACACACCACACAAGAGAATTTTACGTGGAAAACCCTCAAAGAGGTAAAACCACGGGACCTCGTCCAGATCAACAATCCACTATGAAGTAGAACGTTTACAACCTTCTTCACTCACGCAGGAGTGGATAAACAATAAGAGAAATAGAGAAAACGGAGAGATCTAACCGATTACGAGGACATAGAAGCGCTGAGATGTAGATTGCACAGTAGAGAACCTCCACGAGCAGAACCTCCCTTCTATAAGCTTCCTCTCTCTCTTTCTCCCTCTCTCTCACCTTTGATAGCCCTAAACCCTTTAGCAAATCCCTTGCAAAGCTTTAGAAAACCCTCTTGCTGTTTTCTTCACACAACATACATTAGAAAAATCCTAGGGACCCCTTTTTATAGTTTTAGGAAACTCCTTTCTGCATCCTATTTGCGAAAGGACTTTGCGCATCCCAGTTGCGAAAGGACTTGCGCATCCTAATTGCGAAAGGACTTGCGCATCCCACTTGCGAAAGGACTTGCCCATCGACGAGTCAAAAACAAAACCCATCAGCCAAATGTGTGGGTTAATGTCTATCGAGGTAAAAAAAAAAGGTATGTGCAACATAATCATATGAATCAACAAAATCATGCACAAATAAACCATTATGAACATAACCGTGTCCGTGACAAAAAGAGTCAAAAGGATTTCCATCACGTTTGAACGAAAAGTTTTTTTTAAAAAAAATGTCCAGGTAATGAAAAGCACATAAAGCAAATTGCGGATAACATCATGTCCTAGATCTGTACATCGAGCATAGTCAAGTTGAACTCTACCTTGTTCGGCTCGATTCGTTCCCATGACTACCTCAGCTCGAGCTCGACCTTCAAGCTCAAATGTTAGCTCAACTCGGTTTAACTGTTTGAACAGAGCAAGTTAGGTTCGAGTCGAGCTAGGCTTTGTCTCTTCTTTTTGGAGTTTTTCTATTTACAAATAATTACATAAATTAAAAAGAAAAAACCAAAGATTAGAGGTATATACCTCGTTGTTGAGTTGAGAGAAAGAAAGATTATGAACTTCAAATGGCCAAACAGGTGAGTTTGAAGTCGAGCAAGTTGAGCTGAGGAATTCAGTCGATTCAGGCTGAGAAATGGAGAGAGAGAGAGAGAGAGAGAGAGAGAGAGAGAGAGAGAGAGAGAGAGAGAGAGAGAGAGAGAGAGAGAGTGTTGTGTGTTGTGTGTAATGACCCAAGATTTTGGTGTGCGTACATACATGTGCATGCGTGTACACTGCACTTATCTAATCATATATGTATAAATCTGTCCATTCATCCATGCATTCATATGTATGTGCATCAACAAATTTTTACAAGGTGACCATTAATATGTGTGGTATATCTGTTTACTTTTAGCCATTGATTTTTATAATTAATGAATATATGACTCTGTGTATATATAAATAAATATATTTATGTATATGTACACCTTTGCCTATAATACATGCAAAATTATTTTTCATTAATAAAATCACACAATTCTAACAGTTAAGCATACCTTAAACTCACTCAATCATGCACCTTCATGTGATCAACATATGTGACTAACCGCTTGTCTATCCATTCCTAAAATCATATATTTAGTTACTTAATCAATAATCTAAACCGTTCATTCGATGAATTATCAGACAAATCCATCTCAACCCACTTCATAGTAATTCAATCGTAAAAATGATTGTTCATTAACCCATTAATATAATTAGATTTCTAACCGTCTGACTATTTACATGCATCCAATTATCTAACTGTACATAACATTTATATCCTCCAACTAGATCATCTAAATATTGAAGCAAACCATCAATTTCATTGCTCATAGGGTGAAATTTTAATCTAATGGTTAGTTTTATTATGAGATGCCTATGCACGTCACATGGGACCATAGAGAAGAGAAAACCATTAAAATTTATTTCTGACCACCGTTGAGGATCATAAATCAAGATTGTGCTTATTGGATAGATCACGACAAGCTGAGGTGGGGCGTCAAGTTTTACCACAATTTACTAGTCCGAGTATAAAATACGTTACATTAAACATTGAAAGATAAAAAGTAAAAATAAATAAATAAAGCATGAAGTATCCGGACTTTATAAAGTAAGTTGGTATAAAAGTAATAAAAAAAAAAAAACAAAATCGAGAAGTATAGGTGAATGTTGCTCGTGTACTCATTTTATTCATATCTAGTCATCCATCCTTCGATCCCATCAACTATCCCAACCATTTATCATCTAAGACAATTCAACTTAACTTATTTCCCCAACCACTCTTCAATCCAATGCACTTATTCATCCACTCATCTAAACTATTCATATGTCTCAATCATCTATCCAACCCAAGTCTTCATTATAAACCACTCTTTCACCTCATTTGTTCATGCATGCTTGTATGCATTTCACCTTATATGAATTTGTTACACACATGTACACCAGTTAACCAGTTAATCACCTCATGAGTATGTGTGTGTCATGTATAACATAAGCATGTGCACACTTGGGTGATCGTGTCCCTTGGGTGAAAGACCCTAAAGCTAGCAAGTAGGGCAATCGTGTCCCTTAGGTGAGAGACCCTAAAGTCAGCAAGTAGGGTAATCGTGTCCCTTGGGTGAAAGACCTTAGAACCCGTTGGATCTTTCGGAATCTTCTTTGTGTACGGCGTATGAGTATAATTGTGTGCGCGGACATATATCAGAGGCACAACTAGAGCAGTAGTCTGACCAGCTAACGTATAAATGGGTCCCTCACCATGAGGTACCGGTGTGTGGGTGTTAATGCAACGTGACCATTTACTTAGGTACGGTGTTGTAAGAAATGTTGATTATTTAATTTTTATTATGGAATTCACGAAAGTGTGGCATTCAGAACATCTTTACGATTCTAGCAATACATTCATGTCATTATTAAGATTCAATATCTTGATTTGTATTTGGAATTTGAAACAAAAAAAAACGTGTGTGTGTGTGTGTGTATATATATATAATTTCATTATTTATTCATTTGTTATAAATTTAGAGATTTCATATTTGAGTTGGGTATAATCCCATGATATATCGTGCTCACACCCAAAATAACAGTGTTTCAGGTCTTGGAGTTTAGTCGGGGCGAAACAGAGTGAAGATCTAACCATTGGCTTACTCGTAGTTATATATGTATTTGTATTTGAAAAAAAAAATTGTATAGCAGGAACTTATAAGTGAGTTTATATTGTAATAATTAAAAATTGTATTTAATGAACTTTGTTTATTGTAATGAGTTTTAATTAAGTGTGGTTGTGAAAGTTTAAAATTGAATCATGTCCTGGGATTCGGAGTCGGGTTTGGCCAACTCGGGTACCGAATTTCGGGGCGTGCAGGTAGAGAGAGAGAGAAGAGAGAGAGAGAGAGAGAGAGAGAGGAGATCAGGTGGGCACGGCAGGGCGGGTAGGGCTTGTAAAGAAGAAAGGGAAAGAGGGGGCAAGCTGGTTACTTTAGGGTTTTTTTAAAACATTATATATATATATATATATATATATATATATATATATATAATATATATATTGAAATTATACTCGAGTGAGTCAAGCTTGGACTCGAGCTTCGAGCTTTGAGATGAGCTGAGCTTATCTCGAGTCACCGTTTAAGTTGAGTCAAACTGAGTTACATTAAGCCAAGCTCAGTGAGCTTTTTAAGCTAGCTTGGCTCATGTACAACTCTACCAAGCGCATGTAGTACGTAATAGTGGAATAGAGTGCGTCATGTCCATAAGAGAAGTTAGAATAATTCAACTATAGAGTGCGTCATGTCCATAAGTGAAGTTGGAATAATTCAACTTCTAGTACATCATCAGAGAGACTATTTCCCATATAGATTCTTCGGTTACCAGCTGGGCACTTCGGTACTCTACGAGCCCCGTTCGATCTCTAGATATGTATTGGGTTGCTCTTGGATGTAACGCCCTGAAAATCGGGGGTCGAGCATAAACTCAACTCTCGAGTTCCAACACATCACTTATACAATAAAATGAATGATGATTGAATTGTTGTCTGAATTAGTGCATTGAACATGAGTGAGATTAAGCTAAAACAGCATATCATACTCCATAGATAGTTAAATTGCAAGCGGAAGACTGTGATAGATATATGAAATATATAAAAATAGTGGTGAGTCTCCAGAGTGTGATAATGTTACCAGGTTAATGAATTACAAGTACAATTCAAATTATACCAAATGTGTAGTGTCATCTAGTCAACATCCCTATAATCCCGTCGATTAAGACATGGCTCACTTGAAGCCGTCAGCACACAGCATATACGAACAAGCATCATTGTCTTCATAAAGGTCTGGCTCCGCCTCAGGAGTAACGTTGCCATCTGCAATCAGACAAAGTCTGGTGAGTGTTCGGAACACCGTCCCGTACCGTGGGAGTGAGTAGCTAACTCAGTGGAATAATAAAGCATAGGCTAACATGTTATCGACTCAGTCAAGCAGTAATGAAAAAGCAGTATAATTAAACACTCCTAACTACTCTTATTAATGCAAGGATGAATGCAGTCATGATAAATGCCCTCACCGACATACTCCCTCATGCAACACCATCTTACGTTCGCGGCATGCTTGCTTTCCTCAGTGCTCCACATCTTTCAGGCACACGCAATACATGATGAGCATGATTACGGAGTTGTTATTAGTCCATTTCAAACGGCAAGATTGGAAAACTAAGGTACCTCCCTTGTATCATTCCCAAACATGATCCATTCTAGGGTCGTCAGTCCTAGATAATCTCATACAGCGGTGTGTTTCTAGGTTGCTGCAAGGGTTGTCAGGGTTGTTACACGGAATCATTGCACCACTCCTCCATCACCTTATCAATACAGGCCTAGTTTATACTATGTTACTACGGGAAGACTCATCGCCTCACAGCAGATTTAGAGTATGCTCGAGGTCACTACACCGGGTATGGTCAGGGCTGCTAGGGCTGTTACATGGAATCGTTGCACCACTCCCCCATCACCTATCAGGCAGTGTAGGCCGACAGCTCGAACATAGTGTCCCATACCACCATAATCGGCTCACGAGTCTGGTTGCTCACTGGTCATTACGGGGAGACACGTGGCCCCAGCGTCGGCCGACAGCTCGACCACAGTGTCCCATACCACCATGCCCGGCTCATGAGTCTTAGCGGATCGAGGTACCATAGTTGACGGGATTCCACTGGTAAGTTTGGTACCCTAGGTTCAAGCAGTGATTACCAAATATGGTGAACATACATTAGACAAATCGGGTTATTTGACGAGCTCGGCTAGTTCGAGCGCACAACAAGTTGAAAGATATGAAGCACATAAGCACTTCGTGTGGCCAACCATTATCGCCAACCGAAGTACGACTCGGGTTCGTCGAGCACATCTCACGTGGCAAATGAAACTCAGTCACGAATTCGATCCTGTTACCAACTGCCTGGACTATAATCATAGCCCCAATCACATTCAATTGCAGATAGTTAAAACAGTAACGGATCAAGATTCAAATCATACAATCAAGCCTGATAATATCCGTTTAGGGCTGCCAGGGCTGTTGCACGGAATCGTTACACCACTCCCCCATCACCCATGACGGATCATACAACGTAAACATGAATTTAAACATATGCATTACATAGATAAAATCATACAATCAATTAAGCATGTTATGAAGCACAACACAAGCATGAGTTTGTACATATTCAATTCCTAATCACACAGCTATCCAAGGAAATCATACACAGTTAAAGGAGTTGAGAATCATATCTCAACACCCTTATACATTACAATTTACTAACTACTACCTCATTCAGACATTTCAACAAACACTTTAAAAGACATACATCAACATACATGACATATGTTGATCACATAGGCATTAGGCCAAATCCTTTCACTAGGGAGTTGTCCCAATCATAACACGCGTACACCCACGAAGGATAGTCATGGCAAGCAGGAATCCAAGTTCCATATTCATTCAGTCATTTCCACAAACACTTGGGCCACACATTTTAGCATATATAGTGTATATTGGCCGTGGCGTGATTTAGGGCAAATCCTTTCGTCAAAGGGGTATCGCCCATACAACAATCATAAATCCATGATAATTAGTCATGGCGAGCACGAATGAGAATTCTATACTCATTCGGTCATTTTCACAAACACTTAGAATACACTATTTTAACATACATAGTGTATATTAGCAAAAACATGTATTAGGGCGAACACTTTCGCTAAACAAGTATTTTATCCATATATAATATATCAATACAGCAAATAATCATGGCAAACACATTTCCAAAATTTATACGTATACAGTACTTTCTACAGATACCTAGAGTATGTAAAATTCCATATTCTTCATCTTTAATCGAAACGGAAAACAGACAGCACTTTGTACATGTGCAATTACATGCAGATCATGAATCTATCATTATCTGATATTGAAAGCATTGAAAACCATAACCTATACACCTAAAGTCCGCACCTTTTGTTGTAGAATCGTAACGGAGTCGATAGAATTGCTAAGCTTTCCCATATGCCAGTTTGGCAACCTATAGAACGAAATAGGTTAGCTATTTCATAACCTATAACTATCAAAACCCCAAATCAGTTTAGGGTTAGGGTTTCTTACCTAGAAACGGAGCTGGAATCGCCGGGAAAGCGATTAGAATGGAGTAGTGGAGCTTGTGTAGCAACAGGGAACGGTAGTAGGGAGATTCTCCCACAACTCCCTAGCTCTCTCTCTCTTTTTCTCTCTTCTCACTTAGGGTTTTTCTCAAATTCGTATGGCTGTGAGAGAGAGGGTTCTAAGGTCCTTATATAGCCTAAAAACTCACCAAATTAGACTTCTGGACAAGGTTTACTTAGGTTATAACCAAAGCGGGTCAGTTTCAGCTCAATGAAGGACTTCTGGCAGGCCTCCTTGAGCCAAAGGTCGGACTTAAGCTCACCGACACCGGATCTAGGTAGAGTTAAGTTTTCGTTTCAGTGGGATTCCCAGATCACGCGTGGTGGACCAATTTCAGTTCAATGGTCAGCGGATCTCGATCGGAGATTCCGAGTACATGGATATGTGTATGAAATTTTTCCTGATCCGAGGGTTTAATTTGGTCTGATTTTGATGGTCTGATTGCTTAAAACTGATCCGCAAGCGACACGTGGCAGATTACTATTCAAGATATTTATTTTGTAAAGAAAATAAGTGTTTTTACACTCTCTCGCTCCGGACTCAAGCGAACAGCGTGGGACACTGTCTGGGTTTGATTTCTGAGATGGTTGTCAAGCCCAGTGATGCGGTCCTAATTCCTTAATCTCGTGTTATTCGGACTTCCGACGTGCGGTCCAGATCTGATACGGAGTTTCGAGATGCTCCTGAGAGCAGCCGGGTAATGAGATTGATCCTAGATTTTAGGGTAACCTAGCATCAATGATTCTACAAGTTTTGGGTCTTGCAGATCGTATTTAAAGTGATTGGTGCTAATTTCATAGGCACTCTAGTTTAACACTAGCTAATTCTCGCCTAATTTCTAAAGGATTTAGTCCTGGGTGATTTCTGTCTGAGGTGGTACCTGGACCTTTGTAGCAATGTTTAGTTTAAGTATTGTTTTTCATCACCTAAACTTTAAGATAGTGTCTAATGTGAAAGTACTTAGAAAATTTAAAGAACAAGGAGGTGAAGGGTGGGATTTGTGAAGGAAATGGGTTAAGGAGCGATTTTAGACTGTGGGATTCAGTTCTGACAAGTTAATAAAGTGTTAGGATCGACCCATTGCCTAAGGACTTCTAATCCCAGGTTGGCAAAAATCCGGGATGTTACATTGGATCCACAACCCATTTATGGCCAAAATTTATAATCAATCAAAATCTTAGTGCATGTAAAAGCATGAGTGAAAGGATCAACGTCGGTTCGTACCTTCTTCGGCTTAGAGAATTCTCGAGCGAAGTGACTGAGTTTTCCATAGTTATAACACTTTACCTTCGACTTGTCTTTATTACCATTCCTTTTACCTTCCTTACGTTTGCCACCACGCGACTTCTGTGCATGCGCTTCTCCTTCTTGGTAGTTCCCTTGAGAGTTACGATCATTGCGTTTGTGCTGGGATCTTATACCCTTGGGCATGCTAGGCTCTGTTAAGAATGCGATATTATGCTTATGCGGAAACTGGCATTCAGCTTCCAACTACATGTGATGCGACAATTGGGTGAAGGTTTTTATGCTCTCATTATGCGTCATAATAAGCTTTATTTATTCCCAAGAATATGAAAGAGAGCATAATACTGTTAAGATCTGTTGTTCATATATAAGCGCATTTTTTGTTGCTTTCAAGTCATAAATCATTGTCGACATTTTTCTAAAATGCTTAACTATTGAAATGTTAGGAGCCATCTTGTTTGTGTCAAACTTGGGAGTTAAAGCTCTCAATCTAGAAGCGATGATGCCAACACATGCAAGAGTCAACACATTCCACATTTCTCGGACAGTGGAATATCCTTTCTTGATGGCGCCGGTGATGAGCAATATTGTCCTTTTCAGGTGGGCCCATGCTTACAGTTAGGGTTTTCAAAACCCCTTGCTCATCTAGAAAATGTTGGATTTTATAGTGCGAGATATTATAGTTGTTTTCATCTAGCTTTTTGCCCTTATTATAGTCAGCTACAATGTTCTTGGATGTCAAAATCACTCCATTTAAAGATACAATTAATTACATTCAAGATATCAGCACTACACATATGCGGCTCACAACATCGCAAATACTACCTTGATTCATTATGTATCTTTGAATTGAAAAAGAAAAAGAAAAAAATACAAAAGCTGCAATCATTTCCTTACACACACTTATGATTGCGGTTTCTCTATCCTCAATTTTGCACGCCTATGATGAGGAGTCTTAAAGCTTCCACTCATTTCTCACTAGTTCGATGAAGATGAACTACAATGGAAAAAACTTGGACCACTTAAAAACACCCTGACAATAGGGAGGTGTGGGAAGGGGTTCCACCATGTAGAACATTGTTCCAATCGTTGTGCAAAAAATGTATTATAGATCTACTCTCATCCCATATTTCACAGTCATATTATATAGGTCTATCAATACTGTTATTACATGGTCATCGAAATTGACAATACGGATTAAAACTAACAATTTTTGTCAAAATCGACCACTTTGGTCGAAATCCATTTGAAATAAACTAAAATCAACAATCTTGGATGAAAATGGTATCTTTGGTCGAAATTACTCACTTTGGTTGAAAACAACCATCTTTGGTCAAAATCAACCGTTTTGGTCCAAAATGGCCATCTTTGGTCAAAATTACCCACTTTGTCAAAAAATGGCCATGTTCTATGATCCAACTTGATTTAGATCTTATGCATTCCAGATTAAGGCAAAGAGAGAAGGAGAGGCAAAGACTATAGTCACTGATATGCTCATTTCCCTGTTTCTCTCTTTCTCAACCTATCTCTGTCTTTCTTTTTCTCGACTTGCTCGCAATTTTGCAATTGATCATTTTCTTTACTAATCATGATTGTTGTTGCAGTTTGTGATGGTTAAAACGCAATTCACCCATGCGGCTAGGAATTTCAATCCCTTCTTGATTGAGCCCTGATATTAGTGGAAAAAGAGAAAAAGATGGAATTCATCTCTTATGAAAATTAAATGGAAAGCGACGAAGGTGCACTTATCTATTTATCTGATACTAATGTTAGGAAATCATCTACCTATAAGCGATTCTTTAGATCTAACAACAGCGGAAGATGGAGGCCTGATGTAGAGCGGGTCGCAGACAGTTTTATGGCCAAGATGGATCAGCTCAGAAAGGGCCCGATCAATGACCGAAGTGATCCAAACCATCAGACCTTAGATCAGGTGTATCTCCAATCCGGAATGAGTCATCAGACGTAAAATATATGATTTTGGGGTGGAATGAGATACATTAGCCACCCAACACGGCATAACCGGGTTGCGCAAGTCAGATTTGCGTAATACTCCCGGATCGAAGGTTGTTTACCTATTTTAATTTCATTTTTACTATAAATAGTTAGTTTTAGTCTAATTATAACTCTTTATCCGTTGGACTTTATGAGTTGCGCCCAAACCTGAAAAGAGCTTAGAATAATTAGGAGAACAACTTGGTGAAGTCAAATAGGACACTTACTATTTTTGGCCGAAAATCTTGCGCACTAGTAGACATCATGATCGTGTATAAATAGTAAGTTTACTATTTATAGTAAGTTGCGAATTCTCTGAGTTTTAGTTATAGTTTACTTTTTGATTTATCTCCCCTTACTTGGTATCCCTGTTTAAAAGGTTGTGAACTTGTTTATTTCATTCATCAATCAAATTACGAATTTATTTATATTTTTCTTGCTTTATTTTCTCGTGAAGTCAAGAAGTCTTTGTGAGTTAGATTTAGAGTATACTTATCCGTGAGGAAGACGATGATCAACCTCATCATGCTCATCCCTACGTTGAGGCCCATATGTTAGATCTTTCCAGATGTATCTCACATCGACCAAAGTCACACCGCTTTCACTACGTAAGGAATACCCTTCTTTGTGTAAGATCCCCTATAAATTGTGTGGCTGTGATAGAACTCAACTTCTCCCTCGCAGTTACAAAGTTGTTAGCGTAAGGGACAATTGATTTTCCTACAACTGCCACATCATCTCCCTTTATATTCAAAAGGGTAAAGCTAACTTGGACAACCCACCGAACAGTCAAATAAACAAAGGAAGAAATTGAGGAGGGTGATACCTGCTGTAGAAATTCTTATACTAAATGTGGGGTCCGTTGTGTTGTGTACATCCAACCCAATCATGACGTGCGAACCATCAAGCCAAAAGTTCATTCATATATCAGGACATTTTCAAACTCAAATGCTGACCCACATCACATCGATATTAATTAATAGGGGTAATCAACTCAGACCTCAGTGGCCCAACCAGAACTTTTGGCTGTGTTGGGTTGAAAATCCGTATCCAAAACCTTACACGTAATACACGTATAAATGTAGTTATAACTAATATATGATATAAATGTAAAATCATAATACAAATAGAAAATAGAGTTCATGCAGGGTTGACGTACATGATCGATGGACATCCATTATTTTTTGTCCAAGTATGTTTACATTGATCATTACTTGATGAATGACACATATCTGTGACACGTGTATTATTATTACCATATGTTGGGATTTTCACACGTACTGTTTCACCCCTCACTGTAGGGATTCTTCATTGAATATTCATATGTCATGACCCATATGCAACATGTTTTAAGCGGTCCATGGTCTTCCGGTTCTAAGAAGACTGTTTTTGATATCTATTTTGTTTCTTTTCTCTTGACCGGGTGCTGTTTTTGTTTGTCTTTTTTAGGGTTGGGTTGACCCTCAACCCAATCCAACCAAACTTAATTACAACCCAACCTAACCCAACCTACGACATGAATATTAACCCAACCCCCCATCCAGAGTTTTCCAAATAGGCATCACAGGTGGCCCCACAGACCTCTAACTCATCATATTTACCATGGACGTGGATCGGGCACACTACACTTCCCTATCAAGAGCTTGACAACGGCAGGGGCTCTAAGGGGCCGACTATGATGTATGAGTTTTATCCAAACCGTCTACCCATTTCGCCATATCATTTTAAGTTATAAGCCCAAAATTAATGGAAATCCAAGGTTCAAGTGGACCACATCATAGAGACATAAGTCATAATGATGCTTGCTGTTGAAACCTTCCTAAGGCCCCATCCAATATGATCACATAGATATGGATGATTAAAAAAAAAACAAAAAAACAAATATCAGCTTGATCCAAAACTTCTGTGGCTCCCCAAAAGTTTTAATGGTAGGCTTTCAATTCCCATGGTGTGGTCCACTTGAGCCTTGGATTTGTCTCATTTCAATCCCCATTGCGTGGTCCACTTGAGCCTTGGATCTGCCTCGTTTTTGGGCTCGTAGTTAAAATGATATAACAAAATGGATGGACGGTGTGGATCCACGTCTATATATCATATGTGATCATTGCCTGATTTCATTTTATACAGATGTGGAGCCAATGGTTCGCTGAGCTAGATCACTAGCCATGACTCATCCTCCCTCTTGGGTAGAGCTGGGCGTAATTTGACCTAATCCAACATATCTGACCCGATCGGAAGGCTAGGATTGGGTCCGATCCAGTAGACTCACTCAGATCCGGCCGTACATCGAGTCGAATTTGGATCAGTGGACAATCTTGCCCGAACCGATTCGGGATTCGCACGATGTTCACTCAACACTATTTCCTGTAATGTTGTCCACTTGAGATTGGGATATATCTCATTTTTTATTTAATACTAAAAAATGATTTAGAAAAATAGATGGACGGCATTGATGAAATAAATTCATCATGGTGGGTCCGCAGAGCACTGAACCACCGGCCATTGGCTGGTGGCAGGAGTAGCCAAAACGTCTCTTCTCTGCGCCTCGAGCACCGGACTCCTGAGTCCTGACACTGACGGTCTGACACCACTGGTGTTGACATGAAGCGGATGGGCAATTGTACCATGCATGAGTATTGACATCAGAAAGTTGTGTGGCTCCCATCACGTGGTATGTGTTATATCCAAACCGTATATCCATTTAGCGGGCTTGTCTTAAGACTTGAGTCAAAAAAATAAAATAAATTTAAAGATCAAGTGGATCACACTATAAAAAGTAAGT
Organism: Magnolia officinalis; assembly: GCA_021015155.1. Taxonomy (NCBI): domain Eukaryota; kingdom Viridiplantae; phylum Streptophyta; class Magnoliopsida; order Magnoliales; family Magnoliaceae; genus Magnolia; species Magnolia officinalis. Next base: position 4,883,732 of record JAJHSJ010000004.1, on the reverse strand, counting down.
GGGGTTTGAACGCCTATCATTGAAACTCTTTTAGGGGTCATAAATGTTTCGGATGAATATGAAATTTGTTGTTCTTGTTTATCCATGTAGTTATGACCTTATTAACAGATTGATTGGATGGAAAATAAATGTTATGTCCAGCCCTACGAATTTTTTAAAGGTGAAAAACATTTTTTTAAAATAAAAATTTTCAAAAAAGAAAATTAAAACGATCAACGATATTGGTATCAAGTGGATTGCTGGTCATTTGGATGCGTGGACAAGAATTTCCATGTCCACGATCTTATCAAAATTATTTATTTGGATATGGGTGGACAGAGGCGTCCATAAATATATCTAGGCATTCTAATATCCAGTCCATGGACGATGGCATGGCGCCAAACTGCTCCCTTGGACATGGACTTTGATTTCAAGTGAAACTTTCCATACATTCAAATAATCCCATTTCTCGTTATGATACATGTCCATGCTGTTGCATGGGACAATGAATCAGGCGGTCCACATTGCAGACATGCTTACATTGGTTTATACGATGAAGCTAGCCTGGATGAGAATAACTGTTGTAAGAAAAAAATAATAATTAAAATTTAAATCTTTGATCATTTAACTATTTTTCTTATGATGCTGCCTAGGCTTTGGAAGTTGGGGGGTCAAGTTGGGTTGGTGCTCAACCCCAACCCAACTCAACCCAACCCAACCTAATCTGGGGTTGGGAATTCTGCTCAACCCAAGTGGGCTCGGTCGGGTTGGTAAGGTGGATATATGCTAATATTTTTGTTATTGTATTTCAATATACATCTTATTTTTTATATCTATAATTTTATTAATCATATACATAGCTATTTATCGTAAAAAGCTTCATTTTTTCTAAAAAAACAAGCTAAAATATAGGACTAACTACTTTAAAAACCATATTGTGTAGCACGTAATTTATTTGGTAGACACAAAACTAGCGTATCTTGTTAGCTTCAGTCATCAGAAATGAGGTGGACCAAAGAGACCCGGCAGCGCTTGAATTTCCCATGCTTTCAACACAGACGATCTACTCTAAATCATAATTTATAAGTGTGGTGTCCATTGCATTGTGTGGGGTCCCTTATGTTGTGTACATCCAACCCAATCATGAAGTGCGAACCATCAAGCCAAAAGTACATTCATATATCAGGACATTTTCAAACTCAAATGCTGAGCCACATCACATGCATGGATATTAATAGGGGTAATCAACCCAGACCTGAGTGGCCCAACCTGAACTTTTGGCTGTGTTGGGTTGATAATCCGTAACCAAACCTTACACGTAATACACATATATATTTAGTTATAACTAATATATGATATAAATGTAAAATCATACTTATGATAGAAAATAGAGTTCATGCAGGGTTGATCTACATGATCGATGGACATCCATTATTTTTTGTCCAAGTATGTTTACATTGATCGTTACTTGATGAATGACATGTATCTTTGACACGTGTGCTATTATCATATGTTGGGATCTTTGACACGTGTTGCACCCCTTCACTGTAGGGCTTCTTCGTTGAATATTCATATCCCATGACCCATATACAACATGTTTTAAGCGGTCCATGGTCTTTCGGTTCTAAGAAGACTGATTTTGATCTCTATTTTGTTTCTTTTCTCTTGACCGGGTGCTGTTTTAGTTTGTCTTTTTTAGGGTTGGGTTGACCCTCAACCCAATCCAACCCAACTTAATTACACCCCAACCTAACCCAACCGACAACATGGATATTAACCCATGCCCCCATCCACCGGATCCAGAGTTTTCCAAGTAGGCATCACAGGTGGCCCCACAGACCTCTAAATCATCATATTTACCATGGACGCGGATTGGGCACTACACTCGCCTATCCCAAGCTTGACACCAGCAGGGACTCGTAAGGGGTTGACTGTGATGTATGCGTTTTATCCAAACCATCCATCCATTTTTCCATATCATTTTAAGTTATAAGCTCAAAATTAATGGAGATCCATAGTTCAAGCAGACCACATCATAGGAGACATAAGTCATAATGACGCTACTGTTGAAACCTTCCTAAGGCCCCATCCAATATGATCACATAGATACCAAGGGAAGGACAAAAAAAAAAACAAATATCAGCTTGATCTAAAACCTCTGATACTCCCAAAAAGTTTTAATGGTAGGCTTTTAATTCTAAGCCTTGGATCTGTCTCATTTCAATCCTCATTGTGTGGTCCACTTGAGCCTTGGATCTGCCTCATTTTTGGGCTCATACCTAAAATGGCAAAATAGATGGACGGTGTGGATCCACGTCCATTTACCATATGTGATCATTGCCTGATTTCATTTTATACATATGTGGAGCCCATTCGCTGAGCCAGATCACTAGCCATGGCTCATCCTCCCTCTTGGGTGTGCGTGATCATTGGGTTATGTCCGGCTCAAAATCGATAGTTGCGTCTAAAGATATTGGCATCAAGTGGATCACTAGTCGTTTGGATGCGTGGACAAGAATTTCCATGTCCAAGATCTTATCAAAATTATTTATTTGGATGGGTGGACAGAGGCGTCCATAGATATATAGAAATTCTAATATCCAGAGTCCATGGACAATGACGTGGCGCCAAACTGCTCCCTTGGACGTGGACTTCGCTTTCAAGTGAAACTTTCCACGCATTCAAATAATCCCATTTCTCTTTATGATATATGTCCAAGTTGGCACATGGGACAATGAATCAGGCCGTCCACTGCAGACATGCTTACATTGGTTTATACGATGAAGCTCGCCTGGATGGGAATAACGGTAGTAAGGAAAAAAATTAATTATATTTCAAATCTTTGATCATTTAACTATTTTTCTTATGATGCTGCCCAGGCTTCGAGCCTATAGTGTTTCTACCTCATTGTCAGGGCTGAAAGTCGGGCGGGTTGAGGTGGGTTGGTGCCCAACCCCAACCCAACCCAACCCAACCCAACCCAACCCAACGTTCATATACATCAACCCTAACCCAACCCAAACTAACCCAACCTTAAGTCAGAAATTCTCAACCCAATCCCAACCCAAGTGGACTGGTTGGGTTGGTCAGGAGGATACATGCTAATATTTTCACTATTACATTTGTCTATTATATTTCAATACCCATCTTATTTTTTATATCCATGATTTTATTAATTATATATCGTAGTTATTTATCATAAAGAACTTCATTTTTGGTAAACAAACAAGCTAAAATATAGAATAACTACACCTTTAAAAGTCATGTTATGTTACGTAGCACATAATTTATTTGGGAGAGAAATCTGACATATCTTGTTAGCTCGGGTCATCGAAATGACATAAACCAATGAGACACTTGAATTTCATGTGCCTTCAACACAGACAATCCACACTAAATTATAAACTATAAGTAATTTATATATCGATCCGGTTCGGGTTGGGTCGGACAACCCAAGACCTCATCCTGAGCGCGACCCAAGTTTTATCTGGTTGGTGTTTGTATAGCCCAAGCCCGAGACTGGACCCGATACATCCTGCCTGAGCCCAACCCAATGTCAGGTCAGTAACGGGTTGGTCCGGTTTAACCCGCCCAACTTTCAGCCCTGCTTATTGCGGATTAGGGCTTAAGGTCAAGGGCATGCATGACATTTGAGCAGTGGGCATGGCTCAGTGCATGTGCTGTGTGGTTGGCCAAAGTACACAGCAGCTTGTTGGTGGGCCTGGGCATGGGCTGGGTGCATGGTGGCATAGATGATCATTATATGAGGGCGGATGGCATGGGCCCACCCAGGCCCGGGTGCAGATTGCTTTGGTGATCTGTTTCGGGGGATTTTGATAGCTTGGACTCGGATTAGATGCTGACAGGTTGAGTAGCCAGACTCGCTACTAAAGTGACGTCACCAAGTTCTGTAAGACCCACCATGATGTTTGTATTATATCCACACCATCCATCCATTTGAAGAGATCGTTTTAGGGCTTGAGACAAAGAACGAGTTAGATCCAAATCTGGAGTCGACCCCGCCATAGAAAACAAGGGGAAGAATGACGCCCACAGTTGAAACCTTTCTAAGGTCCACTGTGATGTTTATCTGAGATCCAACGTGCTCATAATTTAAGGCAGACATGAAAGAAGGGAAAACACAAATTTCAGAACTTTTGTGGCCCTTAGAAACTTTTAATGGTGGGCAAAACTCTCCATTGTTTTATGTTGTGGGGTCCATTCGAGCTTTGGATCTGACTCATTCTTTAGCTCATACCCTAAATAGATATCTCTAAATGGATGGACGGTGTGGATACAACACATACATAGTGATGGGTCCCACAGAACTTGGTGACGTCACTTCAGTAGCGAGTCTCACTACTCAACCTGTCAGTAGCTAATCCGCGTCCGTGATAGCTAACGCAAAGCATATTTAATTGAGGTGAAAGGATTATGTGTTACCCTTACCAGGTGGGGGCCACCTTGATGTATTTTTATTTTTTTTTTGTATACATGGACGTTGTTCATCTGTTTCTTCAGATCATTTTAGAAAATGATTCAAAAAATTAAGAAGATCCAAATCTCAGGTGGACCACACCATTTGAAACAGTGGTGAATGATCATTAGAAGTTTTTTGTGGGCCGGAAGAGTTTTGGATCAAGCTCATATTTATATATTCCTTTTCGCATGTCTCTCGTTGACCTTATGATCAATAGGTTGGATGAAAAGAAACATTACGGAAAGCATTACTGTGAGCCTCAGGAAAATTTTAATGGCGGGCTTTCAATCACCATTGGTTCCTGTGGTGTGGTCCACATCTGGTTACTTTTTGGAACCATGCCCAAAAGTGGGCTGTAAAAACGGATGGACGGCCTGGATGTACAAAAATTCATGGGACCCACAGTAAGGGTAACATGCGCTAAGTAACACCTAATCTAATCGAGGCCCTTGATTGAATACATACTGACCGGTCCTACCTCTGACAACAGTGCCATGTGAGGTCACCACTTAAATATATGGTGGCAGGGTCACCATGGTTGACCATAGTCAAAACTCAAAAGCAGGTTCTACGAGGCTGAGGAAGTACGGCAAAGGCCCCGAGACGGCTCGATTTTATTAGTACAATACGTCGGCTGACAAGGACGCGTATGGTCGCGGATCCTTTCGCAGGAAGTTTCTGCGGAAGGATGGTGAGTGGGGCCCACCGGCATGTTTGTGAGAAATTTACCTAGTTCATCCATTTTCAAACGCATTTTAGAATATTCGATCAAAAATGACCTTATAATGAGTTTGGAAGGCTTATAAACATCAAGGTGGAGCCCAAGAAGGTTTCAATTGTAGGTATTTTTTTCCACGATGTTTTCTCTCATGTGGCGTACTTGAGTTTTGGATTCACCTTAGTTTTGATGTATTATTCTAAAATGAGATCTCTAAACAAATGAATAGTATGGATTTCCTACAAACATGGCAGTGGCCCCCACCCAGCATCCTTGCGCAAGAAATTCCTAGCTTTTCCAAATCACACAGACGGGATTTATGCTAAAGCCTTTGGAGGAACTTCCTGCGCTGAAAACCTAAGTGGGACCAATGTGATGTTTGGGAATATTTCACTCAGTCCATTCTTTGTATGAGATTATCTCAGGACATTGCGTAAAAAAATGAGCCTGATCCGATACCCAAGTGAACCAAAAACGTGGGGATTGAAGAGTTGAAATATTAGTAGGGCCACATAATTTTCAAATTAGGTTAGTATTTATATTTTTAGTTCATCTTAGTAGGAATACGTTATGAACAGTATAAATGGCATGTAAACATTACAGTCAATCCCAATGAGGTTTCAACATAAGAATTTCCCTACCCACATGTTTTCTTTTAGTGTATCCCATTTGCATGAAGTTATAAAATGAAAACACCCATATTCATAGCTCAACTGGCAGACTGAGTGGAGATAACTCGTTTCAACACTTGAGGTCTTGGTATGGATCCCTAGGTATGGATCCCTAGTGGGGTGGCTAACATGGAGTGTGTGTATTGACATGGGTGTGTAAAATGAGATCATAAAACGGATGGACAAGGTAGATTTTCACGGTGGCCTCACTTTGGTTTTCAGCGTCAGAAATACCGACACTCTTATATATTTATTTTCATTTAACCACACTAAAAGAGTACGTCAAAATAGAAAAACTCAAGTTGGGTTTAAGAAGCGAGATGACTGATGACTTCTCTCATGTCAAACTGACACGAGAAAGTCTCCCCTGTAATGCTACAATCGAAAACGGAACGGAGCATTTGGGAGCGAAGAGGACGCAGATCAGATACTGCCCCTGAACGTGATGAAGTTGTGATGGGACACCGTGATGTATGGGTCTATCAACACCGTCCGTCCTTTTTGACATATCATTTTAGGATCTAATCCAAAAAATAAGGCTGATCCAAGGCTCAAGTGGACCACACCACAGGAAGTAGCAGTGATATTGACGGACACCATTGAAACCTTCTTAGGGGCCTAAAAAGGTTTCAACAGTGGCATCATTATAAATGCATTCCAATTAAAAGGCGCTAAACGCTCAAACGGATTCTAGCCATCCGATAGATGGGCCATCCCTTGCTCCACAGATTGATCCTAACCCTTCCGATCAATGGATTCTTTTGTGTACCAGCCGTCCAAAATAAGGCTTCTGATACGGACGACCAGGAAGATCGCTGGGTTACACCCATCCAAGTAGTAGTCTTCTATTGAAGAGTCTTACCGGCCGTAAAATCAGTTTGGACCCTTTTGACCCACCACGCAATAACCCGGATCATTCAGATCTGAACGGTCAGGATCAGCAAGATGAAACTTGGGAATCTAACCACCCGTACAAAACTAGAATGGTCTCCGTATGGATGGTAATGATCTCCCATCATTAAGATTCTTGTCACGTGTCCCGACGCATCAGGATCATATCTAAATGAACGTTCCAGATCATCACATGAGCTTCGCTAATCCGCAACGAATGTACAATGCAGCCCAAGAAGTCCACTGATGAAGTGGGCCACGGTTTATGAAAGAAACGGACGGCTAGAAAACTAGGCCGGACGTTTCTAACATTGTGGCCCACCTGATCAAAACCTGCGTACGTGGCATCACAAACACCAAGTTTAAAAAAATAAAAAATCACAAATTCCATTAGAATAAAACAATCACAAAGCATTACAATTACAAACCGGGAAGAAAATGTAAAAACCACACATCTTTAAATACGCCTCATGAATTTTCAAACCCAGACGGTTTTCCGGCAGAACTGGCCTTCGGAAAACCGTTCGGGTGGATTTTCTTGCCGAATCCGAAAATTCTACCGCTAGACTTCTTCTCTTCATTGCTCCTGCCTTCTTTTCCTTCTTTTCCTTCTTCTCCTTCCATTCTCTTCATCTTTTCTTTGTGAATCTTTCCTAGAACGTAGGCCTCAGCCAAGCTGCCCATCATCGACATGCCGGAAAACCAGAAACCGGGGTAGATAAACGGCCGGAGATTTGTGGGTCAGATGTAGATAGTGGATTTCGAGGGTGGGAATGGGCCAGAATTTATAGCATTTGGGTTGGCTTGGGAGCCAAGGACGGAGTTCTTTTTGCGTATGTCGTGACGTAATCTAAAGTTTTTCGTCACCCACTGGGGCCCACATTCGGAGATGGTTTGGTAATTTGAACTGTCCGTATCACTGCTACTACCATATATGAGTTATTCTACAATTTTCAGACTTCATCGATAACAACAACCTTTGATTTGTTTATTTTTTTAGTGAGAGCCGTTGGAAATTTTCTTTTGATATCCAGAATTTTTATTATATCATTCTTCTTAGATAGCTCATGTAGTATATATTTCATAACTCGGACGGTTCCGATCATCAGACCACTGAGCAGGTGAGCTACAGTGGGAGTCGACACACGATGGAACCTACGTCGCGACAGAGGCAAAACAAACTCTTTATGGTGAATGAGTCATACGTGACGATTTTGGTCTGGGAAATGATTTTATTATTATTAAATAGCATGCGGCAATTGTACTCAAGTAAGCGCTGAAAATTGACTAGATCCGGTGTTCGCGGATTCCCTGCAAAAGCCTTTGGCTGGGGAGCTTGGTGGGGCCCACCGTGATGTTTGTGAAAAATCCACTCCGTCCATCTATTTTTCCAAGGTTATTTCAGTACATTCGATGAAAAATGAACCGTATCCAAAGTCCAATGATGGCACACGAGAGGAAAAAGTTTTGAAAGAAATGTCTACTGGTGAAACCTTTCTGAGGTACACCTTGACTTTATATGCCATCCAAACCGTTAATAAGATCATTCCCATTGGGATGAACTGAAAACACGAAAATCTTATTTGGCACAAAACTTCTGTGGCCATACAGATGATTCAACGGTAGTCGTTGAATCCCCCCTGTTTCCTCTCGTGTGCCTCACATCCTGGATACACCTCGTTTTTAATCTCGTTTTCTAAACTGGTCAAAAAGGGTCAGCTACCTTTTTAACGGTTTGCGTCCTACCCCGCCCGGACGGTAATCCGTCCGGGCAGGGCTCTGTGGGGCCACCGTGATGTAAGTATTTTATCCACACCGTTAATCGCTTTTATAAGATGATTTTAAGATATGATCCGAAAATTGAGGTATTTTCAGGGCTCAAGTGGACCACAAAGTGGGGATTGAACGTCCACCATTAAAAACTTCTTAGGAGCTGGAGAAGTGTCGGATCAAGCTGAAATTTGTGTTTTCACATCATCCAAGTCTGCATGACCTTATTAATAGGTTGGGTGGTAAAAAAACATCACGGTGGCCCTTAGAAAGTTTTCAACGGTGGGTGTCATTATCACTGCAGCTTTCTTTGATGTGGTCCATGGAGCTGTGTATCTGTTTCATTTTCATAGTGAAACCTTAAAGTGATATTTGAAAAGCGATGAACGGTGTGGATAAAATATTTACATCACAGTGGGCCCCACAGAGCTCTGCCTGGACGGATTACCGTCGGGGCGGGGGTAGGACGGAATCCGCGTCCCTTTCCAACATAAGAACTTCCTGCTTTCGCAAGGAAATTGCCGTCCAGGTCCGGCGGCTGCTCGCGAAACTTCCTTCGCACGGCCCTAGAAATTCCCGTCCAGATCAGGCGGCTGAACGTGAAACTTCGCACGGCCCTAGAAATTTCCGTCCAGATCCGGCGGCTGAACGTGAAACTTCCTTCGCACGGCCCTATTTTTCCCTTCAACGAACAATCCCATCCCCACCTAATCCCTTCTAATCCCACTGCCCAAACAAGATCCGTAGCTAAGTGGTAGACTGAGTGAAAGATATCTCGTTTCAACAATGAGGTATTGGTATCGATTCCCTGTAGGGAGTGGCTAACAGTGAAGTCTGATCTAACAAGCAAAAAAAAAGAAAAAAAGAAAAAAAGCATTTGTTTTCCGACAGAGTTCACTTGTATAGAATATCCAATCCGTGAAAACGGTGGTCCCCGAGTAGATGATCACCAATATATTCAATAGGTAGGTCACGACAGTACTCTTGAGTGCTACCATCGGCTTTCCAATGACTTTGAATTCGTGTCCCATTCGATTGGGCCTGTTTGATTTTGAATTTCCATCTTCGAAACCGGTTCAAAAGAGGGACGCGTGGATTCCCTGCGAAAGCCATGAAGTTCCTGCCTGGGAACTTTGGTGGGACTCACTGTGATGTTTGTGAGAAATCTACTCCGTACGTCCATTTCGTGAGTTCATTTTAGGACATGTTGCCAAAAATGAACCGTATCCAAAGCTCAAGTGAGCCGTGCTAAAGGAATATGTGGTTAGGGAAATTAGTACTGTTGAAACCTTCCGGGGGTTCAACAGTGATGTTTAGATGCCATCCATACCACTAATAACGTCATTCATATTGGAATGAACTAAAAACAAAAATATTAGCATGAGTCGAAACTTCTGTGGCCCCACGAATATTTCAAATGTGGATGTTTAATTATCACGTTTTCAGCTTACTTGAGCTTTGGATGTGGTTCATTTTTGGCAACATGTCCTAAAATGAACTCACAAAAAGGATGGACGGGGAGGATTTTTCACAAACATCACAGTGGGCCCCACATGGGTTCCAGCCAGGAACTTTCTCAAAAGACCTAGTTTAAATTTTTGGACCCCACTCGATATATACGACATATCTATTTTTCTATCTGTTTTACACAACATACATTAGATAAAAAAAATTTGAGGCAGATCCAACACTAATTTGATTCACTTCTTTCTGTGGCATGGTCCACTTGAGCTTTGGATGTGCCTCATTTCTTGGCTCATAGCATAAATATTTCTGACATAATGGATGAATGGTGTGAATAACTGAGATGCATTATGGTGGGACCCACAAATATTTTACAATATTCATCAGTTTTGAATCAGAAAAGTATGCAGTCAAATCAAATATGGGGAAGAGTGCGCCAATTACATAAGGAAATAATTATTACCATTAACGGGACATTTACCGGGGAATTGGAAAATCAAACACACCCTTAGCGTATTTGCCTGATTTTCAAGCCGAGTGATCATCACGAGGTAGTCCACCTTTTTCATGGATCGGATATTTGGGACATGTGATACATTGGCGTTAAAGAAATGTCTTTATTGATGGATCATATGCATCCGCCCCATTTGATCATCCTTTGTTGTTTCTCTTCTACCTCGCCATCACACAAGGGGATGCGGATTCGCTGCTGACATCGCCAACGGAGTTTCAACAATGGAGTGACGTGACTAAGTTCATTGAGCCCTACCATGATGTCCGTGTTGTATCTGCACCGTCCATCCATTTGGAGAGTTATTTTAGGGTATGAACCCAAAGCATGAGGAAAATCCAAAGCTTAAGTGTGGATCATGTTTATCCCCACCATGTCCATTTCTCATGGGAACCAATCGGCATGGGTTATATGTGATATGTTCAGATTCGCATAATATATTTGAATATTTGAAAAAGATTTCGTGATAACAACAACGGGAACGTATCAAATAGGGCCACGTCATTATTTAGAGCAATCGATGGAAGCACAATCGTGAAGGAGCGGCTATGGGATAAGTGGCAAAAGGAAAAACAGAACAAGCTAGGTAATAGTGAACTGTTATAGTAATTGTTAAAACGTGAGAAGGATCCAGATAACTGGATTAAAGCTATAAACAGTAAAGAAATGCAAGTAGAAAATTTTTTGTTTCATTCCAATCCAATCAAACCAAACATTATATTTCAATTATCATTTTAATTACTAGTCAATTTACATTCCATATATAGTGTAATCTTTTACTTTTCCTATCAAGCAAATTACATTTCTTAGTGTAATTATTTAATTTCACCTTGTTTTTATACATTCCATTGTGTAATCAATAATGCTAATCAAATAGCTAGTAATTTTAGTTGTAATTTGAGTATACACTTGCACGCTGGATTCAGTTCTTCACTCGGACAAGTGTTTCACAGCTATTCTCCGTGATTAAATGTAAGAAACCATTTATCATTTTACTTTATCTGTATCGAAAAGTCTTTTCGTACGGAAGACAAATATGTAACCTATCATCAGAGGACGAACTCTACCCTTTGATATCGTTTGATCCTGTTTACACATTGAGCGAGTGGCTGAATAGGCAATTGATCTCATCAGATCTCAGTCATACAATATGTGTCAGCATATCTTGGCACTTTGGGTCATAGTTGTTCAATTTAAATCTATTTATAGACTAAAACTAGCTCTAAAGCAATGACATGAGATATTTGACAAAACGTTATTGTTAAACGGTTTTTAAATAAATGTGTGTATATCAAGTTAATTTAAAACCGCATGCATTATCATATATTTGTACGTGGATGACATGTTGATATTTGGTTCTAACATTAATGTAATAAATAAAACTAGGTCATTCCTTAGTTCACAATTTGACATGAAGGATCTGGGAGAGGCAAATGTGATTCGTAAAATCAAAATAGTGAAAGACTCCAATAGAATCACTTTATCTCAATCACACTATGTAGAGAATATTATGAAGAAATATAGTCTTCTAGATTATACACCAACAAGCACTCCCTTTGATCTACATGTAAATTGTGTAAAAATGAATATGATAGTATATCACAACTTGAGTACTTTAATGTCATTGAGCATTTAATGTATCTAATGAACTGTACTATACCTAATATTACATATGCAATTGGTAAGCTGATTAGATACACTACTAATCCTAAAGAAGATCAGTAAAATGTTGTAAATATATTATTAAGATACTTGAGAAAACTTGCAGTTATGGTACCAGGTATACTAGATATCCTACCATACTATAGGGATATAGTGATGCAAGTTGGACATCAGATTCAATTAAAAATCCAAGTTCACTATTGGCTATGTGTTTACTCTTGGAGGAGCCATAATATCCTGTAAGTCTAAGAAGCATATTTGTATATTTCGGCCCACAATGGAGTACGAGTTTATTGCTTTTGCAACTACAGATGAAGAAGCCGAATGGTTAAAAAATATTCTTTCAGATATACCCTTGTGGGGTAAACTAATGGCAGCAATTACGTTGCATTGTGATATTTAAACTGCGATAGTTAAGGCAAATAATAGGACCTATAATGGAAAGTCCAAATATCTACGTATGAGACATAACTTAGTCAAGCACTTGATCCATAAAAAAATAATTGCAATTGACTTTACAAGGTTCAAAGAAAATCTAGTTGATCCACTAATTAAAGTGTTAGTCAAAGAGTTAGTGGTGAGTACATTGATGGAAATATTGGAATTAGTCCCATTTAGATAAATCACCAACAATGAGAACCCAATCTATATAACTGGAGATCCCAAGAACTAGCTCAATTAATAACAACAAGTTGTTTTGAGTGATTTGGTATCGACACTGCATATTAAAATTGAGAACCTCATTCATATGGTACAGTAGTGCCATAACTTATAATGAGAAAGGTTGGACTATATCCTTAATGAGCTTCATAATTGTGATACAGTTGAATGTCTAGTTGTAGGTACATCTCTAATAAACTTATGCATAGAGTATGGAAGTGGGGACGCTTCCTATGTGAATTGGAACATTCTCTAAAGCACTCATGAAATTGGGATAAAGTACATGCCTATAATGTGCTGCCTAAAAAAATTTAAGTTGCTCTGAAATGTTGTGTATGTAATACGTTTGTTATTATGGGAATTTAGTTAAAAACTTTATTTTACTTTATCCTAACAAGTCGGACATATCTACACTAGGTGAGATTCAAATCTTTTAGATACATTTGCTAATGCACTTCGTTTAACTGATTTACCCAATTAATTTTATAATCAATTTCTAAAATTTCAAATTATGAGGTGTTGTTGGATTAAAAAAGTTTTAAAAATAGATTTTTTACCATTGTTAGCCAACTTGTTTTAATTGTCTCATATTAAAAAGTTGTTAGGAAAACTAAGAATTTATATTAAAACCCCTCACATATCCTATGTATTAGAAAACAAGGGTATATCATGGAAGCAACCTCACACGCGTGCGCACTGCAGTCGTAGTTATGAACCTGGCGCAGTGATGGTATGGTGTGATATATCTTTAATTATACACCTTTAGTTTTCTCTACATATGTTATGTCTTACTCATGTATGAGAAGACAGAGTCGTTACATTCCTACCTAATAATTAACAAGCAGGCATACACCAACATGCATTTATTACACCGCTCACATGCACTTCAAACCCCCAACATCTATTTACCTTTCCTAGTTTATAAAGACATATTCCCTCAATTACATGAGAGTCGTTCTCCAACCTCCTTTTATGCCTTGCTCAACAAAAATAACAAGTGTCTATAAAACAAATATTTACATCCAAACGTGGTAGAGCAATGTCGGCTCAAGAATGGTAAGAAAGGCATTTATATGCTCGTTTGTGATTAGAGCTGGGCATCGGACCGAGTCGGATCGGATTTGGTCCCGCCCGACTCTGATCGAAATCTGCATAGCCTTACCCATACTCGAGCCGATCAGGTATCGGATTTGAGTCATCTAACTCGAACAGATCTGAATCCCTACTAGCATGAACCGATCTGAGTCCGACTCAGTCAGGAAAACCGAGTCGGATCGGATTGGGCGAGGTTCTGACCGTCCATTTTTCAACGGTGTGGAAATCGTTATTCTCACTATTTCTTACAGTGTGATCTACTTGATTATTAGATATATTTAAAATTTAGCATCAACCTCTCAAATGACCTGAAAAAACTGATGGCCGGTGTGGATAAACCAAAAATATTTAAGACGGGCCCACATAGTTCACTCAATGGGATGAGATATTATCTCACTGCGAAAGCTTCTTGAAGAAGCTTTGCATGATGCGGATTGCGTACTCAGTACGGTAAGCGTACTGAGTAAACTCAGTGAGCCCCAGTGGCATTCATGCATTGTATCCACTCCGTCCATCTCTTTTGAAACATAATTTTAGGGTATTATTCCAAAAATGGAGTATATCCAAACCTCAAATGGACCACACCACCGAAAAAAGTGTAAATTGAACATCTACCGTTGAAAAATTCTTGGAGACAATAGAGGGTTTAGATCAAGCTGATATCTGTGTTTTCCCTTTATCCAAGTCTTTGTAATCTTATGAACAGGTTGGATGACAAATAAACATCATCGAGGGCCTTAAAAAAATTTCAACGGTTGAAATCAATACTTCCACCTATTCTAGTGGTATGGTTCACTTGAGCTTTGTATATGCATCAATTTTGGGTTAAACCCATAAAATGATCTGGCAAAACGAATGGACGGCGTGGATGAACTGCATGCATTCGCGGTGGGCCTAGCTGAGTTTACTCGGTACGATAAAAGCGGATGAGTAACTCATTATGCAATCCGAGAAGACTGTATAGCTCACGCCAGCTATCCACCTGCTCTAGGTACGTGTCGTGCGAAGACGAGCACTGACGCTCCTTGAGCTCCGAGTTGTACGAACGGTTCAAAGGCGATCAAAGTTACATGGCCCCACAGTGATGTATTTATTATATCTATACCGTTCATTTATTTTTAGAGATCATTTTAAAGCATTATCTAAAAAAATGAATCAGATCCAAAGATCATCTGGACCACACCATAAATAGCAGAAGATATGATGATTTTCACCGTTAAACAATTTGTAGGCCCACCATAATGTTTATTTTCCATCCAATCTGTTCATAAGGTCACAAAGACCTGAATGAAGTGGAAAATCAAATTTCATGTTGATCCAAAACTTCTGTGAACCCAACAGGGTTTCAATAGTAGACATTCAACCCCCACTGTTTTCCGTAGTGTGGTTCACTTAATAGTTAATCTGTCTTATTTTTGTCTCAAGCCTTAATACGATATTGCAAAATGGATGGACGGTTTGGATATAACACATACCTCGTGATTAGACCCACGGATCTTGCTCACGTCCGCTTCCGTCTCTGGGTCTAACCGTCACGCCTGTAAATAGCTATATGCAAACCTTCTTCCTTCGATGTTTGCTACATCTCTTTTTCACTCTCTCTCTTCCGTACTCAGCTATCCACTGTCTCCAACAGAGAAATCTCAAAACTCAACTGCAGAAGGAAAGCTATTTGATCTACTGTAGGATATTTAACTTGGTTTTTTTCTTACCTTCTTCTTCAACAGAAACGGAGAGAGAGATAAACAGAGATGAAGAGAAATAGAGAGATATAAAGCTGGGGGGTAAGTGTATATTGGGCGGGTTTTTTTGGCGCCTAACGAAAAGCCAAAGATATAAGATATTTTATAAAATGGAGGGATATATACATCCGGGTCGGGTCGGGTCGGGTCGGGTCGGGTCAGTTTTCGGATCGATTCTGTCCGGGTACACCACGGTCCGAACCTGACCCGAAAAATGATCGGATCTGAATGGACAGACTCGATCAGGGCCGATCTAGGCTGTCGGTTCTGTTTAGAACGGTACCGAGTCGGGTCAAATCGAGTCGGATCCACCGGATCGGATCCAACATGCCCACCTCTATTTGTGATTGTAGAATAGTTGTAGATAAGGATTTGGTTTTTTATTTTTTTTTTAAAATATTTAAACCTGAGTAGAGATGAAATGGTGAATAGTATAGAAACAGAATATGGTAGAGCCATCTCTCCTTCAGTGGATTACATGTTTTACCCACCTAACACGTTAGCTAGTGTTTTAAACCTGAGTAGAGATGTATGTATTGTATATCCATGACGTACCTAAGTTTTTCCATCAATTTTTATTTCAGAGAGCCAAACTTTAAGCAGGTGAAAATCTCATGTGAACCACATGACAGGAAGCAGTAGTCATTAAACGTAGGATGGGATAATGAGTTTTGACTTTCAAACACAAGCCATTCATGATGGGCCCACTAGATGGACGTCTATGATCAGTAGATCAACCTTTCACTTAGGGGATGTTTGTTTTCTTATTTACTGCTGAAAACAACATTAAATAAACAATCATTATTTCCCATGAGAAATACACGGTAGCTGCACAAACACAATGACCTTTGATTAGACTTGACACTAATACTAAGGAAAATTTTCAAAATTTTGCAGGCCCAGCCCACCATGATATGTGTTTGATCCAAGCGGTCCTTTCATTTTACCAGTCATGTCTGTGTGATTATATGAACAGGTTGGATCACAGGTACAAATCAATGTGGACCCATGAATGGGTTCACATTTTAATGATGGATGTTAATATCTCCTTGTTTGTTGCGGTGTAGTCTACTTGAGCTTATAATCAACCTAATTTTTTGGCACAAGCCTTAAAATAATCTGATAAATTATATATGTGACGTGGATCAATGACATATACCACGGTGAGATCCACAAATTTCACTTAGTCACTCTCACCCAATTTTCTAAAAGTTAATTCCGAAAATCGATGCTTAATTGCCATTTGAATTTACTCTCTTCCAAACAATAGAAATAAGTTATAATTACTTATTTACCACTATTTACAATGGTAAATAAGAAAATAAACGGCGTTATACCTTTCCAACGGAACACTATCAGATTCCCGTTCAAACGGCTCTACCATGTCCGCTCTGGTGTTTTAACGGTTCTTCCGTGGTCCGATGGATGTTGAATCCAGTAGGTGTCATGTTGGAAGTTTCTGCACTGGGAATCTAGTGGGGCCCACTGCAATGTTTATGATAAATCCATTCCGTCCATCAATTTTTCGAGATCCTTTTAGTACAATTAAATGAAAATGAGCTGGATCTAAGACCTAAGTGAGCCACACGAGAGGAAATAGTGGGCCACCGTTGAAATTTTTGCATGGCCAGAAGGGTTTTATCAGGCTAAGATTTTTTGTTTTCAATTCATGCCAATGGAAATGACCTTATAAATGGTTTGGATGGCATATAAAAATCAAGCGAATACCATGAAGGTTTCTAGCGGTAGGCATTTCTTTCCCAGTTTTCTCTCTGATGTGGCGCACTTAGGACTTGAATTCAGCTCATTTTTCGCTGCATGTCTTAAAATTATCTCCAAAAACGTATGTACGGAGTGGATTTCTCCCCAACATAGGTGCGCCACCAATCAGGACACCGCATATCATATTTGAAGGCCCATAATTCATCAGATTAACCACACATGTACGGTACAAAATGAAAGTAAAAATACATTGAACAGTGGTGAGGTCGGCAATGGATCTAGACCTGGTTTTCAGATGTTTGATGGGTTTTTTTTATAAAATGATGAATAATCTAATCATCAAATAGGATAAAAAATATTAAAAAGCAATGATTTTAAAAAAAAAAAAAAAGCAATATAGGATTTGAAAATATAAAAAATAAATATAAGATTTGTAAAGGAATGTCAATGATCCGAATTCAACATAAATGTGTTCATCTCCATTATTGTCATCCCCTGTGGTAACCAATCAAGGGGAGTTATACTCGATCTATACGAATGGTGTATTTGAAGATCTACGGATATGTACAAAAAAGATTTCCCAATAACTATAATCGGAGCATATCAGATGGTTTCGTGTAATGCTTAAGCGGCCGATGAAAGAGTAATTGTGTGAGAATCGTTATAAGACATGTGGTAATTAAGAGAAAAAGCATAAGTTCAAGTGGTGCTAAATAGTTATAATAACTGTCAGAATGTAAAAATGATTTAGATAGTCGAATTAAAGTTATAAATAGAAGAAAAAAATAATAAATAAAATCATCTCATGTTAATTCAAATAAATCAAATCTATCTTTCAATTACACAATAAAATTACATTTCATAATGTAATCCTTTGGTTTTCCTATTAGTCAAATTACATTCTTTAGTGTAATCTTCTACTTTTTAGCATTTTGTTTACATTTTATAGTGTAATACTTAACATTTTCATTTATCTATATTAAAAAGTTCTTTAGTAATAAAGTTAAATGTTCAACCCAGCATCATTAGAGGACGAATTTCACCCTCTGAATATCAACTAATCTAATTTTACACATTTAGTGAGTGATTAAATAAATGAACGATCTCACCAAATCTCAATCATATACTATGTATCTACCTATCTTGGAAACATTGCTGCTTGGTCTGAGTTGAAACCGCAGCAATTTCAATTCTGTCACACAGGCACACACCCAGTGTGGAAAACAGCATCCAACAATATGCAGTTTAAAAACACACACTCATTACATTATTCTTCTTTCTTTCTTTCTTTTTTTGGCATATCCAGGTGGCAGGGTCCCAAGGACATAGGTACATTGATCCAGCCACTTTGTTTTGATTAGTCGATTGGTGCAGCCCCATAGTCTTCTACTGAATAGTCCTACGGGCAGTAAAATCAATTTCAATTGACCCTTCTAACCCACCAACCAATAACCCAGCCCGTTCAGATCTGAACGGTCAGGATCAGCAAGATGAAAGTTGGGAATCTAACACCCGTACAAAACTAGAAAGGTCTAGATAATTAACAGTTTTGAACTCACCTCCGTATGGATGGTAAAGATCCCTAATCAAGGAGATTTTTGCCACGTGGCCCAACGGATTGGAATCATATCTAAATGAACGTTCCGTACCATCACATAAGCTTCGCTAATCCGCAAGGCATGTACAACGCAGCCCCATGAAGTCCACTGATCAGGTGGGCCGCGGTTTATGAAAGAAACGGACGGCTAAAAAACTTGGCAAGACGTTTCTACCATTGTGGCCCACCTGATCAGAACCTGCTTACGTGGCATCACAACCACTAAATAAATTTTTTTCTCACAAATTCCATTAAAAAATCATCATAAAGCATTACAATTACAAACCGGGAAGAAAATGTAAAAACCACACATCTTCAAATAAGGAAACGGATTGGCTACTCCCCCTGACACCAGCCAATGGCTGATGGTCAGTTCTCCGTGGGCCCCACCATGATTTATGTGTTTCATCCATTCCGTCCATCTATTTAAACAGATCATTTTACGGTTTAATAACAAAATGAGTTATATCCCAATCTTAAGTGGACCACATTACAGGAAACAGTGTTGAATGAGCGTCGACCACTAAAAAACATTTTGGGGCCATAGAAGTTTTGGACCAAGCTGATTTCTGTTTTTTCCCTTCATCTGGGGCTGTATGACCTAATCAACCTATTGGATGTCAATAAACAGTACAGTGTACCTTATGAGGATTTTAATGATGGATGTCCAATCACTATTGTTTTCATGTGGCGTTGTCCAGATGAGATTTATATACCTCTCATTTTTGGGCTCGAGCCATAAAATTATCTGTACAAATGGATGAACGGAAAGGATGAAATACATACACCATGGTGGGGCCCACAGAGCACCGACCACCAGCCACGGGGCTGGTGTCAGGGGGAGTAGCCAATCCGTTTCCTCAAATAAGCCTCATGAATTTCCAAACCCACACGGTTTCCCGGCGGAACTGGCCGTCGGAAAACCGCTCGGGTGGATTTTCTTGCCGGATCCGAAAATTCTACGGCTGGGCTTCTTCTCTTCATTGCTCCTGCCTTCTTTTCTTCCTTGTCCTTCCATTCTCTTCATCTTTTCTTTGTGAATCTTTCGTAGAACGTAGATCTCAGTGAAGCTACCCATCGTCGCCATGCCGGAAAACCAGAAACTGGGGCAGAGAGCTGGCCAGATATTTGTGGGTTAGATGCAGACGGTGGATTTCGAAGGTGGGGTGAGCCCGGATTTATAGGATTTGAGTTAGCGTGGGGACCAAGTTAGGACGTTTTTGATGGAGTTCTGTTTGCGTCCGTCGTGACGTAATCTAGTGTTTGTTGTCACCCACTGGTCACTGGGCCCACATCATGAGATCCTCAAGTGATTTTACAATTTCCGAATCCGGATCCTCTGCTGGCCAGAAAGAAGGAATTCTGATTGAGTCACGTCATCACACCCTGCATTTAATGCAATGCGTAAAACAAACTTTTTCATGTAGTGTGGGTACGATTTTGGTTGGACTCAGAGTTACTGCATTAATTTCCTAAGCATGGATGCCCGATGGGCTATTCAGATTTTATTTTTATTTTTTACTGTAAAATCACCCGTCTATTCCATTTGGCGGGTTGCTCTTAACATATTCTGACATTAAACAGAAAAAGAGGTAAATCCAAAACTTAAGTGAGCCTAGGGAAAATGAAGAGAAAAAAAAAATGCTTATCATTAAAATCTATTTGAGCTCAATGTTGATGTTTATACTCCATCTAAATAGTCTATAAATGAGTAGTAATTATTTACCTAGATAATTACCACATTTTCCCAATGCAGAAGTCACAACTTATTTTTCAAACACTTAAATAGAGGAATTTATAAAATCAATGTGGGGCACATCATGATGTATGCGACTTATCTACACCACTCATTTGTTATACCAGCTAAATATTGGGCATGAGCAAGAAAATGAGAAAAATCCAAGGCTCAAGTGGACCACACAAGAGGAAACAATAAGAATTAAACGCCTACCATTAAAAACTTCCTAGGGCCTTAATAGTTATAGATTAAGCTAATATTTGTGCTTGACTCTTATTCATGTTTGTGTGACCCTATGAATGGGTTAGATGATAAAAAAAACTTCACTGCTAGTGAAGAAAATAACTTTCAATGGTGGATGAATTAAGGTCATTGTTTCTTTTCGTGTGGGCCATTTGAGTGTTAAATATGCCTCATTTTTTGATTCATGCCTCAAAATATTCTAATAAAATATATGGATAGTACGGATATATTATATACATTATGGTGGGGTCCACAAATTTAAGTCAACATTTTTGTATCAATTTTCGAGGTAAAATTACTCTCACATTTTCAAATCAAGTGAAAAGTTAATAATTACTTACTTACTTACCATGATTTACATGTATCATGGAGAATCAAATAAGCCCTAAAGTCATTCTCATAGGGACAAAGTGAAAACATAAAAATGTAAGCTAATATAAACTTTTATGACCGTGAGAGAGAATAATGTTTCAAGAGTTCTCACATAACTCCCAACTTCCCATGTGTCTCACTCGGTTTTGGACAAGTAAAATTATCATAAACATCTTGGTGGGCCTCACCTAGCATCCTTTAGCTGCTAAAGGCTTCAGCAGGGAACAATTGTTTTAAGGTATGGATTGGGTGGTGTACCACACACGTTCTATGTGGATAGAAAATAAACGTTATGGACGTTGTAGTGGCCCTTCAAATGTTTTAACAGGAGAAACATTGTCCCCACTTCTATTTGTGGTGTGGTCCACTTGAACTTTGGACATAACTCATTTTATGCTCTAAAATGATTTCTAAAAATAAATGAACTGTATAGATATAATAAATACATCATTGTGGGCCATGCAACTTTAATTCCTTTAAACCCTTGTAACAATTCCGAGCTCGAGGAGCGTCAGCGGTCGTCTTGTGCCACACCAGCCAAGTCGGTGGTCTGTGGTACACCGGCCAATCCGCTTCCTTGTTTTAATACTGGGTCACCCCAGTACTCTTGAGTGATACCATCGGCTTTCCAATGTTTATAAATTCGTGTCGCATTCAATTAGTGTATCGTCCTGATTTTCATCCCCAGAGATCATCATGGGGTGGCCCACCTTTTCCATGGATCGGATATTCGGAACATGTGACACATTTGCGTGAAAAAAATGCCTTTTTGTTGATAGATCACATGCATCCGCCGAATTTGACCATCCTTTTCGTTATTTCTTTTCTGCCGCTGGCTTCACACAAGGAGGAATCGCATTCCTCGTATGGGTTGAGTCCTACGTAGATCCAAGCCGTTTATATGATAGGATCCATTGGTTGGACACTTGTTTGAACATCTTAACACATTTAGTAGAGACTGACAAGTAATCGGTTAGAAAAGGTAGAGATCAACTTTCACCACTTGCAAAAGGGAGAAGAACAAATGATTGAATGGATTAGATCTTTCAGTCCAAGTAATTTTTCGGTCATTTTCCATCCACATTGGCACCCACCATATCAACGGACTAGATCGCGAAAGCATGGCCCCATTTTTATTTTTATTTTTTTATTTTAAAAAAAACGGGGAATACCATGAGTATATAATATTCAAGGCAAAAATCTTTATAATCCAAGATGCGAGTGGAGATTTGGTATTAGGTGTTTCACTCGGGTGGAGATCATATGGTGGAGGCTGTAGAAACGGAAGAACGGATTATGTTTCACCTGAATAACACGTCAGTGGGTGCTTCCTGAACGTGGGGCCCACCTTGATATATTTTCTGTATATCCATGCCGTCAATTAGGTTTTCCATCTCATTTTAGGTCAGACTGCCAAAATTGAAGGGCTGAAAATCTCAAGTGGACCACACGACAGGAAACAGTGGTCATTAAATTGCCCACGATCGATAGGATAAGAAAATGGGTGTTGACTTTCAAAAGAAATCCATCCATGATAGACCCACTATATGGACGTCTGCGATCGATCGATAACCTTTTCAATTACAAGTTTTAAAAGGAGTGCTCTACCATATTCCCATTCTACTAGCTCTACCGTATCCGCTTTCGTGTTTTAACGGTTCTCCCGTGGTCTGATGAACGTTTAATCCATCAGGTGCCACGTCAAAACGCATCTCTAGAGAGTAGAAAGGGACGCGGATTAGATACTGAGAGGTTGAGTAACGAGACTCGCTACTCGTTCTGTGGACCCACTATTATGTATGTGTTGTATCCACGACGTTCATTTGGAGATATTATTAATTTTAAGGAATGACCTAGATAACAAGGCAGATCCAAAGCTTTATTGGACCCATCAAAGAAAACAGAGGGAAGATTGATGCCCACCGTTGAAACCTTCTTAAGGCCTACGATGATGTTTTTTTCGAAATCCAACCTATTCAAAAGTTAACAAAGACATTAAAGAAGGGATAACACAAATATCAACTTGATCAAAACTTTTGTGACATTTAGAAATTTTTAACGGTGATGTCACTCTTCCCACTGTTTTTTGTGGTGGGATCCACTGGAGCTTTGGATGTGATTCATTCTTTGGATCTTATCATAAAATGATCTCTCCAGATGAATAGACGATGTGGATACAAAACATACATCATGGTGGGGACACAGAACTTGGTGACGTCGCTTCAGTAGCAGTCTCGCTACTCAACGGACGCGGATTTCCTGCGAACGCCTTTCGCAGGAAGTTCCTGCACAGGGACGCTGGGTGGAGCCCAAAAACATGTTTGTGGGAAATTTACTCCGTTAATCTGTTTTTAGAGATCATTTTATAAAAGGGTGCCGAAAATTAGGTGGATCCAAAACTCAAGTGGACCACACGAGAGGAAACAGTAGGGATTTAGTGAGAACCGTTGAAACATTCATATGGCCATAAAAGCGTTGTTTCATGCTAAATTTTTTATATTTTCACTTCATCCCAATGTTAATGACCTTATAAACTGTTTAGATGGCATATAAACATTAAGTTGGAGGCCAGGAAGGTATCAACGGTTGCTATTTCTTTTCCCACTGTTTCCTCTCGTGTGACCTTATAAACTGTTTGGATGGCATATAAACATCAAGATTTGTTCTGCTTCAGTTTTTGTCTTTTGTTCTAAAATGATCTCTACAAACGGATCAACGGAGTAGATTTCCCACAAACATGTTTTTGTGCCCCACCCAGCATCCCTGCGCAGGAACTTCCTGCGAAAGGCTTTCGCAGGAAATCCGCGTCCGGGCTATGGTAGTCTTCGTTTTTCGATCTGTACAAGTGGGGCCCACAGTTCAGTAATCCAAGCCGTTAACTGACAAGTGTAGAGATAAGGATTACGTAGATTATCCAAATAGTGTAATCTTTACGCTACTTGCACATTCATCTTACCTACAATGGCCGAACCCACCGTTGATGAACCACGCCCTAAAAACCTGCTTTGCAATCTCAACCTTCCATGGGCAGCCTTCAAAAGATGGGTTAAGAGGAAAGTGAAAAGGTCGCATGGCTGTGATCTTCCAATCACATAGAATTTTGAATCCACGGTCGTTGGTCAAAATTATTTATTTGTACGAGTAGACAGACGCGGAAACGGATTGGCTACTCCCCCTGACACCAGCCCCGGGGCTGGTGTTCGGTGCTCTGTGGGCCCCACCATGATGTATGTGTTTCATCCATTCTGTTCATCCATTTTTAAAGATTATTTTAAGGCTTGACCCCAAAAACGAGAGATATATAAACCTCAGGTGGACCACGCCACATGAAAACAATAGTGATTGGATATCCACCATTAATATCCTCCTAAGGCCTATTGTACTGTTTATTTGACACCCAATCTGTTGATTAGGTCATACAGGTCCAGATGAAGGAAAAAAACAAAAATCAGCTTGATCCAAAACTTTTATGGCCCCCAAAATGTTTTTAATGGTCAATGCTCATTAAACACTGTTTCCTGTAATGTGGTCCAATTGAAATTGGAATATATCTCATTTTTGGTCTCATATCTTAAAATGATCTGTAAAAATAGATGGACGGCATGGATGAAACATATACAACATGGTGGGCCCCACAGAACACCGACCACCAGCCATTGGCTGTTGTCAGGGGGAGTAGCCAATCCGTTTCCGACAGACGCATCCATTAGCTATTGACATTTCCCCGACAACATGCCATTCTACCGGTCAGAGTCTGTGTACAGCCCGGTGGCTGGTGGTCGGTGCTCTGTGGGCCCCACCATCATCCATTCCGTTCATCCACTCTTACAGATAATTTTAGGGCTTGACCCAAAAATGAGAGAGATATAAATCTCATGTGGACCACACCACAGGAAAATAACAGTGATTGGATATCCACCGTTAAAATAATCTTAAGGCCCACTGTACTGTTGATTTGACATCCAGTCTGTTGATTAGCGCAGATGAAGGGAAAAAACGAATATCAGCTTGATCCAAAACTTTTATGGCCCCCATTAGGTTTTTAATGGTTGACGCTCATTCAACACTGTTTCATGTAACGTTGTCCACTTGACATTGGGATATAAGTAATTTTTTATCTCATACCACATAAAAATGATATGTAAAATCACTGGGCCACATCCACCAAGAAGTAGTCTTCTACAAAACTGTCTTACGGGCCCATAAAATCAGTGTCAATCGACCCTTCTGACTGATAAGCCATTAACCCAGACCGTTCAGATCTGAACGGTCGGGATCAGCAAGATGAAAGTTGGGAATCTAACCACACTTAAAAATCTAAAACGGTCCAGATAAACAGTTTTAAACTCACATCCGTATGGATGGTAATGATCTCCAATCAGTGAGATTTTTGTGACGTGGCCCGATACATCAGGGACATATCTAAATGAATGTTCCCGATCATTACATGAGCTTCGTTAATCCGTAACGCATGCAGGGCGACTCAACATTTTTGGGGCCCTGTGCAAGTCATAAAAATGAGGTTTTTTTAGTTTAAAAAATAGGAAATTTTAATAAATTCAAAATTAAACTATAAATTTGCTTCTTGTCTTTATAGATACAAAATTACTAATTAAACTTTTGTATTCAAGTTTACCCAATAAATTAGTTTGGATAGATAAAATTACAAAACCTTTTAATATACCTGGAGACATAATTGTTCATAAATAATTTTTTGTAATCTTAGTTTTAAAAAACTTCTTTACACATATGCAACTGTAGCAAGTAGGGCAAGCAGTATTCTATACATAATAAAATACTTTGGAAAACAATTTAGTTCTTTTATTATATTAAGTATTTCAAATGGAGTATTAATTTCTTTTTTTTTTCAACTTTTTAAAAACTTTTAATTTTGAAAATAAATCCAAACCGTTAGAAAAATGAAATTAGAATTTAATTTAGAAAAAAGACGTTAGAATTTAATTTTTTAAGAACTTAATTAGCGATAAAGTAGGTAGTTGTGGTCCTAGGTTTTAGGAGAAAAATTTATTGAAAATGATGCTATTATTTTAAGAACTTAATTAGCAATAAATCCAATCTAGTTTTAGGATTTGTTTTTTATTTTCAATTTCAAATTTGTAAACTAATTTTTAGATATTTTTATTTTTGTACGTCTTTCAATAAGTTCTATTTAAAAACAATTAGGCTTTTTTGTTTTTCTTCTTAATTTTAATTTGCCTATAACATGGGACCTTCATAACTAAGAAATTTTAATTTTGTTACAATACAGGGCCTTCGTAATGAGGGGGCCTTAGAGCCATGTACCCCTTTGAGCCATGTACTACGCAGCCCATGAACGGTCTGTCCATCGATCAGGTGGGCCATGGTTTATAAAAGAAACGGACGGCTAAAAAACTTCCCTACGTGGCATCACAAGCACTAAGTAAAAATAAAAATAAAAATTCAAAGATTCCATTAAAATCATCATAAAGCATTACATTACAAACAGGGAAGAAAACGTAAAAACCACACGTCTTCATATAAGCCTCATGAATTTCCAAACCCGCCCGGTTTTCCGGCGGAACTGGACGTCGGAAACCCGTTCGGGTGGATTTTCTTGCCGGATCCGAAAATTCTACAGCTTGGCTTCTTCTCTCCATTGTTTCTGCCTTCTTTTTCTTCTTCTCCTTCCATTCTCTTCATCTTTTCTTTGTGAATCTTTCGTAGAACGTAGGCCTCAGCGAAGTTACCCATCGTTGCCATGCCAGAAAACCAGAAACCGGGGAAGAGAACCGGCCGGAGATTTGTGGGTCAGTTGTGGACGTTGGATTTCGAGGCAAGGATGGGAGAGAATTTATAGCATTCGGGTTCGCTTGGGGGGCACGTTTGACTTTTTGGATTGAGTCTTTTTACGTCAGTCGTGACGTAATCCAAAGTTTGTCGGTAGCCAGTGGGTCCCACATTCTGAGATGGTCCACTGATTTGAACTGTCTCGTATCACTGCTACTACTACAGATAAGTTATTCTACGATTTCTAGACTTCATTGATGAAACTGACCTTTGATTTTTATATTTCAATGAGAGCCGTTGAATGTTTTCTTTTGATTGTTGTACATTCATATCCAGAAGATGATGGTCAGAATCATTATTTTAGAGTATCCTCTTCGCATAGATTTCATGACATGGACGGATCCGATCATCAGAACACTTAGTATGTGGGCTCCAGTGAGCGGCGACATACGATGGATTGACTATTGACAGAGGCAACAAACTCTCTACGGCGTGTGAGTCACGGGGACGCGGATTGCCTTCCTGCGACCGGAAGCTAGGTGGGGCCCACCTGAAATTTGGATGCGTCTGGAACTTGGTCTGACCCCTCATCCAAGTGAGACACACATAATGGATGGGCTGGATTTATGAATCACATCTCGGTGGGCCCAACAAATGATTACGAATGTTTTAATGGAATGTTACCCCTCTCAAGTTGTATGTGGTGTGGCCCACACAAGTCACGTATTGACTTGAATTTTAAGCCCGAGGCCCACCATGGAATAGTGCATCTGACTGATCGGGTAGATGTTTGACACGCATCATGGTGGGGCCTACACAGCTCGACCTCATGGGAAGTTCCCATGAGCTCGACCGCATAGAACCTTTTCCCACACACATATATAGGGAAAAGATACTATGCGCTCGACCTCACCATAAGCTCCTGTGAGGTCGAGCTGTGTGGGCCCTACCGTGATGCGTTTCGACCATCAACACCATGCATTTGATGGTTCCCCTTTAAATTATAAGATACCCCAAAAATCAACCGTATAAGGAACTCAGGTGGGCCATACCATCTAAAATTATGTGAAGACACCGTTAAAACATATAAAAGCACTTGGTGGGGCCCACCTGAGTTTTGCATGCACCTGAAACTTGGTCTGAACCCTCGTGCAAGTGGGACACACCTAATGGATGGGCTAGATTTGCCAACCACATGTCGGTGGGCCCTCGAAAATGGTTATGAAGTTTTAATGGTGCATGGCCCCTCTCCACTTCTGTATGTGGTGTGGCCCACAAAAGTCACGGATTGACTTGATTTTTGAGACCTAGGCACACGATGGAATGGTGCATCTGACTGATGGGATAGATGTTCGAAACGCATCATGGTGGGGCCCACACAGCTCGACCTCATGGGACAGACAGGTGAGGTCTAGCGCATAGTACCTTTTCCCATATATATATATATATATATATATATATATATATATATATATATATATATATATATATATATAATATAGGAAACGCTCAACTGCGAACCAGTTCGTACGTAGTACGTATGAACTTTTTGAGAACCCATCATACGTGATGAATCTCGCAAATCTGAACGGTCCACATGAAGCAGAACCTCATGAAACCTCATAGTATAATTTTCACTTTGATCTGAAACTTTGGTGGACCGTGAAAAATATAAACAGTTTTTTTCCTTGATTGAATTTCACTTTGCTATGGACAGTGTGGATAAAAGTTTTAGATAAAAGTAAAACTTGGTCCTGAGGGGTTTCACTAGGTGCTGCTTCACATGAACGTTCAGATTTTGGATCCACATCACGTATGATGGGTTCTCAAAAAAGTTTGTACGTAGTACGTACGAACTGGTTCGCAGGTGAGCGCTTCTATAGATATATATTATATATATATATATATATATTCACAATTCTTTTATAACATGAAGTAATCCATAGAGAGGAAAACCTTAAGACAATATAATTATTTAATATCCAACTAAAAGGCTAGTTGGATACCTGATTTTATTCAACTTTTAATATCATTTTCTTCTTCTTTTTTACACACTCACACTTACATGGGTACGTAAACCCATGATCTCGAATTGAAACACAGTCAGTGTAGAAATTTTTAATGGCATATGAACAATAGGATTTGACACTTTTTTGTTTTTCCATATTTGAAAGTATTATATTTAATAATTCTTTAGATGAAATTGATTATGTATTGTTTATTTTTTATAATTGTATCCTATTTTATTCAAATTATCCATGAAACTTTAATATATACTTAGTAATTCTAGATTTTCTTATATCCGCACTAATAAGTACTAAAATAATATTTTCTAAGTAAATAATAAATTAACATGTCCACTTTTGTGACATGATAGCTTTTCAAATTTAAGGATGCATGGCAAAGTAAATTACGGATTTTTAAGGTGTTTGGATTCAAACAAAGTGTTGTCTATGGTAGGCCGCTTGTTTGGGACCCAGATTGTCTATTGAAGTTGTGGTAGCCCGTAGCTATAGGATAGTTCTCTGTGGGCTCCACCATAATGTGTGTTTTTTCCATGTTGTACATTCATTTTTTTTTTTTTTTCAAATCATTTTAGGGCATGAGTCCATAAATGAGGAGGATTCAAATCTTATTGTGGACCACACTATAGGAAACACTAATGATTAAACACCCGTCATTAAAAAAGTTTTAGAAGGAGCCTGTATTCGTGTTTTCCCTTCATTCAAGTTTGTGTGAACTAATCACGGGTGGATGACAAATAAATATTACAATGGGTCCTAGGAAGCTTTTTAATTGTGGGCATTCAATTACCACTATTTTTCTTTATGGTGTGGTTCACTTGAGATTTGAATATATATATATATATATATATATATATATAGTGTCGTCTACTTGAGATTTGAATCTATCTCTTTTTTGGGCTCATATCTTAAAATGATATAGAAAAATAAATACAGTGGATAAAAACACTTATATCAATAGGCCTACAAAGCACTGTCCAATAGCCACACCTCACTACTGGCCCCATCAGTAGGCAATCTGTGTCCGCTTGTTTGTAGGTTCAAAGGAAACAAAGACAATGTCATCTGAAATTCGACGGTTAGTAATGATAAGATGTCTTTGAAAAGACCACAAAATCTAAGCCGTCGGTGCTAATACAACTTTGCTTGCATCCAAAAAGCCACTTGTACTATCCATTCATTCGATATCACCATTGATAAAAGTTCACATCCATCATATGATTATAACACTTTGATGCAGATTATAACCCTTATTTATTTATTTTTTTTAATGAGCCATAGATCCAATGGTTAACATCATTTAATCAAAGTACTTAATTTGGAACCATTAATAAAAAATGTAATTCTAGGGATATTGAATAAATGTTTCAAGAGAATATATAGACTTATTTTAATTTCTCAACTCAATCTTAATCACCCATTTTTGAATGGATGGTTAGGATCTTTATATTGATGTAATGCTTGCATCGTGACTTGTCGATTATTGTTACTGTGATATGAATGATAGCCAACATTAATGAGTTCGGACTGTCCCAACGCTTTAAGAGCCCATGAAGTCTTGCATGCTAGCAATCTACTAACCCATACGGCCATTGGGACCCATGAAAAAGCGCTATCCCATATTTCCGAACTTTACTAAGAGCACGCGTGTGTAATATGGCTCATTACATGCTAGACACGTGTCAGCATGGCACGTAGGTGTGAGATCCGATCCGTCCATAGATTGGCCTGACTTTGTACATATTTTCCCAAAAATAAATCTACTCCACTCAGTATGTGGGCCCCAATATTGAAATGAGGCGGATGATGGGTTAGAAAATTTCAGCCAAGTTTTTCAGAGCTACATAGTTTTTGCTAAATGTGACCCACCTTACCAATGGATCAACCTGATTCTTGGGGTAGGGCATCAAGATAGCAGTATTGGTCTAATGGATGGATTGGATCTTGGACTTATCATGCCATGCTGCATATGTGTGGCCTTGATATGAGCTTTATTGCACACTCGTGCAGGCTTATTGCAATGCTCCCCATCTTGATCCCGCAATAGTGACATGTTGGGCCCACCATCAAAATCCGATCATGAGAAAGGCCCACCAATCTAGCAAGTGGTGATATAAAATGTGACAATCTTCCAATTAAGACCGGGACGATTATTAATGATGGGCCCAACAAAGTTTACTCAGTACGGTAAGAGCGTACTGAGGTACGCAATCCGATTCCCACTCACACGGACGCGGATGAAATCGGATTGCGTACTGAGTAACTCAGTAGGCTCCTATCATACTGAGTAAACTCAGTTGGGCCCACCTTGAATGTATTTGGTATATCTACACCATCCATCCGTTTTTCCATCTAATTTAAGGGGTTAAGCCCAAAATTGAAGCATATCCAAAGATAAGTAGATCATATCATAAGAAACAGTTGGGATAATGATTTCCACCATTGAAACCTTTCTAGGCCCCACATTGATGTTTCTTTGTCATCCAACTTATTTATAAGATCATAAAGACATCGATGTAGGGAAAACACAAATATAAGCTTGATCCAAAGCTTCAGTGGCCCCTAAGAATTTTCCAACAGTAAATGTTCAATTCAACTATTTCCGGTGAGGTGGATATGCTTCATTTTTGGGCTCAGGCCCTAAAATTATCTGATAAAATTGATGAAGGAGCAGATTAGATACATAAATCATGGTAGAACAGTAAGCTAAGCATATAGAGTTACTCAGTAAGCAATCCGCTTCCGACGCGGACTACCCCTGCCCATCTCCAGATGAGAACGTGCAGCAGCTTTGAGTGGCCACCGTGGGTCTTATCCACACATTCCATCTATTTGTTTTCCTATCATTTTAGGACATAAGCTCAAAAATGAGGCAGATCGGAGGATCAAGTGGACCACGCCACCGGAAGCAGCAGTGATAATGATTCTCACCATTGAAACTTTTCTAAGGCCTACTGTGATATTTATTTCCCATTCAACTTATTTGAGCTTATGTCCCAGAATGATACGAAAACAAATAGATGGAAGGTGTGGATAAGATTCATACATCAGTGGCCACTCAAAGATCCTATCCATTTCAAATGGAGTCGGGCGGAGGAGTAGGACGCAATCGGCCCATTGGCTGGTGGTGAGGGAGTAGCCAAACCGCCACACAATCCGTTTCCCTGTGGACAATGACAGGGCACCAAACCGCCCCACGCAGATTTCCTGCAAAGCCTTTCGCAGGAAGTTCCTTCGGGGGGATGAAAAAATAAGGTGGATCCAAAACTTAAGTGGTCTGCATGACAGGAAACATCAGGGACTTAGTAGCCACTGTTAGCGCCTGTTTGGTCGGGCAGATCCCATGGTATTAGGAGGGATGGGATTAATTTTAAGGTAATGATGATGGTGTCAGTGGATTGTCTTAAGATCCATGGGATTGCTTATATCCCAGGACAAGTTCACTGGGTCTGTTTGGCATGCCGTGCATATCCCGAGAATTTACCTTCCAATCCATCCAACCAAGGGATAGGATCAATTTTAAGGTAACGATGGTGATGTAAGTGGATTGTCTTAAGATCCATGGGATTGCTCATGATATCCCGGGACAAGTTACCGGATCTGTTTGGCTCGTCATGCCTATCCCAGGATATTGCCGATCCCATCCCTCCTGATACCGTGGGATCTGCCTGGCCAAACAGACCCTTAGTAAATTTCTTTTGTATTTTCACTTTATGTCAATGAGAATAACCTTATAAATGATTTAGATGGGATATAAATATAAGTTAGATCTTTAGAAGATTTCAATAAGAAACTCGATCTTTCCCAATTTTCCCTCTCATGTAGCTGCTTGAGTTTTGGATCCAATTTATTTTTAGTCTCATGTTATAAAATAAACTGAAAAATGGATGAACACGGTGGATTGCTCCCAAACATCCCGGTGGCCCCACCTAACATCTCAGCGCATAAATTTCCTGCCAAAGGTTTCCAAGGGAATCCGCGTCCCAGACTGCTCGCTTCAACATGGACTTCCGTCTTTTGACTAAAACATTTCTTCCTATTCAAGCAACCCCATTTCTCCATATAATACATGTCCAAAGCTGGCACATGCCGTGAAAAGTCGAGACAATGAATCAGGCTATACACGCTGCAGACATGCTTGTCCATAGTCGGGTTAATCGCACACGTACGGTAGAAATGGAAGTAAAAATACACTGAACAACAGTGGGGTTGGCAATGGGCATAAAAAATATAAACGTTGAAGCGAGCATACAAACTATGTATGGATCATCTCTCTTTTGAAGAGGGTAATCGCATTACACGTGCCAATGTGCCAGACGTGTGGGGCTTTCCAATGATTTCAATTATTTTAGCCACCCCATAGATGGGCCATCCCTTGCACCAGAGACTGATCCTAGCCGTTCTTATCAATGGATTCTTTTGTGCAACCACCACGGCCGTCCAAAATAAGGCTTATGATACAGACGAACAGGAAGATCAATGGTTTCAATCACTGGGCCACATCCACCAAGAAATAGTTTCTACTGAAGAGTCTTACGGGCCCATAAAATCAGTTTCAATCGACCCTTCTGACCGAGAAGCCAATAACCCAGACCGTTCAGATCTGAACGGTCAGGATCAGCTAGATGAAAGTTGGGAATCTAACTACCCTTAAAAATCTAAAACGGTCCAGATAAACAGTTTTAAACTCACATCCGTATGGATGGTAATGATCTCCAATCAGTGAGATTTTTGTCACGTGGCCCAATACATCAGGATCATATCTAAATGAACGTTCTCGATCATCACCTGAGCTTCGCTAATCCGCAACGCATGTACTACGCGACCTATGAACGGTCTGTCCATCGATCAGGTGGGCCATGGTTTATAAAAGAAACGGACGGCTAAAAAACTTGGCCAGATGTTTTTAACATTGTGGCCCACCTGATCAAAACCTCGCTAAGTAAAAATAAAAATAAAAATTCAAAGATTCCATTAAAATCATCACAAAGCATTACAATTACCAATCGGGAAGAAAATGTAAAAAACACACATCTTCATATAAGCCTCATGAATTTCCAAACCCGCCCGGTTTTCCCGCGGAACTGGACGTCGGAAACCCGTTCGGGTGGATTTTCTTGCCGGATCCGAAAATTCTACAGCTGGGTTTCTTCTCTGCATTGCTTCTGCCTTCTTTTTCTTCTTCTCCTTCCATTCTCTTCATCTTTTCTTTGTGAATCTTTCGTAGAACGTAGGCCTCAGCGAAGTTACCCATCGTTGCCATGCCGGAAAACTAGAAACCGGGGAAGAGAACCGACCGGGGATTTGTGGGTCAGCTGTGGAAGTTGGATTTCGAGGCAAGGGATGGGAGAGAATTTATAGCATTCGGGTTTGCTTGGGGGGCAAGTTTGACTTTTTGGATTGAGTCTTTTTACGTCAGTCGTGACGTAATCCAAAGTTTGTCGGCACCCAGTGGGTCCCACATTGTGAGATGGTCCACTGATTTGAACTGTCTCGTATCACAGCTACTACTACAGAAAAGTTATTCTACGATTTCTAGACTTCATTGATGAAACTGACCTTTGACTTTTAGATTACAATGTGAGCGGTTGAATGTTTTCTTTTGATTGTTCTAAATTCATATCTAGAAGATGATGTTCAGAATCATTATTTTAGAGTATCTTCTTAACATAGATTTCATGATATGGACGGCTCCGATCATCAGAACCCCGTTTGGCCGGGCGGATTGGAAGGGATTGGATGGTATTAGAAGGGATTGGAAGTTAAATCCCGAGATTGGCCGGGCGTGCCAAACAGACCGGGTGATCTGATCCCGGGATATAGCAATCCCATGGATCTTAAGACAATCCACTGGCAACACCATCATTACCTTTAGGGCCCGTTTGGACGGGTGGATTGGAAGGGATTGAATGGTATTAGGGTGGATGGCATGGATTTCAAGGTAATGATGGTGTTGTCAGTGGATTGTCTTAGGATCCATGGGATTGCTATATTTCTGGATTGCTATATCAATTGTGTTTGGCACGCCGGGCCAATCCCGGGATTAAACCTTCTCATCCCTTCCAATCTGTCGAACCAAACACGCCGCAGGCAAAATTGAACGGATTAGGGTGGATTGGATGGGATTTAAAGGTAATGATGATATTGTCAGTGGATTGTCTTAAGATCCATGGGATTGCCATATCCCAGGATCAGATCACCCAGTCTGTTTGGCACGACTGGCCAATCCCAGGATTTAACTTCCAATCCCTCCCCATACCATCCAATCCCTTCCAATCCACCCGTCCAAACGGGCCCTTAAATCCCATCCAATCCATCCTAATCCCATCAAATTTGTCTTGGAAGTGTTTGGTTCGAGGGATTGGAAGGGATGGGAAGGTTTAACCCTTGGATTGGCCAGGCGTGCCAAACAGACTTGATATAGCAATTCCGAGATCTAGCAATCCCATGGATCTTGAGACAATCTACTGACAACACCATCATTACCTTGAAATCCATGCCATCCACCCTAATACCATTCAATCCCTTCCAATCCACCCGACCAAACGGGCCCAATATGTGGGCTCCAGTGAGCAGCGACATACGATGGATCGACTATTGAGAGATGCAACAAACTCTCTACCACGATGAGTCACGGGGACGTGGGTTGCCTTCCGGCAACGGAAAGCTAGGTGGGGCCCACTCTGATGTTTATATGAAATCCATACCATCATTCAGTTTTGAGAAATGGTGATGTTGATGCAAAAATCTGGTTCCCCCTCTCCGAGCTCCTAGATCTGAGCACTTGTATAGATGAATGACAATGGAGACCCTGGTTAGAGTAGGGTACCCTTCGATGCCAAAGTCAGGCTTGAAATCCAGGTCTAAATTGTGTGGATAGGATTTTGGATGAGAGATTTTGCGTACCTATCTTATTAGGTGAGGTCCTTATTTATACTTGTTTGGTAGGATATAGGCGTCTGTTAATCTCTGCACGATCTCAGCCATTAGGCGGGAGCCGCACACGTGATGATGTTATCAGTCATCCCATGATCGCTGCATAGCAGTTAGTGTCATCGTGCGTTACTAGAGTGAGCTCGGCTCAGCCGTCTTAACTCAGCTGGTTGACTAAACAAGCCGAGCAGCGCTTTCCTCAACCGAGCTCGAGCTATGCCGGGTGGACTGTGGACGACTTAGGCTGGGGTCGTCAAGGCATGACTTGATCACTTACTCGAGGACGGTTTGGACTAATTCATCCAAGCCTATATCATTTTACGTCATGGCTCGGATCTATCTTATCCATTGGTTCCTTTTAAGGAAGTATCTCTAAAACAACTGCTCGTCTGGCTGAGCCGACCTTGAGGTAGTTTGGTAGAGCTATCCATAATCATAGTTGGGCCGAGCTGACGTCAAAGATGGTTGAATCATATTTTCCCATAATAAGTGATATACGGTGATTGTACCAAATAAAATGGAAAATGATACATGCGGTGTCTGCACTTGAACTTCACACGGAGGATTTTTTCAACAAAGAGAGGAAAAGGGCCATTTCTTTTCCGCTAGGAAAACGGTGGTCCCAATAAAGATCATCACCGATACACTCACTCGAATGCGAACCGTGTCCTACCCCCACCGATCTCCAACTGGGAACGGGCAGTAGCTTTGAGTAGCCACCATGATGTATGGGTCTTATCTACACCATTCATTCATATCATTTTAGGGTTTATGCCAAAAAATGAGGCAGATCGAAGGACACAGGAAGAAGTAGTGATAATGATTCTTACAGTTGAAACTTATCTAGAGCCCATTTTGATATTTATTTGCCATCCAACTTATTTATAAAGTTACATAAACATGTAAGAGTTTAATCCCCATTGTGTAGTCCACTTCAGCGATATGCCTCATTTTTTAGCCTATGTCCGAAAATGATATGAAAAAATGGATGGACTGTATGGATAATACCCATACATCACGATGGCCACTCGCACCAGTACTTGAGTGATACCATCCGCTGTTCAAGTGATCTTTGTGGTGTGGCCCACCCATTTCATCGACCAGATATTTGGGACGTGTGTCACATTGGCATGAAAGAAATTTGGGACGTACGGCACAAAAAGGATTTCCCATCTTGTGGCAAGCAAAGGATCCAATTAGCAAGAGATCACTTATATCGGCCAGCACGATTTTCCTGCCTGTGTGGCAAGCAGAGGATCTCAATTCGAAAGATCTCACTTATATCTGCCACGTTTGACTGTCTTTTCGTTGTCTTACTCTTTTCTGACGCTGGCTCCACGCAAGGGAAGCGGATGTACCACACACCACCGACTACGTAGTGTGGGCTCGGAGTTGTACGAACGGTTCAAACGAGATCAAAGTTATATGAACCCAACCATGAAGTATTTATTATATCCATACCGTTTTATCCATTCTAAGATATCAATTTAGAGCATAAACCCAAAAATGAATCATATCCAAAGTTTAAGTGGAACACACCACAAATAATAGTGTGACAATGATTCTCACCATTGAAACATTCGTACAGCCCCCGTAACTTTTATTTTCCATACAATCTCTTCATGATATCACAAAGACCGGAATGTGGTCGAAAAACAAGCATTATATTAATTCAAAACTTCTGTTTCCCAAAATGATTTCAATGGTAGAGTTCAATCTCTCACTGCTTTTTGCACTGTGATTAGCTTTATTTTATCTTTGGATCTGACTTACTTTTTAGTACAACCCTTACTATTACTAGCTCACAAAGTAAGCGGACGGTTTGGATAAAACACATACCTCATGATTCGATCCATTGGTCACGCCAACACACCAGCTAGAGTTGGTGGTACACTAGCTAATCCGCATTCTCACGCAAGAGGACATGTGGGACTCAGATTCGGTAGTGACCCATCTGGCACCTTACGTCTCAGTACTTGTTGGGGCTTTGATGTATATGTTTTATCGATATCTTCCATCCCAGATAGATCACACCGAGGGAAATAATGGTAATTAAACACCCAAGCACTAAAAATTTACTAGGACTCATTGTAATGTTTATTTGCCATCCAACCTACACAAATATCAGCATAATATGACAGGACACAGAGATCTAAGGTCTAACATATATGTATTATGTATCCACACCGTACATTCATTTCTCCAGTGGATCATGCCATAAGAAATCCTACCATTAAAAACTTCTTAGGACATATACCTTAGTTTGTGTGGTGTTTATTTACCATCCAATCTGTTGATAAGCTTACCTGAGCTGGGATGAACGGAAAAAGAAAAAATGTCAGCCTGATCTAGAACTTTGGTGGTTCTTTAATAGTCAATCAACACTTTTTCTTATAGTAGGGTCGACCTGATAATTGGATGTGCTAGCTTCATTTATGGGATAATGGCTTTAAATGATTGAAAAAACCGAATGTATAGCGTGGATGTATGATACACACATCAAGATAGGGCCACAGTAACCCCATGGTAAGGGCCACACCGTCTTGGGTGGGGCTGGGTCTGACCTAATCCACAATCAGTTACAGTAGCGAGAAGAACAAAAGATTGAATGGATTGGATCTTTTACTCCAGGTAAATTTTTGGGCCATTTTTTATCCATGTTGGCACCCACTGTATCAACGGTCTAGATCACGAAAGCATGGCCGCATTGAAAACATATGCGGGGATAGTATGAACTTCTTCAAGGGGAGAATCTTTATAATCCAAGATGCAAGTGGATAGCGGGCCGCATGTAAAACGTGGGCATGTTTTTGGAGACCCTGGATCCACCAAGGTGTGTGGCCCCCCTGATTGTGGGGCCCACATTGATGTACGTGACCGCATCCACGCCGTCCATCCTATTGAAAGATAATTTTAGTGCATGATACAAAAAATGAAGTTTATCCAAATCTCAGGTGGATCATAATACAGGAAATAGTGGTAATTGACCATTAAAAACTTTTTGTGGGCCACAAAAGTTTTGGATCGAGCTGATATTTGTGTGGTCTCTTCATCTAGATCTTTGTGACCTTATCAACAAGTTGGATGGAAAAGAAATATTCTAGTGGCCCTCGTGAAGTTTTTAATGGTGGGGATTTAATCACTATTATTTCGTGTCATTTGGCTCACATAAGATTTTGATCTACCTCATTTTTGGAATCATGCCCTAAAATGAGCTTTCAAAACGGTTGGACAGTGTAGATTTAAGGCACATTCATCAGTGTGTGCCCCATAGTAAGGGATCCCACCCACTTAGGTGTATCCGGGGTCTCACCTAATCCCCTCCCGTTTTGAGAGGGATGATATAGTTAGGGCATACATCGTGTTGAACCGAGTCAAGCTAGCCTCAATTCAACTTGGCTCGGCCACTAGCTGACCTTAACTCAAAATCGGCTTGGGTTAGTTCTCGAGCTTGACTAGCTAGCTTGGCTCAGTTCGGTCAGCAGCTCGGGCCAGTTCGAGCCAAGATTGAACTGAGTTTGCCTGTGCGGCATTTTCACAAACACCTGGATTGTACCTTTAAAATCTCGTGTGTATTTAAGACAAGAGCAATGGTTTTACTGTATTTTATCAACACCTTCTAAGTAATATAAAAGTCAAGAAAAAAAGGGTATTGATTTCATATACATACATTCCTTGCCCCAGCCACACTTGGTGAGCAACATTAATATTAAAGTAATCAAGTCACCGATCCAAGCTGAGTTCAAGTTATGTTCTAATCCTAGTCTAGTCAAGTTCTATTAAAAAATTTTCAAGCTAAAAAATTCATCTCAATTCAGCCTGAGCCTAGTTTCGAGCCGAGTCAAGTTGAGCTTATCCAAGGCAATTTGAGCAAACTTTGCTTATGTACAGCTCTATCCTTCTAGAGCAGGGTATGGTCTGGCAGCATGTTTAAAAGTGGTGGGTCCTTACTCTTGCTTGGGTGGTAGACTCTACGAGTTTCAACTCCCAGTCAAGGGTTCGAGTACCCATAGGTGGTGAAATTCTACCAGCGTGAGTGTGTGCGGTGTGTGTGCGTATGTGGGCTAGCTAGACAAACCACCGGGCCTCAGTGAACTTGTGTTCCTGGCCTCATCACATCCGGGGGGCCTCCACACGCACACTTCGACGACATGATAAGACTTGAGTATCCAGGCGAGTTTGCTATGGGTCCTAACCGCTGAACGGCTTGGATCTTGCACCCTCTTGATTCATCTCTTGATATTCTAATTTAATATTTGTTGGGGATGAGGGAAAGCTGCTGGCGTAACAAAATTATCACAATTTGCATTCAACATAAATACAAAATAAAAAATTTTCCTTTCTCAACTGTCTACATGATCATATAAATGGATAATAATTATTTCTACCACAGTATTCTAAATTAAAGTTCTATGTAATACTAATACCATTCTCATATTCTTAAAACTTTAATATGATGTGATTATATGCATATAGAAGTAACTTGCCTAATATGTATTATATCCACGTTGTCCATCCATTTTGCAATATCACTTTAGGACATGACCTCAAATATCAACTCCATCTAAGCCGTATGAAGTTTGTAATGGCACATGTTCAATCATCACTGCTTTTTGTTGTATGGTTAATTTTCATTGCGGACCGTGTCTCATTTTTTATATTTTTTCAAATATTTCTTCCATAGAAGGGTCTTGTTGTAAGATGAATGACACTATACATCAAAATAGTGATGTAGAGCGGGTCGCGGACAATTACATGGCAAAGATGGATCAGAAAAGGCCCGGTCGGCGACAGAAGTGATCTGGACCATCAGACCTTAAATCAGGCGTATCTCGCAATCCGGGATGAGTTAGCGGACGAAAAATATATGATTTTGGGGGGTAGAACGAGCTACTTTAGCCAACCAACCCAGCTACGCCGGGTTGCGACGCTCGGAATTGCGAGAAACCCCTGATTTCACGGTCGTTTCCCTGTTTCAATTTCGTTTTTACTATAAATAGTAAGTTTTAGTTTGCTTATAACTCTTCATCCGTCGGGCTTTAGGAGTTGCGCCCAACGTGAAAAGAGCTTAGAATAATTAGGAGAACGGGTTGGTGAAGCCAAATAGGACACTTACTATTTTTGGCCGAAAACCTTGCGCACTAGTAGACATCACGACCGTCTATAAATAGTAAGTTTACTATTTATAGTAAGTCGCGAATTCTAGGAGTCCTAGTTGTAGTTTGATTCTGATTTCTTTCCCATTGCTTAGTACCCTTATTTAAAGGGTTGTGAACTCGTTTTTATGAATTAATTAATCTATTTCGAATTTATTTAGAATTTATTTCTATTTTCTGCTCTCTTTTCTCGTGGATTCGAGAAGTCTCTGTGAGGAGTCCAGAGAAGTTCCGTGGATTCGGAATATTTATCCTCTTGAGGAAGACGGTGCTCGACCTCACGTCCTCCCCTGCGTCAGTTTGGTATCAAAGCGAGGTTTCTCCTCGGGTCGATGGCTTCTAACGACGGGTCGGGCAACAATCCCATAGGCGGTGCTCCAGGAAATTTTCCTTTAACGGCGGCAACTTTTCAAGCAGCGCAGCAAGAGAATCGACAAGCCATGCAAGGGCTGCAGGCTTCCATGGACCGCATAGCGAATCTCTTGGCAGAAACCCTAGGGCAACTCCGTGTTCCTGGTGGTAATCCTCCACCACCAATTGCTGAAACCCGTAATCGCCCTGATCGCAGGATAATCCAGCAGTGCATCCAAGGGCCGTCCCTGAGGACGGGGGCTCCAGTGAAGAGGAGATCGATGACGTGATCTTCCAACACCCCAGGCAAGGCGGCGATCGGGTAGATCGAGACTTCAAGATACGGGTTGATATTCCTAACTTCAATGGCCAGCTACACATTGAGGATTTTCTCGATTGGCTTTCTGAAGTTGAGCGATTTTTTGACTATATGGACATCCCTGAAACAAAGAAGGTCAAGCTTGTGGCCTACAAGTTGAAAGGAGGAGCTTCAGCTTGGTGGGAACAACTGCAACTCGCACGAACCAGGCAGATGAAAGCACCAATCCGCACATGGCAACGAATGAAGCAGCTACTACGTGCCCGATTCCTCCCTAGCGATTACGATCAGGTATTATTCCAACAATACCAAAATTGTCGACAGGGTAGTCGGTCGGTGAGAGAGTACGCAGAAGAATTTTACCGCCTGGCGGCGCGCAACGATTTGGTCGAGACTGAATCGCAGCAAGTCGCCCGATTCAACGGTGGATTGCGTATGGCGATCCAGGATCGGGTCCAGATGCAGTCCGTCTGGACGATGAATGATGCGATCAAGTTGGCTACTCGGGCAGAAGCGCAACTGAACGAACGTTCTAACACACGGGCCTATCCTACTGCGAGGATCACTGCGGCAGGTCCACCCCAGGGAGCTCCACAGCCTAAGGGGAAGGAGCCCGTAGGAGCACGCACTCAACCTCCTATGTCTGAGAACCGAGATCAGGGAAGCGGGCAAGCTAGACCCCAAAGGGGCGTATCGACTGCTGCTGGCACAAGTACAATCCCGAACCCTTATGCTCGGCCAAGGCCCAACAACTGCTATCGTTGTGGCCAGCCCGGCCACCTGTCAAATACTTGTCCCCAGCGAAAAGTGGCAAACCTCGCCATTAATGATGGTAGTGCTGATAACGCTTATGAAGATCCAGATATTGAAGAACAGGAGCATACCGCCGAGGACGAGGTAGATGATTCAGATTGGGTTCAGCAAGATCACGGCGAGTCGCTCGTCGTGAGGCGGCTATTATATGCGCCA
The DNA here is from genome assembly GCA_021015155.1 of Magnolia officinalis. Taxonomy (NCBI): domain Eukaryota; kingdom Viridiplantae; phylum Streptophyta; class Magnoliopsida; order Magnoliales; family Magnoliaceae; genus Magnolia; species Magnolia officinalis. The sequence continues at coordinate 4,840,896 of JAJHSJ010000004.1, read as the reverse complement.
AGAAAAGAAGTGCATCCACAGCGGCATAACATCTTCCGCACTAGGTGTACGGTGAATCGAAAGGTTTGTGATGTGATCATTGACAGTGGAAGCAGCGAGAACATTGTCTCCAGGGGCATGGTGGAAAAATTGCAATTGAAAACAGAGCGTCATCCCTCTCCATATACAATCGGTTGGATCAAGAAGGTCAGCGAAACAAAGGTAACTGAACGGTGCACCATATCCTTTTCAATTGGCAAACATTATAAGGATGAAGTAGTATGCGATGTGGTTGACATGGAAGCATGTCACATACTACTCGGTCGACCCTGGCAATCTGACCGTGACGCCACTCATAAAGGGCGAGATAACATATATATCTTCGTCAAGGACGGCCGGAAGACCATATTGGCCCCTATGGATCCAGAAGGACCACCTGAAACTTCTAAAGTGGATGGTCGTTTTCTCTTAACCATTCGGGACTTCGTGGAAGAATCCAAAGAAACAGGACAGACTTATGCATTAATTGTAAAAGGGGAAGAACTCGAGCCTACCATCATCCCTGAAAGACTAAGGCCCTTGTTACATGAATTCCAAGAAATCTGGCCCGAGGACCTTCCCGATGGGTTACCCCCTATGCGAGATATCCAACACCATATCGACCTTGTCCCTGGGTCCAGTTTACCTAATCGTCCTCATTATCGAATGAGCCAGAATGAGTGCGAGATTCTGCATGGACAAGTGGAGGAACTGATCCGTAAGGGTCTTATTTGAGAAAGCATGAGCCCATGTGCTGTATCAGCTCTACTAACTCCAAAGAAAGATGGAAGTTGGTGCATGTGTGTCGACAGCCGGGCCATCAACAAGATCACCATAAAATACAGGTTTCCTATACCACGGTTAGATGATATGTTGGATATACTAGAGGGCACAAAAATATTCTCTAAATTAGACTTAAGGAGCGGCTACCATCAGATTCGAATACGGCCCGGTGATGAGTGATGAGTGGAAAACAGCCTTTAAGACCAAGGAAAGATTGTACGAATGGATGGTCATGCCTTTCGGTCTTTCTAATGCGCCTAGCACATTCATGAGGTTGATGAACCAAGTTCTGAAACCTTTCATTGGGCGGTTCATTGTGGTTTATTTGGATGATATTTTGATATACAGTTAAGATGAAACCACCCATATGGAGCACCTCAAGAAGGTCCTTCAAGTGCTCACTGAAAATAAACTGTACCTCAATTTAAAAAAATGTAGCTTCATGACTGATAGCATATTGTTTCTGGGTTTTGTGGTTACATCTACGGGCATTCGAGTGGATGAGGAAAAGGTGAAGACAATCAAAGAATGGCCGGTTCCCAAAAATATTCACGAAGTGCGAAGTTTCCATGGACTAGCGACATTCTATCGTCGGTTCGTGAAAAATTTCAGTAGCATTGTGTCACCGATCACAGATTGCATGAAGAAAGGGCAGTTTCAGTGGACTGACGAAGCCGACAGGAGCTTTGCCGAAATCAAGCGCAGATTATCCACGACCCCGGTTCTTGTACTTCCCAACTTCGACAAACTGTTTGAAGTCGAATGTGATGCCTCATATGTCGGGATTGGGGGAGTTTTGTCTCAAGAAGGTAGGCCGGTAGCCTTCTACAGTGAGAAACTTAGTGATGCACGCAAGAAGTGGTCTACATATGAGATCGAGTTGTACGCGGTGGTCCAGGCACTGCGACACTGGCGACATTATTTGATTCAAAGGGAATTCATACTTTACACGGACCATCAAGCCCTCAAGTTTATTAATAGTCAAGCTAACATTAACCGTGTGCATGCTAGATGGATCTCATTTTTGCAGGAATTCACATTCGTGCTAAAGCATAAGTCAGGGCAACAGAACAAAGTAGCCGATGCGCTGAGTCGCCGTGCAACTTTGTTAGTCACTATGAGCAATGAAGTTGTCGGGTTCGATCGCCTCAAAGACATATATGCCGACGACGACGACTTCAAGGACGCATGGGTTAGATGTCAGGAAGGTCACCCCGGTGACTTACATATACAAGACGGGTTCTTTTTAAGGGAAATCGACTATGTATCCCAAAGAGTTCGCTAAGGGAACAGATAATCCAAGAGCTACATGGAGGTGGCCTCAGTGGACACCTTGGGCGAGACAAGACGCGAGCTCTTGTGGAAGAACGGTATTACTGGCCGCAATTGGTACGTGATGTGGGAAAGGCAGTCCAACGCTGTTATATTTGTCAGACTTCCAAGGGGCAATCTCATAATACGGGCCTCTACACCCCGTTACCCGTGCCTGACGGCCCTTGGGAGGATTTATCTATGGACTTTGTGCTTGGTCTCCCACGAACACAACGCGGCATGGATTCGGTGTTCGTGGTAGTAGATCGTTTTTCCAAGATGGCGCACTTTATTCCATGCAAGAAGACTCTCGATGCAACACACGTGGCGAATCTATTCTTCAGAGAAATTGTGCGGCTACACGGGGTTCCCAAGACTATTACTTCTGACCGTGACACGAAGTTCATAAGCCACTTTTGGCGGACTTTGTGGACTCGATTCGATACACGCCTTCAGTTCAGCAGCGCGTACCACCCACAGACTGACGGTCAAACTGAGGTTGTGAATCGCACGTTGGGAAACCTCCTTCGATGTATTTCAGGAGAAAAACCAAAGCAGTGGGATTTGGCCTTGTCTCAAGCGGAGTTTGCATTCAACAACATGGTGAATCGCTCGACAGGAAAATCCCCGTTCCAGGTTATTACGGACGAGTACCTCGCCATACACTAGACTTGGTCCCTCTGCCCAAGCTCCCAGGCATGAGCATTGCAGCAGAACATATGGCAGACAAAATCATGGGCATTCATGCGGAGGTACAGAACAAGCTACATGCCTCGAACGAAAAGTACAAGGAGCAAGCGGACAAGCATCGGCGACAGAAAGTGTTCGAGGTGGGCGACCAAGTAATGGTCCATCTGCGCAAAGAAAGATTTCCGACCGGAACGTACAACAAGTTGAAGAATAAAAAGATTGGACCGGTACCAATCATCCGAAAGATCAATGACAACGCTTATGTTGTTGATCTTCCAGATGATATGGCGATCTCACGAACTTTCAATGTTGCGGACCTGACTGAGTATCATGAACCAGCGCATAATGATAACTCGAGGACGAGTTCTTTTGAAGTGGAGGAGACTGATGTAGAGCGGGTCGCGGACAATTACATGGCAAAGATGGATCAGAAAAGGCGGGAGCGGTCGGCGACAGAAGTGATCTGGACCATCAGACCTTAAATCAGGCGTATCTCGCAATCCGGGATGAGTTAGCGGACGAAAAATATATGATTTTGGGGTAGAACGAGCTACTTTAGCCAACCAACCCAGCTACGCCGGGTTGCGACGCTCGGAATTGCGAGAAACCCCTGATTTCACGGTCGTTTCCCTGTTTCAATTTCGTTTTTACTATAAATAGTAAGTTTTAGTTTGCTTATAACTCTTCATCCGTCGGGCTTTAGGAGTTGCGCCCAACGTGAAAAGAGCTTAGAATAATTAGGAGAACGGGTTGGTGAAGCCAAATAGGACACTTACTATTTTTGGCCGAAAACCTTGCGCACTAGTAGACATCACGACCGTCTATAAATAGTAAGTTTACTATTTATAGTAAGTCGCGAATTCTAGGAGTCCTAGTTGTAGTTTGATTCTGATTTCTTTCCCATTGCTTAGTACCCTTATTTAAAGGGTTGTGAACTCGTTTTTATGAATTAATTAATCTATTTCGAATTTATTTAGAATTTATTTCTATTTTTCTCTCTTTTCTCGTGGATTCGAGAAGTCTCTGTGAGGAGTCCAGAGAAGTTCCGTGGATTCGGAATATTTATCCTCTTGAGGAAGACGGTGCTCGACCTCACGTCCTCCCCTGCGTCAAATAGTCACACCAAACTATCAACCATGTCATGTCGTTGCACCTCTCCTCATTTAAGTCACATGTTACTATAGTTTGATAGATTGATTTATCTAATCAACTTTTAAAAAAAAAAAAAGTAATAATGTGAGTTTTACACTGCATTTACTATGGAAATCAGGCCATCCAAACCGGCGGCCGATTAAACGAGCCCGATCACGCCATACCCAGCTCAAAACGGATCCCTATTATTCTGGCCATCCTTTGTACCACAAACTGATCCTCACCCTTCCAATCAATTGATTCTTTTGTGGGCCACGTGCAACTTTCAGTGGCCGTCTAAAATAATGCTTCTGATACGGACGACCAGGAAGATCGCTCGGCTACATCCATCCAAGTAGTACGGGCCTGTTTGGGAGCGTGGATTTGGAACCCCCTGGATTGGCAACCCCCTGGATTGGCAATCCTCTCGGTGTGTTTGGCACCATGGAGTGTGAATCAACTTTAATTCAAAAATACCTATGTATGGCATATTTACACGGGTTTGAATTTAATTACTAAATCAACTTTAATATCCCCAATTAGTGAGATATATAATTTTTGACACTATGGTTGTGATAAGCCCACTAAAATATATGTTTTGCCTAAAAATGATGAAATTCTAAGTCTCAGATGGACCGCAAGCACAAGATCATGTCTGAGTGACTAACCAACAATTTTTAATCATTAATTAATATGGACAATGTTTGGACGGTGCTGGATAATATTTGGGCGGTGCTGATCTACATGAATAATGTTTGGACGGTGCTGATCATCATTAGTGGGCCATGTGCCCAATAGAATGATAGTGTACAGTGACATACATTTATGGCGGCAACTATTGAAACGATTTTAGGTGTAATCCAAGCTCTCACTGTGGATTACAAACCCCCCCTCAAAGAGGCGATTGAAAACCCCCTGGATTGGCCATCCCCAGTTGCTTTATGCTGCCAAACAACCAAGGGGATTTGAAACCCCCTCTAATCCCCTCCAATCCAAGGTCGCAGACGACCCCAGTCTTCTACTGAAGAGTCTTACCGGTCGTAAAATCAGTCCTTCTGACCCAACACGCAATAACCCAGACCGTTCAGATCTGAACGGTCAGGATCAGCAAGATTAAAGTTAGGAATCTAACCATCCCTACAAAACTTGAAAGTTCCAGATAAGCAGTTTTAAATTAACTCCGTATGGATGGTAATGAGATTGGGATCATATCTAAATGAACGTTCCGGATCGTCACATGAGCTTCGCTAATCCGCAACGCAGCCCATGAACGGTTTGTCCACTGATCAGGTGGGCCACGGTTTATGAAAGAAACCAACGGCTAAAAAACATGGCCAGACGTTTCTAACATGGTGGCCCACCTGATCAGAACCTGCCTACGTGGCATCACAAGCACTAACTAAAAAAAACCACAAATTCCATTAAAATAAAATAATAACAAAGCATTACAATTACAAACCGGGAATACATGTAAAAAACCACACATCTTCAAATAAGCCTCATGAATTTCCAAACCCACCAGGTTTCCCGGCGGAACTGGCTGTCGGAAAACCGCTCGGGTGGATTTTCTTGCCGGATCCGAAAATTCTACAGCTGGGCTTCTTCTCTTCATTGCTCCTGCCTTCTTTTCCTCCTTCTCCTTCTTCTCCTTCCATTCTCTTCATCTTTTCTTTGTGAATCTTTCGTAGAACGTAGGCCTCAGCGAAGCTACCCATCGTCGCCATGCCGGAAAACCAGAAACCAGAGCAGAGAGCTTGTTGGAGATTTGTGGGTCAGATGTGGACGGTGGATTTCAAGGGTTGGGGTGAGCCAGAATTTATAGCATTTGGGTTAGCGTGGCGATCAAGTTAGGACTTTTTTGATGGAGTTCTCTTACGTCCGTCGTGACGTAATCCAATGTTTGTTGCCACCCACTGGGGCCCACGTTCTGAAATGGTCCAGTGATTTGAGCTGTCTGTATCACTGCTGCTACTACATATAAGGTATTCTACAATTTCATGACAATGACCTTTGATTTTTTAGATTTCAATGTGAGCCGTTGAAAGTTTCTTTTGATTGTTCTAAATTCATCTGCAGAAGATGATAGTCAGAATCAGTGTCTCTGAGAAGTTTTCTTCAAGTAGCCCATTTAGCATAGATTTCATAACACGGACGGTTCCGATCATCAGAACACTCAGCCTATGGGCTCCAGTGGGCAGCGACACACGATAAATCATAAGTCGCGGCAGAAGGAAAACAAACGCCTTATGGCGCGTGAGTCACAGGTGACGATTTTAGTTGGATCAACGACAACATGCGGCAATTGTACGGTTTGTACCGAATAAAAAACTGAAGAAATGAGTAGAAAGGCCGATACATACGGACGCGGATGGCGTCCTACCCCCGCCCGTCTCTACCCCGAACCTGCGGGCGGGCCCACCGTAATGTATCCGTTTATCAAAGCCGTTCATCCTTTTTCTAAGATCAAAATGAGTCAGATCCAATACTCAAATGGACCACACCACAACAGATGACTCTTGCATTTAATGCAACCAAGCTTATTATTCGGTGTGGTACACTTGAGCATTGGATATGAGTCATTTTTGTGTTCATGCCTTAAAATGATAAGAGAAAAGGGATGGACGGCTTGGATAAACGGATACATCACGGTGGGCCCACCCGCAGAACTGCCCATTCGGGGCTAGAGACGGGCGGGGGTAGGACGCAATCCGCGTCCGATACATTATACTCAATAGGTGGGTCCTACTAATATTCTTGAATAATAGTATCGGCCGTCCAATGATTTTGAATTCATGTCGCATTGGATTAGTGTGTTGATCTGATTTTCATGTTCATTGATCATCATATGGTGTGGCCCACCTTTTTCATGGATGGGATATTCGGCACATTTGACACATTAGCGTGAGAGAAATGCTTTTATTGATAGATCACATGCATCCGCCGCATTTGACCATCCTTTAGTTGTTTCTCTTCCGTAACTTACTCGGGCTGAGGACATGTGAAGTACCCTTTGTATCTAGATTTTACTGGTGGAACCCTCAGATATGTAGATCCAAGCCGTTGATACGATGGGATCCAGCGGATGGAGGTTTGTTTGAACATCTCAACACATTTATTGGAGGCTGACAGCTAAACGGTCTGTCTGGGTAGGGTAGAGAGCAACCGTCGCCACTTACAAAGCTGAATAACAAGAGATTGAATGGATTGGATCTTACACTCCAGGTAATTTTTAGGTCATTTTCCATCCACGCTGGCACCCACTATTTATTTTTTTTATTTTTTATTTTTTTTTATACACACGTACACACACCCCCACGCACTCACGCTGGCACCCACTATAAAAGCATGGCACCTATTTAAAAAACAAAAAAAGGCCGGGATGTTATGAATATGTTGGAGGCGATGATTTTTATAATCCAAGCTGCTAGTGGAGTGTGGGTACACATAAAAAACGGATGCATGTTTTTGGTGAGATAATACGGTGGGGACGCATAACCGGAATAACACGCTAGTGGGTGTTGCCCTGTCTGTGGGGCTCACCTTGATGTATATATATTGTATGTCCACACTGTCCATCAATTTTTCAGATAATTTAAGGGTTTAAGGGTACGGTCCAAAAAATAAAGCAGACCCAAATCTCAAGCGGACCACATGCACCAAACTGTAATGTTTATATGCCATCCAACCTACCGGTAAGGTCTTACGGATCTGGTTGATGTGAAAACACAAATGCCAGCTTGAACCCAAACTTACGAGGACTCCGATAAGATTTAAAGATGAACATTCAATCCTGACAATGTGGCCCACTTGAGAAATGGATCTGCTTGACTAATGGCACCATTCGGTGTGGATATACAACACGTTACATAAAGGTGGGCCCCATGGTCAGGGCAACACCCACCAACTCTCCGCAGCACGGGGCAAGATGACTGATAATTTGGGACCGCATATCTAGTTATTCCTGCTGTTGATGGCAAATCTTTTAAAATATTTATAGATAGGAAAATCCTGTCCATCTGATCAGTGGCCTCTAAAGATACGGTAGAAAACATGTAATTTCCATGGTCAAGCATCAGTAGGGGAAAGTGAAGAGAAACGATGAGTAGGATGGGATAATAGGTGTTGAATTTCAACCACAAGCCGTCCATGATAGACCCACTAGATGGACGTCTACGATCGATAGATCACCCTTTCACTTATACATTTCAAGGGACGGTCCATCATGTACCGGTTCTACCAGCTCTACCGTATCCGCTCCCGTGTTTTAACGGTTCTCCCGTGGTCTGATGGACGTTTAATCCATCAGGTGCCACGTCAGTTCAATGTTCTTGGAAAAGGGGAATGCATCTCTTGGGAGTAGAAAGATGCGGTGCCACGTATCTCATGAGGCGTGAATGGCCTACGACGGAGGAAATGCAGGTGGGACCATGGTAGCCACCGGATTTCGATCTGTACAAGTGGGGCCTACAGATCAGTTATCCAAGCCGTTAACTGACGAGTGTAGGGATAAGGATTGTGTAGATTATCCTTATCCAAATAGTGTATCGGATCTCTACACTATCTACACATTCCTCTTATCTACAATGAGGCCCACCGTAGGTGAGCCAACCTGCTTTGCAGCGCAATCTTAACATTCCATTGGCGGCCTGCGAATGAACGGTTAAGAGGAAAGTGCAAAGATTGCATGGCTGTGATCTTCCAATCAGGGAGAATTCTGAGTCTTAGTCCTTCCACGTTTGGGACCATCAGATCGACGATCTGGATCATTGAGCCGTGGGCCCCATGACAATGGACTGGCTGAGTGAGGTGAGCTATACATGAAAACTAAGGGCGTGTTTGGATGGCGGGTCACGTTTTACAGCGTTGTATATTATAATATATTTCACCCGATGCAGCAGCTCTAACCAAACGTACGGATCCTTACTCTTGCCCGGGTGGTAGACTCTCGGGAGTTGAAACTCCCGGTCAAGGGTTCGAGTACCATAGGTGGTGAAATTCTACCAGCACGAGTGTGTGGGGGTGTACGTACATGTCTAAAAAAATAAAAAAATAAAAAAACATCCACACGTGGTATGCTGGCATCTACACCGCCATCGCAGAGAGATTTTAAGAACAAAAACAAAAATCTGATGGCCAGTGTTATGTGGGCCCCACCATGATGTATGTGTTTCATTCATGCCATCCATATAAATTTAAATTTAGAGTTCATTTTAATGTATGATTCCAAAAATGAGTTATATCCAAATATCAAGTGGTCCACATTATATGAAACAATATTAAATGAGGGTCGACCATTAAAAACATTCTGAGGGCTATAAAAGTTTTGGATTAACATGATCTTTGTTTTTTCTCTTCATCTAGGACTGTATGACATAACGAATAGATTGGATGTCAAATAAATAGTATAGCAAGCCTTAGGAGGATTTTAATGATGGATATCCAATCTCTATTGTTTTCATTTGTTGTGGTCACTCGAAGATTTATATTCCTCTCAATTTTGGGTTAAGGCATAACATGATCTTAAAAAATGGATGAATGGAATGGATGAAACATATAAATCATAGTGGGGCCCACAGGGCATCGACCACCAGCACCAAAAAGACTCTTTTTCTAAACATTAATTTTCCAAATGCAATTATTTACCTATACATTTCACATCTAATCCAAATGATGTAACGGTTTTTCAAAATGCAGACCCCATAATGCTACAGTGCCATGATTTACTTGATGGGATAGTTTTACTTCCCTATACATTACTATACATGAAACCAAACACACCCTAAATGGATCAAATGATCGGAGGGCTATTTGATGTCAATGCTCCTCATTCTTGGGTAATAACCACTGTGAATTTAGGGCCCACCAAGTAAACGGTCTGGATCTTACCCGTATATGCCACTAGTTCAAGATCACACACGTCATAAAAAAAAAAAATTAATTAATTAATTAATTAATGGAGAGAGCAGCCCAGGGTGGGGATGCGTCTTAATATGTTAGCATTGTAATTAAATGTGATAATCGATCGGGTCTAATCCGGTCCCGGGAGCTCTAATTTTATAATCGGGTCCGGGTTTCAACTAGAAACCCGATCGGATGCTATCCGGGTTCGGTCCAAATTGAAACACGTTGGCTCAGGTTGGATCTGAATGACATGATCCTAAACGCACCCATAACTTATGGATTACGTTACGTTTTAATCGGCTCTAAGTTAGGTTTGCCTAATTTCTATTTCCAATCTGACATTGACATCTTATCATCAACCCGTTTATATTTCGGTTCTAAACTTTTCAAATAAAGCTGCACCCGTACCCGAACATATCCATCTTTAAAATTTGACGTTTCTATCTTTTTATGGACGATTTTAGCCGTACATGTAAACTTTAAAGGCACTGTTGAATCAAGGGATATTTTTCAATGATCAAAACCGTTCATACGATGGGACTTATCACAGATGAATAGTAACAATATTTTTAGAGTGGACCGTTTTAAACCCTGGCCTGGTCCTGTAGGGCAACGGCGAGTGCCAGAGCCATCATGGCCTTTTTACCCCGGTTAAGGCTATGGTCCGGCTAGGGTCAGGGCTGGGCTAGGACTAACTCTGGCCTAGCCATAGCGGGGCCCATTGCCACCACTACTTAATAGTGTAAATACTTATCTCACAATGTCACGACTCTAGCTTCATTTTGTACAGATTGGGCCCATGATTAAGTGATCCACACCGTTGATCTGAAAGAACCTATCACGGTTGGTATGTCCATAAAAAACCATATTAAGAGAAAATTGGATTCATACTATATATAAAAAAGAAAAAGAAAAAGAGCCAATAGTTGGATGGTTGGATCTTTGAATCCAGAAGAGCTCTTTTTCCTTTTATCTGGCGTCCAATGAAATGAATGGTCTGATTTAGGCGAACCATGGGCCCCACCTGTATAGAGTCTGTAGACTAAGTGCAGCAGGAAACAGTTCACATTCTGATTTATTAGGGCTCTACATCTCCACGGGATCCCACATGCATGGTCAGATGGATAAGATTTTGTGGGGAAGAGAGAGTTTACGCCCAAGTAGGATTTAGTAGGACTGCTGATGGGCCGGGCTTAAGGCTGTCTACGGCTCGGATTTTGAATTGATTGGGCCAACGAACCCATTTACTGACATAGTATTTAGCTCGTGCTTGAAATGAAATGAAAACTCCAGTCAACAAAGAATATTTAAAATAATCATATGAGTATAAAAAATCAGAAATCAAATAGTGAGTTCAATCCTTACTACCTTCTGCTTCCACGGTTTCTACTTCTTTAAAGTTTTCTATGGGAGTAGGGTGGATCTAATCACCTGATTCCACTGATTCTTCGGTTAAGATGTCTCCTGAATTACGATCAATGATTTAGATCAAGTAAAAGAGTGGATCGAATCACCATTCTAATTCCTCCGATTTTACGGTTAAGATGACTCCAGAATTACAATCAATGATTTAAATCACTTAAAGACATAACTAATGGCCAAAGATCATTATTCTTATTTGCTTATGTTTTCGGAAACATTTTCAATTTTGGATAATTTTGATTTCTTTTAAAACGAGAGAATGCTTTTCCTAATATAAAAGAGATACAGAAGAGGATGTAAGAAAAGAAGTTCAAATAAGGTTAGAGCTTATACCATCACATCCTCTACCTCTCCTATATCCTAATCTTCTTTGAATTTTAAAATTCAAAAATTTTAAATATCCGAGAGAAAATAGGAATGTGGGACCCACCCACCAATGGATACCCACAAATTGGCCACACCTGCAAACCCAGCTTAGTTTCCTTAGCATTATTTGCCTTTGGATATAACCAGCCACTGGTTGCAAATGTATAGTTGTTGTTGTTGTTATTATTATTATTATTTATATATCAAATCAATTTACATCCATTTTAAGGCATGCAATCAATGTAAACCTATGCCCATTCCCCATGCACCAAAAACCCCATAAATGGGGTGAGTTGATGTGTTATCTTTCCCAACCATCTATTTGTTGACACCAAGAGTTTTTTGGTCCACAGGCCATCCACAGTGGGGAATGATATGGACAGTTCGGACCACTAAACCATGGGCCCCACTTGCACAGACTGAAAACCTGGGATACTAAAAACCCTCAGAGCATTCTATAATGCCTCTAAATCATACCCAACAAAACCCAAAACAGTTGGCCAATATGAAACTTCAATTTCAATAAGTTATTTGATACTCTGGCAGAGTGAGCTCAAAAATTATAAACATGGCACACTTGTAACTCAAATTGAACAGCCCAAATAGGCAAAACCCACTATAAGTAGGTCATAAACATAAAAATCAAATTGATTGGCCGATTCTAACATCTGATTAATGGACATATTGCCAATTTTCAATGCCAACCATCCATTATATGTCCACCAACCAACCAGTAAAAACATCACTGATCTGAAGCCACAGTTTGGAGGGTTTAATCTGAATTACACATGTCACAACGTGTACTATTTTTGAGTTCATGCATATGAACTAACACACTCTACTAGAGTATCAAAGCTCTCTCTTTCAATTTGGAAAACCATAAGAAGTTCAAATAAAGAGTCTAATCATGTTTAAAGACAGTCTAATCACACTGTAGAGTAGTAAGCTTACATTGTAAGATTGAAAGGAGTAAATTCATGTCAAAAATGCTAATAAAGAGTCTAATCACGTTTAAAACTGTCTAATCACGCCGTCTTTCTTTCTAGTAGTAAGCTTATGTTGTAAAATTGAGAAGACTACAGCATTGAAGGGATGACAAGAACATGCTATCCAAGAACATGACCACTGTTTTTATTTGTGCAAAAGAAAATTCACAAAAGATTCTTATCTGAAGAGATTCCGCAACCTCCTTGAAGCCTCAAGAACGCATTTCCGACGACCGAATGAGCTAACTCTGATAAACCCATCACCACCTGGACCGAATCCTATACCCGGGACTGTAATTATGTGTGTTTTCTCGAGGATCTCTGAAAACACATCCCACGATCTCCGACCTGGGAAATGGACCCAAATGTAGGGTGCATTTTTACCTCCGTACACCTTCAAGCCGAGCGATGAAAATGTTTCAGCTAATATTTCAGCATTCTCCTTGTAGAAAGCAATCACACGACGTATGGCCTGAAACATAATGGTCGAAGGAAAATTGGGTCACTGACCAACTGAATTTGTAATATAGACCGAAATGCAGTTGCATAAAAAGGCTATAACAATTTAAAGAAAGATTTTACATGCAGAAACAGTTTAAGATTGTGTTTGGATGCTCAATTGAATTGAATTGCAATAAGTGAATTCAATGATGTGTGAACAGCCAAAGAGTGTAGATCCAGTGTAATGAGGGACTAACCCCCAATTGCAATCATGATTGTTTCAGATATTTGGAATTAAGAGGGTCTGTTCATCAGTATGGATGAAAATGGTGCCACCCTCACTTGGTCATTTCTTATATAGGGTCATGCTCCAATGGCAAGAGTATCACTAGGACACCATGGACCCCACGTGCTGTGTAGATGACATCCAACCCATACAAGATGTGGTCCCCACCATGATATATCCCCATATTAAAAATCACACCAATCCAATCATTAGTGGGGCACACCATAGAGAACAGAGGACATCCACTTGAAAGCCTCCAAATTGCAGGTAGGCCCAACGGGGCTGCATGAATGACATCCAACCCGTCCAAGAGGTGCAACCCACATGAAAATGGCACACTAAAAAAAATCAGGCCCAACCAAATATCAGGGTGAGTCCCCGAGTGTGGTTTTGGGGTTTTTTCCTGGATTGTTTTCCATTGTTTTCTATGTTACAGCCCACCTGATAATTGGATCAGCTTGCACCTGTGGATTGGATGGGCCTGATTTTTTGGGGTCTTACCATCATGTTGTGATTCAAATCTTGAACAGATTGGGTTTCATCAGCACGGTACGTGGGACCCACAACGGCCCGGTACCACTGGAGCACACCCCTCTTGTATATTGTGTTAGTTGTTGCAATTCAGCTGCCTTGAACATCCAAACACATGCTAATACTGGTCTGCCTTATAGAGGTACAAAAATCCAGCTATCTAATTCAAGAGTGAGGTCTCAATGGTGCAATTTGGAACTTATACCATAAAACCTTCTGACGAAAGGCAAGCTAGCCCACCAGCCTGAGCAATGTTGGATGCACCATTAAAGCAGGTGCAGACGATGCGATTGAAGTCCTTTATAACTGGAAATCCATTCGAAAATAACAGCTCCTCAGGGACTACAGTCCAACCTAGGCGAACACCGGTAAACCCCGCGAATTTGGAGAAGGATGAAATTTCAATGGCAACCTACAGAATAATCATATCCATCTTAGGGGGGAAAAGATAGCTAGAACAAAAAATCAAGAAAGCAAGTTGGGCTACACTAATGTGTGCCTTCTCCACCATTACCTAAATGTTGGTGACTCATCCATTGTAACCGTTGGGCGGTGTATGCAAACCAGACTGCAAATTGTGGGCCCCATTGTGGATGAACATAGCTGGAAAAATTGCATGAGGGTCCTAACCATCCAATTGGCATGGATGGTTAAAAGATAAAATGGTCAGAGTCCAAATTCAACGGTGAGTATCTAATGGTTAAGATCATCCAATATGTGTGGTTCTTGGGTTATGCTCCATCCACAAAGGGGGGCGAGATTTTGTATACATGCCACGTGTACGGTGGATGAGTCACCCATCAATAAATGGTGAAAAATGCATATGGTTGTTTAGTGCGCATGCATGCATGAGTATGATGTGTGTCTATTCATTCACATGTGCATGTAGCATATGCACATGAATAGACAGTGAGATTGTTTGTATCATTGAGCATGCCTCTCTGGCGCCAGGAATTTCGTAAATGGATCTTGGGCTGTCATCTGAGATGTAAGTTGCATATGCAGAGTCGCAGACTATAATAGATCCGTTCTTGCTCGCGAATTCCACCAGTTGCTTCAATTGCTCCCTTGATGCAGCATGGCCAGTTGGGTTGTTTGGAGAGCAGAAGAAAATCACATCCGTCCGCGGAATAGTCGACAAGTCAGGAAAGAAGTGACCGCTGGGCATGCATTTCATGTACTCAATCTTCTCATACCTCCCTGTATCTGATTGGAAATCACCAGCCTGACCCATTATGACACTGGTGTCTATGTATGCCTGTTGTTACATGAATGTATTCCATCAGT
Organism: Magnolia officinalis; assembly: GCA_021015155.1. Lineage (NCBI taxonomy): Eukaryota > Viridiplantae > Streptophyta > Magnoliopsida > Magnoliales > Magnoliaceae > Magnolia > Magnolia officinalis. The sequence continues at coordinate 4,825,743 of JAJHSJ010000004.1, read as the reverse complement.
CAGACCAAAAACCAAAAAAAAAAAAAAAAAAGAAGAAGAACAAGTCACTCAAAAGGGCCTGTTTGGATCGAGAAAATCCAAAATGTGGATATGGCAAACCCTAATGGAAAACATCAGGAAATGAAAAACTGTGGAATCCGACAGTAATTCCATTGTCTGGTTTGGAGTGGTATTTTTCCATAGACATGTTTAAAAGTCAACAGTTAAACAACAAGAGCAGGCTTCTTCTTCTTTTTTAACATGGTTTTACTCATTCTTTGAGGAAAAGTTAGGAAATGCAGAGAATATTTCTACTCTCTGAACATGAGCCAAGGTGTGAGATCCATGCATTTCATGACATGGGCACCACCTTAGATGTGTGTGGTCTGAAATTAAGGGCAATTTGGCCAATGGCAGGGCCACACTTGTACAAAAAATGCATGGTTGATATAACCAACAATCCATATTCAATGCGAGTCTGGCCCACCTGATGACTGGACCAGCCTGATTTTCAGGCCACTGAACATTCACGGTGGGGCTCACCGTATGATCAACCCAGACCCGGCATATGTGGGGAGACTTGCAAGTAGCCTTTGGGGCTCATTGACAATTTGAAAATAAGCATACAAGTAGATTATGTAGTATCATTCAAATGTCAGGCACAGGGTTTCAGCTGTACTATGTTTGTTTTATGAACTACCCAAGAAAGCTACAGGTGTAATGACATTACCGGAAAGGATGGGTCCTGAACAGCTATTGTGACATTGGATCCCAGGAGCATCTGTGAGAGAAGAGAGAAAGAATGAGAAATAGAAGTCAGGACCCAATCTTCAAATGCAGTAAGTAGATACTAGTATATGCTACATGAAACAGAGGAATTACAAGATTCACCACTGAGTGTATAGTATCCTTCGATGCTTGTTTTGTACAAGTAAGGCCTGTGATACAATGATCTAGACAGTCGGTCTGATGGGCCCCAAAATGTATGTACCATGCCCCAAACTCCCCCAGATTGTAAGATCCTACCCATCCAATTTTTGGCCTTTTTATCCATTGAATGTGGATGGTTGCTAATATTCTACAAGTCTGCAGGGCCCATGATTCCATGTTCCAGACAGTCGATCTGATGGGTCCCAAACATGGATGCACCATGACCCAAAAATCTTCAAAATTGGAAGATCCCAACCATCCAATGTGGCTTCTCTTTTTTTCTGTTGAATGTGGATGGTTGCTCCATCCTTTTTTAACCATCTATTTTGTAGGTCATGGACCTAAAAGGGTTAGGATTGTCCCTCTTGGAAATTCTGAAGTACTGTTCATCCAAGGTCTGTATAACCGGACCATGGGTCCCACTTGTGGGAACTGAGGACCCAAGGATAATATGCTTATCCTCAAGTTGGAGATCATATGATTCCTGAAACTTACATAATACTGAGGAGATACTGAAACCCGGAAAACATGGTATTGAATTAATCAGTAATGGCAGGTGGAGACTTGTGAGTGTTTACATACCTGAAGGCGTGCAATGTCACACTGTGCACCGTCCGATACAAAAATTTCAGTGCCTTTCACACCTAAATCCTTATAGAATGTTTCAGCAATTGCATTCCGTAATGCCTGCCACGAGGAGATAGAAGGTTAAGCATCCATCTTCGACACCCGAAAAAAATGAACCTGACCAAATTAGAAAAAAAGGAGCGTGTGTACCAAAAAGTGGGCCCATACATAGTGGGCCCCGATGCAAAATATCAGAAACAATCTAGTAGCAGATTGATGCATCTCCCAATTCTACAAATTGTTATTAGAACAATCTTGTTTGCTTAGTTGAAGAACAACACTTTATCATCAGGCTCCTGGATATCGTCTGGGATGTGGATGAGATACTTGATGCTGTTTCTACATTCGAAGTTTCATTTAGACTGTGTTTGGATGCACAAGCGAATTGAATTGTGATCTTTCTAGTATTCAAAATGAATAAGTAGCCATCAAATTACAGTCATGTTTCTTCCAAGATTGACTTGTAAGTATCATAATTGCAAATTGAGGCCAGATCCTCGATGTGAAAGCTAAGGAAGTCGCAATTTGGTTGTTTGCACTTTACCAGACTAATAAATACAACTCAATTCAATACTGTATCCAAACACGCCCTTAATGTCATTCCTCATGAGCCAATGGAAAGTGACCAAAAATTTCCTCCAGCAGATGATCCTGACCATCTGAGGTAGCCCCCTTGAAATACATGAAATTATCCATGCCACTTAAATCACTAGGATCATCTGATAGGCAAGATATCAGAGCATGCAACATTCTACGATGGTTGCACCAGATCAATGGCTCAGGTTATCTAGAAGTGGCCCCCACCTGTACCATCATTGGGTCAAACTAGAAACACCATTTCTTGATTGAGCATCACATAGTAGCTCGTTCTTTCTGGCCATATTTTACGTACTTTCAAGTTTATTATTATTTCTAGAGGTAGCAGGCGATATCCCGGGACCAAGGTTTTAATGGCCAGAGAAAGATTCTGAATGGACGGAAGAGGCTCTACTTGTACATCTTCTGAGGGGATTTGGGGTGGTTCGGCCATTCTACCTAAGCTAGATTAGATGGACCAACACCATCACCTAAGTTACAAGACCAAAACTCTGTACTGGATGTTAACTCCCACTACTCAAAAAGGAAAATTAAGTATTTCAAACAAAACAAGCTTGAAGTCTGCGATATATCCCAAAGTAGGAAATTAATGTGGTGGGGCCCACTAAATTGGAATAGGATAGAGCCATCCTTGAAAATTAGTGGGTTCTGCTGCGAATGGAAAGTTTAAACCACACTGCCTGGATTATCTAACCTCTCCCACCATTTTCTTTTGAAAGCAATTGTCCAAAACTAAAATGGCCAACAGTTAGTGTTTGTCATTCAATACGTAGGAATGGTTTTTGAACCATGGTCCATCAACAATAAAGGCCAACTGGATGGATGGTCCTGATTGCTATGTAATCCTGCCATGTGTACTGTAGAGAAATTACTTTACCATATTGTCATTATTGATGTTAAGAGGTACATGGCCTTTATTGTGCCACTTTATAGATATAAGCTGGTTACAACACAAGCTTCGAGATTGGAAAATGTTCGAGAAACAACCTTTAATTGTCAACCGCATTGTTGTGGGAAAGAATGTTACCAGGCAATGGCATACTTGGAATCGGAATATCATTCCTAGAATGAATTTCTTGCTGAAGTGAAACTACGATGGCTGTCTATGAAAACATTGGATGTAGAAAGAAACCCATTTGGCTATTTTTCAACAGAGCGAGATGCAGATGAGCTATTTCCCAGAGTAAGTTGGACCATTAAAAAAGGTGATATCAACTGGCATCTCAGTATCCATTGCTAAAGTTGGAAAGGTCATTGTACCACCAGCTAATAGCAGTGAGTGCATCTCAATAAAACGAGAAAAGCAATCAGACAACAGGTGGCAAATATCATCGTGTATGGCTGTCAGCAGGCCAGGTCAGGGGTTGGTTTGGATTGTATTTGGAATTGGTTGATCCACGCCTGTCGGGTGGGCCCTACTCAATTTTGATTCTGCTTTGCCGGGGCCCAGCTCGTTGACAGCCAACAACAGAACAACAAAAGTAGAGGCAGCGGCAATACATGCATTATATTACCTTGTTGCCTTGTTCTGCTCCGTAGCCTGCGTAACCTTCAGCTGTCGACAGAGCTTGTGAATGCTGCAAACCATGAGAAAGATTAACCACCCTTTAGATATAAAACCTTCTTATTCTCATGCATCCAATCTCAATTATGGGAATTGAAATCATGAAATTTATCAATTGGTGTATGCAAATCATGGGGTGTATACTGTCCCTAAGTGCCCAGTCTGTACAGGTGCAGTCCATGGTTCAATGATCTAGACCATTGATTTGATCAGCCCCACCATGGATGGAGGATACAGAAATCTTCCAGATCGGAAGATCCTTTCCACCCAATCTTTGGCCTTTCTCCAGACTGTTGCTGTATTTTTATAGAATTTATGTTTGTGGTCTGCTGATGTGTGGGTTAGGATCTTCCAATCTGGGAGATTTTGTGGTATCTCCCATCCATGGTGGGGCCCATCAGATCTATTTTCTGGCCCACCTAACCATGCAAATGCTAGGCACATTTGAGCACTGCTCACATCCAGGGACTGATAATTCCTCTTCATAATATTCCTGTGTAGGTGACATCTAGAAACTAAAATTACAAGAGCAATGCTCCTATACTTATACATACTATATTGTCCAACATGCGAAGGATCTAAAATATCAATCTGGAGCATACATATGATTTCACTGTTCATGGTCCATCATCCCAAAATCACGGTCATCAAACTTGCTAACCATCCAAATTTTGGCCAAATTTGCTTCAGCCATCCATTTTATACACAGCCCATCACATGGTTATCAAAGTGATTATCAGGAGATTGGAAATCTTAGATGATGAATACTGAATGGATCTAAGATGATACATACTGAATGGCCGGTTCATACCAATGATTAGACCCTGTCTTGTAAACAGTCTAAGATATCTTTTATAGGCCATGTGTCAGATGGGTAAGAATAGGATTAGGATTACTTTCTAGTTAGTTAAGCTTTGCTAACAAGTTAGTTATTCGTCCGAGTCTAAGAAGTTATTCACCTTAGTCTAAAAGTTATTCATCTGTGCGTAAAAGTTATTGTCTATGTGAGGCCCACCGTGTTGTGTGTGCGACATCCAACCCACTCATTAAGTGAGCCCCACCATGATTACTGGATGTTCCAAAATTCAGGCCCATCCAATCATTAGGTGGGCTACACCATCGAAAACAATGGACAACCACCCAAAAACCTAAAAATTCACATGGTGACTCACATGATAATCGGATCAGCCTGATTTTTGGGGCGTCCAATTTTCGTGGTGAGGCAACCCATGGACAGGTTAGATGCCATATACACACCATGGTGGCCCACCTGCAACCTTGTAGAGTAAGCTTATTCTACAAGCAGTTGCAGAGAAACCAGTCTCTACTTCTGTAGGTTTTTGGATGTACATATCCAAGGAAGAGAGGCCAGGCGGTGACAATTGAGAGGTTGTCACTGAGCATTCCTAGTCACATGGGAAGAGAGGTCAAATGGCAAGGCAAGGCCATACGCCCATGTGGCTCCTCGTGGAGTATAGCTCACATCCAAACATCTGATTGGGGAACAGGGCAACGCCCATGAAGCTCCGGCGGAAAGGGAAGGCCTGCCAGGCCGTAGTCTCTTAGCATTGTCCCCAGAATAAAGGACAATAAAACAAGCAACTCCTGTGAGAAAGTTACCATGATGGGATATGTTGCTCTTTTATATGAGAGGTCTGCTAGCCACACAGTCGATATCCTCTGCACCTGGCTTTACAAGCGCCATATCTGTCAACCCAGAAAGTGTATTGAACATCTGAGTGGTGAATTAAGTGGCCCTGTCCATGAAGATGATGTGGAGAATTAGGCCAGTAGACTACTCAAGCAGGCCACATGCATATGTTGAATGTGGACCACTGGCAATTCTTTTTTAAGGCGTCCCTTTTTTTCATATTGGGGTGGACCACAGCAACTTCATTTTTGTAATATAGTCATCTTCACACTAGGGGCCACCTTATGCTCTTCATGTGAATTCACCTGGCAAGTGGTGGGTTAGATTTTCTCAGCCATAGGAAGATGTTTGTTGCTTGATGGATAGAGAAGGTATGGATTGTTTAAGAGACCCTCATGAAAGGTCTCTTTCTCATTGATGGGATAAGGAAGCTAGTGATGAAACAACTAGGTGTGTAAAAAAGGCAAATATCCATGAAGAATTATAGTTCTGATGGGTCAGATCATGAATAGTGTCTTGATACACCAATACGTCAAAACGTACAGATGGGATCAACCGTTTGATAATCCACACGGTTCATCATATGGGCCTAACTGTAGATGGGCATTCCCCAAAAATATCCTGATCAAATGTTCCTATGACTTAGATCAGTGGTATGACTCACCGAACCATATGGCCCACTTTAATAGAAGAGGTGCACCAGGACAACAACCCCCTTCCGATGCATCATGACCCTATAATTCCTCAATATCCTATATATGCAAGAGTTAGGAACATATTATAGGAAAGTTTTAAGTTCTTTTTTTTTTTTTTTAAATACTATAAATTTATAAGAAATATAAATCTGGATTCCAATATTATGTATTATATAGATAAGAGAAGATAGACAGTCCAATCAACAATCTACACCGTCCATCTGATCCAGTCCGCTCTTTCTGGGCCGCCATCCATTTAAGCTGATTGAACAATCCTAATCATCATCAATAGCCAACATGATGGATGATCAAGATAAAGCAAAATAAATAGTTCTGATCATAAATTTAAACCATCCATTCAGTGGATCTCTGCATGTATTGTTTATGCCCATCATGAATATTTTGACAGGATGATGCAATCCATCTGATCTGTAGCTTGGAAACAATGATTGTAAAAAAAATTTTAAAAAAAAAAAAAAAAAAAAAAAAGAGAGAGAGAGAGAGAAAGAAAGCCCAACATTCATACCATAAATGTCATGTATGCGGGATCAACTTTGAAAAGAGGGCTGGACCAAATAGAAAGTGCAGATCAACCACATATCCAACAGCAACTCGTTGCATTGGATCTTTTCTCAAGATAGGATGCATTTATTTTGAAAAAAATCAGGTGTGGGCAGCATGCAAAAGGATAATAAATATCTGATTTTCATGCAAAAGAAACCACTGCTACCTGAGCCATAGCTGATGTTACAACATGTGGTATGGGCTGAGTGGTATCACCAATCCCAAGGCTAATTAACTTGGCATCTGGGTACTTCTGGAGATGCTCAAACTGTCTTATTTCAATCTGATATGAATACAAGAACATCGAAATAAATCCAATTAAGAAATTTATAAATGAAAAGTCACATATTTCTAGAATAAAAATGAGAAAAAGAACATAAAGCATGAGACATAGATGGATCGTTGTCATCATCATAAAAGCCTTGTCACAGCTATTCGGATCTCTTTTCACCACCTCAATGGATGTATGATTGTATAGAGATATGATTCACATACAACGGCTTTGCGTTAACTTTCATATCCATCTTCCTTCTTTTTTTTTTTCCTGTCAAATGGAATACATGATCGATGGAAAAGGTGGCCACACCATGAGGATTGCCTGGTAAGGAAATCGGGCTGGTCCACTCATTGGGTGGGTGACACCAGACACTGGGCCATACCATCGGCTGTCCATTGATTTTGACTCTGTCCTGCTCAATGGTTGGATCGGCCTGATCGATTTTCACATCATGTGATAATCATGGAGCGGCACACCTTTGAATAGGATATCATGTGATGATCACAAAAAGTTGTTGTATGTGATCAATTTCCCAATATATGACAAGCACAGGAACCCAAGCCGTTTGCAACGACTTTTCAAGAAGTTAAAAAGTCACTGACCTCTGGAAACAAATAACCATTTTGCAGCTTTTCCAAATTCGCATTGCGGGAAACTTTCGTGCAAGAAACTGTAAATATAGCAAATGCCAACAATTACTTAGAGCTTCATAACAAAGAGGACTTTTCCCATACGACTCGTTGGCCATGAACTTCATAACCATCCCAGCTCAAGTGCCAACATGTGTAGCACATCCAATCCATGAAGATCACTTGCTGGACAAGTCAAAGCGGTCCACTCATCAGATGGCCTGCCCTGTACAGAAACAATGGACGTGTCAGCCTGCCTGATGATTGGACCATCCTGATCTCTCGCACCACATGATCCTCATGGCGAGCCCGCCTCATGAATCTCATGCCCTACGTGCATGAAACATTGGCAATCAAGCTGGTTTGGAGGTTGTATGTGAACATTCCTCTGTATAAAATAAACGATTCCTTCATCTGACAAGTCCTTCAAAATATCTGACACAATTTGAAATTAGAGATTTAAGAAAATGCTAGAGAGAGAATTGGATAAAAGAAACAAGACATTACCAGTCTTAACAAAACGGTTTGTAATGCAAACTTCTCGCTTCGAATGTATTGAACTGGAAATCATCGATGAACTGAAGTAAACACAAACGGTAGGGATTAAGCGACACATATAGATAATACTTGTACGTAGAGATACAAACCATCTACACTCTGAAATCTAAGCATTACCTGGTCTTGATTATCCTAGGCTGCATGGATTCAGTCAGAGACATGCAAATGCACGATTGTGCTTGGATGGGAAACATCTTCGGTATGGAAAATATGAACTTTGGTCTTGATTTAAATCTCTCTCAATGCAAAATCAACCAGGTATGGAGACTCAAAGCAACGAAGGAAGCAATGGAAAGCTCACCTCGATATGAGCTGAGCTGAGGAACAATGCCGTATATATTTAGTCACAAAAAGTTTATGATTAGACCAAAAAGTCCTTGATGAATTAAGGATCTCGTCTGGGTCAATCTGTTCCAATCACCAAGTGGGCCATGCAGAGTTTTCCTAGAGAAATCTGACCGATGAAGCAAACAGGTGTGAAATCAAGAATGTTTTAAGCATCCATCACTATCTGACTAGTTATTAATAGAAGCTGGTCACCGGTGACCACAGCAGTTGGATCATATTAAAATTCGAGCAGACGAATCGAATGAGTATGTCTTCCACATGCTTTCACCTAATTTCCACAGACCTTTTCTTTCTTCCACATTTTGTACGAACGACTCTTGACTTCTGTCGTCTGCAGAAAACCACATTCACGCTCTTTCCCCGAACCTGCCTGAGACCCAACCACTACAGTTCCTCAAAACTCACTTGGGATCTTAAAACCGTCGAATTCAGCAAGAAAGAGGTGACAAGTTCTTGTCCTGGTTGCAATAAGTCCCAACTTTTCTTCCAAGTCCTATTGACAGAGATGATTCTACGTCCCAACCCATCTTTCCAAAAGAGGAATTCCTTCCAAGAAAAGAATTCTATTATGAAAACGAAGGACAAAAAATCTCTTTCAATCTGTGACTACTCAACCCCTGCTAAAAGCCATGGCATCCTTGAATATACTTGCTTGCTTTGTCACTTGACATCTCGGGACCACAACGGCCCCGTTTCAGACCGGCTGCTGAAAACAAACTCATGGAAATTGTGCCATTCCCTAGCCGCCATGGCCTCTTTTTTTTTTTGTTTATTCGATTGGCCCGTATTAACATCAGCAAATTACTGATTAGTCGTTTTCGAATGTAGATGATTGATCTTGACGCCATACAATAATTTCACAAACAGTGACACAAAAATCAATTTTTTTAGCTGATTTGATTCTTAAAGGCTTGAACCTGACCACAAATAGCAATCACATGGACTGAAATCCAAAATAGCTTTTTCTAGTGAACTTCGACTGAATTTCTCAGTACACTCTCACCAAATCCCCATGGATTCTCCGTCTGACTTTCTGAAACTTCCACCAAATTTACAATTCATGTTCTCCACACCAACTCCTCCCTTATGGCCCACCACAATCCTCCAACTAAGGTTGTGGTTAAAGAATGGTACGATGAAGACGATGGATGAGGGAAAAAAGGTAGATAAGAAAACATCCAAACGAGGAAAAGAAACCAGACAGAAGTTCTTGGGTGATTATAATAAGATAATTCATTTTCCACGGAGAAAGCACCATTGAAAAATGCCCCTCCCTCCAAAATTCAAAATTCTTAACACATCTAGTATCGTCAAATACAGAATAGAACGTATCTTCACCAGTGATATATCAACAAAAGTCATCAAATGGCAGAATTACTGTGAATATGCTACTATTTATATGTAAGATACAGTAGAAATAAACGAAAGGTTGCAATTTAATGAGTATTTTCTAAAATTAATATTGTCTATTCGGAAATAAGTTAATTAATCTAATCTCTCTCTCTCTCTCTCTCTCTCTCTCTCCCCCCCCCCCCCCCCCCCCCCCCCCCCCCCCCAAGGTGGGCCATATGATGAACTGACCAAATCAATGATCAAACATTCTCTATTACCATCAACATGGATTGACTGTCTTTTTATCCATTGATCAAATGGCTAGGATCATCGGACCAAACTAACTTAAAGTGATGAACAATCAAAGGTAGGCCCTACACGATGGAAGGTCCATGTCAATTATTTGACATCTTCTTCTTCTTCTTCTTTTTTTAAAACACACGCATACACACCCCCACACACTCACGCTGTAGTGGGATTTCACCACCTATGATACTCGAACTCTCGACCAGGTGTTGAAACTCCTAAGAGTCTACCACCCATGCAAGAGTAAGGATCAATTGGACATCTATTAGGATCATATGAACTGTCAATTTTACTAGCATTGATCAGATAGCTAGGATCATCCAATCAAAGTGATCTTTTGGGAGAAATGAGCAATCAAAGGTGGGCGCCACGTAACACAGCCCAAATCAATGAATGGACCTTCTCTTACAATAGATATTGACCATCCATTTTCTTAGCCATTGCTCAAATGCCTAGGATCACCCTATCAAAGTGACTTTTAAGAGAGATAGGCAATCAAAGGTGGGCTCCACACGATGGACAGTCTAGATCAATGATTGGACCTTCTCTATTATAATCAATATAACCATATGTAATAGCCAACAATTGATAATTAGGATAATCCAGTCAGATCAATCTTTTGTGAGGGATGGTCAATCAAAGGTAGGCCCCACATAATGGATAGCATAAACCAATGATCGCACCTTCTAGCACATCAATCATGGTCCTATTTTTATCGAATGCGACCATTGCCGACCATTGATTTCCCAATTGATGTGATTTTCAGGGGGGGGGGGGGGCATCCCCAATCCACAACGCGGCCCATCAAAACGATCAGATCATTGAACGATGGGCTCAACTATGTCCATACAGCATAATTGCAGGCCCAAAAACCTCTAATTACCTATGCTCATGATCATATAATTCCTTAATGAGAAAACCTAAATGCATAAAAAAATAACAATAAAGAAGAATAAAAAAAATATCAGTCAAAAATCATGGTTGTTTCATTATTAAATTGTAATGTCAACATCATAATCTCTCTCTCTCTCTCTTCTTACATGAATTCCTCCGCAAACACCAAACAAACAATAATATCCAAACCATTACTTAACAAATAAAAATCATAAATAAAGAGACTGTTGGTCAACATCATCATTTATAAAAGCAAAAATTTACTAATCCATGAATTCAAATAACACCCATAAAGAAAGAACAATCCCATTAGCAGCCACAAGCCGACACATGTGAGATATGGCCCATCCATCGGTGAGCCCCACAATCAATGCCCCATCCCCCAGAAATCAATCCTGTCCACTGATTAGGTGGTCCACATGTATACGAAAAAATGACTGGTTTGAAAAACGATAAACAACCGGCTCACATTCCACGTGCATGTGTGGCCCACCTGATAAGTGGATTAGCCTGATTTTCAGTCTACGCACAGGGGTCCCACCGGATGAATATCCTGGATTTTGAACACTTGCACAAAGTTCATACTTGCCTTATGTATCGAAATTCCTAAATTGAATTTTTCAAAAAGGGTGTGTTTGGTTCCACCAAATATCATGATATTTCAAGATTAATCCGTCTGTTTGGTGCAAAATTTTCAATATTTCACGAGATTTGGTACCACCAAACACACCCAAAACCAAAACCCAATTTCAATTCAAAAGCATGCAACCAGCAGATACGACTTTACAAAAGTAACCAAATTGCAAAACCTGAAATGCCCAAATTCATCAAAACTATATAAATTCTAAATTGAAATTCCACAAATCCAAAACGAAATTTCAATTCAAAAGCCTCATATCCTATCTTATTTTATTTTAATAAATTCAAAAGAAAAACACCCAACCAATAAACCCAACATTGCCAGAATCCAAACCCCATTAAATTACAAAAAACAAAAAAACAAAAAAAAAAAAAAAAAAAAAAAAAAAAAAAAAAAAAAAAAAAAATTGGAAAATGGAAATAAAAATTGAAGTCTATATTTTAAATTTGAATAATGGTACATTACTTCATACCAAGCACGTGATGTGCACGTGGGAAGGGAAGTTGACAGGTGCAGGAGGCATTATCTGGCAGTCCGCCCCACCACCCCAATTGGTGGTTGTTAGAAAAACGATCCGACAAAGTATGAAAGAGAAATTCTACCAGCTCGCATCGGACGCGGATTAGATGCTGACACGATCAGTAGCCAAATCGCTACTGAAGTGACGTCATGGTGTGACTGATCCTACGGGTTTTCTTCGGTGAGTCCACTTGAACTGTAGATCTATCTTATTCTTTTCTCGTGCCATGAAACGATCTCTACGAATGGTTAGACGGTATGGATACAACACATGCATCATGGTGGGGTCCACATAGCTTGGTGACGTCACTTCAGTAGCGATTTGGCTACTGTATCTAATCCGCGTCCGCATGCATCAGATAAAGGTACATGCAGCTCCCTTCTTACGTACACGTGGCAAACATGTGTGGAGATCTAGGACGTTGATCTGATCGGCTACACTGTCTCAGGGGATAGCCTGAAATGTCCACACTGGATGATCCCTGCCATCCCTTCGTCGTCCTTTCTTCCTTGGCTGTTGATCTGATGGGCCATACCGCATACTTTTTCTGGTTTTGCTTCAGGGGTGAGGCAACCCGAATGAGAGAATAGCCTGGATGACCTTACGGTGCGGCCCACCTTTTGGACGGCTATGTTGCCGGATGCCCTAGCACGCATGACGCGCTGGCGGGCGCGGATTAGATATGGCAAGCTATGTGGATTAGATACTAACAAGCTATCTCTCTCTCTCTCTCCCCGCCGCTCGTTCCTGCGGCCTGTCTCGTACCCCTGTCCGCAGTTAGTCACTGCCTTACCCTGTCCGCAACTAGTCACTGCCTGCCCCTGTCTGCAGCTAGTCACTGTCTTACCCTGTCCGCAATTAGTCACTGCCTTACCCTGTCCGCAACGCGTCCCTACCTTGTCCGCTCGTCCCTGCGGCCTGTCTCATACCCCTGTCCGCAGCTAGTCACTGCCTTACCCTATCCGCAACTAGTCACTGCCTTACCCTGTCCGCAACTAGTCACTGCCTTACCCTGTCCGCAACGCGTCCCTACCCTACCCGCAGCTAGTCACTGCCTTACCCTGTCCGCAACTCGTCCCTACCCTGCCCGGTGTCCCTGCCCTGCTGCAGCTCATCCTTGGCTTGCCAAACGCGGCGACGCCCCTGTCCGTCCATCATGTAAGAATTTCGTTTTGAATCTGTTGCTTTCCAAAGCTGACTCGATTTCTACTCATACTCGAACTCACCTTGAAAACTCATAAAACTCGGACTCGACTTAACTTGTTTTCTACTCGTACTCGGGCGAGTAGAGCACGAGCAGCGAATTCATGCTTGATGGTCAAGTAGAGCCGAGTACGAGCAGGACTCGGGCATTAAGAGCCGAGTACAAGTAGGGCGATACTCGGCTCGGCTCGACTCATGTACAGCTCACACCTGAATAAAAGGAAAATACAAATATCAACCTAGTGTAGTTTAATTCCTACTTTTTCTTATTGCGTGGTTTACCCTAGTTTTACATCGCTCTCATTTTTTAGCTCATGTCCTGAAATAAGCAAAAAAACAAAAATAAAACACAAACATCATGGTAAGGCCCATGACACTTTAACACCATGCTAATGTTGGGCCACCAGCCCTAATGAACAGGTAAAAGATGTGCCATAAGTTATAACTAAAAAGTACGCTGATCTACATAACTACTTCTCTATATCAAGTTAGCCCATGCATTTCTGGCTGTTAATCTGATGGCAAACGTTCCATTCCCTTTGGTATTTTAAATATGGTCCACCAACATGGTGGCCCACAAGATCAAGGTTGGTGACCTCAATGTCAAATGCGTGCTCTAACTTTTTATGGTTGGAACTAGATGAATAGTTTTTAAATTAAAGTAGTTGGTATATCGTTAGAAATCTATGGATGAAACTAAAGATATGTTAACTGAAAAAGTCAATTAACCTCATGAATTTCTTTATGAGAGAGAGAGAGACTATTTCAATGTCAAACTTTTATTTTAGTTCAAAACTTAGTCTTTTTAATGAGTTTTATAATTTTAATTTTTAATTAGTTTTGGGTTATAAAACTCGCATCTTGTCTCAAAGTATTAATTTCAATTATCTAAAACTGATTCATTAGTTTAAGTCTATATAGAAGGCTTTACTAATTTTAGTTAGTTTTAGGTAACTTTACCATTTCAAGAAACTTTTATATTTTTAGTAGAACGTAGGAGACTTTAGAGCATCTTTATAAAGTCAAATACATTGCAAAACATAATTAATTAAATGTCATCAACTTTATTCTAATTTTATTATAGTTCTCTCTTTTTAAGTTTGAGGATTACCATAAGCTGCATTTTTCTTCTTCTCCACACCCCTGATTGGATTGTGTCATTTGATTTTCTGTGTCCTCACCCATCTACAATCTAATATTCTAATTACCAATCCGTGGGACCCAATTGCAGAGGCTTGAAAATGGAAGGTTTACAAAGTATAAATAAAGTTAATTAATATAGATTAATATAAGCGACGTTGTTATTGAAAGTTTGTGTAAGATTCAAGTCATTCAACATGTGAACTGAGTCCACCATGGTGTTTATATGCCATCCAATCATTCATCTAATACACCTCACTTGGATGCGAGGGACTCCCTAAAATTCATGCAGCCCACACCATATGAATTTAGAAGGTTTAGTCATGATTTTACACTGTTCTTATAGTGCTGCCGACTCTGAATTAGTTTTAAGTTTTGGAGTAAGAGTGAAAATAAAGGAGGCACGCAATACATGGAGTGGATCTCATGCACACTCCTCCAAGTGGGCTCAAAAGCAAGATGCTCTACGCATGCCTGTGTGGGTCAACTAACCAGGCCTTGGGAGGCACATAACAAATTATATGGGGAGGAGACTTTGATGGGAATGGAAGAATTGCAGGACTTGTATTAGGTGAGGTAGGAGTAACAACTTAGAGGGTGAGGCCCTAACCATATGGCCCACCTGATCTATATATTATATATCTTGGCCATCTGTTTATTCTTTTAGCTCATTTTAAGTATGGTCTAAGGAAGAGTCAGAACTATCTAGGCAGCCTACAACACAAGAAAACAATGAGTGAATGAACCCTCACCATTAAAAACTTCAAAGGCCGACATTAATGTTTATTTGCCATCCAACATTTTTATAAAGCTACGTAGACTTGGATGAAGGGAAAACATAAATAGCAACTTGATTCAAAACTTTCGTGGCTACTAAGGAGTTTTTAATGGTGGGAATTCAATCCCTACTGTGTGGTCCACTTGAGATTTAGGTTTGCCTCATTTTTTGGACCATGTCCTAAAATAAATTAGCAAAATGGATAGACACGGTAGATATACAACACGTACATCAAGGTGGGCCCCACGGTCAAGGCCTCACCCGCTACCAGGAAAGGAGATCTACCAGTATGGCCGTCCATCTTGTGGGCACAATCATAGATGGCATATATTTTAAATTTCACACCTACAAGATAATCTCACCCATGATTTTGCTTTATTTTTGCAAACTGAATGTTGACCGTTAGATGCTTTATCTCTGTCATCGATTTGAAAGCCATTTATTAGATGCTTAGAATCATATGAAAAAGGGTCCTTTTGAACCATTTCCACATCCACAGTAGAATTGGTTGATGGGATGATCTCGATTGACATGTGACATATGCAATATGATTTGTGGAAAGATGGCTCTATCTAGCTACTTTACCTATTCATCTCTACTGAGATTATCAGCAAGGGGAGATGAATGTTAAAAGAGTTCTTGGCTTGTATGGTAGCACCAAAAGCGAACTTGTCGACCGATGTCTTGTTCATGGTTTGTTTTACTAATTTTTCTTTTTGCAGAAAAAATTTGGATAAACTGTCCAATATTTTATATAAGGGTATTGTTTAGACAAATTATTACTTTTTTTTTTTGTTACGGTTAAAAGTTTTTTTTTTTTTTAAGATTGAAACTAAAAATAATAGTTTTGTATATATGTATCCAGTTTAGTAAACATTTTCATGAAGATGGAACAATTTTGAACTGTTTTGGAAATAATGTACTATTTTTGAATTAAAATTAAATATATATAAAGCATAGTCCATTAAGCATCCGCGAATTTGATGCTTAAAAATTATTTAACCATTTTTTTTTTTTTTTTTAATGTAGGTTTGATCTATCATAAGTGGAGCCCACCATTTGGAAAGTTTAATTTTGAGTTATGCATTTATGATATGTGGGTTGTGGGGTGGTTCTCTTTGTTGAAAAAATATTGATTTTAAATATTTTTTAATAATAAAAATAATATATATATAATATATTATTTTATTTGAAAAAAACACCGTTTTGTGGGTTTTTTGAGAATAGTCCCACATGGGAAAGGGAAGAGAAAAATTTGTGGTTTAAAATATAATAGTGGAGTATTATAATATTTACCTACCTAGTCCGTGGACTATGGACCTTGCGTGTTCCAGTTAGAGCTAGGCATCGGTCCGAGTCTGATCGGATTGGGACCAATCCGATCATATCCGAAATTTTGGTGTCCTAACCCGAATCCAATCCGATCCGGGAACGGATCCAAGTCACCTGATCCGATCAAATCCGAACAATGCATTGAATGATTCGATCCATGCGTACACGCGGCGCATTGCTATTGGTCTAAGACCTGTCCGTTTGCTTGGTGGTTAGACGAGGAGATGGTTCGTTTGCAACAATGTGTGTTGGTTTGGGGATTCACGATTTCGAGTAGCACGTGGACTACCAAACAAGCAAGAAAAAACAAAAAAAAAACAAAAAAAAGTAAAGGGGATCTAACCTTGCTCTCTGAGTGGTGAAGCAGCTTGCTTCCATCGCGACAGTGGGTAGCCTCTAGTTCGTCTAGTACCGCAGAGAGAAGCAGCGCTTGAGATGTGCCTTTGGTGTCGGTAAGAGACACGTTGATGGGTCGCCACGCAAGCATATGGCGACGGAAGAGGATGGCTCGGGTGCGACGCGAATGTCGCAGTCGGTGGAGCTGGAAGAGGTGGAGTTCCTATCGAAAACATGGACAGCTAGAGAAGAAGATTTGTGATGGGAGGCAGGGATGATCCATCCCACTCACTCCATTCCATCGTCATATTTCTCTCTCTCTCTCTCTCTCTCTCTCTCTCTCTCTCTCTCTCCAACTCTACGTACTCCCACCTAATGCCAGTATCATGAACCAAATTTTGAAATACATACATACACATGGATTGGATTTCGGTTCGGGTCGATCGGTTTTGTTACTTATCCAAATCCGATCCGAACTGTATTCGGATCTGCCCCTTTGTATCTGAACCTAACCGATTCAGCCTACCGGTCCTGTTCGAATCGGGGCGGATCGGATCGGATCCGTCGGATCGGACCCATTTTGCACACCCGTAGTTCCAGTGCGTAGCACTGGAACACCTGCGCGTGCTCGGGCTCGGGCTCGGGCTCGGGCTCGAGTACGGTCTCGGTCTCGGGCACGGGCACGGTGCGAGGGCGTGGGCATGTGAGGCAGTGTGGTTGTAGAAGCGCTAGTGGCGCACTTTGCACTATAAAACTCCCAGCTACCATAGCCTATAAAAGGAAGTTATGAATGGGTTTCCAAACTATCTCAACTCACTCCAGCAGACCCATACGAACTGAGACAGCCAGCCCCTCTCAACTTATATATTCTAGTGCTTCCAGTAACATAGCAAGGCTTAAACCTTAGCTTGAAAAACAGACCAGCGGTGTCGTCTAGGATGGTTCAACTGAACCAGTGGCTGAAGATTTGAACTGATCAGCGCAGTGGTCGAAACCACTTTTTCTCTTTCTTTTTCTTTCTTTTGAAATTTTTCTCTATATTGTAATACTGTCAGAAAGTGTGTAATAGAGTTCCATTTAGTGGGCCTTCATGTTTGCTGAACGCAGACTCACATCAGGCTCGTCGTATCCTAGAAGCGATTTGCCTGTAACTTATCAGCATACTCAATTTACTTGAGTAGGGGCAAATAACGCTTTAAGGATAGCGTTTTTCAGACGTGCTTCAGCCTGTCCTTATTTCTAATTATCGTGATATTTTCGGTTTCCATATTATACAGAAATTACATTAATCTGTATAATTTCAAACAATCTTAAAGCGTTATTTATGGAAGCCGACAGTATTTCATCCATCAAGCTGATGAATCAGGACTTGAAACGTCTTGATCGGTTCGATAGAACCAATTTTACAAGATGGCAAGACAAGCTGAAATTTCTCTTGACGGCGTTATACTACATTTTAGATTCCAATTTGCAAGCGCTACCTGAAGCAACCGACGACGATACACCTGAACAGGTGGCAGCCCGCACCAAACGAGCCAAAGACGAACTCTTGTGTCGAGGACACATTATGAATGCTCTCTCCGACCGACTGTACGATCTGTACCAACAGATGTCATCAGTAAAGGAGATCTGGACCGCTCTGGAGTTCAAATAAAAGGCTGAAAAAGAAGGTACCAATAAGTTTCTCATCGCCAGGTATTTCGACTTCAACATGGTAGATAATAAACCGCTGCTACCCCAAATCCAAGAACTGCAGCTACTAGTAAACAAAATCAAAGCCATAAGAATAGATTTTCCTGAATCATTCCAGGTCGGGACTATAATCGCCAAATTGACACCGATGTGGAAAGACTATAGAAAGAAGTTGCTGCATAAAACTGAGAACTACACACTGGAACAAATTCAGAAACACCTCAGAATTGAGGAAGAATCCTGTAACCGCGACAAAAAGAATGATAATGGGAATGCCTCATCCAAGGTACATGCAGTAGAGAACTCTAATAACAAGCATCCCGAGAAGGACAATTCTCTGTAACCCAATAAAGGAAAATTTAAGAAAAACGCCTAAAAGAAAAACGGAATAACTGAAAGGAAGAATAAAACATTAGTAGAAATGATCAACTCAATGCTGATAAAAGCAAAGTTGTCACTAAGTCTATGGGGTGAGGCACTGCTTGCAGCATGCCATATTCTAAATAGAATACCGTCTAAAAAGTATAAAATATCTCCATATGAAACATGGAGAGGTAGAAAACCTAACCAAGGATATCTTAAAGTGTGGGGGTGTCTTGCATACTACAGAACCCCTGATCCAAAAAGAACTAAGTTAGGACCAAGAGTTATTAAGTGCGTCTTCATAAGGTATGCACAAAATAGTAAAGCTTATAGACTTCTAGACATAGAATCTAATACAATAATAGAATCAAGAGACGTTGAGTTCTTTGAGAACTTACTATCCTTAAAGTCAAAGGATAATGAAATCCAAACTCCTAATAGAGAACCGGATAACACAGCTCCACAGATAGTGGAAGCTCCTATTAAACCTCGTATGAGTCAAAGAACAAGAATAGAGAAGAGTCTGGGAGATGACTACATAGACTCACAACGCATCATTTTCCATCTTGTAGAAGCAGATAGAGAAAATATTATAAGACAAATACCTATAGTAATGACTATAGAAGATGATCCTAAATCATATAAAGAGGCTATATCCTCCAGAGACGCAGCTTTCTGGAAATAAGCTATAAACGATGAAATAGAATTCATACTGTTAAATCAAACATGAGAACTAGTAAACTTACCTCCAAGTTCTAGACCCATAGGTTGTAAGTGATTATTTAGGAAGACATATCACATTGATGGGACTATCCAAACCTTTAAAGATCGACTAGTAGCTAAAGGTTTTAGACAAAAAGAAGGGATAAATTATTTTAACACATACTCTCCTGTATCTAGGATAACATCCATTAGGATATTATTTGCGCTAGCTTCCATACATCATCTTCACATCCACTAAATGGATGTAAAGACCGCTTTCCTGAATGGTGACCTCAATGAGGAGATATATATGGAACAACCTGAAGGATTCGTTCTACCAGAAAATGAAAACAAAATATGTAGATCAGTTAAATCTTTGTATGGATTAAAACAAGCACCAAAACAATGACATGAGAAGTTTGATTCCAAAATACTATCTCGTGGTTTCATGTATAATGTAGCTGACAAATGCATATATTCTAAAGTAGATGGTAGTTGTATCGTTATTATTTGTCTATATGTTGATGACATGTTAATAATAAGTAATAAAATGGAAGGTGTACTGAAACAAAGAGGTTTCTATCTTCCGTATTTAAAATGAAAGATCTTGGACAAGTTGATACCATCCTAGGTATTAAAGTTAAAAAACATTGTGGGGGTTATGCTTTGTGTCAATCTCATTATATTGAGAAGATACTAAACAAGTTTAACCATCTAAATATAAAATTAAAAAAAAAAAAGCAAAAACCCCATTTAATCCAAGTATCAAGCTAATAGAAAATACTGGAAAAACCGTTGCACAATTAGAATATGCGAGTGTTATATGGAGTCTTATGCATGTTATGCAATGCACTATACCTGATATCGCATATGCTGTGAGTAAACTTAGTAGGTTTACTAGTAACCCCAGTACTGAACACTGGAATCAATCAGTAAAGTCATTGGTCACTTAAAAGCAACCAAAGACTTAGAACTATTTTATTCAGAATTTCCTACCGTATTGGAAGGATATACGGATGCGAGTTGGATATCGAGTACAGGGGACAACAAGTCTACTACAGGGTGGGTATTCACCCTAGGAGGTGCAGCTGTATCTTAGAGATCCAAGAAATAGACTTGCATAACGCACTCGATCATGGAGTCTGAATCATAGCCCTGGCTGCAACAGGCAAAGAGGCTAAGTGGCTAAGGGATATTCTATTAGAAATCCCTTTATGTGTAAAGCCTATATCGGTTGTGTCACTACATTATGATAGTAAAGCCACATTAGCTAGAGCCTATAGCGGCACTTATAATGGTAAATCTAGACATATAAGTCTTCGACATGATTATTGTTCACTCCCCAAGTATAGGGTTGTGATGTAGTAATAAACTCGGTAAGACCGAGGTCGAATCTCAAGGGACTGAAACCTGTACGTTATCTGAAATTTATCAGAACTAGAACTAGACTAAGATGAATTCTAAATCAGATGAATTTTGAGGAATAATAGTGAAATAGTAATGTAAAACTTAAGAGAATTCAAAGGAAGGGAACTAGGGATTCAGAGGATCCACTTGTAGAG
The DNA here is from genome assembly GCA_021015155.1 of Magnolia officinalis. NCBI lineage: Eukaryota > Viridiplantae > Streptophyta > Magnoliopsida > Magnoliales > Magnoliaceae > Magnolia > Magnolia officinalis. The sequence continues at coordinate 4,804,524 of JAJHSJ010000004.1, read as the reverse complement.
ATCAGGGAGATCTTATGCCTGCTTCACAAATCATGAAAATTAACTGAACTGACATTGATATAATTTTCAAGAGATGAAAGGTGTATGAATTAGAATGGATTCCATCACCAAACCATGCCCAAGAGACAAGGCTAACAACAGAATTAAACTAATTACCAACCACATCAACATGCTATGAAAATCAAAAAAAGGGGACCGTCATCTGACCATGCCCAGGAGATGATGATGAACAACAGGGCTTCCTGATGTCATAAGCATAAAGAGGAAAAGAACATGCTCAAAGTCATCGCAGACCCATTGTAATTTTAGTCACAACAGACCATTAAAGACTAAAAACATATTCCCATAATAAAACAAATATCAAATTCAATTAATAATTAAAACCAAATTAAAAACATAAAATTGAATCTCCCATCCCACTACAAGCTTCACCTCTTAGCCCTAGCTAAGAGGTTTAGCCTAGCATGGATAGAATAAAATCCATGAAATTCATAGAAAGAAAATAGAAAATAAAATAAAATAAATTTGAAACCTTTCTGTCTTTCCCTGTGCTCCACACCCAAGCTCCTAGCTCTCCTCCTCTTCCCCCTTTGATCCCCAGCTCTCCCTTCCTTTTATAGAAGATAGAAGCTGGTGGGTGCTGCTGTGACAGAGTCGGAGATGGATTTCCCAGCAACAAACGCACCTGTACGCTGATTCTTGGTGCGCCCCATTCCTGACACCGAGAATGAAATTAATGCAGGGGTATTTTCACACTGGGCTCGAGTGGGGTCGCTTGTGGGATGCAGGGGCACACTCGGGGTGGGTGCGGCCCACGGAGGAGGTCTCGTGTTCGAGACTCCTCACCAGGGGTGATTAATGCGCATTTCACACCGGGCTCGAGTGGGGTAGCCCATGGGATGCGGGGACACACTCGGGGTGGGCGGCCCATGTGATTTGGGGCCCACGAAGGGGTTTCGGCGGAGGTCTTAAAACCCATGAGATGTGGGGCCTGGGCTATGAGATAAAGGGATTAATTCGCTATACTCTAACAGTTCGAGCTTTTAGAGCAAGTGGTTAATTGTCCTACATCAAATTGGTATCAGAGCGGGAGGTCTCGGGTTCGAGACTCCTCACCAGGGGTGATTAATGCAGGGGCATTTTCACACTGGGCTCGAGTGGGGTCGCTTGTGGGATGCAGGGGCACACTCGGGGTGGGTGCGGCCCACGGAGGAGGTCTCGTGTTCGAGACTCCTCACCAGGGGTGATTAATGCGCATTTCACACCGGGCTCGAGTGGGGTAGCCCGTGGGATGCGGGGACACACTCGGGGTGGGCGGCCCATGTGATTTGGGGCCCACGAAGGGGTTTCGACGGAGGTCTTAAAACCCATGAGATGTGGGGCCTGGGCTATGAGATAAAGGGATTAATTCGCTATACTCTAACAGTTCGAGCTTTTAGAGCAAGTGGTTAATTGTCCTACATCAAATTTTTTGTACTTGGCATTAAGCTCTTGAGTTGACACAATATATGCACTCATGCTTTCCTTGATTTGACTATATCGATTAGTTCCTTCACATCTGCCTTCAAGATCTCATATTTTTTCTGATAATGTGGACAATTAGGCGGACTTGCCCCTGAGATGGGATCAACGTGATTTTGTATATCTCGTATGGGAGGTAATTTATTAGGGAGTTCATCGAGCACAACCCTCTTGAACTCCTGCGATATTGGTTCCAAATCTTCTAAGATATTCACAGGCTCCACATATTTTTTCTTTTCAACTAATGGATATATATTTCCCGTTTCCTCATATTGTTTAACAAAGGCCTGTTCAGTGATGAGATATTGTTCCTCCACTTTAGAAGTGTTGGGTTGGTTCTCCATTCCTATAGAGGTCACATGTTCGCCACTGATGAATCCTGTGGTATGTTGCAACTCTGTTTTGATGAAGTCGTTTCTCGCGGACCAATAATAGGATTTTTCTGCATAACCTTTTACTGATCGACTATCCTGATAATAATTTTGGTTTTGTTGGAATAATACCTGATCGTAATCTCGAGGGAGGAATCGCATGCACAATAACTTCTTCATCCGCGACCACGTGCGAATTGGCGCCTTCATCTGTCTCGTTCGCTCAAGTTGAAGTTGTTCCCACCAATCTGAAGCTCTGCCCGTCAACTTGTAGGCCACGAGTTTAACTTTCTTCTCTTCTATAATGTTCATGTAGTCGAAGAAACGTTCGACCTCAAGCAACCAATCGAGAAAGTCTTGGAAGTAGAGTTGGCCATTAAAATTAGGAAGATCGACTTTCATCTTAAATTCTTGAATCATCCTGTGGTTCATTGATAGCATCGCCCTACGATCAGTATAATTACGAATTCCAGCAATTGCTGGTGGTGGATCACCACCATGAACACGGAGTTGCCTTAGGTTTTCCGCCAAGAGATCCGCTATGCTGTCGATGGAAGCCTGCAGCCTTTGCATGGCTTGCCGATTCTCTTGTTGCGCTACTTCAAAAGTTACCGCCGTTAAAGGTAAATTCCCTGGAGCACCGCCCATGGGATTGTTGTCCGACCCGTCGTTAGAAGCCATCGACCCGAGGAGAAACCTCGCTCTGATACCAAACTGACGCAGGGGAGGACGTGAGGTCGAGCACCGTCTTCCTCAAGAGGATAAATATTCCGAATCCACGGAACCTCTCTGGACTCCTCACAGAGACTTTCTCGAATCCACGAGAAAAGAGAGCAGAAAATATAAATAAATTCTAATAAATTTGAAATAGATTAATTAATAATTGATCATCCTCTAATGCGTCTCCTTACACCATTAATAAAGAAAAAAAAATTAAATTCGTAATTACCAAAAATAGCAAAATTCTAACTCTAATAAAAATCCTAATTCTAATAAAACTCTTCTAAGGTCTAATTTCTAAAAATAAAAATTGCAAATAAACTTTCTCTAGAAGAGTCCTAGTATAACTAAAAGTTATTTCCAAAAGGAAAGAAAATCTAAAACTCTAAAAATATTTTTAAAATTCGGAATTACTAAAAATAGTAAAATTTTTCTAAAAATTCGTTTTTGAGCTGAAAGCGCGCGTTTTCTGACGAAACGGACAGACGCGAGGTTCACCTCGGATGACCCGTTTTAGTAAAGATTGATAGGTTGTGCTCCCCGTAACGATACCCAGATCAAAAGTTATGGTCAATTTACGGTCCATCTTCTTTTGGCCCAACCATGCTAGGAACGTATCTATGACACGTTCTACATCAGAAATCCACTCCGTCCATCAGTTTCTCCTCACAAAACCAGTCAGAAATAGACGGTTTTAGACTTCTTTTGCTGCGGCTCATTTGGCTTAGCAAGTAACAAAGTTCTGCCGTCCATCCGTTTTTCACCTTCTGCCCGCCATGTTTCAAAGCAAAATCAACTAGATATTGGTCTAAACCCTCATATAATTCGAATGGACGGTTCTGATTAACAGTTTGATGGGCCATGGTGGGCCACAGTGCATCACTGCATGCCCTGTTTTCGCGTAAACAGAGAAAAAAAAGGATTTCGTCCGCTGTGCTGCTGGCGGAGCCCATAATTCACATCAGTTGAGAAATCCACACTGTACATTGAATTTCTGGCGAAAAATCGTCCGGGAATGGTGAGATTTTATTGATTTTCGGTGTGGCCCACAAGATTCTTTATTCCGCCATCAATCTTGGGTTTAATCACGATCCATGTGAGTACACGTGCATGGGACCAAACGGCCACCTAGGAGAGGGTCCAGCCTCCCCTATGGACGCAATGGACGGTTCAGATGGACGATCCGATCACATTCAAGGTCCCACAACTCCACGGAAAATTCGGACTTCCGGACGCGCGATCTTGGCTCCGAACCTGCGCTAACGAAGCTGGTGGGGTCCACTTCGATGTTTTTTGAAGAAATCCAAGCCGTCCATTGGGTTGACGTCGAAAAACCGTTTTAAGATGGTCAGTTTTGGAGTGCTGCTGACGTGACCCACTCATTTTTTTCATTTTGCCGTCCAACCTGCGGTGATGATATCTCCATCCGTACACAAGCTGGGATTTGAAAACCCACCATATGTACGGTCAGTTTTACCTTCTGGAGTGAATGGACGGTCCGGATCTGACCGTTGATCACGGTGGTGGCCCATAACGACGCCCCGTGCGGACGCTGTTGAAGCGAAAACGGAGGAGTCCGTTTCGAGGAGGAAAGCTCGGGTCAGCGGACGCTGACCCGTCTCTCGATTCTGGTGCACAACCGGCAGACATGTGCTATGTACACGCCTGTGTACATACGGGGTCCACCATGATGTATATATGAAATCTGCTCCGTCCATCCATTCTGTCATATCATTTAAACCGTGGAGACCGAAGATGAAGCATATCCAGACAGCAGGTGGGCCCAGAATCATGATTCTGAGGGATGATCTATCCATTAGGCCACTTCCACCAGGATCCAACGGCCGAAATTCTACATGTACGGTTAATTTATGTTCTTCAGGCCATGTATGAAGTTTCGGGACAAACAGCTGGAGGGAACCCTGTGATCTTGCATTCTGGACCAATTTCGGGCCACTTGAGCTTCAGTTTCTCAGTTTTCGCAGATCTTCGGCTTGTACATTCGTCGATCTTAGTTCCCTGAGGTCCATCCCTTGCTTTGGTGTCATCAGAGCATTAAATCTATGCTTTTATCATCCTTTCCAGTTCCAGCTTGTAATTGCACCTTTCATCATAAACATGATTGCAATAGGCCATTAAACAGTATCATGTTCGTAAATCCAAGTAATAACTGGGGTCTGATATGCAATATTTGACCCTTAACACAACCCCCAACCAGCATTTTGCTAGTCCCGAGCAAAGTATGCGAAAATTAAGTTGAGAATTACAGAACAATTCCTATGAACACAAGTGATTAGTGAAGAATCATCGAGCTGTGAAAATACGAAGATTCATGAATGTTGGGCATTCCTTTTTCCTGGACTCAAGCGCATGGTAAATTTCATAATCAAGTTCAAAGTATTAGTCCATCGACTAGAAAAATCTTAAACATTGAGTTCCATGGGTGTAAAGTGCAATCTCGACTTGTCAACATTAAGAGTCAATTTGTTATTTCAGGATATCATTGATTACCAGCAAGAGCATTCAGGACACCCAAACCTAAAATAAAAGGTCCCTCATAGATCATTCTTTTTCTTTCTTTCAGCCTTTGATTTTTTTTTTATTATTTTTTTCATTAAAGGTAACGCCAAGAAGGGGAGTCCAATCCTCACCTATAGGGAGCAAACCTATGGTGAAGACCGTACACCTAAACTTTTTTCATATATCATCCATGGGGAATTAAATCCACACTTATAGGGAGCAAACCTATAGTGAATATTCTTTGCCTAACCTTTTTCAATGGTGTCTTTTCCGTTTAATTGATCATGACGGGCAATTGTTCAAGTTGGTTCCTTCTATGCTTACTGATCACCAATTTAACCCTTCACTTTCAAACTGAAATCTTAATGTGTAAACGAGATGTGACATGTGAAATCATGACTCAATCAATGTTTACAACTTCTAATCATGGATTAATAATTCAACCTTAACTGTGAATTGTAACGGACAACTGAATCCAAGAGTAGTAAATCACCAACATTCCATATCATGTAATTCTGAACAAAAGATAGTCGTCAAATCACTTCGAATTCACCAGAAAGTCCAGAAATTTTAAAAATTTTCACAATTTTTGCTCAAGACGAAGAAAACACTGATTAGGTAACCTAATCTCCCACCCCCAACCTAAAACCTACATTGTCCTCAATGTAAAAGATATGAGTATGCAATGCACATGTGTTCACTCCCCAAGTATAGGGTTGTGATGTAGTAATAAACTCAGTAAGATCGAGGCTGAATCCCACGAGGACTGATCGTCAAATTTCAAATCTGTGATTCTCCTTAACTAATTCAACAAATAATGGAGCAATTTACTAACACAAATCTATAAAAAAAAAAAAAATTGAGAATAAGGAAGAAAATTCAATCAGAGAGAGCACTAGGACTTTCGAATCCACCCCTAATTATCCTAACCATTGTTTTATCTGTTAATTCACCTTAACTTAGATTGATCCAACTTATCTAGAGAAAGCACAATCTGTGTCCTTAATCGGGCATACAGATTGTCTAATTCCTTCAAGCAATGCCATGAATAACATATCCCATGTCCAAATCGGGCATATGGAATATGCAGTTCAGTATAGCACCCTGTTTCTTCCTCTACAGGAACCTGTTCATGATCAGATACAAGCACCTAGAATAAGCATCCAGACCACATCCATCCATAGACTCTGATCAAGTTCATAGATGGAGAAGTATAGAAATTAAAGCAATCAAGCACACTAGGGAAAGAAACAAATCAATCTTAATTAAAGTAAAATCAACATAGAACAAAGGGTATTCAAATTAGGGGTTTCATCTCAGCCCTAGCTGAGAGATTAGTTACCCATAAACTCCATTAAACAAATGGATAAATAAAATAAAAATTCATAAAAGGAATTTCAAACCAATTTCTCTCTCTCTTCTTCTTCTCTTTCTTCTCTCCCTTGCTGTAGATCTGGAGCTCCTCCCTGGTTCTGAATGAATTTCCCATGTCCAAAACTCTTTTTTATAGTTGCTGGAAAGCTGGATCAGTGGCAGAGTTGTAGCAGAACATGGAATGGAAATTTTCGCAGCCATGATCGGTGGGCCCCACCGAAGTGTTTTCTGGAAAATTCACCCCGTCCATTGGATTCAGGACGAAATTTCAGTCAAGAATGGGTGGTTTTGAACGTCCATTAACGCGACCCAGAGAAGAAAATACAGAAAGATCCGATTTGAACGTTGCAGGGCAGCCCTTTTGTGGCCTCTGTATCACACACATGTGCACGCATGGTTGCAAAGTTTCAACATGGGTTTGTAGTCTTCGTGGCCCTCTACAAGATGAACGGCTCGGATCAGCCGTACGGGCCATGGGTGGGGCCCACAAATCTTCGCAAAAACGGACAGCGGCGTCCGTTCGCTGACGCAGCAACAGGGACGCTGATTCGCTGCGGAAGTGGTGGGGTCCACTGTGATGTTTACTTGGGAAATCCACTCCGTCCATTGGACAGAGGACGAAATTCCAGGTGGGAAAGACTACTTTTGGATTGATTTTGATGCGGTCCACTTTATTTTTTGCGCCACCGTCCGTCCGACGTTTGAACGGCCAGGATCCTCGTCTCTTTGTTTCTTCGAATATTTCTGCCTAGGCCTTGATAACAGCCTTCATTTAGTGCTGATAGACGGTCCGGATTGGCGGTTTGATGGACGGTGTGGACCCACAACCAAAACCCAATTCGAACAGCGAAGACGCTGTAATGGCTTGCGCCATTTTTGAATTTGAGGAAGAGAGGGTCGGTCCGACCCAGCCGTCAGGTGCACGGCGTGTCGACAAGTGTACGGTGTACACTCACCATCACGTGGGGTCTACCATAGTGTTTATGAGAAATCTACACCGTCCATCTTTTTTCCCATATTAATTAACCCATCAGTACTCAGTTGAAGTAGTTTCAGATGTCAGGTGGGCCCCCAATTTGGAGTTTAATGGGCTGATCTGTCCGTTGGCTCACTTCCCGAGATCATTAATGGCTGAAATTCAATATGTATTGTTAATTTATGGCCCTCATCCCATGTATGGAGTTTCGAACTGATCGGATAGCGGGAACCATGTGATCTTGCATTCTGGACCCTTTTCGGGCTCCTTTGGCTTGCTTTCCTCAGATCCCAGGCGTGTAAAATCTTTATTATTGGTTCTCTGGGGTCCATCCCGTGCTCAGGTGGCTTTGGATCATCAAATTCATGCTTTTAATCCTCTTTTCAGTCCAATGCTCATTATTACATCCTGCAATGAAAGTACGGTTAAAATATTCCATTAAGCCTTATGAGGTATGTAAATTTAGGCAATTACTGGGGTCTGATATGTAATATTCGATCCTGATCACAACCCCCAACCAGCATTTTGCTAGTCCCGAGCAAAACATGCGAAAAATAATTTCGAAAATAAAAGACAATTCCTGTAAATTTAAGTGACTTGTGAACAGATAGTCAAGATGTGATCATTCTACGATTCATGCATGGTGAGTGGAATTTTCTCCTGGAATCAAGTTCACTGTAAATTTCATAAACAAGTTCAAACTATTAAACCATGAATTAGAATAATTCTAAAACATTGAGTTTCATGAGTGTATAGTGTCATCTCAGCTTTCAACCATTAAGAGATTCAATTGTCAATTTCATGATATCATTGGTAATTAACAACGGAGCTCATGTCACCCAAAACTGGAACCAACGCTTGCCTTACAGATTAACCTTTTATTCTACCATTTTTTTGATTTTCTTTATGAATAGTACGCCAAGGAGGAGAATCAAATCTCCACCTATAGGGAGCAAACCTATGGTGAAAACTTGTCGCCTAAATCTTTTCTCATGTCAACTATGAGGAATCGAATCTTCATCTATAGGGAGCAAACCTATGATGACGATTATGCTACTTATTCTTTCAATTCTTCTTTATAGACTGATGCTAAAAATTTTGTTTTTCAGGCTGGTTCCTTTCATGCTTAGTGATTATCATGTTATCAATTAATATCGAACTGAAAACTTAATGTGTAAACGAGATCTGATATGTGAAATCATGGCTCAATCAATGTTTACAACTTCTAATCGTGGATTAACAATTCAAACTTAAGTGTGAAATCTGCCAGACAACCGAATCCAAGAGTCATAAATTTCTCACATTCTGAATCTTGTAATTTCAAAATCACAACTATCCTTCAAAATCACTTTGAATTTAATAGAAATTCCAGAAAAATTTTAAAAATTTTCACAATTTTTGCTCAAGACCAAGAAAATACTGATTAGGTAACCTAATCTCCCACCCTCAACCTAAAATCTACATTGTCCTCAATGTAAAAGAAATAAACATGCGAAAAAAAGAAAAGAGAAGTGAGGGAAAGATAGTACCTGAATGAAGAATCAAGAGACTTTCCCAAAAATGTAAAATTATGTCAGCACAAGAGAGAAATCAGTAAAATAAAATAAAATCACAAAACGAAAAACCCTACCTATACCACTTTCGCAGGTGCTCGCGATTGCATTTAGCATATGCAACAAGCCTTTAAACCCCTAGGTTACCCCTAGTGGACGAGTTGTAGTCTCGTGGGGGTTTGCAGTAATGTTACCCACAAACATTGAACTACTAAAAAAAAAGAAATAGAATGAAATGCTGGGTTGCCTCCCAGGAGCGCTAAGTTTAACGTCTTCAGCCAGACAAAAACGGACTATGAATTCATTAATCTTTAAGACCAGGGTCCGCCAAAGAACTTACCTCAATACTGTGGTTAACCAATCCCAGACAAGTGATGTGGGTTCCCATGAGCTGTGCTATCTGCAATGAGGTAACTGACACTGTCGTCAAATAATTTAAGGACTTCTGCTCGAACAACTTCTTCCATGTTAGGATCATGCTTCCTTTGTATTTTACGTGACATTTCCACAGCATGATCCTTACATACAGTGGGGCACACTCCTTGTATTTCTGCTATCTTCCGTTCAATTGCTGCCTTATATGTTCGAAGAACATTAAGCAACCTGTTCTCTTTTGCCTTCTCAGAGTTAGAAGCTGTGCTGTCAGGAAGAGTCTCAGAGGGATGAAGAGGTTCCACTTTCGCTCTCCATTTTTCAGCCTACAATATAGGAGTAGAGTCGAGCAGTGCATTGACTTCGTGGATGGGACTATCTATGTCAAAATCCGTGCCATGTTGTGCTAAGTAGGTCTCAAGTGGATCTTCAAAAGATTTACGGAAGGAGTCCTGCACTAGACTCTCGATCATGTCCACTTCAAATATGTCGTCCAAATCCGTGGGTTGTTGTCCTGCATTAAAAACATTGAGTTTAATATTCATGTTACCAAATGACAACTTCATAACTCCATTCCTGCAATTTATAATAGCATTAGATGTGGCCAAAAATGGACGACCCAAAATGACTGGGATCTGACTATGAGGATTTTGGACAGGCTAAGTATCGATAACTATGAAATCCACTGGAAAATAAAATTTGTCAACCTGGATTAGTACATCTTCAATAACACCCCGGGGCACCTTGACAGATCTATCAGCTAGTTGTAATGTTATTTTAGTCGGTTTCAACTCACCAAGTCCTAGCTGCTCATAAACTGAATATGGTAACAAATTGACACTCACCCCTAAATCAAGTAATGCCTTCCCGATTTTATAATCTCCTATGCCACAAGAGATGGTAGGAGCTCCTGGATCCCTAAATTTAGGAGGGGTGTTATGTTGAATCATGGAGCTGAGCTGCTCTGTAAGGAAGACTCTCTTATGAACATTCTGCTTACGCTTTTGAGTGCATAAATCTTTAAGAAACTTAGCATAAGCAGGGACTTGCTTGATAGCGTCAAGCAACGGGATGTTGACTTGCACTTTTTTAAACACGTCCAGGATTTCATCAAAATTGTTTCTTTTCTTCATTGGTGCCAGACGTTGAGGAAATGGTGCTTTGGGCACGTAAGGTGGCACGTCAGCGGCTCTTGGAGAATCAGAGAGTTTTTGGACTTTGGATGCATTGGTGTGTCTCTCTGCTTCACCTTGATTTGATTCATCCCTAGGTATCTCTATTTTGTTGTCAACCTGTTTGCCTGACCTAAGGGTAATGATCGATTTGGCTTGCTCATGGTATTGCCCTTGGTTGGAATTAGAGCCAATCTCATATTGTCCCTTTGGATTAGCCACAGGTTGGCCAGGGAACTTACCCTTCTCTCTCTCACTCAATGTGGCAGCTAGTTGACCCATTTGTACTTCCAGCTTGGCAATGGATTGTGCATTTGCATGTAAGCTTTGCTGGTTGGCTAGTAAGGTTTGTTGGGTGTCTTTTTGGAATTGGAGAGAACTCTGCATAAAAAGATGGAGTGTATCCTCAAGAGATGGTTTCCTTGATTGTGCAGGCACTTGTTGATATTGCGGAAACTGCTGAGGTTGCATAGGAGGATTTCCAGATGGTCCTCCTTGTTGCGGTCCTTTTGCCCAAGAAAAATTTGGATGCCTAGCCCACCCTGGGTTGTATGTGTTCGAGTAAGGATCATTCCCAGGTTTCTGAAAGGTGTTCAAAGCATGAACTTGTTCAGAGAGGAATTCTGGAAATGCTGTACCAGATGGGCAAGATTGCGTAGGATGGATAGGACTAGAACATATGGCACAAGCCTCGGCTTGAGTTGTTTGTGGAGGTCCATTATGCAACATCAGAGCGTCAACCTTCTTTGTCAGGCCATCAATCTTGGCATGGAGATCTGGTGTGACTCCTATCTCATATATGCCACCTCTCTTTTGTGGTTGGGAACTTCTTTCACCTCTATCTGAATAGTCCCATTGCTGGGAGTTTTCACACAAGGTTTCAAAGAATTTCCACGCTTCGGTATCGCTCTTGGTCATGAAGGACCCTCCACTGGTGGCATCAACCATGCGACGGTTCTGGGGTGTCAGACCGTCATAAAAGTATTGCACTTGTTGCCACTTCTCAAAACCGTGGTGTGGACATTTAAGAAGCAAGTCCTTCCATCTTTCCCAACATTCATGAAAGTGCTCTCCCTCTTTTTGTGTGAAATTAGTGATTTCTCTACGGAGAGCATTAGTTTTGTGAACAGGGAAAACTTGTTTAAGAACTTCCTAGACAATTGGTCCCATGTAGTGATAGACCCAACTTCTAGAGAATTCAACCATGCTTTCGCCTTATCCTTCAAAGAAAAAGGAAACAGGCGTAGGCGGATCGAATCGTCTGAGAAGTTTTGGTATTTGAAGGTGGAGCAAATGTCTAGGAATTCTTTCACATGATGATATGGGTCCTCCTTGTCTAACCCATAAAAGGAAGGCAACAACTGTATGACCCCAGTCTTGAGTTCAAAGTGTGCTGCAGTGGTGGTAGGCAACACAATGCATGAAGGCGTATTGAGTTGGACAGGAGCTGAATAATCTCTAAGAGTTTTAGTTCCATTCTCTTCTGCCATTTCAACTGGGATGTCTTTCAATCTTCTATGGAATGTTCTTTCTATTTCAGGATCAAAAGGTGCTAGTTCTTTATCTAGAGATCTACGTCCTAGCATAAACTAAGTAACAACCTAAGAGAAAGAAAACTAGAACTAGAAATTATGCTATTTAAAACAAGTTAAACTATGTAAGTAAGAATGGGAAGAAAGAACCCAGAAAAAGGAGATGTGATGTCAGAAGATTTAAGAAGCTCCTCCTCACTTAGTAGCTTTCTTCCTCAATTCCTGAAAATAAAACAAAAACAAATCAAGTTTCCTAAATTAATGATAACAAAAATCCTAAGCAAAGGTTAATTTCTAAAAAAAAGAAAGTTTCTAAAAAAAAAAAAAAAAAACTAAGTAAGTTTCTAAAAAGGAAAAAGAAATTTCTAAAACTAGAAAGTTACTTAAGAGAACAATCTAAATCCAAAAAATAAAAAAATTCAAAAGAAATTCTAGAATTAGAGAATTTCTAAAAAGTAAAAACCTAATTCTAAAAATAAAGAATAAAAATTAGAAAAAGTAAAGAATTTAGAAAGGGATTACCAAATTAAAAGTTTATCTCAGGACCCTAAAAACAGGAAATAGGTTAATTTCTAAAATAAAGAAAAAGAACTCTAAGTTAGTAAAATCCTAAGCTATGAATTATGATAAGAGAGAATCCTAAATTTAATTTGGACCGAAACAGTCCCCGGCAACGGCGCCAAAAACTTGTTCACTCCCCAAGTATAGGGTTGTGATGTAGTAATAAACTCGGTAAGATCGAGGCCGAATCCCACGAGGACTGATCGTCAAATTTCAAATCTGTGATTCTCCTTAACTAATTCAACAAATAATGGAGCAATTTACTAACACAAATCTATATAAAAAAAAACAATTGAGAATAAGGAAGAAAATTCAATCAGAGAGAGCACTAGGACTTTCGAATCCACCCCTAATTATCCTAACCATTGTTTTGTCTGTTAATTCACCTTAACTTAGATTGATCCAACTTATCTAGAGAAAGCACAATCTGTGTCCTTAATCGGGCATACAGATTGTCTAATTCCTTCAAGCAATGCCATGAATAACATATCCCATGTCCAAATCGGGCATATGGAATATGCAGTTCAGTATAGCACCCTGTTTCTTCCTCTACAGGAACCTGTTCATGATCAGATACAAGCACCTAGAATAAGCATCCAGACCACATCCATCCATAGACTCTGATCAAGTTCATAGATGGAGAAGTATAGAAATTAAAGCAATCAAGCACACTAGGGAAAGAAACAAATCAATCTTAATTAAAGTAAAATCAACATAGAACAAAGGGTATTCAAATTAGGGGTTTCATCTCAGCCCTAGCTGAGAGATTAGTTACCCATAAACTCCATTAAACAATGGATAAATAAAAATAAAAATTCATAAAAGGAATTTCAAACCAATTTCTCTCTCTCTTCTTTCTTCTCTTTCTTCTCTCCCTTGCTGTAGATCTGGAGCTCCTCCCTGGTTCTGAATGAATTTCCCATGTCCAAAACTCTTTTTTTATAGTTGCTGGAAAGCTGGATCAGTGGCAGAGTTGTAGCAGAACATGGAATGGAAATTTTCGCTGCCATTATCGGTGGGCCCCACCGAAGTGTTTTCTGGAAAATTCACCCCGTCCATTGGATTCAGGACGAAATTTCAGTCAAGAATGGGTGGTTTTGAACGTCCATTAACGCGGCCCAGAGAAGAAAATACAGAAAGATCCGATTTGAACGTTGCAGGGCAGCCCTTTTGTGGCCTCTGTATCACACACATGTGCACGCATGGTTGCAAAGTTTCAACATGGGTTTGTAGTCTTCGTGGCCCTCTACAAGATGAACGGCTCGGATCAGCCGTACGGGCCATGGGTGGGGCCCACAAATCTTCGCAAAAACGGACAGCGGCGTCCGTTCGCTGACACAGCAACAGGGACGCTGATTCGCTGCGGAAGTGGTGGGGTCCACTGTGATGTTTACTTGGGAAATCCACTCCGTCCATTGGACAGAGGACGAAATTCCAGGTGGGAAAGACTACTTTTGGATTGATTTTGATGCGGTCCACTTTATTTTTTGCGCCACCGTCCGTCCGACGTTTGAACGGCCAGGATCCTCGTCTCTTTGTTTCTTCGAATATTTCTGCCTAGGCCTTGATAACAGCCTTCATTTAGTGCTGATAGACGGTCCGGATTGGCGGTTTGATGGACGGTGTGGACCCACAACCAAAACCCAATTCGAACAGCGAAGACGTTGTAACGGCTTGCGCCGTTTTTGAATTTGAGGAAGAGAGGGTCGGTCAGCGCTTGCGCTGACCGACCCAGCCGTCTGGTGCACGGCGTGTCGACAATTGTACGGTGTACACTCACCATCACGTGGGGTCTACCATAGTGTTTATGAGAAATCTACACCGTCCATCTTTTTTCCCATATTAATTAACCCATCAGTACTCAGTTGAAGCAGTTTCAGATGTCAGGTGGGCCCCCAATTTGGAGTTTAATGGGTTGATCTGTCCGTTGGCTCACTTCCCGAGATCATTAATGGCTGAAATTCAATATGTACGGTTAATTTATGGCCCTCATCCCATGTATGGAGTTTCGAACTGATCGGATAGCGGGAACCATGTGATCTTGCATTCTGGACCCTTTTCGGGCTCCTTTGGCTTGCTTTCCTCAGATCCCAGGCGTGTAAATCTTTATTATTGGTTCTCTGGGGTCCATCTCGTGCTCAGGTGGCTTTGGATCATCAAATCCATGCTTTTAATCCTCTTTTCAGTCCAACGCTCATTATTACATCCTGCAATGAAAGTACGGTTAAAATATTCCATTAAGCCTTATGAGGTATGTAAATTTAGGCAATTACTGGGGTCTGATATGTAATATTCGATCCTGATCAACATGAGACAACGACAGTAAAGAAAAAGTGATGGGAAGATAGTACCTGGATAACGAATTGAGAGAGACATTCCAAGTGCATGCATCATGGAATCCAATCAGCACGAGAGAGAGAGCAACACAAAACTAACAAAAATAAAATCCTACTTATACCACTTTCGCAGGTGCTCTCGATTGCATTTAGCGCATGCAACAAGCCTTTAAACCCCTAGGTTGCCCCTAGTGGACGAGTTATAGTCTCGTGAGGGTTTGTAGTAATGTTACTTACAAACATTGAACTAACTAACTAGGAAAAATGAAATGAATTGAAAAGCTGGGTTGCCTCCTAGGAGCGCTAAGTTTACCGTCTTCAGCCAGACAAATAAAGCAACTACCTTGTCCTATGAAAGCGATAAACCTACCAATACCTCCATCAAACTAGGAGATCAGTCCTGGTAAACAGGATCATTCAGAGGCGTGGACATGTCCTTTGAATCAAATTTCTCGACAAATGGTTTTAATCGATGTCCATTTACTTTAAATTCCTTGCCATTGTCAGGATCTCTTATTTTAATAGCCTCATGAGGATAAGCAGTAACTACAATGTAAGGGCCGGTCCAACAAGATCGCAGCTTACCCGGAAAGAGATGTAATCGAGAATTATACAAAAGGACTTTCTGACCTGGCTTGAATGATTTTCGTAGAATATGTTGGTCATAAAACGCCTTCATCCTGTCCTTGTAAATTCTTGAGTTCTCGTATGCGTCATTCCGAATTTCTTCAAGTTCATTTAACTGAAGCTTGCGTAGCGAGCCAGCGTTGTTCAGATTGAAATTCAGATTTTTGATCGCCCAGTAGGCTCTATGTTCCAACTCCACAGGCAAGTGGCAAGCCTTCCCATAGACGAGTCTAAAGGGAGACATTCCAATAGGGGTTTTAAAAGCAGTACGGTAAGCCCATAAGGCATCGGTCAATCGGATTGACCAGTCTTTACGATCAGGGTTAACCGTTTTCTCCAAAATATGCTTGATCTCCCTATTAGAAATCTCAGCTTGCCCACTTGTCTGTGGGTGGTATGGGGTGCTCACCTTATGAGAGATACTGTATTTTTTCATTAAACTCTCGAATGACCTATTACAAAAGTGTGAGCCCCCATCACTAATGATGGCTCGAGACATTCCGAATCGGGAAAGGATGTTTTCTTTTAGGAATTTAATGACTGTGCGATGGTCATTAGTTCGACACGAAATCGCTTCGACCCATTTAGTGACATAGTCTATGGCAAGCAAAATATATAAATTTTCAAAAGATTGGGGGAACGGTCCCATGAAATCGATGCCCCAGCAATCAAATGCCTCTATGATAAGAATGAGATTCAAGGGCATCATATTTCGACGGGACAATGCTCCCAATTTCTAACAACGCTCACAAGCTTTGCAAAACTCATGAGTGTCCCTGAACATTATGGGCCAATAGAAGCCACACTGCAGAATCTTGGCCGTGGTCTTTTTAGCAGAAAAGTGACCACCACAGGCCTGTGAGTGACAAAAGGAGATGACACTCTGATGCTCATCGTCTGGCACACATCTCCTTAAGATTTGGTTTGGGCAATATTTAAACAGATATGGATCGTCCCAGAAAAAATTGCGTACCTCGGTAAAGAATTTCTTCTTATCTTATGCAGTCCAATGTGTCGGTATGGAACCTGTAGCAAGATAATTAGCAATATCAGCGAACTAAGGGGAATGGGAGACTCTAAACAGTTGTTCATCAGGGAACATGTCATTGATATGGGTCGCCTCCAGGGAATCAGAGGTATTGAGGCGAGAAAGGTGATCGGCCACTACGTTCTCTACTCCCTTTTTATATTTAATTTCCAAATCAAATTCTTGGAGTAGAAGGATCCATCGTATCAGGCGGGGCTTAGAATCATTCTTAGAAAGAAGATATTTAAGTGCCGCATGATCTGTATAGATAATGATCTTGGATCCAATTAAATAGGACCTAAATTTGTCCAAGGCGAACACTACGGCTAAGAGTTCTTTTTTCGTAGTCGAGTAGTTCGCTTGGGCAGGATTTAAGGTCTTACTTGCGTAATGTATGACGTATGGCCTCTTATCTTTTCTCTGGCCTAGAACCGCTCCAAGAGCATAATCAGAAGCGTCGCACATAAGCTCAAAAGGAAGGCTCTAGTCGGGTGGCTGCATGATGGGTGCAGTGGTTAACGTGCCTTTAAGCTTGGTAAAAGCTTCCTGGCATTGCTCAGTTCACTCGTATGGAGCATCCTTTTGAAGAAGATTACATAAAGGACGAGAGAGGAGACTAAAGTCCTTTATGAATTGCCTATAAAATCCTGCGTGTCCTAAGAAGGATCGCACGTCCCTGATGTTCTTGGGTGGAGGTAGGTTAAAGATAAGATCGATTTTTGCCTTATCTACCTCAATTCCCTTGGACGAGATAATATGTCCAAGGACAATCCCCTTATGAACCATGAAATGACACTTCTCCCAATTAAGTACCAGATTCTTTTCTTCACATCTTTTCAGCACACATTTGAGATTCTCTAAGCACTCACTGAAAGATGAACCGAAAACAGAGAAATCGTCCATAAAGACTTCTAGATATTTCCCTATCATGTCAAAAAAGATACTCAGCATACATCGCTGAAAGGTGGCAGGGGCATTACATAACCCGAATGGCATCCTTCTGTAAGCAAAGGTGCCATAGGGGCAGGTAAATGTGGTCTTTTCCTGGTCCTCAGGGGCGATTTCAATTTGGTTATAGCCCGAATACCCGTCAAGAAAACTGTAATAGGAATGACCGGCTAACCTTTCCAGGATCTGAGCAATGAATGGCAAAGGAAAGTGGTCTTTCCTTGTGACGGTATTTAATTTCCTGTAGTCAATGCACATTCTCCAACCAGTAGTGACTCTAGTTGGCACGAGTTCATTTTTAGCATTGGCTACGATGGTGATTCCGGACTTCTTAGGAACCACCTGAGTTGGACTCACCCATTGACTATCAGATATAGGGTATATGATACCCACATCTAATAGTTTGAGAACCTCGGCCTTAACCACTTCCTTCATGTTTGGATTTAGTCTATGTTGTGGTTGTCGAGCGGTCTTCGCATTATCCTCAAGATATATGCGGTGAGTACAAATCGAGGGGTCGATTCCCTTGAGGTCCGCGATCGTCCATCCTAGGGCTCCTTTATGCTTAACGAGAGTAGATATGATCATACTCTCCTGTTCTTTCTCCAGGTGGGCAGAGATCACCACCGGGTATGTCTCATCTTGACCTAAATAGGCATATTTCAAATCAGAGGGCAAAGGTTTTAAGTCAAGCTTCGGTGCCTTGAGGTTAGACAGTAGAGGTATTACATCAGTTTGTGGCAATTCTTCAAATTGTGGCCTCCACCGGTTAACTTCAAGTACCGGTGCAGTATCCAGCAAGGCACACGTCTCCCTAATCATATCATCATCAAACTCATGGGAGTGGGCCAGGCACGTCTCGAGAGGGTCGAAGGATAAGGTCAGAGGTGTCGTATCTTCCACGAAAGAGTCAATCATGTTAATGTCGTGGACATTGTCATCATCCTCTGAGTTGTTGCCGTTATTGAAAAAGATGTTTGACTCCAATGTCAAATTTCTGAAAGACATAGTCATGACACCATTCCTGCAATTGATAATTGCATTTGACGTGGCAAGGAATGGGCGACCCAGAATGACGGGAATCTGAGTGCTTATGTTATTGATGGGTTCGGTGTCCAGGATGATAAAATCTACAGGGTAGTAAAATCTATCGACTTGGACCAACACATCCTCAATAATCCCTCTTGGTACACGAACAGAGCGATCGGCAAGTTGTAGTATGGTTAGGGTGGGTTTTAACTCAGCCAAACCTAACTGTTTGTATACCGAGTAGGGAATCAGATTGACGCTCGCTCCTAAGTCAAGAAGTGCGTGATCAATTCGATGGTTCCCGATTACACATGATATGGTTGGGCTACCGGGATCCTTGAATTTCTGCGGCACGTCTTGCTTCAAGATGGCACTCACTTTCTCAGTTAAGAAAATCTTCTTTTGAATACTCTGCTGTCTTTTGGTCGTACATAGGTCTTTCAGAAATTTTGCATATGAAGGAATCTGTTTTACGACATCAAGTAGAGGAATGTTGACTTTCACTTGTTTCAACACCTCCAGAATATCCTGAGAGTTAGAAAGACGTTTTGGTGCAACCAACCATTGGGGGAACGGAGCAACTGGCTTCTCTAGAAGTTTCGGTTCTAATTTTTGTGGGGTATCACTAGATCCATCATTATTGTCTTCTTCTGGTTCTTGAGGCTTTTCAGGCCTAACCGGAAGGGTTTTATCAATGATCTTCCCACTCCTAAGAGTGGTGATGGATTTAGCGTGCCCCATTTGATTTGAAGAGCTGGGATCACTTATCTCGTACTGCGGTTTAGGATTGGGGAGCGGTTGTGCAGGAAGCATCCCCTTTTCTATAACCGTCATACGAGAATCTATCTTTTGCATAAAATCTGTAAGTCCTCGCATCGCCTGAGTCAGCTCTTGTATGGAATTTTGAACCGGTTCTTCTTGAGGTTTCCCCTGATTTGGATTTTGAAAAAAACCTTGGGGGGTAGCCATTTGTCCATTTCTCCAACTAAAGTTTGGATGATTTTTCCAACCAGGATTGTATGTATTGGAGTTGGGTCCAGTAAAAGGTCTTTGATAGTTGTTCACGGCATTGGCTTGTTCATTCAACACTCCTCGAAAGGCAGGTATTGTAGGACAATTTTCAGTTGTGTGAATGTTACAATCACAGATGCTGCAAACAATTTCATTGACCTTATCCTTCTTTCCTTCCATGGCCTCAAATTTTCTTATGAGATTAGTCACTTTATAATTGAGATCATTCTCTTCTTTCAGAAGATACAATCCACCTTTCTCCTTAGATTGAGTTGGCCTAGACATGGTGTTTGATTTTGGGTAATAGTCCCAAGATTGTGTTTTTTCAGCCAGACTGTCGAGGTACTCCCATACCTCGTCGACATCTTTGTTAATGAACTCTCCATTGCACATTGTCTCGACCATTTGGCGCATGGAAGATGTCAGTCCATCGTAGAAAAAATTTGTAATGCGCCATGTTTCAAAGCCGTGTTGTGGGCATGAACTGACCAGATCCTTAAACCTTTCCCAACATTGGAAGAATGTTTCATCTTCCTTTTGGGCAAAGTTCATGATTGCTTTTCTGAGGGTAATTATTTTATGATGTGGGAAGAATTTCTTTATGAATTCCCTCTGCATATCATTCCATGTGTCAATGGATCGAGGACGCAGTGAATGTAACCACGTCTTAGCCTTCTCTTTCAAGGAAAAAGGAAAGAGTTTCAGCCTGATTGTATCCTCAGATACATTAGGAAAATATAAGGTGGCTATAATCTCATCGAACTCTTTCAAATGTAAGTATGGACTTTCTGATTCAAGCCCATGGAATTTAGGAAGGAGTCGGATAACTCCTGGCTTGATGTCCATCTGTCCTGAGTTTTCAGGAAAAATCATACAGGAGGGCGTACTCACCCCCGCCGGTTGTAAATAATCTCGTAAAGTACGAGGCGGGGGTGCTTGATGCACCTCATTCTCATCATGTACTTCCTCATCCCTATGGTGAGGTAGTGCTTGAGGTTGATTTGCAGCCATAACCTCAATTAACTCAGGGAAATTCGAGCGGTGTCTAATCCTGCGATGGACAGTCAACCCCTCAACTAATCCTCCTTCAGTCAAGAGACGTCGAGTGTCGTCACTGGCCCACTTGGGCATGAAACACTCGCAGCCCTCAATCAAATTCTAAACCTAATCCTAAGAAAGAAAATGAAAATCTAGAAAGAAAGAGAGAGTTGGAGGGAGATTACCAAATTGGAGTCCCTAAGCTAAAGACCTGCAAAATAAAACAAAATAAGTTAGTTTCTAAATAGAAGAAGTTTCTAAAGCAAACCAAATCTAAAGAGTTAGAAAATCTAGAAAATCAGAAAGAGTTTACCAACTTAAAAGTTCTATCTTAACAACCTACAGAATAGGAAATATGTTAGTTCTATGAATCAAATAGAAAACAAAATTAAAATTAGTAAAATCCTAATCTTAAACTAACTCTAATACCAATTAATTTCACAAAATCGTAGCCGTCAGTCCCCGGCAACGGCGCCAAAAACTTGTTCACTCCCCAAGTATAGGGTTGTGATGTAGTAAGAAACTCGGTAAGACCGAGGTCGAATCGCAAGGGACTGAAACCTGTACGTTATCTGAAATTTATCAGAACTAGAACTAGACTAAGATGAATTCTAAATCAGATGAATTTTGAGGAATAATAGTGAAATAGTAATGTAAAACTTAAGAGAATTCAAAGGAAGGGAACTAGGGATTCAGAGGATCCACTTGTAGAGATCAGAGAGATCTTATGCCTGCTTCACAAATCATGGAAATTAACTGAACTAACATTGATATAATTTTCAAGAGATGAAAGGTGTATGAATTAGAATGGATTCCATCACCGAACCATGCCCAAGAGACAAGGCTAACAACAGAATTAAACTAATTACCCACCACATCAACATGCTATGAAAATCAAGAAAAGGGGACCGTCATCTGACCATGCCCAGGAGACGATGGTGAACAACAGGGCTTCCTGATGTTATAAGCATAAAGAGGAAAAGAACATGCTCAAAGCCATCGCAGACCCATTGTAATTTTAGTCACAACAGACCATTAAAGACTAAAAACATATTCCCATAATAAAATAAATATCAAATTCAATTCATAAATAAAACCAAATTAAAAACATAAAATTGAATCTCCCATCCCACTACAAGCTTCACCTCTTAGCCCTAGCTAAGAGGTTTAGCCTAGCATGGATAGAGTAGAATCCATGAAATTCATAGAAAGAAAATAGAAAATAAAATAAAATAAATTTGAAACCTTTCTGTCTCTCCCTGTGCTCCACACCCAAGCTCCTAGCTCTCCTCCTCTTCCCCCTTTGATCCCCAGCTCTCCCTTCCTTTTATAGAAGATAGAAGCTGGTGGGTGCTGCTGTGACAGAGTCGGAGATGGATTTCCCAGCAACAAACGCACCTGTACGCTGATTCTTGGTGCTCCCCATTCCTGACACCGAGAATGAAATCCACTCCGTCCATCAGTTTCTCCTCACAAAACCAGTCAGAAATGGACGGTTTTGGACTTCTTTTGCTACGGCTCATTTGGCTTAGCAAGTAAAAAAGTTCTGCTGCCCATCCGTTTTTCACCTTCTGCCCGCCATGTTTCAAAGCAAAATCAACTAGATATTGGTCTAAACCCTCATATAATTTCAATGGACGGTTCTGATTAACAGTTTGATGGGCCATGTGGGCCACTGTGCATCACTGCATGCCCTGTTTTCGCGTAAACAGAGAAAAAAAAGGATTTCGTCCGCTGTGCTGCTGGCGGAGCCCATAATTCACATCAGTTGAGAAATCCACACCGTACATTGAATTTCTGGCAAAAAACCGTCCGGGAATGGTGAGATTTTATTGATTTTCGGTGTGGCCCACAAGATTCTTTGTTCCGCCGTCAATCTTGGGTTTAATCACGATCCACGTGAGTACACGTGCATGGGACCAAACGGCCACCTAGGAGAGGGTCCAGCCTCCCCTATGGACGCAATGGACGGTTCAGATGGACAATCCGATCACATTCTGGGTCCCACAACTCCACGGAAAATTCGGACTTCCGGACTCGCGATCTTGGCTCCGAACCTGCGCTGACGAAGCTGGTGGGGTCCACTTCGATGTTTTTTGAAGAAATCCAAGCCGTCCATTGGGTTGACGTCGAAAAACCGTTTTAAGATGGTCGGTTTTGGAGTGCTGCTGACGTGGCCCACTCGTTTTTTTCATTTTGTCGTCCAACCTGCGGTGATGATATCTCCATTCGTACATAAGCTGGGATTTGAAAACCCACCATATGTACGATCGGTTTTACCTTCTGGAGTGAATGGACGGTCCGGATCTGACCCTTGATCACGGTGGTGGCCCATAACGACACCCCGTGCGGACGCTGTTGCGGCAAAAACGGAGGAGTCCGTTTCGAGGAGGGAGAGCTCGGGTCAGCGGACGCTGACCGTCTCTCGATTCCGGTGCACAGCCGGCAGACGTGTGCTATGTACACACCTGTGTACATACGGGGTCCACCATGATGTATATATGAAATTTGCTCCGTCCATCCATTCTGTCATATCATTTAAACCGTGGAGACCGAAGATGAAGCATATCCAGACAGCAGGTGGGCCCAGAATCATGATTCTGAGGGATGATCTATCCATTAGGCCACTTCCACCAGGATCCAACGGCCGAAATTCTACATGTACGGTTAATTTATGTTCTTCAGGCCATGTATGAAGTTTCGGGACAAACAGCTGGAGGGAACCCTGTGATCTTGCATTCTGGACCAATTTCGGGCCACTTGAGCTTCAGTTTCTCAGTTTTCGCAGATCTTCGGCCTGTACATTAGTCAATCTTGGTTCCCTGAAGTCCGTCCCTTGCTTTGGTGTCATCAGAGCATTAAATCTATGCTTTTATCATCCTTTCCAGTTCCAGCTTGTAATTGCACCTTGCATCATAAATATGATCACAACAGGCCATTAAATAGTATCATGTTCGTAAATCTAGGTAATAACTGGGGTCTGATATGCAATATTTGACCCTCAACAATTATGTCAGACAATTGATTCGAGATGGAATTATTACTATTTTCTATGTGAAATCAAGTAACAACCTGACAAACCCTTTCACTAAACCTCTACCGAGAGAGGTAGTAAAGGCTACATCTAGAGGGATGGGGTTGAAACTCTTCAACCAAAGTTCCACAAGTGATGGTAACCCAACCTGAAGTTAGATAATCTCTAAATTTGGGTTTAATGGGTAAAAACAAGTCACTAATATGTGGAAAGTTTTTCAGCACTAAATTAATAAAACCTCATCCATAATAGATAAGTGCTAAGCGTTACGAAAGAAGGTTGAGTTTGTGAACTCTTAATGAAATCCAGTCTATAGGACAAGTGTCTTAAAGTAACGGAGACATTGGAAGAATTTCACCTATATGAACGTAGAGATGGTGCTGTCTCTCATGAGAGTTAGGAGTTTTTCTCTTGGGATCGTTCACGAATTAAGATAAACATATAGTCATTAAATGTGCTGAACAAGATTGTGGGAACTCTAACAAACACATAGCGAAATATGTGTGTGGTTTCTCCGACTTTGTTATCTACGAATAACTGATTCAACGCTACGGCTACCAGTCATTTTGACAGAGTTTTAAGATACTTACACTAAAGAAAGATTAAAATCGAAAGATATCTTTCTTTATACATATAAGCTGATTACTCTGGCAGAATTGTTTAACCGAGAAAAATATATTTTTAAAAAATCAAGTGGGGGATTGTTGAAAAAATATTGATTTTAAATATATTTTAATAATAAAAATAATATATATAATATATTATTTTATTTGAAAAAAACACCGTTTTGTGGGTTTTTTGGGAATAGTCCCACATGAGAAAGGGAATAGAAAAATTTGTGGTTTAAATGATAATAGTGGAGTATTATAATATTTACCTACCTAATCCGTGGACTATGGACCTTGCGTGTTCCAGTGCGTAGCACTGGAACATCCGAACGCGCGCGCGCGCACGCTCTCGAGCTCGGGCACGGGCACGGGCTCAGTCTCGGTCTCAGTCTCGGTCTGGGGCACGGGCACGGCCACGGGCTCGGTGCGAGGGCGTGGGCATGTAAGGCAGTGTGGCTGTAGAGGCACTAGTAGCGCACTTTGCACTTCGCACGTGCGCATCGTGCCGCAGAGGGTTGCATAAATGGGATTTATGTCCCTGGACCAAAACTCCCAGCTACCATAGCCTATAAAAGGAGGTTATGGATGGGTTTCCAAACTATCTCAACTCACTCCAGCAAACCCATACGAACTGAGACAGCCAACCCCTCTCAACTTATATATTCTAGTGCTTCCAGTAACATAGCAAGACTTGAACCTTAGCTTGAAGAACAGACCAACGGTGTGGTCTAGGACGGTTCAACTAAACCAGTGGCTGAAGATTTGAACTGACCAGCGCAGTGGCCGAAACCACTTTTTCTATTTCTTTTGAAATTTTTCTCTATATTGTAATATTGCTAGAAAGTGTGTAATAGAGTTCCATTTGGTGGGCCTTCGTGTTTGCTGAACGCAGACCCACATCAGGCTCGTCATATCCTAGAAGCGATTTTCCTGTAACCTATCAGCATACTCAATTTACTTGAGTATGGGCAAATAACGCTTTAAGGACAGCATTTTTCAGACGTGCTTCAGCCTGTCCTTATTTCTGATTATCGTGATATTTTCGGTTTCCATATTATACAAAAATTACATTAATCTGTATAATTTCAAACACTCTTGACCTGATGAGATGAGCTTGCTTTGAGCCAGGCTTGAACCTATTTACATAGCTTGTGGGCTAAGCTTGGACGTGACTTGTATGGCCTACTCAAATTTTAGTCCATGCTTTGGCTCAAGTCATTTGAACCTACGTGACCTGACTTTTAAATGTATGTCTTATGTCCCACGATCATGCCATTCTAATCCTTGATAAGGCAACCTATGTATATTACATGTAGACCATTGATTTCATTCTTTTGAGTGTCTATTTTTTGGTGTACATGTTACCCACTTAATCAATGGATAGTATGAATATTTGAGTGGAATATATTGATTTTTCAAGTTATGGGCTGACTTTAGGCTTGTGTTTGCTGTGTTAGACCGGTGTTAGGTATGGGCTTGGCGCAGGTCTATGACTTTAAGTACCGGGCCTAGTCTGTTGTCACCCATAGTGGGTTTAGGAAAGAAAGAGTAATGTGAAAGTGGCTTTTACAAAAAAACTATTAAGGGATTAAAAGAATAATCTCTCTCTCTCTCTCTCTCTCTCTCTCTCTCTCTCTCTCATTATTAAAATGTTACTGGGGAAAAACTTATCCGTTTTAATTTCTTAAGTAAACATTGTTAAAAAATTCTTAATTTATTATTTTCTAAGTTAATCGGTTGTTATTGCATCTAAATAACACGTAAATACTGTAGAACTTTTATTGCTTCTAACTTTGAGGCTTGCTTGTGTCTGCTATAGCACAGGTTAGTCTATTCTCTTGTTGTACGAATGTGAGACTATTCTCTCATTGTACACGTGGCACATTAGGTGCCACAGTAACATTTATAATCAAGTATTACAAATGTGACCCATTCAACCTTTTAAGCTCCTTTAGCCGGCGTTTGGATCGTAAGTTCCTTTAGATAATCTACTTACGCATTAAGTAGTTTAATTTTCATTTTTACTCATTTGGTAGATAAGTTTGTTTGACAAGATTACGCTTGTCAACTAAATAGTAGAATAGCATATTTTCTTTCCAACATCAAATCAGTAACACAGGGTTCACCTTGGATGTAAGCCATACATAATTAAGAGCTAACATTTGATGTTGACTGTTGGGAGAAAAATAGAACGACTTATGGAATGGACCAACTCTACAAACCAGCACGGGCTCAATAAGACTAAACCACTTAAGAGGCGTCTACTGGCAAAGAAAGGTCGACCTTCAAGTAGGTCAATACAACTGTAACGCCACTCAAATAAGATACAATTGTAAGTCCACTCAAATGGCCAACCTATTGAATAGGTCGGACATAGCTTGGCCATATGTCAGCTACAGGTCAACCCGACCATAGGTCGAACATAGCTCGGCCATAGGTCAGCACAACCTTTAACAAGATTAATGCCGAAAGACTCAGCATTATCTACTTTTACTGAATCTGGCACCTCTACCGTCCGACATTTTCTCGAACTAACAGTCCGGGAATCCCTCCAACAGCTCGACGATCTCTCTCAATACTTTTGGGAGATAAAATCATATCCCGATGATCACGGACAACTATAATCTCGAGAAGATCTCTGACGAATTTGGAAACCTATGCGAGAATATCTCCGACATATCAGGAATCCTAAATGAGAAAGACTCTCTACGGTGTGATCCTCCCTTCCCTCTCATATATATAGGGGTGCTTCTAGCCACTGTGAAGTACGCATACATATCCTTATACTTACTCATATATACAACTGGTGACTCTTTCCTCAAGATCATCTCTTACAAAGACCCGAGATCCTAACTTAGGCATCGGAGGGTCCTCTGTACTAGTCAGGGTCTCCTTTGTCTCTTACTTTATTCTGTGCAGTGTTTAGAGAGTTAACCAAGGAGGATCCATCGGAAGACTGCATCAACATTGACTATTTATTATGTACGCACATTAATATGAGGCCATCCATCATGTGAGGCCTACCTTTAATGTGGAATGCCCATTATATGGGCTCCAACTTTGATGTGGGCCATTATGTAGGCTCGTTTGATATGGACTATAAA
Source organism: Magnolia officinalis (assembly GCA_021015155.1). Taxonomy (NCBI): domain Eukaryota; kingdom Viridiplantae; phylum Streptophyta; class Magnoliopsida; order Magnoliales; family Magnoliaceae; genus Magnolia; species Magnolia officinalis. The sequence continues at coordinate 4,777,090 of JAJHSJ010000004.1, read as the reverse complement.
AGAGCCTTCTTTGACATGGACCACGAAAGCCTCCTTTAATATGAACCATGAGAAAGAGAAAAGTTGATATATAATAAGCCAAAAAGTAAAAAATCAAAGAAAAAATTATTGAGATAAGTACCTTTCAACACATATAATACTTTTATGATGATGCTTAACAAACATACTTAAGTAGAAAACTAACTTGGTAAGTTAACATTAGTTAAAGAAGTAAATTTTTTAATAGCATCACCCTTAATGTGTATCACATACCACATGTATTATATTATACATATGTTATATGTGTTGTATATATGTTGTCAAGTATTACTTGTATACAACATATGTTATTATACATTTTCAAATCCTTTGATGTAAAAACCCACTTCACTCTTTTTAGACTTTCGAGTACTTGCACATGAAGAATACAAAAGAGACCCTAGTTAGAGCAGGTGACCCTCTGATGCCAAAGTCAGGCTAGGAATCTGGGACTAGTAGTATCAAAGGGTTTTGGATAAGAGATTCCACGTACCTTTCGCCATTAGAAATGCTCCTATTTATAATTAAGGAGATGTGGTTATGTAAAGGAGATCACCCTATTTAGTAAGAACGAATTGTAGTAAGATCCGGATTCCGTATATGTTGCGAAGATCTTCCTAGATCCCTGGCTAGGATCTTGGGCAAATCCGTATCCCGGTTAAACTTGTAGATCTTTGGCTGTGATTTCAGGTAGAGGCGATCGTGGTCAAGTCGGAATTGACAGAAGGTGGGTTGTGCTGACCTGGAGTTAGGCCGACCTGGAGGTGTGCCGACCTAACTCTCTTGGTGAGCAGTTGAGCCCTTTTCGACGTTGGGCAGGTCGGTGGATGTTTCATCTTGTTGACGAGCGAACAAGCTCGACCTTACCTTTTATTCGGTTTCGGAGTAAAAGGCAGATTCTACGGTCATGTCCAACCCAGCATAAGGTCCCCACCCGACCTTTTCTCATTGGTCAGCCTATTTTCCCTACCACAAAATCTTTACATATCTATTATTTGGACATGTTGAAATCCACGGAATCCACCATATCTTATACACATGATGTGTAACTTAGGACCAAATATCCAGGGCAGGGCGGTGCCAGTGGATCTCTACGATGTATCTGCCGTACGTCTATCTGTTTTCCTGGCTTATTTTAGGACATGATGTAAAAAAAGAAGCTGATCCAAATCTTAAGTGGACCATTATCAAAACGTGGATCAAGTTGATATTTGTGTGGTCCCTTCATCAAGGTTGTTGATACCTTATCAACAGGTTAGATTGCAAATAAATACTCCGGTGGCCCTCAATATGTTTTTAATGGTAGGTATTCAATCACCACTGTTTCCTGTGGTGTGGTCCACCTAAGACATGGATCTACTTCATTTTTTGGGATCCCCCCTAAAATAAGTTGTCAAAACGGATGGACGGTGTTGACGTAAGGCACATACAACACACTGGGCCCGCTGCCAGGGATCTTTCTTCGTAGCCCAGTTCAATGCTTTTCTTTAACATGAAGACGGCTTAGATTCGGGACTGCCTAAATTCCGGCGACTCATGTCTCACCACGCGGCATCCATGCTGATCATCAGCCCGCATCGGACGGTGTTAACAATCTGAATTTGCCCAGTTCAAATCGATCAGCTTATTATCTTCTCTCCAGCTCTTGACGGCTTCAATTGGACGGTCTAGATCGTCAGATCAGTAATGAATTTCGGTCTGTCCTCCATCGAATATGGGTCCAACAGTTTGGTCGGCCTGGATTGACATACTAGCATTGCACGGCTGCCCATGGCTTGAATCACTAAAGCAGTGTCAAGCTACACTGAAGTCTGGCCGAGGAAGCGGAATTAGAGAAGAACTTTGATACTCTGGCAGAGAGTGGTGGATGATACGCAGGCACTTAGAAGTTGCTTAGACATTGGTGTGGCATGCAACCGATTCAAACCGTCCAAATTATGGATACCAGTTTGTATGTATCATAAAAAGAAATTATGCTGACTTTTTATTATCTACGTATCAGATTGGTGGACATTTATTTGACGGCTAAGAATGAAACTATCCAATGGTCTTAATTTAATAATCGACTTTTTGGTCTGTAACTTAGAAATAGTAAGTTCCACAATTTAGTCGGTTTAGTTTATGTAACTATCTACCAAAGTGTACCATTTCAAGTGCCTGCGTATCAAGCGTCCAACGTATCCGGAGTATCAAAATAACTCCTCATAAAACAAAACATTGCAGGTGAGGGTAGGGTTTTCTGCAAATTCGAACATTTCCCCCCTTTCGCTGAAGAATACTTCATTTCGTCTCTCTTCGAAAATTGCTACATTTCCTGAGATTCTTGTTTAGAGGTAACGGATTCTAACAGAAGAAAATCTCGATTATTTATTTATTTATTTATTTTTTCATTTTTTTCTGATTTTCTTAGTGAAATTTGGAGCTTACATGGCAGGATTTGATCTATCCCTGGTAAATTATTATTATTATCATTCTTCCTGATGGGATGAGATCCGGTCCACGTGGCTTATCTGTATGATGATGTGAACCGTTAATTCATCGTACCGCTCAGGAAATGGGCCAATAATCACAGAGATTGTACGAAAATCACCGACCGGATTTTAGTGATTTTGTACACCATTCTTTTAAGTGGTTAGGATCGTCCAATGACTGTAATTTTTGTTCCATGGATCATTCCTGATTGGTCATTCGTGATGGTCCTAATGAATGAATGGGTCAGATCATATTTCACAGATGTGAAGTTTATGGCATTCAAAGTGGGAGGATTGAAAATTTTTCATCCTCCCTGGTGGATCGGATCTCCTCCATTTTTTGATATGTCGAATATCTTTTGTAATTTTGATTTGATTATTATTTTTAAAATAAATTGCTGATTTTCTTTTTTAATTGTCATTTGGAATTTGAGTGATTACTGCTGCTCTGCTCAGAATTTGGAATATGTTTGAGAACAATCAACTAGTGTTCTAGGACTTGATCCCCCTGCAGAGAGGATTTCTGGATTGAGAATCGTCTCCAATGCACCTGTATGTGAGATTGTGGCCTTCAATCAGCAGGCCCTGCCGTGAACATGCTTGGTTCAAAAATCAGCTCCACTCATTTAGTGGGTCATGACTCACACATGTATGTTGGATATGCACCGTATGGCAGCTGATTTTAACCGTCCATATTTACTTGTGCGGGTTGCACGAATGGACGGGCTGGTATAATTTCCAGACTGGGGGTGTTGATGCCTTTACGGTATGATCCATGGCCTGCCTGATGAAAAGCTTGATCTTGCATGTGCATCATGAAGATGATTCTCACCTGGAAATCCTGTTTGCCCGAGTGTACTTAGCAAGACTCAAAATGGTGACTTAGATTGCAGGAACAAACATGACCGACCATATCTAGAATTTTGTTAGATTTCTTATCAACATTGAAAGATTGAAGATTGGAAGATCAAACTAGAAATGAGTTTTTTTCCCCTAATTTGAAAAAGACGGATCGAGTACTGGGTTGGGTTTAGAGTCAAGCCATCTTAAAGTATGAGTTGAGTTCTATGTTTTTACACCTTAGTTTTGACGTGATTCATTCTGCGTCGACTTGGGCTCTAGCCTTCAAAGAGTCCGAGTCAGGTTTCCAGCTTTTAAGTTGTGGCTTTGACATGTACTGAGCTGAAGAGCATACTGTTTTTTATACTTCTCTACATGAACACTCTCATATAGGCCTCATGATATTCAGGGATACCCATGCTGCTTTTCATCATGTAAGCAAAAATCACCTAAACCAAGTTGATTCAGCTTGACAGACAGCGAAACAATTCACCCTTAAACTTATATATTTTTCAGACGAGTTGCAAAGTTTTGGCTGAGTCATATAATGATTTTGGTCCTTGGACGAGTTACACTCAGAAACGGAGTTCTTAATTCCTTGGCCTGGGTGGAGGAGCCTAGAAAAGGACATGATTTTTTTTACAGTCCAGCCCATTCTTGATGTTGACAACTATGCTACACAAGTTGGAGTGTTGTGCTGGTTATGTTAGGAAATTAGGCCTCTCTCCATGGTTAGGAATTCTAGTTTCACACGACTTTTCATGGTGACAAGCGATAGATGCGTACGAGATCCAGACCACCCAGCCAGGAGGTCATGGCATATATAGGCGGATGGCTGTGGCCCAAAAATCAGGCCCTTCGGATGAACCTAAGCATTTGACTCAAGGAAACAACCATCATCCATGTTTGGGCTTGTTCCAATCGTGCAATTAGGATCGTCCAATTGGCCTGTTTTTTGGGCCTTGGCTCATGAGTGGCTTGCCTGACAAGCCGTCTACATCATCTGCATGTCTGGCCGATCAGATGATATCATTATTAACATAGTTTAAAACTCAAAGAAACTTGATTAGACTCGGCTGAGTCGGCCTGACACAATTAGAGAAGGGCTGAATGCTACATGGCTGATTCATCGAGGCAGGTGGAAAACTCTCGAGTCAAGTTGACTCGGTCAACTCGACCAAATTTAAGTTAGGACTTCAGTATAAATGTCCTTCTTTTTTATCCTTTCCACTCATCTTGTTTTCTTCACCTCTTCCCACTGCTTCATGGAGAGGTATTCCCTCAAATCTCATCGATCCACACTGAAATCTAACAACTTTGCTGTCATTTGTCTAGAAATTGGAATGGAAAATATTCAATTGGGAATCTAGCTTTGAGATACTGAAATAGATGGATTTGGGTCAGATTTTTGACAGCATCAGTTGAAGTTGATGGAGGATTAGGGTTTATGGGAAGAAAGTTGGGTGCTGTGGAGTGGTTCTCTCTTTGAAATCTAGAAGAAGACGGATCTCTTTCCATTTCTTTTTTGGGGCTTTTGATTTCCTGGGCCATTTCAGCCATCCAAACTGTTGATTAGTGTGTCCCCAAATAGAGATATCATCATACCTAAAATGATGGCCATTGTTTGAATATTGTTCTTGTGTTTCTTATATTTTTATTTGATTATACCTATCTCCAATCACATTGGTGAGTTTGGATGGGCTATCAAATTCAACTCCAACTATTAGCTTGATGTAATTGCAATCCCTTAGCATTACTATTAAGTGTAAGGGCTAGAGATCGTTATTATGTTGCTAGTTTTCTCCACTTTATATTTTCTGGGAAATTTCCCACTGTTTTAGTTAATATTATTTTTATATTTTAAAATAATTCTAAATATTATATATTTCTGGAGTTTTTTTATTTTAAATAATTGAGGTTTCTAGTCGACTCAATTTGAAACGCGTTTGAGTCAAGCCAAGTTTTCAAACTATATCTTTCGGAAAAAAAGTTTTTAAACTATGCTATTGACTTTATTGCTGGGCTTTGGCTTCTCTACAGGGTGCTTACTAGAGTATATATGCTTCATCTTAATGATCTTTAATGTTGTAAGAGCAGGGAGATTCTTCTGCCAATTGCAGCAAGTTGTTAGTTCTCAAATCGAAGTCCTTCCAGGATTTTGCTTCCCAAAATCGGCATCACATCTGAGGAGTCTTGTACAAAGACATGAGGCTAGAAAGAATGTAGCTTCTGCTCATAGAATAATATTTGATATCGGTTGCTCTAAACCCTTTAAGAAAATCAACATGTCTAGTTCTTTACAACTTCTCAAATGCAGCCAGGGATTTCATTCAGATGTCAAATCCTCTATTATAACAGATGCAGTAGCCGATGGTGGTGGCATGCCTTCTGTGAAATTAGATGAAAAATCTCAGGATTCTCTGTCAGCAGGACACGATCACACATGTTCCTTGAGTGTGCACTCCACTCCAGACATTGAACGTAAATATGTCCATCGTGTCTATGATGCTATCCCCATTGCTCAGCTCCACCCGCTTTGCCAAGTGGCCTAAGGTCGCCAGCTTTTTGAATTCCTTGGTGCCAGGTTCTGTCATCTTAGATGCAGGCTGTGGTAATGGAAAGTACTTGGGCTTAAATCCTTTTTGCTTTTACATTGGCTGCGATATAAGCACTCCGTTGATCAACATATGTGCGGAAAGAGGACACGAAGTTATTGTTGCAGATGCTGTCAATCTTCCTTATAGAACTGGCTTCGGCGATGCAGCTATTTCTATTGCTGTCTTGCATCATCTGAGCACCGAAAGTAGGAGGAGAAAAGCTATAGAGGAATTGATCCGGGTTGTACGGCCGGGTGGTTTGGTTTTAATAACAGTATGGGCTGTAGAACAAGAGGATAGGTCGTTGCTTGCAAAGTGGACCCCACTTTTGAACAAGTATGATGAAGAGTGGATAGGATCAGGCAGTCTTCGTTTGCGTAGTAGCCCATTAACTGCCACTTTGTCAAGCATCCCGGAAACTGAGGAAAACAGTCACCTTGAGGTGGATGATGAATTGAGACAAGTATGCAATCAGAACGTGTTGAAAGATTTGGCGCAACAGTCCAAGGAGGAAACAGGTGTTGGTGTTGTATCTTCTGGAACGAAAGATGGTTCTATAGCTTCTAGAGACAGTGATATCAAAAGCCACCAGGAATATTTTGTTCCTTGGCACTTACCCTATCATCGAGCTGAGATCAGCGGTGCATCTGCTTCCGCTCTTGCTAATGGTCTGGCCAAGAAAGATGATAAAAAGGGTGCAGTTGTCTACAATCGGTATTACCATGTATTCATCAAAGGCGAGCTTGAAAGGTTAGGCCTTGTTCTTACAATAGGTGCTTACCCTACACTATATGGCTTCTTCTTCTTTTATTGTACTTGCTGATGCTTCTGCATAATTCAGATCTAGGGTGTCAGACAGGCTGGGCCTGGGCCAAGCAAATTCAAAACTTTGAATAGGACAGGTCCAATAAGCCTGTCAATCCAGGCCCAAACTTGACCAATTAAAAGTCAAAACTTTGAGTAGGCCCAGCCTGGCAGGCCCAACACTCTGGGTCCAAACCCACCCAGGCCCATCCCAGCTGAACCCTATTCAGATGGATTTGTTTGTCACTCCACCCTTTTGTTTCTTGATATATATTAGTTAGGCCTCCTTAAGAACTTTTATTATTGTAGTCTGGGATAATCTTCTTAGTATGATGAAGAGTCAGGTCATAGCTTCTGCATCTCTTTTGTGTACAACTTTAAATAAGGATTCTTGCATGTCAAAGCCGTGTCAGTCCATCATGATGTTTTCAAGTTTCTTGAGAAAAGTACAAAAAAAGAAGTTATTGTACCTAAGTTATCAACTTCTGTGATAAGTTCGACGTGAACCAAAGGACCTAAAAATCTGTGTTAGACCCATACATTCAGTCCCCGAATATGATTGCGATGGGATCAGGATGACACATTGCTGTTATGTTCGCATTTTGCAACCTTTTTTTTTTTTTTTTTTTTTTGTATTTTTTTTTTTTTTTGTTGCTGACAGGAGTGTTTACTGTATCCTCCCATGTGCCAAACAGCTCTGTCTCTCTGAAGGACACATGGGTTGGGCCAGTGTTTACTGTATCCTCCCATGTGCCAACAGCTCTGTCTCTCTGAAGGACACATGGGTTGGGCCTCAAATTCTGGGGTATCCAGACAGCCCCTAGCTGATATCATCACCTTGCATGACTTCAGTATTATTAGAATGGCACAAGGAACACTAGCAACTCTATGTCTTATGCATCTTTATTATGGCTGTTTCATTTTGTCCCTGCTTATGAAAGGCCACGCAGATATGTTAGGTATCGTTATCCGAAGGGCTTTACTTGGAGAAATAGAAGGAACATGTATCACAAGTGCAAAATCTGAAAAGGCACCACATGAATATTCTATGATAGTCAGTATTGAAGAATTTGTTCATGAAATTTTAATTAATTTGAAAGAAATTGTATTGAGAAGCCCTGATCAAAGCAGCTTTGTCAAACATTTTGCTCTTCTGTCTCAAGTCAGTGTTGGATAAAATCGATCAGTTATGATGAGAGTTCTTGTGGTGAGGGAGGGAGTTGGGAGAAGCATAAGTTTCATCTCCTCAGATGGGAAGAGGTGTGCAAGCCGTATCAAGAAAGAAGAATGGGGATAAGGGAGTTAGAAAGCATAAATTCGGCTTTACTTGGGAGATAGCTGTGGCGGTTTGGGGGTAAAGGAAAATAATATTTGAAGAGAGGTAGTAGCTAAAAAGTATGGTGTCCAAGATGGAGGTTGGAGGGTTAAGAGATCCTCTCTTTATAGAGGGTTAGGGTTGTGGAAGGCTGTCTTGAGCGTGGCTGGTCGCTTTTGGGAGGGTATTCGTTCTCCATGGGAGAAGGAGAGAGAGAGAGTCCACTTTTGGAAAGATGAATGGATAGGGTGTAGACTGCTTGACACAGAGTTCCTAATTTAGTTACCTTGGCTCTGAAGGCCAAAATCCCAATCGCGCGTTGCTCTTCTCTCGATGGCGAGGCAGTTGTGTGGACTCCTCTATGCCGGAGGAAACTGTGGGATGAAGAGGTAGAGGAATTCGTGAGGCTTCTAGCTAAGATCCAAAGCTGCAATCTAGTGACAGGGGAGAAGGATTAGATGGTGTGGAAAAACGACAAGTCGGGTTGGATCACAGTTCGTTCTTTTTTACAAGATGCGTACGAATCCCTCAAGGGGAGTGTTTATCAATCACACAGCTAATGCCCAAAGTGGTGGCTTTTGTGTGGCTCGTAGGAAGAAAGAAGGTTGTAACGATCGATAATCTACAAAAGAGATCACTAATGCTTCCCAACATATCTGTCATGTTCATGGCTAATGCAGAATGCATCGATCACCTTTTCATTCAGTGTACTTTTGCTCAAAAGGTTTGGGAGGGTCGTTGGTTTCTTTAACATGGATTGGGTATTTGGGAGTCCATTTATAACCACTTTTTGGCTTGGCATGGTGGAAGGGTTTGGAAATATGGTAGGATGGTTTGGACATTAGTCGCCATGGAAGTTCTTAGGGGGCATTGGAGGAAAAGAAATAGTCGATGCTTTCAAAATATTAGTGGACGGTGGGGGAAGTGTTTAGGATGGTTAAAGTTGAGGTTTTGGGGTGGGCTTCAAGTCTAAAGTCTTGTGATTCAAATTTTGTTCAAAGGTTGTTTGATTTATAGTTCCCTGCCGGTTTTGGTGTGTCTAATAAAATTGTCGTCATCTTCCAAAATTTTTTTTTTTATATTGAGAAGTAATATGTATGGAATTCATGATGCATCCCTTGAAGTTGTATTGTGCTTGATGAAATTTGGAGATATCACTTGGTGAACATGTTGGAAGAGGTAAATGATGTTGCCAGCTGTTTGGTCCATAGTTCTAACTACTCAATACTCGGCCAAGTCAACTCTATACTAGAGCCGAGCCTCTGGGAAACTCCATTCTGGGCCTGACTTGGCCTAGAGAGACCCATCAAATTGCCCTGATGGCTTGGTCGATTTATCATGACTTGGCGTGACTCAAACTAAGTCACTTGCCTTAGTGGTGAGATTTTATTAAAAAAGATATATGTTGGGAGTGAGATTTGAACCCCCAATATCACCCGAGGGACTCAATGACCTTAAGCAGTGAGATAACAGTAGTGTTGTTGCTTTAAACTCCATTTCATATTACTCACTAGAGATCTAAGTACTTTAAGTTTTATATTACTCACTAGAGATCTAACTACTTTAAATATCCATTACCAATCCTAATATTGTCAATTTATACTAATTTCGAGTCAACCCAACTTGGCTGAAAATTGACTCGAGTCAAGTTTTTACTCAACCCAACCTGGCTGAAAATTGACTCAACTCGAGTTTTTGGGATTTTAAACTATGCTTTTTTTTTTTTTGAAAGATAACTTGTATTAATAGAAAGAAAAACACAAAAGAAGGGAGCTGCTGAGAAGGCAGACCCTTAAGACAGAAGAAAAGAAAGATCTACATTGGTCCCTTCCCTGTGGGATACCCATGCAGCAATGAAACATTTAACATAGGAGGAAACTAAGTGGGAGGGCTTTGCTTCATTCTGAAAACACCTCTTGTTCCTTTCTATCCAAAGATCCCACCAAACCGCCAAAATTCCGGTCCGCCAGATCCTAGATTTGAATTTGCCTAATCTGACCCCATGCCAGGCAGATCCTAGATTTTAAACTATGCTTTGGCCAGAGAGGGCGTTACTGTCCATCTTCTGAGACGATCTTAGCCATTTGGCTCTTTGTATCAGGAACTTGTTTCTCCATTTGTTAGAATCTCCACATGTGGCTCATAAAACTCTTCTCAGAAATGACACGCTTAATCTTTTCTGTTTCAGGTTGGTTTCTGGTATTCAGAATGCAGTCATTTCTGACCAGTTCTATGACAAATCCAATTGGTGTATAATTCTCGAGAAGACATAAACGCTAGTGCTGGGTTATTGGCCTGGATTTACCTAAAACATGAATGGAAATTGCCGAAATGCTCTAAATCTTCTGAGAAGCATTTCCAAGACAGGTAAGCTTCTTCTGGTGGGGATTATTTGGTAATCTGGCTGAGTATGGTGGTTGATATGCAGGCACTCAAGAAATTGTACATGTGGCATGCATTCACTCCAATTAAGCCGTCCAAAATTGTGGGCCCCTCTATGTAGTAATAACTTCTAAATCAGATAGAACTTACTGATAGTAGACTATGGCCGACAGACATTTTCTTGTTGAATTCGGACCATTGACTCTCTTTCAACTTTCCATTTGAATGTTTCACCATATTATTGACTTGGAAAATTGAATTAGTACAACTTGGTTTAACTTCGGCCCACAATTTTGATGGTTTAATTTGAATTCCTAGTATACCATATGCACAGTTTCTCAGTGCCTGCGAATCAACCATCACTCTGCTGTCTGTAACCATGTGTCATTTGCTTAGAGTAGGTTGATGAAAATATTCTTTTTGGTAGGATTGATTTGTTGATTATTGTGACCTCCTACAACCCAATGGGTCTTGCCATTGGATGAGGATTTACTCAAATCGAAATGTACTTTGAACATATACAGTGGAGGGATTGCCCTTTACTTTGAATCTCCAGTTGATGGGAAAACTCATATCTATAAATGCTTACTTTTCTCTTGAAATAAAGATTTGAAAATTTTTGGAAAAAAAATTCTCAAGAATTATGGTTTTACCAAGTACCATTGGAGACTTTTTAAGTCTTAGAATATGCTTCTTGGAGCACGCAAAATGAATGAGATGCCCTTCATCTATTTTCTTTCTAAAAAGTGGAGTGAAGCATTCTGGGGTCGTGTGGCGTGTGTATCACATCCAACCCGTCTGACAGGTGCACCTCTTCATGATGCTCAGATGAGTCAAGGATCAGGCCAATCCAATTAATAGGTGAGCCGCATGTGAATTTGAAAATTATGGGTGGTGTAGCTAACTCAATGATTGGATCAACCTGAATTTTTTTGTTCATCTGATCATTATGCTGTGGTGTACCTGTTGGAGGGTTTGGATGTCATACACACACCAGGTGGGACCCACAAGGCTCAGACTCCACTTTTAAGAAAGCTAAATAGACTTGGCCGTTCTGGTCATTTCACACCCCAAGAGGAATGGTTTTGGGATTTTTAGAAAGCCAAGGCATTGTTCCTTAAAATCAGAATTCTCAGAGTAATTTTGCTGTAAAACTCCCTAGAGATTTTGTCCGGAGTCGGGCATGTTTGGTTTAGCCTGATTAAATCCATTCGTGTGTATAGTTTATCGCGAATTGGGATAAGCTTGCAGAATTAGTCCTTGGTCTTGACAGAGTTTAGAATGTTAGCACCCCTGATGAGATTTCAGGATGGATGGAGTTTTTGAACCTTGGATTGTGCCTGGATTGGATGAATCTGCATGTTGATTCAACATCCCGCTTGCAGAATGCGCATCTAGTGGTTAGGAGCAGAGTGACAAATGTAGCTGGTATTTTGAAAATATATAATTATATGCAACTAGTACTTTAGGGAAAAAAATTACAAATGACATCAAACCGACAATATCCCCATGTTTCCAAAAACCAAAAACCCACATAAGCCTGTATCTATAAAATATTTGACCCTTTTAAAATATGACTCTTTTCCTTTGAACATGGATGGTCTCCAATTCTTTGAATGATCGAAGGCTTAAAACATTTTGACCTGGGATATTTTTTTGCTTGTCCCACATGTATGGTAAGGTAAATCAAATAGTCTGTTTGGATCATGGAGGAAGACCCCAGATTCACTAATTGCAGTCATTTCTTGGTATGTGTTGACCTATGAACTGTTACATCCTTTAATGGTGTCATTGGCATATTTATGAACCATTGGGACCATTTCTATATTGGGCCCTAGTGAGGATGTCATTAAAAAAAAAAAAAAAAAATTGCCTTCTAGACTTTCCTTTCCATGGATAAGTGGCTGTCAAAAAATAGTTGTCCCTAGTAAAGTAATGGATGAGATTTTTGAAACAAAAGCAATCTTTACTAGGGTCCATGGATGGATGGACTTGATTGTCATTCAACCTGCCATGTGTACTGCATACCGTACAGTTCCCTGCTGTTTTATCATGATAATATCCTGATATGTTATTTTATTTTTCCTATTGTATCCATATTATCGAAAATTTAATCCACTGCTTCAGTTTTTATTTATTTATTTATATTTTTTGCAAGATTTTCTCTAATACACCCTGAGAAAATGGGCAGTCCAAATGACTGAAAATGGGACATGGTACAATAATAAGGTGGCCTACACCTTGAAAATTGAGATTTTCGCAGAGCCGTATGGTCCACCTTTTATTTGATTGGCCTTAGAAAGTCATGGTGTGGTTGATTGGTCTTTAGTTTTGGGGCATAGCATTTTCACGACAGGATCTAACTCTTGAATAGGTTGGATCCCACACTACAGTAGACTGTATGGTACAGTTGGCTGTATTAGATCCTGTCTACTTAAAAGATTTGAGGCTTTACATGAATGATTTAAGAACCAAACTTGAGGCCGCAACCATAAAGATGATAAGATAAAGAGGAGTTATTTGATATAGCTGAGATCGGAGGCAAACATTGGATGTCTCTACAGCAATGCTCAGTGGCCCACCTGATTTGGGATCATAGAAACAATGGTCTGGATCACCAAACCGTGGGGTCCACTTGTAAGGAATGGGTGCATCCGAACACTATTCACACTCAGGCTAATCACTACCGGGTTGGTCACACTTGCACATTGGGTCAGATTGTCAGCTGCATTTATTTCGATCTTGTGGCCCAGCTGATGAATGGATCATCTGATTTGATCTGGGCCACCTTCGGATGCCTCACACCCAGATCCATAGCTCTGAGTGAAAGATACCTCGTTTCAACACCGAGGTCTTGGCATCGATTCCCTACTGGGGTGGCTAACAGTGACGTGTGATCTGACAGTGGGTGTACTGACAAGCTAACCCAAAAAAAAAAAAAAAAAAAAACTTCGGATGCCTCACATGTGATGTATTTGGCGGAAAAAACGGTGTAGCTTGCTAAGGTTCCGTGCCAGATGCGGAGAAGTTCAATCAAGGACCCTTCACATGGTACGAATGGCAGATGTTTGCAGCGATCAGGACCTTTGATTTCTTAGGCCACCATGTGGATTGTCTGTAGTAGTGATTAGACAAATCCGGCCATCCATTCATGATTTCTCTGGTTGAGTGTCGACCATTGCTCCAATCATTCCTTTGGCAGACCACCAATTGGATGGCAACAACAGCCCAAGCCCCTCATGGGCTGATTGCGTTCTGCCTCTCCGTCCTGTGGGGCCCACCATGGTGTATGTGTCTATCCTGTGGTGCCCACCATGGTGTATGTGTCCATCCATTTTGCCATATCATTTTAGTGTACGGGGACAAAAATGAGGTATAAGCAAGGCTAAGTGGACCATACAGTGGGGATTGAATGTCCACCGTTAAAAAATTATTGGGAGCCGCAGAAGTTTTGATCAAGCTAATATTTGTGTTTTCCCTTCATCCAGGTTTATATGACCAACTAAACATCATGGTGGGCCTTAGGAAGGTTTCAACAGTAGGCGTCATTTCCAACGCTACTTCCTGTGGTGTGGTTCACTTGAGTCCTGGAACTACCTCATTTTGGAAAAACGGATGAACGGCATGGATAAAACACATACATCACGGTGAGCGTCATAGGGCACCTGCCCGGACCAAGTCCGTTAGTGGCCAGTCCCGATGGAAATCGGATTGCCTACTGAGTTACTCAGTACGCTCTTATCGTACTGAGTAAACTTAGTTGGGCCCGCTTTGAATGTATGTAGTCTATCTACACCGTCCATCCGTTTTTACATCTAAATTAAGGGGTTGAGATCAAAATTAAAGCTTATCCAAAGATCAAGTGGATCATACCACAGGAAACAGTGGGGATAATGATTTCCACCGTTGAAACCTTTCAAGGCCCCACAGTGATGTTTATTTGTCATCCAACCTGTTCATAAGATCATAAAGACATGGATGAAGGGAAAACACAAATATAAGTTTGATCCAAAACTTCCGTGGCCCCCAAGAAATTTTCAACGGTAGGATAGACGTTCAATTCAACTTTTTCCTGTGGTGTGTTTCATACTATTATTCTATATATTTCATTTTTGTGGTCAGGCCCTAAAATTATCTGGAAAAATTGATAAAAGTAGCAAATCAGATACATAAATCATGGTGGACCTCACAACGTTTACTTAGTGCGCTAAGCGGAGTGAGTTACACACTCTCACCCCACTTCCGTCCCGATGCATTGAGCTTCGGAAGCGGATTGGACGGTGTACCTCATTATATAGCTGGTGTATTGACGTCAGCAAATTATGTGGGTATGATCATGAGGCATCTGTTATATCCAAAATGTTCATCCAATTGGTGAGCTCATCTTAAGGCTTGAGATGAATAATAAGATGGATTTAACTACCAAGTAGACCGCAGTGCAAAATTCATGGGAATGAATGTCTATCATTGAAATCCTTTTTGTGTCAGAGAAGTTCTGGATTAATATGAATTTTGCGTTTCCTCTTAATTCAGGTCCTTTTTGGCCTTATGAACAGATTGGATGGAAAATAAATATTATAGTGGGCCCTACCACTTGTTTAACTGTGAAAATCATTATCTCCGCTACTATTTATAGTGTGGTCCGGATGATCCTTGGATATGATTCATTTTTTTTACTAATGCTCCAAGAAGATCTCTAAAAATAGATGAATAGTATATATATGATAAGTATATCACTGTAGGGCCATGTAACTTTGATCTCCTTTGAACCGTTCTTACAATTCGGGGCTCGGGGAGCGTCAGTACTCGTTTTCGCACGACACATACCTACCGCAGCCATGTAGCTGGTGTGTAGTACACCAGCCAATCGGCTTCCTCGAACTTCTACCAATCGCCGACTTTCTCGGAAATGGATTTGGAAACGGATTGGCTACTCCCCTGCCACCAGCCAATGGCTAGTGGTCAGTGCTCTGTGGGCCCCACCATGATGTATGTATTTCATTCATGCCATCTATCTATTTTTCTAGATCATTTTATTGCATAAGGAAAAAAATGAGATATATCCCCATCTCAAGTGGACCACATTACAGGAAACAGTGTTGAATGAATTTAGACCATTAAAAAATTTTTGGGGGCCATAAAAGTTTTGAATCAAGCAGATTTTTGTTTTTCCCCTTCATCTGGGTCTGTATGACCTAATCAACATATTGGATGTCAAATAAACAGTACATTTGGCCTTAAGAGGATTGTAATGGTGGATATTCAATCACCATTGTTTTAGTATGGTGTGATCTACCTGAGATTTATATTCTTATAATTTATTGTATAAAACCCTTAAATGATCCGTAAAAATGATGAACGGAATGGATGAAGCACATATGTCATGGTGGGCCCACAGAGCACCGACCACTAGCCACGGGGCTGGTGGCAGGGGGAGTAGCCAATCCGTTCCCCGACTTTCTCGGACTCGGATTTCCTTCCGCAGGAAGTTCCAGCACTTGGATGCTAGGTGGGGCCCACAGTGATATTTGTAAGAAATCCAAACCTTCCATCCGTTGTGAAAGCTCAGTTTAGGACATTTGATCAGAAATGAGGTGTATCCGAAACTCAAGTGGGCCGAACGAGAGGGAAAATCGGGGAAAGTTTTATACCGTTGAAACCTTACTGGAATCTACCACACATTCATCAAGGTGGGCCCCACACAGTAAGCAACAACTAATCCACCTAATCCACTCCCCGTCCAACGAATCCAGAGCACTTCGGAGTAGAAATTATTACAAAACAGACTCCTCTGAAATTTCGCTCGTCAGCTGTTTTGGGACAGTTCTTTTCTAGAAGATCTCAAGTTTAACCACTTGGACGGCATGTTACGTTCCATCCAGCTGATAAAGTCCAACCTATTAAGTGCATACGGCATCCAACCCGTCTAATAGGTTGGCCCCACTGTTGCAATCACGTTGTGAGAAACTCAGCCATATCCACTCATTAAGTAGACCGGATTTTGTATTTTTCTATTATCAATGGATAAAAATGGATTTCTATGATGTGGCCCACATTTTATGTAGATACAGCTAACTTTTGGATTATTAATTCTCATGGTGTGGCCAACCTATTGGAAGGACTAGATATCGTAATCAGTTAACAGATTGGAAGTTATTTTCTGGGTGGATTTTAACCTGTGCCAAACCGGTTGGACCTGAGACCTTTCCCTTTCTCTTTCTAAAGGGATAAGGACGATGAACACATCCGGTGGGCCACAACGCAAAAGTAACGAAGACCTCTTTATCGGAAACTTACCACCCATTGATTTGCATACAGCCAACGTGTCACATGCATAGGACATCCGAGCCGTCCAAAAGGTTGGCCCCTAGCTTGAAAAACATTCACCTCAGAAAATCAGATTGTTCCATTTATCAAGTGGGCCACACTGAAAACCGTAGAAAATAATAGATAGCTGAATGGTCGACTTGATGTGTATGTGAGGACCATTTGATGAATGGACCGTCCTGATTTTTTTTATTACACTTGACATGTAGCCGTATGCAAGATAATCGGTCTTGAAAATCTGTCCATCTGCTCGTTATGTCGGCCACACCCGCCCGATTTTTATGTCAAAAGATCTAAACGTTTCGTCCCATGGCACACCTGTTATTTAGTCCGGGCTTTTTCTTTTTCCTTTTTACTTTATGATAGTGAGTTATTTATATTTATATCACGGAAGTGACTGATGTTTATTTATCAATAATGGAGGTTCAATACCATTATAACCTTAAAGTCACATTCTCGAGCTTAATGTCAATGACAGAAGTCTTGATCTTCCACACCTTAGCCCTGTAGTTGAGCTAATATTTTTTCTTTTATATGGGTGAAGAGAAAAGGCACGTATGTATAGGAAAAACAGTTTATAAGCTTATCTTTAACACTTTTTGCTTGGGTTTTTACACTGTAGGTTTTCACATCCTACTTAATAAATATGTATAGGAAACATCCTTCAAGACCTAAAACTATTTACAATGAACACAAATGTAATGGAGCTCACTGAATCATTCATTTTAAATAATCCAATGGTTAGATCTAAATCACCGATCATGTGTGGCCCACCTGATAGAGTCTTACAATTTACACCTGATTAACAGATTTGATGAATGATACACCGCATGGTGGCTGCAAACCTGAACCTATGGTTGGCATCTTATCCTCATTCTTCCTTGAGTTATGGATCTCGCTGATTTTTTGCCCTATGACGTAAAAACGATGATATAACCTAATGTACGGAGTGGATTTTATAAATACAACACGGTGGGCCCCACAAGCTTGCGTGCCCTAAAAAACAAGAAGTCGTGTAGTATTCCGGCATATTGTAAGTTCCGCAGTCCCAATCAACCATTGGGACAAATTGGAACATTCTATGTTAATTATATAAAATTCATCACCACAAACAATAGAATGCCCCCAAAACGTTCGGCTCAGATCATCCGTCGGTTTATGCATGTGGGGCCCATGGTGAGACACGTGTTGGATGTGTATGAGTAGCTTAGAGCCCCTTAATTTTTTTTCTCTTTTTCTTTTTTTCGTGGGCCCATTTACATATAAATCAGTGTCTTTATATTTCTCTTGAAATTTCCAGACACTGTCACGACCAAAAGGCAAGATGCGGTATGCTGGTATCTCACTCATCTTCTCACACATCTACACAATTACAATCATCATCATCTCCTTAGCAGTATTTGAAGTAATTCTCAAGATTAGATCAGTTTTCATGTGTATGAGCTCTCATAAGAATTCTCCGCGTTTGGCTGCGACGACAGCCCACTATCTGGCTTCACTCGACGAAGACCTCCCCACGACTCAGTTCGAAAATGGGTCCGTGGCGAAAACTCGATCAGTCGAGTGTCCTGTATGTTTGTGCAATTTCAAGGAAGGAGACATGATGAGGGGGTTGCATTGCAAGCACGCGTTCCACAAGGATTGCATCGATCGGTGGCTAGAAAACGAAGGCACGACATGTCCGATGTGCCGGAGCTTCGTGTTGCTGAAAGGCGCCGCGATCCAACAGTGGCGATGGGAGGATGATTACTTCTTTGAAGAGAAGATTTCCTCATGGTTCCTTTCATGGAATAGAAGTAGTGAACTTCATAGATTAGTGTGGGCTAGATAGAGGAGCTTTACAGTACTTTGTTAATCTCTATTTACTTCTAAGTACTTGTTTTAATATCTAAATAAATAAAATATCAGTATTTTCCCCGTAAGGTTCTCTCCTTTTCTCCTAAGATGAGTATGTTTAGAATCCATGGTTTTTTTTTTTTTTTTTTTTTTTTTAAATAGAAAAATGTAATTATCTAATGATAATTTCCATATCTTATTGTAGAAAAATGAATTCCAAAAAAGGGGTTTTGGCTATTTAAATGGTCAAGAGAATCCTCAGACTTCTTTGGACAACTGAAACCTCATGGCTTGTTCCACAGAATTCTGACCATAGATAAAAGAATCAATGTATCCAAACAATTCAGTTGTATCTTAATAATGGACAACTACACTTTTTATTTTTGCATGAATTCCGCATATCCACACATGCCCTAATACTTTTTCAATGAAGCTTTAAATAATACCTTCTTCCTTCTTCTTTTTTTTTTTCAAAAAATAAAATAAAATAAAATTATTTCCTTAAGATGAGCGTGAATGAATCTGGTGCCTCTTGGTAATCCCAAAGAGCTTGGTCCCATTCAACCATGGGCTTTGGACCTCAAGAAGATTTTTGAAGTACTGAGATATCTTCAGAGATATTGCTATTCATTTATTCTTACTCAATCACGCTTAATTGCTTAATTGTAGA
Source organism: Magnolia officinalis (assembly GCA_021015155.1). Lineage (NCBI taxonomy): Eukaryota > Viridiplantae > Streptophyta > Magnoliopsida > Magnoliales > Magnoliaceae > Magnolia > Magnolia officinalis. The sequence goes on along the minus strand of JAJHSJ010000004.1, from coordinate 4,757,830 downwards.
GTTCTGAAATAATCAAGTGCAATAATATCGAGAGATGTAACTCCTTCGGATTAACAAAATAAATGCCAAATTGAGTTTGATTTTGGTAGATCCATGTGCCCCACTTGCAGTAGATTTTAAGGTTTAGGTAGTTAAATTGTCGGTTATGTTTAATTTTAAGTTTATTCTATGAGATTATTTATAATATATCTCTTAATTACGTTAAGGTAGGAATCTTGCTGGCCCAACCTAGCTATTTATTGTACATATATAATATATGGAAAAGGTACTATGAGGTCACCTCATGGGAGGTCGAGTTCTGCGGGCCCACCATCATGTATAAGGGACATCCATTCCATTAATCAGATGCACCCTTCCATTGTGAGCCATGTGCATAAAAATCAGGCCAATTCATGACTTAGGTGGGCCACTCCACAAGCAATAATTGAGCCTAGTGAGTTGTCGTTTAGACATCCAACCCATCCATTGTGTATGCCCCACTTGGATTAGGGGTTACACAAATTTTAGGCCATTCCAAAACTCAGGTAGGCCCCACCAAGTGCTCACCATGGAAGGGTGCATCTGATTAATAAAATGGATGTCTCTCGCACATGAGTGGGCCGGTCCCACAGAGCTCGACCTCATAGTACTATTTCTCATATATATATATATATATATATATATATATATATATATATATACACGCGCGCGCACCCACGCGTGCACGAATAAACAAAAGGTCGTGCGTCTCGATGAGTTGGTGCAACAAGCTTACCAACAAGAGAAAGAGTCACATGATAGTTCACCACCATTTTGATTCTTTTCCTTCTTGGGTGTGGCAATGATGTGTCTAAATTGTGGGTGACTTAGTGGATGGAGCATGTCTATGAAATAACACCAAGCAGCTATTTATAATTGTCCACTTTATTATTATTATTATTATTTTTACACGCACACATACCCTTACACACTCAGTAGTGGGATTTCACCACCTATGGATACCCGAACCCTTAATGGGGTGTTTAAAGTCGTGAGTGTCTCCCACCGGAGTAAGGATCCCATAATCGTCCACTTGATGGTAAAAAAATTGGCACCATAGACTCTTCCCTTGCATACCTTTTTTTTTTTTTTTTTTTTTCTTATGCCCGAAAACTTAAGCTACTAAAGCAGATTTTAAAGGTACGAAAATAGGGTTTTGGACAAAAATACACTTAGTCGGTAAAGTAGCGGAAAAAAGTGGGGTTATTTTTGTCTTTATAAGTTTGTCGGTATGGATAGAGGTCTAGCTTGGTAAGTAAGTTCTGTTTAGATCGAATAAAAAAACGTGAGCAGTCCGTCAGGTCTATAATAAAAAATTATCCCTTAATGACTATAATGGCTGAAAGAATGATGGGTCAAGTTTTAAAGGTCAAAAAAATTGGACAGAGGCTAATATTTTCTCCAAGTAGTTAACATAGTGACCGGATACTATAGGATATTTTTAATCATGCCCAAGCATCATGATCACAGACATCTACTTAGAGCAATCTTCACCATTTAATTTGGACCGCGCTTCATTTATATGATCAATTAACTTTTTCTAACCGTTCATTGTGGGAACAAATGCAATGATTAAGACTTTTCCATTTGCTTTGGTTTCTAGGTTTCGTCTCATCTACTTAATGGTCCATTGTTAGAAACAATGCTATGTGAAATATTCAAATAATAATAAATCAAGTAGAAAAAAGAAGAAGAAGAAGAAGAAGAAGAAGAAAAGAATGGTACATTAGTTGGAGCGGCCGTGAATATAATAATCCAATGGACGATAAATCTAATTTCTTAATGGTGCAAGACATATACATAACTACTCTCTTTGAGATGGTTTAGTCACTTGAAATAATCTCTAAAATGCATAAGAGGAACCGTAATAATCAAATTTTAGTAAATTTACAGATGGCGTAAACTATCTCAAAAAGAGTTTATATTTCTTGGTTGGTTCTTTCCCACATTGCTACAGTAACCACTGCTGCAACAAATGTATTATTTTATATTTCTTAATTTATTATTGTTTGAATATTTTTTTATATCATTACTTCCCATCCATCCTTAGGTTGAAGGCTAAATTGAGGGCCCAAGTACTTTCTACGCGGGCTTCGCTCTTCATGTATCAAACATAAGCACCCATACATGTACCAGCTTGTACACGTGTGAAGCACCACAGTGAATATTTCTTATCCCAAAGATTCACAAATTTACTCATCGAATGGGCCACACGTCAATGATCACATGTACGGTTAGAATAGGGCAGCCAATGCGTGTACATTTAGCATAAAGGTGTGACCCATGTAATAGGTAGGCTGGCCTGCTAAACTACTTTCTGCAATTCCCTCTTATGCTTTTTTTTCTTTTTTTTCGACGCTCGAAAACTTTGGTTACCAAAGTAAATTTTTAGGGTATGGAAAGAGGGTTTTGGATAAAAATACCCATAATTTTTAAGGTACAGCAGTGGAAAATAGTAACGATCTTTTCATTTATATGAGTTTGTTTGTACTAGTAGAGGTCTAGTTTGATGAAGTAGGTTTTGTTTGGGTCGAATAAAAAAAGATGTGTGGTACATCCCGTCTAAAGTAAAAAATTACCCCGGAATCTAGTATCACCGATGTTCCCGATTCCTCTGCAACATCAGTTGTACACATCCAATAAAACAGCCAAGCTCCGTAGGGTCATTGATCTATGTGTGTGATATCATCTCCATCCATCAGGTGCATTCAACGATTTTAGCTCTTGAGGCAAAAAAATTTAGCCTGATCCACAACTAGTGTGGGCCAAACTATAGGTAAAAATAGGGAGCGGATTAGGTGTGGCTCTGGACCAGGCCTCAGCCAAAGACAGTGCAGCCCTTACCGTAGGGCCTACGTTGATGTACGTATTCCATATCTGCCCATCTCGTTTTATGGAATGAATCCAAAGAAGGAAACAGTGGTGATTGAACGCTCCACCGTTGAAACTTTCTTAGGGCCCATGTATGTTTCCATGATGTTTATCTACCAACCAATCTCTTGAAAATGTCGTACTTTTGAAGTTTTTATGGCCAATCACCACCGTTTCTTATTGTATGGTTCAGTTGAGATTTGAATCTGCTTCATTCTTGGACTTATACCTAAAATGATACGAAAGAAATGAATGCATAGTGTAGATATAAAATACATACATCAAGGTGGGCCCCACAGCAAGGGCTGCACCGTCTTGGGTAAGGCCGGCCGCACCTAATCCACTGGACCACTGACCAATACCGCCGGTTCGCTAACCGTAGCTTTGTTTCCAGTGGTTGCGAATAGCGTCGTCAACGGGCCGGGTCTAGGGTAGGTCTTGGCCCGGATTTTGTAATATTTTATGCCGGCGTCGGATTTTGCTAGGCCCGACCCGGCCCACTGACACCCTTATTGACAAAGGTGTATATATATTCCAATCTAACCCTTTTTTTTTTTTTTTTTTTTTTCTTTCTTTTTATCTTTTTAAAATTTTTAATTTACACACGCAGACACACCCTCACACACTGCTAGTGGAATTTCACAACCCTTAACCGGGAGTTGAAACTTCTGAGAGTCTACCAGCCGAGCAAGAGTAAGGACCCAATATTATTCCAATCAACCTGTAGGTCCTGCCTCTACAGGATGCTTGAACTTAAGATGCTTTGGGCGTGATTTTAGAAACGATTTCAGGTTTTAGGAATAATTAGGGTCCGATTACAAGTCCTAGAATCGATTTCAGATCCTAAAAGTCATCACGGATACCCGTAGCAATTACAATTCCCATGAGAAATTAGGGTGCGATTTCAGTCTCAGGAGCAATTATGAGTGATTAGGGTGCGATTACTGGTCTCAAGAGCAATTTCAAATCCAGGGAATGATTTCAGATCCCCGTAGTGATTATAGGGCTCTTGGGAGCAATTATAAGACGAGTATTTAGGGTCCGGTTATAGGTATTAAGAGCAATTTTATGTCTTGGGAGCAATTACGGTACAAGAAGCGAATACTGTTCTCAGGAGTTACTTCGGGTCTGAGTAGCGATTATAGGTACGAGGAGCTATTAGGGTTTGATTAGAGGTCTCACGAGCAATTACAGTATAAGGAGATATTAGGGAGCTATTACTGTGCAAGAAGAGATTCTTGTTCTCGGGAGTTACTGCAGATCTTAGTAGTGATTATAGGTATGAGGAGCTATTAGGGTTTGATTAGAGGTCTCACGAGCAATTACAGTATAAGGAGATATTAGGGAGCTATTACTGTGCAAGAAGAGATTCTTGTTCTCGGGAGTTACTACAGATCTTAGTAGTGATTATAGGTATGAGGAGCTATTAGGGTTTGATTAGAGGTCCCAAGTTATTTCAGGTCCTCAGAAAGTTATTGTAGGTCCACGGAACAATTAGGGTTTAATTACAAGACCGACCCCGACGAGGTTTCAAGTCACAGGAGCAATTACAGGCTTTTGGAGCAATTTCAGGTCCTAACAACAACTATTACACGTTCCGAAAAGGGGCCCTTGTACATGGATGGGCTTCTTCACTTTCAGATTGCATGGTGTGCAGATGTGGTGAAGTTTTGTATGCCACACCATGATGCATGTGTTATCCACGTTGTCCATTCATCTTGCCAAATCGTTTTACCTCATGAGCCAAAAGATGAGGCAAATTCAGAGCTCAAGTAACTACACCATACAAAGTAATGAGGATTGAACACCTGCCATCGAGAACTTCTTAGGGCTATAGAAGTTTTGGAGCAAATTGGTATTTTTGTTGTCCGTGTGACCTTGTAAACAAGTTGGATGGTAAATAAACATCATGGTACCCTTAAGGTTTTAACTATGCGATCATTGTCCCCGTTGCTTTATGTGTTGTGGTTCACTTGAGCTTTAGATCTACTTCAATTTTAGATCATGCATCAAAATGATTTGGAAAAATTTGTGGACAGAGTGGATATACAATACATTCATCAAGGTAGTTCCCAATCATCAGGTGCGTCACCGTGCACAAAAATAATGTATACCTTAAAATCAGATCTTTTTATTTTTTATTTTTTGGTGTGTGAGAGATGGTCACATTCAATGTACATAGATGGACAACCTGAAAAGTGAATCATCTAAAACAATGGTCATTGAATTCCCACCATTATTTCTAGGGCCCACCATAATATTTATTTTTCCAACGGGTTGAGAAGGTCACATTAAAGTGGACTAAGGGAATAAACAAATATCATTTTGATATATATAAAAACAAAAAAACAAAAAAACTTTTAAGGCCCTCAAGACATTTTTAATGGTTGAACACCACTATCTATCGTGGTATAGGTGAATCACTCGAAACAATGGTAGTTAAATTCCCACCATTATTTCTAGGCCCACCATAATATTTTTTTTAAAACTTATTAAAAAGGACACACAGAAGTGGATGAAGGGAATAAATAAACTTTTGAGGCTCACGAGATGGTTTTAATGATCGATCACCATCATCTCTTGTCGTGTAGGTGAATCACAAGGAACAATTAATGCCCATTGAATTCCCACCATTATTTATAGGACTCTCGGTAATATTTTTTTTTCCAACTTGTTGATAAGATCACATAGAAGTGGACAAAAGCATAGGGATAAAATTCTTTTGAGCCCCATGAGAGTTTTTTAATTGTCGATCACCCCTATCTCTTGTGGTGTGGTCCACCTGAGATTTAGATATGCTTCACGTTTGGGCTTATGCCTTAAAATGATGGCAAAACAGATGTTCAGTGTAGATATACAATACATACATCAAGGTGGGCTCAGTTGGGTGAGTCCCTTGCCACACCCAATCCATTACGTGTGGTGAACGCTATTGTAAAATCGGAAAGAAAGATAAGTGAGAGAAAGAAAATTGGCTCTCAGTTGGGCCACGTCTTAATGTCCATGCCAAATCCACACCGTCCACTCAGTGAACCATCTAAAATTAACCGTACATCATAAAATCAGAGTGGCCCGTAATTCAGTGGGCCATACAAACGTTAAATCATTGGAAATGAGACACTACCCTTAATTTTTTTACGTGGCCCAGCTCTATGATTATACAGAAGTATTGGATCAAGCTGGTATTTTTATTTTCCCTTCATTCAGATGTGTGTAATCTTATGAACAAGTTGGATGGTAAATAAGCATCATGGTGGCCCATAGGAAGGTTTCAACGGTGAGCCTCATTAGACCCACTGCTTTCTGTGGTGTGGTCCATTTAAGCTTTGAATTAATTCATTTTTAGATCATGGATTAAGATGATTTGGAAAAACTGATGGACGGAGTAGATATACAACACATACATCAAGATGGGTCCCACTGTCAGGGAAACACCCACTAGGATTTTACCAGGGCAACACCTGATCCGCTCCCACGTGTTAATGTCACGAGAAAATTAGGACTGTGGACCCAACCTTTTAGCCAGCTGGTTTTATAAAAGAAGACAAACCTTCTTTTGCAACTTATACCTCCACGTGCAGGAATAGAATTTCTGGACGAAAGGAGGGGCCACCTTTTAGCCAGCTGGTTTTATGAAAGAAGACAAACCTACTTTTGCAACTTAGACCTCCACGTGCGGGAACAGAATTTCTGGACGAAAATACCCCTCCTTTCACGGAAACGGATTGTGTACTCCCCTGCCAGCACGCGATGGTGGATGTTCGGTGGTCTGTGAGCCCCACCATGATGTATGCTTTTCATCCATGCCGTCCATATATTTTTCCACATCATTTTATGGTATGAGACAAAAAATGAAGTATATGCAAATCTCAAGTGTACCACATTACAGGAAACAATGTTGAATGAGCATCAACCAATAAAAACTTTTTGGGGGCCCACTGTGATGTTTGTGAGAAATCCTCCCCGTCTAAGTTCATTCATAGGGTCACAAAGACTTAAATGAAGAGGAAAAACAAATTTTATAATGATCCAAAACTTCCGTAACCCCTAAAAGGGTTTCAATGGTAGACGTTCAATTCCCCACTGTATTTTATCGTGTGGTCCACTTGATAGTTAGATCTATCTTATTTTTCGTCTCAAGCCTTAATATGAGCTCGCCAAATAGATGGACGGTTTGGATATAACACAGACATCATGATGGGACCCACAAAAGCAACACAACATATATAAAAAAAAAGAAAAAAAAAAGAAAATAACAACACAGACCGCATCGATATATCGACATATTGTAGATATATCGACAAAATAAAACATCGATATATTGACATATTGTCGATATATTAACGTTACATGGAATTTTTTGGTTAAGTCGCTGGACAAATGAGGACTTAATTCGATATTATCGACCATATGTCGATATATCGACAAAATCAAGCATCGATATATCGACATATTGTCGATATATCGACGTTACATGGAATTTTTTTGTTTAGTCGCTGGAAAAATGAGGACTTAATTCGATATTATTGACCATATGTCGATATATCGACAAAATCAAGTATCGATATATCGACATATTGTCGATATATCGACGTTACATGGAATTTTTTCCCTCCGCCGATTTTCTAGTTTCCCCCGCCGTTTTTCATGCTTGCCCCGCCGATTTTCTAGTTTGCCCCGCCGTTTTCATGCTTGCCCCGCCGATTTTCTTGTTTGCCCTGCCGTTTTTCATGCTTGCCTCGCCGATTTTTTAGTTTGCCTCGCCGTTTTTCATGCTTGCCCCGCTGATTTTCTTGTTTGCCCCGCCGTTTTTCATGCTTGCCCCGCCGATTTTCTTGTTTGCCCCGCCGTTTTTCATGCTTGCCCTGCCAATTTTCTAGTTTGCCCCGCCGATTTTCTAGTTTGTCCCGCCATTTTTCATGCTTGCCCCGCCGTTTTTCTAGTTTGCCTTGTCGATTTTCTAGGCTACGGATATGGCTACGGTTATAATCCGTAGCTATAAAATTTTATTTTTTTTTTTTTTTTACTGTTGTAAATCCCGCCACCTTTTGTGGGTCCCATCACGAGGTCTGTGTTATATCCAAATCGTCCATCGATTTGGCGAGCTCATATTAAGCTTGAGACGTAAAATAAGACAGATCTAACTATCAAGTGGTGGGCCCTACAAAATTTTTAACGGTGAAAATCAGTTTTCCTGCTGCTCTTTGTGGTGTGGTCCATTTGATCTGGATATGATTTTTTATTTTTTTTTGGATAATGCTCTGAAATGATCTCTAAATATGGATGAACATTGTGGATATAATAAATACATAGTTGTGGGGGCCATGTAACTTTGATCTCTTTTGAGCCGTTTCGTACAACTCTTGGTAGGAGGTAGAGCTGGGCATATTTGGACCGATCCAGTGAATCCGACCCGATTAGACCCGATCCGACCCGTTCCAAACCGATCCGTCGGCTTGGATCGGTGCTGATCGAGTAGGGTCATTCAGAGTCGACTATTTTCCGGATCCAGATCGGGTAGTGGTCAATCCGAACAGATTCGATCTGAAAACCCGATCCGAATGGATCCAAACCGATCAGATCCAACCCGATCTAGAGTAAAAAACCAATACTTTTACTTTTTCCTATGGTGTGGTCTACTTGTGCTTTGGTATGCATCAATTTTGAATTCAATGACTAAAATAACCTAAAAAAAACGAATGGACGGCATGGATATACCACATGCATTCACGGTGGGCCCCAACAGAGTTTACTCGCCTATCACTATGAGTTACATGCTATGCACGTCAACTTGGCAGCAATACGTATCGTACCACATGAAACAGTGGTAGTAATAATTTTTCACCGTTGAAACCTTTATGTGCCCCACAGTGATGTTTACTTGCCATCCAACCTGTTCATACGATCTTACATACATGGATGAAAGGAAAACACAAATATTATCTTGATAAAAAACTTCTGTGGCCCACAAGAATATTTTCAACGGTGGACGATCAGTTCACACTGTTTCCTGTAGTGTGGTCAATTCAAGCTTCGGATATAATTTATATTTTGTCCCTAGCACTAAAATTATCAGGTAAAATGGATGGACGGAGTGGATTAAATATATAAATCATGGTTAACTTTGAAGAGTTTACTCAGTACGCTGAGCCTACTGAGTTACTCAGTTCTGTTTCCAATTTAAGCTAGCAGTTTTGAGCAAAACAATGGGCTGCTGGAAAGCGGTTTTAGCTTTTAAATAAAAACATGGGCGCTCAAGCTCCGAGTTGTACGAACGGTCCAAAGATATCAAAGTTACATGGCCCCACAGTGATATATTTATTATATCTAAACCGTTCATATATTTTTAGAGATCAACGTAGAATATTATCTAAAAATTTATTAATATCCAAAGATCATCTGGACCACACCACAAGTAGCAGCAGTGAATGATTTTCACCATTAAATATTTCATGTGGTCCACTCGATAATTAGATCTGTCTTAATTTTCATCGTAAACCTTATGACGAGCTCGCCAAATGGATGGACGGTTTAGATATAACACATACCTCATGATAAGATCCAAATAACTTGCTAAGGTCGTTACAGCAAGTCCCCACCAACGGTATAACAAAAAAAAAAAAAAAAAGAGTCTGCTTTCATGCAGTGCACGATATATATATGCTCGATAAAAATATGAATACAGTAACAGATAGTCTTTTCAGAGCCATGTGGGGCCCACCTTGATGTATATGTTTTATCTAAGCCGTTCATCCATTTTAACATATCAATTTAGGCCTTGATAAAAAAATTAGTATATATTAAACGTTAAAGTGGACCACATTTCACACAGATCCGAATCGTACCCAACTCGGTTCCTTTGACCGAGGCGGACTCGGTTCGGGTGAGATGAATCATGTATCAGATCTGTTCGGGTCAGGTGACCCGGATTTGATTCCGGATCTGATCGAGTTCGGGTCCACTCATTACCATTTCGAATCTGATCGGGTTGAACCCAATCCGCTCCGATCCGGACCAATGCCCACCTCTAGCAGGAGGAGCGTCAGCGCTCGTCTTTGAATGGGAGGGGTATTTTCGTCATCAAATCCGCTGTCCGTATGCGTAGGTCTAGGTTGCAAAAGAAGGTTTGTCTTCTTTCATAAAAACAGCTGGATAGAAGGTGGGGTCCACAGTCCTAAATTTCTCGTCAGAAAAGGTGGCCTCACCATTAAGATTCCCGGGTATAGCTGTACGGAGGTGGATTGGGGTCCACTATGATTTATGTATTTTATCCAATCCGTCCATACATTTTACAATATGATTTTAGGGCCTTATCCCAAAAATGAAGTATATAAAAGGCTAAAATGGACCACACCACAGGAAACAATGTGAATTGAATGTCTACCGTTGACAATTTCTTGAGAGCTATAGTAGTTTTCGATCAACCTTATATTTGTTTTTTACATTCATCTATGTTTATGTGATCTTATGAGAAGGTTGGATGACAAATAAAAATCAATGTGAGGCCTAGCAAGCTTTCAACGGTGGAAATCAGTATTTCCACTGTTTCCCGTGGTATGGTCCAGTTGAGCTTTGGATAAGCTTCGATTTTTGGATCAACAATTAAAATGAGCTGGAAAAACGGATGGACGGTGTGGATAAACCACATACATTCACAGTGGGCCTAACAGAGTTTACTCAGTACGATAAGAGCGTAGAGTTTACTCAGTACGATAAGAGCGTAGAGTAACTCAGTGCGCAATCCGATTTCTAGCTGTACACGAGTCGAACCGAGTCGAGATTTGCATTTGCAGGAAATCCGCGTCCCTGCCCGTCCTTTATTCAGGAAAGTTAGAAGGCTGTCGGTGGTAATTAAATAGTGGTGATCCCTGCTCGTTACACACGGTACACATTTATGCCTATCCATACCATCCAACTGCTGGGGTACGTCACGGACGGCTCATAGCTCGAAATTTACATGGATCGAACCATCTTAACCATCAAAATTATGGCTGTGAAATGGTTGGTTGAAAGTAAACCGGTGATCAACCCAAATTAGTTGGCAAAATGACATGATTTCTGTCATCTGCTCCTTGTCCTCTGCAGTTCCCCCATCCAACACCAGATCATCAATTTGAATATTGTAGATCTCCGTACAACTCTCCATGTGCACCGTTGGATGAGCCACTACCATTTTTTGCTAAAAAAATAATGTTGACGTATCATAGGTGGTTAACATGAAGAAAGTATTTAGATTTCCACGAAAATGATTAAAAAAAAAATCAACAGAAATAAAATAACCTATGTACTCATTTTTCTATGAAGAATCCAATAACCATATATAGATTCTCCATGTAATTTCATTTCTCAGTTTTTCAGTGATTTCATATTCCTATCTAACAGAGATGAAGTTTTCTAGCTTCTTAAATTTCTTCTGTAGCTTTTATACAATAGCTATAATAATCGTATCTTTGCTAATCTCTGAAGTGGTCGATATGATCAAATCATCCATTAGATTTATTAGATTCAATTGGAACCCATCGCATCCCGCGGCGATGCGCGGGTATGTAGCATTGGTAGAAGAGAAGATTCCGGTGGTCCGGTTCGAAAACCGGTCGAAGATGGGACACATTGAGTGTGCAGTGTGCATATGCAAATTCGAGGAAGGCGATATTATAAGAGAGTTGGAATGCAACCATGTGTTTCATAAGGATTGCTTAGATGTATGGTTGGAACGTAAAATGGCGACGTGCCCACTCTGTCGTTCTTGCATTTTGTCAGAAGAGGCCTTGATCGAACAATGGAGGAATGAGCAAGCTTACCGCGATAACGAGCAGTTAGGTCTGTGGTTTCACCCCTTTCATGGAAGTAATTAATCTTCATTAGTTTGATGTGGGCCACTTAGAAATCTCTTTTACATTTTGCATTTTATATTTTAATTTCTGTTTAATTCAAAATGTGAGAGCTGTTTTGCACATGTAAAAGAATATGAGAATCTAAATCTCTAAGCTTTATTATTTTTCCCTTTGCATTTTTGCTGAATATGTTTAAAATGACTAAGTGTTTGCATGTCTCTAAAAATGAATTTAACGCAATTTTCTCTCAACCGTGGTGTGTGGGAGGGGATTTTAATGTAGTTAGATTTTCATATAAAAAAATAAATAAGGATAGAATATCCACTAGATGAGGAAGTTTTCGAAAAGGATTGATAAAAATAAAATGGTAGATTTGCCATCTATGGGTGCAGTACTAAAGTTCACATGGTCTAATGGGCAAATGAAGGTGATTCAGTCCTAGTTAGATCACTTCCTTCACTCTTCAGAATGGATTGAAAATTTTCCTTTAGTACATCAAAGAGGGTTGCTAAGACCAATTTCCGTCCATTTTCCAAGAATGCTAAATCAGATGAGGATGATTGGGGCCACCCCCATTTAGATTTGAGCTTGCCTGGTTTTAAGTGGAGGGATTAATAGAAAAGGTGTTCAAATGGCAGTCTTCTTTTTTAGGTAAGGAAGCAAAGGTTTTGTATTGTTTTAGAAATTAAAGATGTTGAAAAAGAAAATAAATATATAGAAAAACGAAACTTTGAGAGGTGAGAGGAGGAACTTCAAACATATTGCATAAAATTTAATCTCTTCATTTAAAAGAAGAGAGCGAGGAGTTAATGGAAGAGGAAAGAGAATGGGGGAAAGTATAAAGTGCTACGTATAGTGTTAGATTAAAGGAGGATGCAATAAAGTGGCATCAAAGGTTGAGGACGTTCTAGTTGAAAGAAGGAGAATAAAAACACTATTTTTTTTAATGCCACGACAAGTGCGAGAGTGAGAGTTAACAAAGTTAAATCACTAGCGATAGGGAGGAAAGAATTAAGGACAAGGTGAAGGTAGTAGTTCAATGATTAATTTTTATAGGAGCCTATTGTCTAAAGAAGAATGCAAATGACCACTATTCCATAATCTTTCATTTGATGTTATTTCAAGTGACTTGATGAAATCATCGGAAAAACAGTTTTCAAAGGAAGAAATTAAGAGAGCAATTTTAGAATCGGGGAGTGGCAAAGCCCCTAGGTAGATGGTTTTCCGATCGTATTCCTCTAAAAGTCCTGGTGTTTAGAATGTGCTCAAGGAAGATTATGCTAAAAGTCTCAGGGACTTTAGACCCATCGGTTTATTGGGAGCCCCTTATAAGATCTTGGCTAAAATACTTACTTCTAAATTGGGGATGAAATCATTTGGGCATTGCAGGGGCTTTTATGAAAGGTAGGCATATTATTTATAGTGTTTTAGCTGTGAATAAACTATTGCAAAATAGGCAATTCTTAAGGTGTTATATCTAAGTTAGACATAGAAAAGGCATATGATTATGTAGACTAGGATTTTCTAAATTGTATATTGGTCAGGTTAAGTTGCGAGGTGAAATGGCAATCTTGGATATGGGCATGTGTATTGCCGGTAAAATTTTCAATCCTAGTTAATGGATCCCATATCGAATTCTTTTCAACTTATAGAGGGTTACGTCACTCTCAAAGGCATGGATTCATGAACCCTTAGGGCCCATTTGGCCGGGTGGATTGGAAGGGATTGAATGATATTAGGGTGGATGGCATGGATTTCTAGGTAATGATGGTGTGGTCAGTGGATTGTCTTCAGATCCATGGGATTGCTATATCCCTCTGTTTGGCACGCCTGGCCAATTCCGGGATTAAACCTTCCTATCCTTTTCAATCCCTAAAACCAAACACGTCCCAGGCAAATTTGAACGGATTAGGGTGGATTGGTGGGGATTTAAAGGTAATGATGATGTTGTCAGTGGATTGTCTTAAGATCCATGGGATTGGGATTAGATCACCAACTATGTTTGGCACGCCCGGCCAATCCAGGGATTTAATCCCTTCCAATACCATCCAGTCCCTTCCAGTCCGACCGGCCAAACGGGCCCTTAGTTGCATAAACATACTCCCCACATTTGTAATAAAACCACACAAGGGTGTTGTAATCGCTTCGGATAGCTGTAATCATTCCCAAGGGTTGCCATCGTTCCTATGACCTGAAATTGCTTATGTGATTTTAGAACTGTAAGTTAGTTTACTTAAATCCGAATATCTAGCATCTAAAATAGATAGTAGAAAACTATTTTTGACAAAGGCTTCTTTATAATCAAACGCGCCAGGAAGGGGTCGAACCTTCGACTTTCTGCTTAGGAAACAGACGCTCTATCCACTGAGCTACAGGCGCACTTGCTACAACAAACTGATGCTTTTGTGCAGGTGAAATGTACTAATGTTGACCGTACCAAAACCCGCCCTTCACGGGCTCTGATTATTTTATCGAAGAGGCGGCGGCCCACTTATCCGAATGTGGTGATAGCTCGAACATTGAATCTATCTATCGTCTGCGCAATCGACGATTATTTTCTAAAAAGACAGCCTATTCCCATTAGCTTACCCTACTGCACATTTTTCCCGCCAATACTTCACGTTCGCAGGATATCAGAACCATCAAAAAGGTTAGTACCATCATAGTTATCACCAAATGAGGAAACTAGGCCTGATAAAATCATCAGGTGAGCTGTACTACCAATATCAATAGACATCCGATGACCTGACAGAATTAGAATTTTTCCCTTCCTCATGAATGGATCAGCTTCATTTTTACGTCAGGCAATCTTAATGATAGGATTGACCTTTTTCATGGATTGGATGCCCCATACATATGACATATTTTCGGATATGAATGTTCAGTGTGGTAATCTTACGGTAGGGCAGTAGAATTTCTCCAATATGAAAAAGGCGGTCTATCCGAGCGGCTGCCCCTCCTTTATTCAGAAAAGTGATAAGGCTGCGGTTGTAGCTAAATGGTAGTGACCAGTGCTCGTTACACATGGTACACGTGTACATCTATCCATACCATCCAAATTCCGGGGTACGTCACGGACGGATCATAGCTCGAAATTGACAAGGATCGAGCCATCCTAACAATCAAACTCGTGGCTGCGAGATGGATGGTTGAAAGTAAAGCGGTGGCCGGCCCGAATTAGATGAGCAAAATGAGATGATTTCTGTCTTCTGCTCAAAATCTTCTTTGGTGCCCCCACCCAAGATTAGCGATTTGGAAATGTTGTAGTTAGCGATTTGAAATATTGTAAATCTCCGTACAACTATGTCATGTGCACCGTTGGATGGGCCACCACCATTCATTTTTTTTGCTTAAAAAAATGGTGACCTATCATATGTGGATCCAGTGTTCCAAAAAAAATGATTTTAAAAAATCAACAGAAATAAAATAACCAATGTCTTCGTTTTTCCATGAAGAATCCAACAACCATATATAGATTCTCCATCTAATTTCATTTCTTAGTTTTTCGGTGATTTCAGATTCCTACCAAACAGAGATGAAGTTTTCTAGATTCTCAAATTTCTTATGTAGCTTTTATACAATAGCCTTAATAATCTTATCTTTGCTACTCTCTGAAGTGGTCCGCATAATCAAATCAACCATTGGATTCATTGGGTTCAATCGGAAGCCTTCGCATCCCCCGGCAATGCACGGGTATCTGGCGTTGGTGGAAGGAAAAGTTCAAGTGATCCGATTTGAAAAACGATCGAAGCAAGGATATGTCGAGTGTGCGGTTTGCATATGCAAATTGGAGGAAGGTGATATGATAAGGGAGTCGGAATGCAAGCATGTGTTTCACAAGGACTGCTTGGATGGATGGCTGGAACGGAAGATGGCGACATGCCCAGTCTGTCGGTATTGCATTTTGCATGAAGAGGCCTTGATCGAACATTGGCGAAACGAGCAAGCACGCTGCGCTAACGAGCAGTGGGGTCTGTGGTTTCATCCTTTTCATGGAAGTAATCTTTATTAGTTTGATGTGGGATACCTAAAAGCCTCTTTTACATTTTACATTTTACATTTTAATTTCTTTTTATTGCAAAATATGAGAACTCCTGTACACATATATATAAAAGAATATGAGAATTTTATCTACAAGCTTTATTTTCATTCCCTTACATTTTTGCCAAATATGCCTAAAGGAGTGTTTGGATGCCACTAAAAATGTTTTTTTCTCCTTACCTTTGAGAGCATACAAACAGCTATGATGAACCTAGACTGTGGACAACCTAGTTATCCAGTGGATCCTTACTATTGCTCGGCTGGTAGGCTCTCAGCAGTTTCAACACCCGATAAAGGGTTCGAGTATCCATAGGTGGTGAAATTCCACCTGCGTGAGTGTGTGGGTTGTGTGTGCGTGTGTTTAAAAAAAAAAAAAAAAAAACTAGTTATCCAGCTGGCCTCAATTTTAATAAATCACCCGAAACAATTAATGGCCATTGAATTCCCACCATTATTTATAGGGCTCACGTTAATATTTATTTTTCCAACTTATTGATAAGATCACATAGAAGTGGACAAAAGGAATAAAAAAAATATATCATGTGGATAAAGATCTTTTGATCCCATAAGAGTTTTTTTAATGGTTGATCACCACTATCTCTTGTGGTGTGGTCCACCTGAGATTTAAATATGCTTCACTTTTTTGCTCATGCCTTAAAATGATGGTGAAACAGATGGACTGTAGATATACAATACATATAAACATCGAGGTGGGCTCCCTTTCCACACCTAATCCATTCCGTGTGGTGAACCAACGCTATTGTAAAATTGGAAAGAAAGACAAGTGGGAGAAAGAAAATTGTCTCTCAGTTGGACCACGTCTTAATGTCCATGCCAAATCCACACCGTCCACTTAGTGCACCATCCATCCATCGATCCCAACATTATGTGCATCAACAACCGTTGGCATGGTGCAGAAGTTTTCAACAAGTGGGTGGCGGCAAAGATGGACGGCACCACAACCTACGATACAGTCAGCATGGGATGATCGGTTCCCACTTCCCATTTGGCCGCTCAGTAGCAATGGGCAATCCATATCACAAATCACTGTTGTCAGAAAAGTCTTTACCGCCTTCGACCTGTCGTAAGGATTACTCGATCGGTCGTAGGGGTCCACACGACCAGTCGTGGCTCGCTCGATTCAAAGTCCAGCGAGCTCACCTTTTGGTGTCCGGGTCGCTCGACCGGTCGTGGGGATGACTCGACTAGTCGAGAGGGTCCCACGACCAATTGTAGCCTCGGCTCGACTAGTCGTAGGTTACGCAGATTTGTTTCCGAATTTGATGCGGACTGCGGATTTTTGACTTGGATTTTTCGAATTTGATGCGAACTGCGGATTTTCGAATTTGACGCGGATGCGAAAGGGAAGTTGCCTAAACTATAAATAGGTGTCCCTAAGGCCTTTCTAAGATATTGGAAATAATTCTAAAGCTTTCTAAAGGGATTCTAGGGTTATCAAAGGGTGTAGCAAGGGTGAGATTCGAGGTTGTTCGAATCGGGTAAGTCTTCTCTCTTGTAATTTCTTTTCATAGTGGATTTCTGTTGCTTTGTGACATGGTTTTTTCTCGCAAGGGTTTTCCACGTAAAAACTTTGTGTTCTTCTGTGATTGTTTGTTACTATTGAATTGATATCCTAGATCTAGATGTGTGTGATTCCATAACACAAATCCCCAACAAGTGGTATCAGAGCTATCGTTGGGGCACATATCTGAATCTGCAGGATTAGTAATAATGGAAACGACAAGTTTGATATTGAGAAGTACTCAGGCAAAAAAAAAATTGAGTTAAGGAAGATTAAGATGATTAGTCTGTTAATTAAGCAAGGCTAGATTAAGGCTCTTGAGGAGCGAAAATCTAACATGAAAGATGATGAATGGAAAACCTTGATAGTAATGTTTTAGCCTCTATCCGTTTATGTCTCACGGATGAGGTTCTCTATAATGTTTTGAGGGAGAAAACTGCGGCTAGTTTGTGGGCGAAGTTAGAGAACGTCTATGCAAAGAAGTCCTTTGAAAATCGCCTACACTTGAAGCTACAGTGTTATACCTTCAAGATGGCAGATGGTGGAGATCTAGAAGCCCATATCAGCAACTTTAATAAATTGATATGCAAATTGCTGGATATGGAGGAAGTGGTCAAAGATGAGGAACAGACATGTATATTGTTGAATTCTCTTTCTGCTTCATATGAGTTTTTTAGGGACACGATGTGCACCGCAAATAAAATCCTAAGTGTTGACACCGTTATCTCAGCCTTTCAAAGGAAGGCTATGAGAAAGTTAAACGGCGAGATAGGGGCATCTTCCGATGTACTGATAATGAGGGGCAGAGATTCTGAGCGAGGTACAGGATCCTCAAGACCTAGATCCAAATTGAATGGCAAGGGTAAAGAAAAATCAAAGTGTTGAAATTGTGGGTTGTCTGGACACATGAAGAAAGATTGTAGAAATCCTAAAACGAAGAAAGAAAATTCAACGACTTCTTCTAAGGAGGCCAATGTGGTCACATCTGATGAAGAATCAAGTGGTGGTAATGTTCTGTCTGTTTTCATGATTGGTCACTTGCACGACAATCATAAAGATGAATGGATACTTGAAACAGGAGCATCTTATCACATGACTCCTCATCGGAGTTGGTTTACCAGTTACAAGGAATGCGATGGTGGACAGGTTTTTATGGGCAATGACAATGCCTATAATGTTGTGGCTATTGATACGATTAGAATCAAGATGTTTGATGGGATGGAGCGTACCTTGACTGACGTCAGGCTCGTTCCTGATATGAAGAAAAGTCTGATTTCTCTCGGTGCGCTCGAGATTATAGGGTGCAAGTTCACCGGTATTGATGGTATCCTTAAAGTTTCAAAAGGGGCACTCGTGGTTATGAGAGCGGAAACCTTTATAGGTTGATTGGGAGCACTTCGGCAGGTGGAGCAGCAATAGCTATTGCAGACTCCACGTCTCTACGTATGTGGATGCTCGTCTGGGCCACATGAGCGAGCGAGGCATGATGGTACTTTCTGATTGATGTTTGATTCTAGTTTTTAAAAGTTCTGATTTAGATATATGCAAACATGGTATATATAGTGAACAATCTAGGCTATCTTTTAAATCTGGAAAACATGTTTGTAATGGAGTGCTTGATTATGTGCACTCTGACATATGTGGGCCATTGCCAGAAGTTTTCATTGGGGGGTCGTCATGGTTTGTTTCATTCATTGACGACTACTCCAGGAAAGTTTGGGTTTACTTCATGAAACGTAAATCCGAAGTTTTCACCATATTTAAACAATGGAAGGCAATGGTGGAAAAACAGTCAGGGCTGAAAATAAAGGTTTTAAGGACTGACAATGGTTGAGAATTTACTTCCACTGAGTTTAATAATTATTGCAAGGATGAAGGGATTATCAGGCACAACACAGTGCCTCACACGCTTGAGCAAAACGGTGTGGCTGAGCGAATGAATCAGACTCTCCTGGAAAGGGCCAGATGCATGTTAAGTAATGCTGTGTTGGGCAAAGACCTATGGGCTAAGGCCGTTAACACGGCTTGTTATTTGGTGAACCGATCTCCTTCAACGGCAATTGAATGTAAAATCCCAGAGGAAGTATGGAGTGGTCAGAAAATCGACTACTCAGGTCTACGCATATTTGGTTGTGAGGCTTACTCTCATGTACCGTCAGTTGAGAGAGATAAGCTAGATCATAGAGCTAAAAAGTATATCTTTGTTGGCTATGACATTGGTGTGAAAGATTACAGGTTATTCAACAAGGTCACACGCAAGGTCATCACTAGCCGTGACGTCAGATTCGATGAAAGCTCCCTATTTCACAAGAATGATCAAAAGGAGCAAGAGAAACCAGAAAGGGTGATCGTAGACGTCTAGATTGACACAGATGATACTCAGGTAGAGACAGATGCGAAGACAGGTACAGGATCAGGTGGGGCAGCCACCTGTGAGAAGGAACTCACCGCGTGATCGCAGGTTACCAGCGAGATATAGGGACGATTCTAACATTGCATATGCCCTCATTACAGATGAGGGGGATCCGTCTACTATTCAGGAGGCTCTTCATGAGCTTGATGCAGAAAAATGGAAGGCGGCTATGGACGATGAGATGGACTCATTGCACAAAAATCACACATGGGAGCTGGTGAAGCTTCTGGTCGGCCGAAAAAAGATCGGATGCAAGTGGTTATTCAAAAAGAAATATGATAGATACAAAGCAAGGTTGGTAGCAAAGGGTTATGCTCAGAGAGAATGGATCGACTTCACAAAGATATTCACGCTGGTGGTAAAGCAGGTATCTATCAGATTCATATTAGCGCTGGTTGCCCAATACGATCTCGAGCTGGAACAGATGGATGTGAAGACTGCATTCCTACACGGGGAATTGGAAGAGAAGATTTACATGAAACAACCAGAGGGCTACGAAGTTAAAGGGGCAAAGAAAAATGTTTGCATGTTAAAGAGGTCGTTATACGGCCTGAAACAGTTGCCTAGGCAGTGGTATAAAAAATTTGATTCTTTCATGGTGAGCCAGAAATTTACTCGGAGTGAATACGATCACATGTCTGTTACAAGACACTGAGTGATGGAAAATTCATCATCCTAGTACTATATGTTGATGATATGTTGATCGTCTGTCATGATATGTTTGAAATCAACATACTGAAGACTCAGTTATCAGGGACATTCGAGATGAAAGATCTGGAGGCTGCAAAGAGGGTTCTTAGCATAGATATTCATAGAGACAGGAAGAGGAGCAGACTTTAATTATCACAGGAAGAATACCTTGAAAATGTATTGATCAAGTATGGGATGGATCAGGTAAAGTCGGTGAGCGTTCCCCACGCGGCTCACTTCAAGTTTTCCTCAGAACAATGTCCTAATTCTAATGAGGAAAAGCATGTTATGTCTCATGTGCCTTATTCAAATGCGGTTGGCAGTTTAATGTATGTTATGGTCTGTACAAGACCAGATATTTCACAGGCAGTCGGTGTTGTAAGCAAATACATGTCAAACCCCGGTAAGCAACATTAGGAAGCGGTGAAATGGCTACTTCGATACATTCGAGGTACGAAAGACTATGTCTTAACTTTGAGAAAATAGGGACAATGTTGGTAGGGTATGTGGATTCTGACTACGCAGGCGGTATAGATTTCAGGAAGTCTACTTCAGGATACTCGTTTGTACTAGCGGGTGGAGCAATTAATTGGATGTCGAAGCTTCAGTCAATGGTGGCTCTTTCCACGACTGAAGCAGAATATATGGCAGTGACAGAAGCATTTAAAGAAAGTGTTTGGCTCAGGGGGATGAAAAATCAGTCGGGACTTCAGCAGGAGGCTGTGCCGGTTAACTGTGATAGCGAGAGCGCTATCAATTTGGCTAAAAATTTTGTTTATCACTCACGTACCAAACACATTGATGTTCGTCACCACTTTATCCGACAGGTGCTTGAGGAAGGAGGCATCACACTGGAAAATATTCACACCAGCGTGAATCCAGCAGACATGCTCACCAAGGTCGTTCCTACAGAGAAGTTCAAGTTCTGTGCAACTTCTCTAGGCTTGGCGATGGCATAAAAGAAAGACGGAGTGTGCACGAGAAGCATTTATTGAAGTTATGATGCGATGGAGAGATAAGAGAAGAGATTAAGGAGTTACACGGTTGAAGGTTGAAGACTTGGTGGAGATTGTTGTCAGAAAAGTCTTCACCGCCTTCGACCTGTCATAGGGATTGCTCGACCGGTCGTAGGGGTCCACACGACCGGTCGTGGCTCGCTCGACTCGAAGTCCAGCGAGCTCACCTTTTGGTGTCCAGGCCACTCGACCAGTCGTGGGGATGACTTGACTGGTCGAGGGGGTCCCATGACCAGTCGTAGCCTCAGCTCGACCAGTCGTAGGTTACGCAGATTCGTTTCCGAATTGATACGGATTGCGAATTTTCGAGTTGCCTTTCGCAAGGGTGCGAAAGGGAAGTTGCCTAAACTATAAATAGGTGTCCCTAGGGCCTTTCTAAGATATGAGAAATAATTCTAAAGCTTTCTAAATGAATTCTAGGGTTATCAAAGGGTGTAGCAAGGATGAGATTTGAGGATGTTCGAATCGGGTAAGTCCTCTCTCTTGTAATTTCTTTTCATAGTGGATTTCTGTCACTTTGTGCCGTGGTTTTTTCCCGCAAGGGTTTTCCACGTAAAAACTTTGTGTTCTTCTGTAATTGCTTGTTACTATTGAATTGTTATCTTAAATCTAAATCTGTGTGATTCCGCAGCACAAATCCCCAACAATCACATATCCAAACTCGTTGCATAAACCATCTGCACTATCCAATCAATATATTTGCACCCATTGATCCAGACCATTCAGTCTCCCGAAAACGCGGATTGTATAGTGAGGAGCTTACCACACTGTGGTTATGTTGTGGGGCCATCTTGATGTATGTGTTTTATCCACGCCATTCATCCATTTTTCCAGATCATTTTAGGATAAGAGCCCAAAATTAAAGCATATCCAAATAACATGTGGACCACACCACTAGAAATTGTGAGAATTCAACACTTATGGTTGAAAACTTCTTACGAGCTATAGAAGTTTGGATAAGTCGATATTTGCGTTATTCCTTCGTCCAGGTCTTTGTGATCTCATGAATATGTTGGATATCAAATAACATTACTGTAGGCCTAGGAAGTTTTCTGCGGTGAACTTTACTGTCCCCACTGTTTTCTTTGGTGTGTCCACTTAAGATTTGGATACGCTTCAATTTTGGGTTGATCCCCTAAAATGAGCTTTCAAAACGGATGGATGGTGTGGATAAAACACATACATCACAGTGGGCCCACAGAGGAAGGGGTCGAACCTTCGACTTTCTGCTTAGGAAACATACGTTCTATCCACCGGCACTGAGCTACAGTCGCTTCCTACAACGAACCGATCCTTTTATGCACGTGAAATGCGACCGTCCAAAAACGTATTCGCAGATCAAAGAGGCGGCGGCCCACTTATCCAATTGTGGTGATGGCTCGTACATTGAATCTATCTATCATCTATCGTCTACGATTATTTTCTAAAAAGACAGCGTAATACCATTAGCTTACCGTACTGCACATTTTTCCCGCCAATATTTCACGTTTTCAGGACATCAGAACCATCAAAAAGGTTAGTACCATCATACTTATCACCTAGTGGGGAAACTAGGCCTGATAAAATCATCAGGTGAGCTGTACTACCAATATCAATAAACAGCCGATGATCTGAAAGAATTAGAATTTTTCCCTTCCTCATGAATGGATCAGATTGATTTTTACGCCAGGCAATCTTAATGATAGGAGTGACCTTTTTCACGGATTGGATGCCCCATATATGCGACATATTTTCGGATATGAATGTTCAGTATGATAATCTTACGGTAGGGCAGTAGAATTTCTCCAATATTAAAAAGGCGGTCTATCCGAGCGGCTGGCTTTCCTTTCTTCAGAAAAGTGATAAGGCTGTGGTTGTAGCTAAACGGTAGTGACCAGTGCTCGTTACACATGGTACACGTGTACGTCTATCCATACCATCCAAATTCCGGGGTACGTCACGGACGGATCATAGCTCGAAATTGACAAGGATCGAGCAATCCTGACAATCAAACTCGTGGCTGTGAAATGGATGGTTGAAAGTAAAGCGGTGACCGGCCCGAATTAGATGGGCAAAATGAGATGATTTCTGTCTTCTGCTCAAAATCTTCTTTGGTGCCCCCACCCAAGATTAGCGATTTGGAAATGTTGTAGTTAGCGATTTGAAATATTGTAAATCTCCGTACAACTATGTCATGTGCACCGTTGGATGGGCCGCCACCATTATTTTTTTTTCCTTATAAAAATGGTGACCTATCATATGTGGATCCAGTGTTCCAAAAAAAATGATTTAAAAAAATCAACGGAAATAAAATTAACCAATGTCTTCGTTTTTCTACGAAGAATCCAACAACCATATATAGATTCTCCATCTAATTTCATTTCTTAGTTTTTCAGTGATTTCCGATTCCTACCAAACAGAGATGAAGTTTTCTAGATTCTCAAATTTCTTATGTAGCTTTTATACAATAGCCTTAATAATCTTATCTTTGCTACTCTCTGAAGTGGTCCACATGATCAAATCAGCCATTAGATTCATTGGGTTCAATCGGAAGCCGTCGCATCCCCTGGCGATGCATGGGTATCTGGCGTTGGTGGAAGGAAAAGTTCCAGTGATCCAGTTTGAAAAACGATCGAAGCAAGAATATGTCAAGTGTGCGGTTTGCATATGCAAATTGGAGGAAGGTGATATGACAAGGGAGTTGGAATGCAAGCATGTGTTTCACAAGGACTGCTTAGATGAATGGCTGGAACGGAAGATGGCGACATGCCCAGTCTGTCGGTATTGCATTTTGCCCGAAGAGGCCTTGATCGAACAATGGCGGAATGAGCAAGCACACTGCGCTAACGAGCAATGGGGTCTGTGGTTTCATCCCTTTCATGGAAGTAATCTTTATTAGTTTGATGTGGGTTACCTAGAAACCTCTTTAACATTTCACATTTTACATTTTAATTTCCCTTTATTTCAAAATATGAGAACTCTTGTACACATATAAAAGAATATGAGAATTTTATCTACAAGCTTTATTTTCATTCCCTTCCATTTTTGCCAAACATGCCTAAAGGAGTGTTTGGATGCCACTAAAAATGCATTTTTCTCCTTACCTTTGAGAGCATACAAACAGCTATGATGAACCTAGACTGTGGACAACCTAGTTATCCAGCTGGCCTCAATTTTCATTTGGGTGTATTTGTAATGGTGAGTTTGATCAAGGGTTCGGATTTTTAAGCACGTGGTATGTATGAGCACTTATGTTAAGACGATCAATCAGAGCATCGCTCCTGGCTTAAACAAACGAAAGAAAGAAAAACCCGGAGAGGGCAGCTTTCCTGGAAAATGCATGTCCGTTGCTGAATTTATTTATTTATTTATTTATTTTTTTTGGGTGGCATCCAAACACACCCTACTAGCATAGCAAGGTATCTGACCCATGTCAATACTATTGCTGGAATTACATCTTCTTCGTATTTTCTTTCCTGCTGAAAAAACAAAACATGATTTGAAGTTTGCCTAGAGAAAGCAATCACAAGATTTTATCTTGACTTCGCTATTGCAACTCGGACACATTTGAGTGTTCTAGGTTTCTGTTATGCATCCAAATCATTTTTATCTCAATTGTAATTTTGGGCAGTGAAAGCAAGATTCCAATTCCGTGGCACCCCAAACACCAAGCATATGAAGCATGCCAGGGAAGCCCCACCAATAACAGTTAGGCAATGCATCAGAATGCACACCATTAGTTAGCATTATCAAATTCTACAATATGAACTCATTTGTGAAATTACATTGCATATCATTAGTGAATGTTCTGGAGGGACCCACATGAAACTACCCCTAGCATACCACTTATAGAGGAAGTATTGTATTGGGTACGGGTTCCCACACAGGAATCCATGTAAGATTGATCTGAAATGCAAGGATACGGATGTAATTTAGGAAAGAAAATGAGAAAAGCAGTCCTGCACAAACATGAACATACACGTCATTTTGAAATAGGTAAGGCAACCGGCTTCTTATAGGAAAACAGAATCCATAAAACAGGGAAATGGCACGTTGGAGTTTGAAGAGATTACCCAATCACACAAGGTGTATAATATCAGACCCAGATTGCAGAGACAAAACATGTGATTATACCTTCACGAATCACCATTCCCCATAATAAATTAAATAAAAGACCAATGTACAATATCTCTTGATACTAAAGTGCATGGAGCGAGAGCAATCAAAATCGAGCAAGTTGACTTCAACTGCATAACAATATAGTCACATACAACATCTTGTAGTCAGGCAATTCAATGCTACATGGATATCTGAAAAAAGGAGCAGTATCCATGCCCGACAGGTAGTGGTCCATAAGAAAACCTTAAGGAATATCCAGAATTTTCTGCTTTTGTTCCAGTTCCTACCCATATCAATACAGCATATATCACTCCCTTCAAGGACCAAAGGCTACTGGTTCAAATCAACGGATGTCTTTTGCTTCGCATGGCCAAATAATGTGGCTTTAGAAGAGACTGATCACAGTCACATTGGATCCAATCCGACCCAGTTCGCCACTGATGATTTCTCAAAGCTAGAACTCATCTAGATTGCAAGCAACTTGTCTGTGAACCCTCCGAATCACGCTCAAAATCCCCACATGCAGTAACAACTGTTGCAAGGATAAAGTCATCCACCTCAATACCTTCTGCTTGCATTCGGTACATGAGCTTTAAAGCTTCTTGGCAGTGCCCGTTCCTTGCATAACCTATAATCATTGCCTTCCATGAGACTAAATTGCGCTCTGGCATCCTATCAAAGACTCGAATGGCATCCTCAAGACATCCGCATTTTGCATACATGTCGATAAGCGAGCTTCCCACATAGACGTTAGACAAAGCATGGGTCTTATTCGCAGATGAATGAATCCATTTCCCTTGCCTCACAGCTTCTTGCTTGGCACATGCTTTCAAAGCTGAAGAATAAGTAAATGGGTTCGGCTCCACACCTTCCCATAACATGTCATTCAAGGACTGCAGAGCTTCTGAGCCATGCCCAAGACGAGCATAGCCCGAAATTATGGCAGTCCACGTGACAACATCTCTCAAAGGCATGGATTCTAAAACCCTTGTCGCGTAAACGTACTCCCCACATTTGCAATAAAACCACACAAGGGTGCTCCCAATATACAGATTATTCTCAATCATATTCCTCAAAATCTTTGCATGTACTTCCTTTCCCATGCTTAGAGATCCTATCAAACCGCAAGCGCTGAGAACACTAACAGCCGTCAAGGTATTAGCAAATACACGCCGCCGTTTCATTCTCTGAAACAATCTTATGGCCTCCTCACCAAGCCCATTTTGTGCATATCCCGCAATCATAGAAGTCCATGTAACCGTGTTTCTCCTCCGCATCCTATCAAACACTATTCTAGCATCTAACACCTGCCCGCATCTCACATACATACCCACTAGGGAACTACCTACAAACACATCGTCTTTAAATATTTTCTTAACTATGGCACCATGTAGCTGCCTCCCGAATTTCAAAGCCTTCTCTTCTCCACAAGCCTTCAAAGTGCTACACACCGTAAACTCATTTGGGCTAAATCCATCGAATTGCATCTGTGAAAACATTGAAATTGCGTCATCTCCATACCCATGTTGTGCGCAGGCCGTGATCATTGTTGTCCAACAAACGACATCTCGTTCAGGCATCCTATCAAACACCCTAAGTGCGCCCGTTAAATCTCCACACTGTGCATAGAAAAAAACAAGAGCACTGTCCACAATCAAATTGCTACAATTTCCTTTTACAACAGAAGCATGAATTTGTTCCCCAAGCTCTAAATCCAATTTCCTACCACACATATTTAAAACACAAACAAAGGTTGAGCTATTGGCTTGAACGCCACTTTCAATCAACTCTTTAAACAACCTACAAACTGTGCCATTCGCTCCAATTTTCAGATACTCTTTAAGCATTGCCGTCCACGAAACAACATCCCTATCAGACATTTTATCAAACACTCGACGGGCATCAGCTAATTCACCGAATCTCCCATATGTACTGATCAAATTGTTATCTACAAACGTTATGGATCTTCCTAATCCTTTCGCAATGATTGTATGAATGCCTCTGGCTTCTTTCGCATCCAGACACGACTGAAGCATCAAAGCAAGCACGTTGGGATGAAGAAATCGCTCAATGGACAAAGAATACAGAGAATCTGGCGACTCGGCATCTGGGTTTTCTACTTGGGTGGAAATTGAAGGGGTTTTGCTGGAAAAACATGGGCTTTTTAGGATTTTATTGGCGTTTATGCTGCTTTTGTTTCTGTAGTTTGATGGTGGTAATGGCTGGAAGGGTATTAAGCGAAGAGAAATTTGGGGCAGTTGAAGCTGAGAAATGTACAGAGATGCGGAGGCCAGCATTGCCGGGAAAGAGGCCAGGATTTTTCGCAGGAAAAAGGATCTAGCGCATTGCCAAAAATATAGCCGTTGGCTCTGGGCTTTTTCGGCAAAAACAGGGAAAAGTGTAAGAAAAGAAATAGGGATATTCACAGAAACGTAATCCTTTACAACGCCTGTTCTACAGAGCAGTCACAACGGATGCGGTTTGGCTAGTGGCCGGCGGTCTGTGGGCTCACCATGATGTATATGTTTCATCCACGCCGTTCATCTATTTTTTCATATCATTTGAATAAAAGATACAAAAATGAGGTAGATCAAAATCTCAAGTGGACCACATCATAGGAAACAGTGTTGATTTAACACCTACCATTCAAAAATTCTTGGACCACAAAAGTTTTAGATCAAGCTGAAGTCTGTATGACCTAATCAAAAGGTTGGATGTCAAATAAACATTACAGCCAGCCCTATAAGGTTTTTAAAGGTGGACATTTAATCACTACTATAAAATGATATATAAAAGTGAATGGATAGAATGGATAAAACACGTACATCATGGCGGGCCCACGTAGCACCGACCAGTACCACCTGACTAGTCGCAATGTCCGGTACAACAAATCCATCCATCAGGTAAGAACCCTCTATGTAGCCAAATGCCTGATCAATCCATCCATCAGGTAAGAACCCTCTATGTCAGACCATCTAACACGTAGGCCACACCACTGGGAACAATGGAAAGATGAGGCCACCCATGATTTGCATGTGGGGGCAAAACATGGTGTGTATATTCCATCAAACCGGGGTCCTTACTCTTGCTAGGGTGGTAGACTCTCAGGAGTTTCAACTCCCGGTCAAGGGTTCGGGTACCCATAGGTGGTGAAATTCCACCAGCGTGAGTGTGTGGGGGTGTGTGCGCATATAAAAATAAAAATAAAAATAAATTTAAAAAATTTATTCCATCAAACCACTTCATAAGTTGAGACATGTTAGGATTAAGGGCCGTTTTGGATACTACCAAATAACTTACTTTTTCTACTTACAATAAGTAGATAAATAACTTATTAGAAATAAATATGGTTTAAGATCAATTGTTAGTTATTTTTTTAACTTAAATTTACTTAGTCAAATAGAAACCAAGATAAGCTTCTTAAGGTATGAGAAGCTTATCTCAAGTAACTTAAGACCCAGGTGCCTCCTATGGAACACTCCAAGAGCTACCTTGGCCAGCTGATTCCATAAACTTGGATGAATTTTAAGGGTGATTTTTAAATTGTATTGGCTTACAAGTTTTAGATTGGTTTTTTATTTTCTATTTTTCTATCTATTGGTGAAAACTCGCTAAGATGGCCCAACTGATATTACACGAATGCAAATTGCAATAATTAAGAGCATAAAAATATGTGTTATATACACTTGTCTAAGATAGGGCATGAAAATAACGAAAATATTATTTTATTATAAAAGAATTTTGATTTTACATATACTCTCAACCCTATCACATTCACATGACTCTTTTTCTCACATGACGCTTTTTCTAGATATTTTTTGAATAATATCATAAAATAATCTAGAAAAATGGATAAACAAAGATACATGCATCAATCTAGGCCCCAAGGTATGGGCCGCACCATCTTGGGTGAGGCTGGGTCTCTCCTAATCCATTCAGGGCCTGTCTGGCCCGGCAGGGTGGATGGGATTAGGTTGTATTAGGATGGGAGCAATCCCGGGATTTGGCCGGGCGTGCCAAACAGGCAAAAGTTGGATATAGCAATCCCATGGGATTGCCAGCAATCTACTGACATCACCATCATTACCTTGAAATCCACCCAATCCATCTTAACCCCATCTATTTGCTTGGGACATGTTTGGTTAGACGGAGCAATCTCGAGATTTGTTGACTTAATCCCGGGATTGGCCAGGCGAGCCAAACACACTCGGTGGTGAATTCCCTGGATACAGGGATCCCATGGGATTGCCAGCAATCCACTGATACAGCCATCATTACTTGCAATCCACCCTAATACAATCCAATCCCATGGGATGGGCCCGTCCAAACATGCCCACAGCACTATAGGCATGATGTATTGTATCATTTCCTGTTTAATCTTCACCTCCTGGCGAAAAGATTGATTTGTCCTCAACGGTTTAATATAATACTTGTAACTGGGTCCAACAGAAACCCAAACCAGCCCACAGGCTAAGGGCCTATTTGGCCAGACATATTAGATGGGATTAGGTGGGATGGGATCACTCGATCCCATCCCCGTAACCCACGCGCGTGTTTGGACCGTAGATCTTAACCAAACTGCCATAACCCAAGGGATATCCGGCGGTATTCAGCAAGACGCCTGGGAAACAGCGAAGTCCATCCGTCTTCGTTGAGCCCTGTCCGTCGTTAAGACGAGGAATTCGGAGAGGTTATCTTCATCCCGCTCATCCACGTACAGGTGATGTGTTCCCTCAGCCTTAACCGGATGGAAATGGGAAGTTAGGATTGGGGGTTGGTGATCTACATCGCTGATCTGATGGGTCCCGACTTAAATGAAGTATTCGACTAACGGAAATCCCCCACATGCTGCTCAGCTTCCAATGGATTTGAAGTGGAGAAAGCATAGTTATATAGTGTTACCGGGATTTGAAGAATTAGATGGCAGGAAGGGTGAAATAACTGGGTAAAAGTTAAGTAGTCCGTGGAAATGGAAAGTGAATTTGTAGTCCTCCATCTGGGCCCCTTGTATTGGTGTAGTACCCACTTCCTGTGTCTCACCGTGGATCGATGATCAGGGTCGAATATTGCATATCAGACCCCAGTAATTGCCTAATTTTACGTACATGATAAGGTTTAATGGAGTGTTTTAATCGTGTTTTCATTACAGGACATAATAATGAGTGTTGGACTGAAAAGAGAATTAAAAGCATGGATTTGATGATCCAAAGTCACCAGAGCACGGGATGGACTCCAGAGAACCAATAGTGAAGAATTTATACGCCAGGGATCTAAGAAAATCAAGCCATTCACGTTAAAGAAGCCCGAAACTGGTCCAGAATGCAAGATCACATGGTTCTCTCTATCCGATTGGCTCGAAAATTTATACATGGGATTAGGGACAAAACTTAACCGTACATTTCAAACTTCATCCCTCGGATCACTATGGAAGTGTCCCAACTGACAAATCAGCCCATAAACCATTGATTCTGGGCCCACCTGATTTCTGGAAATGCTTCAACTTCAGATTCAGCGCCTTAATTGAGGAGAAACAATGAATGGATGGATTGGATTTCTCAGAAACATCGTCGTGGACCCCACATGTACAGAGTGTACATAGAGCACTTCTGCACTAGCGGTGCACCGCACCTTCATTCGGTCAAACCGACCGCTGACCCGCGGCTCTCTCTCTCAAAACGGCAACTGCCGTTTCCAGGCAATGTTAACGCGTCCGGGGATCGGATGGCGTTGTGGAACCCACCTATTTTCCAAAAGTGTGATCCAGACCGTCCATTAGATTTCCAACGTCCATATTACCATCGCCTAGGTGGCAGTATTTCAGAAGACAACGAATATTGGTTTTTAACCGTTCAAACACATATTGGACGGTGGAACAGAAAATCAGGTGGACCGCATCAATGGACACCAGAACTATCCCTTCCTGAACGATTTTTTGAGAGGAATCCAATGTACGTCTTGGATTGATAAAAACATTATCGAAGTGGGCCCCACCAGAACGGACAGCGGAAGAGATCCGCGTCCCCGTTTTGGCGTCTGCGTAACGACGGTCGCTGGCCAGTTTTACTGCTGATTGTGGGCCCCACCCATGCCCCGTACGGCTCATCCAAACCGTTCATCTTGTAGAGTGCCTCGAGCACTACAAAACCATGTTGATATTTTGTGTCCATACATGTACACATGTGTGATACAGAGGCCACAAGTGGACTGCCCTGGGACGTTAAAAATTGATTTTATTGTGATTTCTTCTCTTGGCCGCGTTAATGGACGTTTAAAACCACTCATTCTTTACTGAAATTTCGTCCTGAATGCAATGGACGGGGTGGATTTTTATGAAAACACTTATGTGGGGCCCACTGAGCTTCGCAGCGAAAAGTTGCACTCCGTGTCCTGCTACTAGGGGTGTACATGGGTCGGGCCGAGTCGAACTGACCTCAGCTCATCCAAGCCCGTTCAACAGCCACACCAGGTTCGAACCCGATCGGGCCTGGTCACCGGGCCAACATCTCCAGCCCGAACCGGGCCCGGGCGAGTTCGGGCCAGTTTCGAACCTTCGAGTTCGGGCCAGTTTCGAACTTGAGTTTGAGCCAGTTTCGAACCTTACAGCAAGTTCATGGGAAGGGCTTTGGCAGGTAATCCGTGTTCCATTAATTTACAAGGCCCTCGATCAACAGTTTAGATAGTTGAACTATAGACTCCACAAAAAATCTTCTGGCCTGGAACGTTCAATTCCTCCCGATGACCATACTGCCCAAAACAAATGGGTGACTAGAGAATTTGTTTTATCCGTTTATTTGTTTTATACTGTGGCCAACCTAAGGTGTTTACCGGCCTGATTTTCGAATTAGAAGATCTAATTAGTACATCCAACCGGATGGAACTAAGATTTCATTTTTCTAATCCATATTAAGACAAGAAATGTGGCACATGTGTTTCACATCTAGGCCAGTCCTTATTGGGTCCCACTTTGAACATCCAATGGCTCAAAAAATAGGATGATAGACTCACCAGTAGTCATTATTGTTTTTCCAACCATTGATTCTTTTGGTAGAAATGTGGCCCAACTGATAAGTGGGAACCAGGGCTAGCCCACCTGATGACTGACCCAGATCTTGTACACATGACATTTTGCCATGTTGCAAATCATCTTCACAATCTTCATGAAGAAATGATTTGATACTCTTGCAGAGTGATGGATGAGACATGAGCAGTTAGAAATTACTTAGAAATTACATATATGGCTTTAAACCTTTCAAATTACAAGAACTAGTTTATATATATATATATATATATATATATATATATATATATATATATATATATATATATATATATATATATATATATATATATCATGAACCGGGTTTGGACTGAGTCGGGCCGGGTCGGGTTGGGCCGGGGCGAGTCGGGTTTCGGACCGAGTCGGGCCGAACTGGGAGATATCCGAACTCGGCTTGAACTCAGTTTCAGGCCTAGAAAATTGGCCTGTCCTGACCCGAACTCAGTTCCGGGTTAGGCCGAGTCGAGCTTTTTCGGGCCGGGTCGAGCGAGCTAACCGGGCTAGCCCGGTTTGTGTACACCCCTACCTGCTACAAATCTGCCACTGACTCCAGCCCTCCAGCAGCTATAAAAGAGGAGTTTTGGACGTGGGAAAGGATTGAAAAATTGGAGGAATTCCAGATCCAGGGAGGAGATCCAGAGAGAGAGAGAGAAGAGGAGAGAGAGAGAGAGAGAGAGAGAGAGAGAGAGAGAGAGAGAGATCGATTGGTTTGATGTTCCCTTTTTATGAATTTTGTTTATCCATCTTTTTAATGGATTTTATGGGTCACTAATCTCTCAGCTAGGGCTAAGATGAAACCCCTAATTTGATTAGCTCTTGTATTGGTTGAATTTACTTTGAATATTAATTGATTTGTTTCTTTCTCTAAGTGGGCTTGATTGGTTTAAATTCTATACTTCTCCATCTATGAACTTGACCAAAGTATATATATGGATGTTGTTTGGAAGCTTATTCTAGGTGCTTGTGTCTGATCATGAACAGGTTTCTTATAGAGGAAGAAACAGGGTGCTTTAATGAACTGTACATTCCATGTGCCCGATCAAGGACATGGGATATGTTATTCATGGTATTGCTTAAAGGAATTAGACATTCTGTATGCCCGATTAAGGACACAGATTGTGCTTTCTCTATATAAGTGGTATCAATCTAGATTAAGGTGAATCAACAGACAAAACAAGGGTTAGGATAATTAGGGGTGGATTCGAAAGTCCTAGTGCCCTCTCTCTGATTGAATTTTCTTCTCTATTCTCAATTGTTTTTTTATTATAGAATTGTGCTTAGTAATTCGCTCCATTATTTGTTGGATTAGTTAAGGAGAATCATAGATTTTAATTGTGACGACCAGTCCTCGTGGGAACGATCTCGTAATACGTACCATATCTACATCTGATTCGTATACTTGCGAGTTTAAAAATCATTTAAATCATGTTGGTTTAAAATAAAACATCAAGTTTTTGGCGCCGTTGCCGGGGACTATTTCGTTCCAAATTGAATTTAGGATTCTCTCTTATCATAATTCATAGCTTAGGATTTTACTAACTTAGAGTTCTTTTCTTTATTTTAGAAACTAACCTATTTCCTGTTTTGTAGGGTCCTGAAATAAACTTCTAATTTGGTAATCCCTTTCTAAATTCTTTACTTTTTCTAATTTCTATTTTTAGAATTAGGATTTTATTTTATTATTATTTTTTTTTTTAGAATTTTTTTTTAGTTTCTAATTTTAGATTTAGATTCCTCTTTCAAGTAACTTTCTATTTTCTAGTTTTAGAAATTCTTCCCTTTTTAGAAACTAACTTAGCTTGTTATTTCTAAGATTAGAAACTTTCTTTTTTTAGAAATTAACCGTTACTTAGGATTTTTCTATCATTATTTTAGGAAACTTAATTTGTTTTTATTTTTTACAGGAAGTGAGGAAGAAAGCTACTAAGTGAAGAAGGAGCTTCTTAAATCTTCTGACATCAATCATCTCCTTTTCCGGGTTCTTTCTTCCCATTCTTATTTACATAGTTTTAACTTGTTTTAGAATCTCATAGTTCTAGTTTTATTTCTCTTAGGTTGCTTCTTAGTTTAGTTTTCTTTCTTACATTGCAATAACATAGTTTATGCTAGGACGTAAATCCCTAAACATAGAACTAGCACCTTTTGATCCAGAAATAGAAAGAACTTTTCGTATAAGATTTAGAAACATCCTATTTGAAATGGCGGAAGAGAATGGAACTAAAGCTCTTAGAGATTATTCAGCTCCTGTCCAATTCAATGTGCTTTCATGTATAGTGTTGCCCGCCACCACGGCAACACACTTTGAACTCAAGACTAGGGTCA
Source organism: Magnolia officinalis (assembly GCA_021015155.1). Taxonomy (NCBI): domain Eukaryota; kingdom Viridiplantae; phylum Streptophyta; class Magnoliopsida; order Magnoliales; family Magnoliaceae; genus Magnolia; species Magnolia officinalis. Next base: position 4,722,948 of record JAJHSJ010000004.1, on the reverse strand, counting down.
TACAGTTGTTGCCTTCTTTTTATGGTTTAGACAAGGAGGACCCATATCATCATGTGAAAGAATTTCTAGACATTTGCTCCACCTTTAAGTTCCAAAACTTCTCAGACAATTCGATCCGCCTACGCCTGTTTCCTTTTTCCTTGAAAGATAAGGCGAAAGCATGGTTGAATTCTTAGAAGTTGGGTCTATTACTACATGGGATCAATTGTCTAGGAAGTTCTTAAACAAGTTCTTCCCTGTTCACAAAACTAATGCACTCCGTAGGGAAATTACCAATTTTATGCAAAAAGAGGGTGAGCACTTTCATGAATGTTGGGAAAGATGGAAGGACTTACTTCTTAAATGTCCACACCATGGTTTTGAAAAGTGGCAACAGGTTCAATACTTCTATGACGGTTTGACACCCCAGAACTGTCGCATGGTTGATGCCACCAATGGAGGGTCATTCATGACCAAAAGTGATGTCGAAGCGTGGAACTTCTTTGAAACCTTGTGCGAAAATTCCTAGCAATGGGACTATTCAAATAGAGGTGACAGAAGTCCCCAACCACAAAAGAGAGGTGGTATATATGATATATGAGTCATGCCAGATCTGTGCGCCAAGCTTGATAACCTGACAAAGAAAGTTGATGCTCTGGTATTAAATAATGGACCTCCACAAACAATTCAAGCCGAGGCTTGTGCCATATGCTCTAGTCCTGCCCATCCTATGCAGTCTTGTCCATCTGGTGCAGCATCCCCAGAACTTCTCTCTGAACAAGTACATGCTATGAATACTTTTCAAAAACCTGAGAATGATCCTTACTCGAACACATACAACCCAGGGTGGGCTAGACATCCAAATTTTTCTTGGGCAAAAGGACCACAACAAGGAGGACCATCTGGAAATCCTCCCATGCAACCGCACCCCCAAGTTGGCAGTCAACAACTTTAATAGTTTCCGCAATATCAACAACTGCCTGCACAATCAAGGAAACCATCTCTTAAGGATACACTTAATCTTTTTATGCAGAGTTCTGTCCAATTCCAAAAAAACACCCAACAAACCTTACTAGCTAACCAGTAAAGCTTAAATGCAAATGCGCAATCCATTGCCAAGCTGGAAGTACAAATGGGTCAACTAGCTGCCACATTGAGTGAGAGAGAGAAGGGCAAGTTCCCTAGCCAACTTGTGGCTAATCCAAAGGGACAGTATGAGATTAGCTCTAATTTTAACCAAGGGCAATATCATGAACAAGCCAAACCGATCACTACCCTTAGGTCAGGCAAACAGATTGACAACAGAATAGAGATGCCTAGGGATGAATCAAATTCTAAAGCAGAAGATCAAGATGAAGCAGAGAGACACACTAATGCATCCAAAGTCCAAAAGCTCTCTGACTCTCCAAAAGTCACTAATGTGCCACCCTACGTGCCCAAAGCACCCTTTCCTCAACGTCTGGCACCAATGAAGAAAAGAAACAACTTTGATGAAATCTTGGATGTGTTTAAAAAAGTGCAAGTCAACATTCCGTTACTTAATGTCATCAAGCAAGTCCCTGCGTACGCTAAGTTTCTTAAAGATTTATGCACTCAAAAGCGTAAGCAGAATGTTCATAAGAAAGTCTTCCTTGCAGAGCAACTCAGCTCCATGATTCAACATAACACCCCTCCTAAATTTAGGGATCCAGGAGCCCCCACTATTTCTTGCGGCATAGGAGATCATAAGATCGGGAAGGCATTGCTTGATTTAGGTGCGAGCGTCAATTTGTTACCATATTCGGTTTATGAGCAGCTAGGGCTTGGTGAGTTGAAACCGACTAAAATAACATTACAACTAGCTGATAGATCTGTTAAGGTGCCCCGGGTGTTATTGAAGATGTGTTAATCCAGGTTGATAAATTTTATTTTCCAGTGAATTTCATAGTTATAGATACTCAGCCTGTCCAGAATCCTCATAGTCAGATCCCAGTCATCTTAGGTCGTCCATTTTTTGCCACATCTAATGCTATTATAAATTGCCGGAATGGAGTTATGAAGTTGTCCTTTGGTAACATGAATATTAAACTCAATGTCTTTAATGCAGGACAACAATCCGCAGATTTGGATGACATATCTGAAGTGGACATGATCGAGAGTCTAGTGCAAGACTCCTTCCGTAAATCTTTTGAAGATCCACTTGAGACCTGCTTAGCACAATATGGCACGAATTTTGACATAGATAGTCCCATCCACGAAGTCAATGCACTGCTCGACTCTACTCCTATATTGGAGACTGAAAAATGGAGAGCGAAAGTGGAACCTCTTCATCCCTCTGAGACTCTTCCTGACAGCACAGTTTCTAACTCTGAGAAGGCAAAGGAGAGCAGGCTGCTTAATGTTCTTAGAGCATATAAGGCAGCAATTGAACGGAAGATAGCGGAAATACAGGGAGTATGCCCCACTGTATGTATGGATCATGCTGCGGGAAGGTCGCGTGAAATGCAAAGGAAGTGTGATCCTAACATGGAAGAAGTCGTTCGAGCAGAAGTCCTTAAATTATTTGACGACAGTATCAGTTACCTCATTTCAGATAGCACAGTTCATGGGAACTCACATCACTTGTCTGGGATTGGTTAATCAAGGTGTTGAGGTAATTTCTTTGGCGGACCCTGGTTATAAAGATTAGTTCATTCAATCCCATGAGAAATCCAAACAAACCCATATGAGAATCCAATCCCATGAGAAATCCAAACAAACCCATATGAGATAACCCATGGGATGATTACAATCCCACAGTAACCAAACAGGTCATGTGCGGCCCATGGGATAGACATGTACACGCAATGCAGCCGACCATACACTGCAACTCATAAATGCAGTGGCGGCCGTAATTCCATCCCCTTTATTCCACCGTATTTCACAAGCCCAAACAAGGCCTAAGGAATTGGCCTCGAGCTATGATGGCCAGGGCTTTAAACTCAGATGAGTCCCACACACCTGCATCAACTCAATCTTCACCCAAATGTGATGAGTTGAGCGGCGTTAATATCTCTTTTAAAGAAGAGATCAATCACAATATTGCAATTATTGGAATTAATGGCTAACTAATGGCATGGCCACCCTAGTTTTTCTGGTAATGTTGGATGTGAGCAAGCTCACTTGCACCTAATGCTCCTATTAGAGTGGGCAGACTCCTTGGACTATCCTAATTGCCAAACACAATTATAGCAAATAAAAATTGGTAGTTTAAGGGTTTGAGTATGGTGTGTTATAATGACTGTTACAACTTCCGTAACAGCCTATTACACCTTCTGTAAAGGCCATACTAGTTCCATAACAGTTCATTAATGGGTTTGATATAAGTTTTTAAATTTTTTTAATAAAGAGAGAGAGAGAGAAATCATAATAGCAGTACGAAGGGTTGTGCCAGTGGTTGCAACTATGAAGACTAATCAATCAATCTTGGGGCAAACAGTTTCCACTACTTGTGTTTACTTCTACCTTACTCTCGTATATAGATAATGAGAATCAATTTTTTTTTACTGCAAATTTATAAGCTGTTTTGTTTCACTCATACAACTACTGGTTTAACTCATTGGCTTAAATGATGAATAAAAGAATAAAAATATCTATTCAATACATTCAACCCCTTTCCTAGAACAGTGGTTGCAGCGGTTATAGCCAATACAACCATTGTTACCATTACAAAATAACTTGGATTTGAATAACAAAGTAATATCTTTTGATGAATTATTGATTTATTTATACAATTCCCTCCATTTCTAGTTGGATAATTGATGGTTGGACATCCTTGGCATACTTTTAAACATCTAAATATATCTTCAAGGTGGCAACCTCTACAAAAGGCATTTCCGTCAAAGGAGCTTTCATTCCATTTTATATTTCAACCTGCCAGAAAGTTGGCTTTTTAATGCCTATTTCAGTGAGTGGTGAATCAAAATTAGGGGTGTCAACGAGCCAGCTTGGGCCTGAAAAATCAGAATTTTAAATGGGCCCAGCTCTAAACAGCTCAAAATCAGGCCAAGACCTAACCAAGCCCGGCCCGTTGACAGCCCTAATCAAAATGGCTCTTTGCAAACCTGCCTTCAAATACACTTAATGAACTGGGGTTTGCCTTAAAACAAGGTTTAGGTGCCAAACGCTCGTTTTGAGGGTGTGTCCACATGGGCCGTCTAAGATGGACAGAGACTTTATACAACAGATGTTTCTTGCATGAATATTCTAATGAAGATGTATGGACCCTTATTTGGATGATGTAATCCATGAATTAATGTTAAACCGTTGGATTGCTCATTGTAATCCATGAGAAAATGGATCGGGCTGAGGTTGACCCATCGTAACCCATTTTCACCGACTTCTTATAGAAAATAATATTACTAGTGATAGAGAGTTTACTTTTCGGGCAGAAAACGTTTAAATTATTTTTCAAGAAAATGACATTTTCTAGTGACAGGGAGTTTACTTTTACGTAGAAAACATTTTCATGAACCTGTTTTATTAAAATAAATAAATGAATTCCTAAATGATTGTTTGGGTGCGGGTAAATGATTTACGCACCTACCTTATTTATCTTTAAGCTATAAATGATTTTCAGAAAAATAATTATCTATATTTGGATAATCAGTAAAATTGTAACTCCTCTGGAAAAAAAAAAAAAAAACAGTAAAATTATAAGTCCCGTAAATGGAGAGCTGATCTTTCTATTCATAGCCGTTGGGCTGTAAAGGAAAAGCCTGACTTTTCAACTTGGCTCATTTACAAGCATCCAAACGGCCCCTTCACATCCAATCAAGTTTTTTATTGCAAAATAACTTCTTTGAAAGGAAATAAAAATAAATTGTCACTTTCTTTTATAATCCAAGTTCCTAGACAGACCTATGATAAATTGCTGGAAAATGCACACATCAAGAAGAAGAAAAAGAATGTACTTTTTACCTCCTATACTCAAAACCCGTTTACCATTTACCTATATCTCACCAAGTTGAGATTGTCCAAACGCTGAGATTTATAATCCAGGCCGAAGCCGATCGGTGGTGGGACCACATGTGCCATTTATCCAAGAAGTAGAAAAAAAAAAAAAAAAAAAAAAAGATGCCTTTTTTACATAATATGCCAATTACAACTTACAAGAGAAAAGTAAACCAAAAACAAAAAACAAAATCCTCCCTATGTACAAAATAACAACCAAACAATTCCCAAATCAACTGTCCAAACAGGATCAAATCTCAAGCCGAGAAAAACCCATTTACGGCTGCCAATCCAAACGGGCTTTTGGGGTCCATGACCCTCTTCCAAACCTCAAGCCGCTTCTCTGCAACCTTCACGAAGGAAAGCTCCTCGACCTCACGGCCAAGACCGAGAAGCAGGAAATCATTTCTAGTTCCTGCCCTCCTCTTGCCTTCTCTAACCTCTTCCTCCTCTCAAACTCCTCTATGACCAAAAGAGCAATGTCTGCCATCTCTCCACACTCGAAAAGAACAAAAACCCAAATCCCAGAACACACAAAAGAGCTCAAATCAAATCCCTTTCTGCACTTGGGTCTGTTTGGAATACCTCTAAATCCTTTATATATCGCTAGCTTTTGCTGGGGTGGTTTTGGTTTGGATAGGATCGACTTATTTCTTTTTATTTTATTTTGTGGGTGCTTTGGTTTTGGACCGCCTTGTTACCGTGGATGCCACTTCCGTATGCTATGTTATTGGGAACGAGGCATGGAAAGTATCATGCCTCCATGTTATCGTTGCTTACGTGGCATTCACAGAGTAGATCCAAACCTTTCATTTGGTAGGCCAAATTATGAATGACGACGACCATTTAAAAATCAGACCGTTTTTACAATCCTAACCTTTTTAATGTGGTGCTTACAAATGGACTCTCAAAGACAGGAGTCTGTAATGTCCTTTGATTAGAGGGTTACTACACTCTACTCAATGAAATTTCTTATTCCTACCCAATCGATGGATAAGAATGCATGATGAATGGATCGGATCATCATGAGGACGTGCCACGTGTAAGTTATGCAGTCTGTAGCTAACGAAGATCCGTGCTTTCGGATGCAGTGAATCCAGCCCCATGTTTTGTTTACTCTCTTTGAGGACGACTCGGTAACAACGGATAGGCTTCGGAATATATGTTCGCAAGCCAATATATCGCGAGATAAGCTTGAATTTTTCGTGGTGTCCTGTGAAATCTCATGCACCGTACAGGAATGGCGATCCAGACCGTCAACATCGTGGGGCTCATTTTGGGAAGACCATGTCCGCTGATCTGGCGTGTTTTATTGTAGGGAATTGATGTGATAGAGTTGACTCTATCTTTGTCTGGTACAGCCGTTCTACCTATACACGTGGATGGGCAGGTAGATCGAGACCGTTCACCTAATGGACCCTACCATGGATGGTCAACGTTGAACTTTGGCCTGGTGGTGGCCTTTCAAAAGGATGGTAAAACTCTTCTAACGGGTTCCGTACAGGATGAAGATGAGAAAATGGAAGGGTGGTATTGGGATTGTCCTACAGATGTGGTTTTCGAACCATGGGCCATATGAGGTAAGCATCCACTAGATTGACGGTCAGATCTACCGTCTGACCTTCCACCTGGACTATTACGACAGAGGGCCCTATTGGATCATTTTCCAAAGGTTCTCTAATTCCAGACGCGCATGGGAGCTGTACTCTTCCACTCGCGGGCACATGAAACTTGTGTAAGATCTGAGCTCTCCATTTGGCAAGCTACACTTTTTAGATCTTTTGTCAAAAAGTCAGGCCACTTCACTTCTAAGGTGGGCCACAGCATATCAAAATAAACGAACGTTTAGAAGAGGTAAAATCGCTGTGTACCAAGTTGGGCCACATGCTGCGGCCAATCATTAATGGGAGGTGGTCCATCAGGTCCTAAGCTAGAGACGGCCCGTTAATAATTCACCATAATGTTTATTTTCTATCTAATTCACTTATATATCTAGATGAAACTAAAATATAAATATTAGCTTAATCCAAAAATTTTATGACCCTTACAAGATATTGCTGTCCACTTGAGCCTCAATCTACCTCATTTTCTTTTGAAATGATCAGGGAATGGATGAGTATGTACTATGCCTTTTTTATTTTTGCTGGCCGAGAATTTATTTTACAAAAAGTGACATTTTAGGGTTTGGATGCTTATATTTTGATACAAATACCCATTGATTGTTAGGGCGTGTTTGAATTTCAGTGGCGGGGTAAATACATGTGGAAATGTTTAATAATTACTTCATTTGTATTTACCACCCTTTTTTCGATGTTTGATTTACGAGATGTATTTTTGACACAAAAATCAAGAATGTCATAATATATTTATGTGTCCCACCGTGTTACAAACACGTATCACTTATCTACACCGTTGATTTATCATGCCTAATGAATTTATGGCATGAGCCAAAAAACAAGGCATATCGAGAGCTCAAGAAGACCACGCCACAAGAAAAAGAAAAAGGGAATCCAATACTTATTATTAAAATCCTCTCTGGCTCACTGTTTCTTTTGGTGTGGGTCCTCTGAGTATTCAATCTGCATCATTTTTTGGCTCATACCTTAAAATATTGTGTTAAAAAGACTGAACGGAATGGATTTATCATACACATTGCATTGGGGTCCACAAATTCAACATAATTTTTTAAACCGATTTTCGAGGTGAAAAGTGCATAGAATTGTGGAAGGAAAATCAAACGGGTGAAATGGTAATAATACCAATTTCACGGGTATTTACCCCACCACTAAAAATCAAATAGGCCTTGAGGTAAGCAACCGCAAGAGGGGTATTTTAGTTTTTTTGAGTTCAACTATATGACTTGATGTCTAGTTTCATAATTAAGATTTTTTTGCGGCGTATGAAATTGCTGGCTGAAACCTGAGGCCTATATGCCTAAAGATATTTAAAAAAATAAATAAAAAATACTCATATTCTATGGATAAAACCAGGGCCGGCTCAACAACTTTTGGGGCCTAAGGCGAAAACTTTAAGTGGGGCCTTTTTTTTAATATTAAATATTAATTAAATTATATTTATTTTATTTTTTATTTAAAATTTATTTTTCTTGCTTTTGAGATGCAAAATTACTGATTAAGTTTTTGCATTCAAGTTCCTCTAACATTTTTTTTCGATTGATAATATAGCTAATCTACTTAATCTTTCTTGTGACATAGTTGACCTTAAATAAGATTTTGAAAACTTTAATTTTGAAAAATTTTATTAATACCAACGGACGGTTTCCTGTAATGAATGCTCATTTACTGTAGTTTTGTTAGCCACCGTTTCTGCCGTGCACAGATAAACTCCTTTTTAGTTTTTTTTTTTTCACTCTCTCTCCTATAATGAATGCTCGTACAAGTGGGGCCCACAAATGGGAAATCATGACCATTAACTCATTGGTTTCTACCATGGATGGACCAATTCCTGAAATAATTCTCCATCAGATTTTCATAACATTGGATTTGTGGCCTACAAATAAACGGTGAAGACAAGAAACCAGTGATATTCCACATGCAAATGAAAAATGGTCACGATTAGTGGTTTTGATCTTCTAAACCTGTAAATATTTCAGATCATTTATACTTTCTATGTGAGCCAAAATATCAACGGCCCGGATTACTGAACTATGGGTCCAATACTACAAGCTCAAAGCCTTAGTATAGTATGTATATCCTAGGTCGAGGACCTATGATTTGGATAAAATTGAAATGGGTCGCTGACGTGGTTAGAAAATTGAGAGAGAGTAAGGAAAAAAAAATAAATAAAAAAATCAGATTGTGTAAACTTAGTGGGCCCACCGCCAATGCATGTGGTTTGTCCACGCCGTCCATTCGTTTTTTTCAGATCATTTTATGGGTTCAACCAAAAATTGATGCATATGCAAAGCTCAAGTGGGCCATACCATTGGAAAAAGTGGAACTATTGATTTCAACCGTTGAAAATTTTCTAAAGCTCCAAGTGATGTGTATTTGTCATCCAACCTATTCATAAGATCAGAAGTACATGGATGAAGGGAAAACATAAATATCAGCTTGATCTAAAACCTCTGTTGTCCCCAAGAATTTTTCAACGGTAGATGTTCAATTCACACAGTTTCTGGTGGTGTGGTCCATTTGACGTTTGGATATACTCCATATTTGGAGTAAAGACATAATTTTGTGTTAAAAGATATGGACGGAGTGGATATAATACATGAATGACACAGGGGCCCACAGAGTTTACTCAGTATACTTACCGTACTAAGTAACTCAGTACGCAATCCACTTCCAAAAAAAACTGGAAAAGTTCCCTTACTGTTCACGGCGGAAACGAAGGCTAAGGGAACAGTAATGAATGAGCATTCATTATAGGAAACTATTCATTGGTATTCTACCAACTAAAATTTGCCACGTCACTTCCACTCCCTAGGTAAAGACATTCATTTTAAATATATATTATATTATATTCCTTAAAATATGAGACCTTCTTAAATGTGGGGCCTTAGGCCATTGCCTTGGTTGCCTTGATAGTAGAGCCGGCCCTGGATAAAACATGTACATTATGGTGGGCCAGGTAGAGTATATCCAACCTGTGTATAATCCGCATATAAATCACGTCAATCCAATCATCAAGCGGGCCACACAAGAATAAGGAAACTAGATGGTCATGGAGAAAATCATCATGGAAATCTAATCATCAGGTGGGCTACACAAGAATGAGGAAACTAGACGGTATCATCACGGGCCTGTATGGCTGTATCCCACAAACATAGTAACCCACGTGATGAGGAGAGCGGTTCGGTTGGACAATCGAGCACAGGGCAGGATCAATCAAATCTCGCCACGTTAGGCTTCACCGAATCCGCTCCCCAACGACGAGTGGACACGTTGTGCCTCAACAGCCCAGTGCTCGCCGCTCATAGCGGCGTGTAAAGAAAAGTGGGAGAAAATATGTTTAGATTTCTAACGAGATAATGAGTACGCGAGAAATTGCCGATAATTGAGTTTGAAGCCTCAGGTTTCAGTTATCTTGGAGACGGGAGTTGGCCAAACCAGCGAATCAATTCCTGTTGACGGCACCGACCAACCGGTACGTTTTCTTTTGGGGAGTTTTGTTAGAATGCATCCCAAAGTATTACAATATGGTACGTCGCGACTTTTTCCGTTGGATCGTGGTATTTTTTAATGACCCAAACCTCTCATTTGATGGGAATCACATTGGATAGAGTGTGACTAAGAAATTTCCAAGAGAGAAATACTTCAAACCTTTGATTATGTAGACGTTTATTGAACCGTCCACATTCAACGTAAAAGGGTAAAATGGTCAGAGGGCTGGCATTTTTCAAGTTAAGAAATTTTATTTTGCGGTTGATGCACACTCAAGATAAGGGACCTCATATAAACGGTTCGGATCGTTCAAATATGACCCTATCGGTAAGGTTCGTATTTTTTGTATCCTAGGAAACCTCACGTTCAAGACAAAGCATCAGTTGCTAGACGCCAAAGGAGAACTGACGTGTGCGAGGAAGATTGGTAGTGGATGGGGGACGCGGATTTCCGCTAAAGCCTCGCCAAGAAGTTTTGGAGAAATCCACCGCGCTGGGAACCTACGTGGGCACACCGTAACGTTGGTTACAAATCCACCCGTCCATCCGTTTTGCGAGCTTATTTTAGGACGGTAAACTGAAAATAAGACTGATCCAAAACTCAAGTGAGCAGAGAAATGTCTACAGTTGAAATATTTGTAGGGCAACGTAATAACGTTATAAACAGTATAACGTTATGAACTATATGAATGGCATGTAAGTATCACCATCGACGAGGGAGTTTCAATGGTAGTAATTTCCCTACCCCCACTTTTTCCTTTATTGAGGCCCACTTGATTCTTAGATCCTAGAGCTCACAAAATAAATGGATAGGTGGATTTCTCACAAATATCTCAGTGTGCCCCACCTAAATTTATATCAGGAGAGAACTTCGTGCGAAATACTTTCATAGGGAAATCATCGACACACGAGCGGATTGGTTGGTGTACCACACATCAGCAAACCATTCAAAGGGGATAAAAGTTACATGACCCCAAAATGATGTATTTATTATATACATACCATCCATCCACTTTGTAGATCATTTTAAAGCATGAACCCAAAAATGATACATATCAAAATTTTAAAGTAGACTACAACACAAATAAGAGTGGGGTTAATGATTTTCATCGTTAAAACATTCATAAGGCTCACCATAATGTTTATTTTCCATCAGCTCTGTTGATAAGGTCACACAGACCAGGATTCCGTCCACCTACACTCATACGCTAGGTAAACCGTAGTTGTAATATTTGGTTTTGCCTTAACCTCAATCATCATCACGTTACTCCAAGAAGTAGCATGCTTCTCTTAGCTAGGTCGATAATCCTATTTAGTAGTAAGTTACATTTGGAGCTGGGCATCGGTCTGGATTGGATCGGATTGTATCCAAATCGACCTGATCCGAAGTCTCAATGGCCTGACCCGAACTCGATCTGATCCAGGACCGAGTCTGGGTCACCTAACTCGGACCGATCCGATGCATGGTTGATCTGACCCGAACTGAGTCCGACTCGGTCAAGGAAACCGAGTCGGATCGGGTTCGGTAGGATTCAGATAGTATGAATTTAATCCAACTATTTTATGTGGTGTGGTCTAATTCAGCCTTTAATATACCACCTTTTTGTGCTTAAGGTATAAAATGATATTTCAAAATGGATGAACGGCTTAGATAAAACATATACATCAAGGTGGGCCCCACACGGCTCTGAAAGAACTCTCCTTACCGTATCAATGCTTTTACTGGACACGTGTTGATGTGCAATGCACGAAAGGGTCAATGAGTGTTTTTCATGCAAGGACTTGTTGTAACTACGTTAGCAAGTTATGTGAGTCTGATCATGGGGTATGTGTTATATCCAAACCGTCCATCCATTTGGCGAGCTCGTCATAAGGCCTGTGATGAAAAATAAGATAGATTTAACTATCAAGTGGACCACACGAAATGTTTAACTGTGGAAATCATTCTCTGCTAATATTCGTGGTGTGATCCAGATGATCTTTGGATATTATTCATTTTTTGAATAATGCTCTACAATGATCTCTAAAAATATATGAACGGTATAGATATAATAAATACATCACTGTGGGCCCATATAACTTTGATCTCCTTTGAACCGTTCATACAACTCGGAGCTCGAGGAGCGTCAATCGCGTCTTCGCACGCCACAGCCAGCTGGCCTAGGCTACAGCCTACAGCACAGTAGCTGGTGCTTGGTACTGGGACGCGGATTGCGTACTGAGTAACTCAGCACGCTAAGCATACTGAGTAAACTCTATGGGGTCCACCATGATTTACATATTTTATCCACTCCGTCCATCCATTTTAAAAGATAATTTGAGGGCTCTAGGCTAAAAACAAAGTATTTCAAAATCTCAAGTGGGCCTCACCACGGAAACAGTGTGAATTGAAATTATATCATTAAAAATTTCTTAGGGGCCACAGAAGTTTTGGGTCAATCTGTTATTTGTGTTTTCCTTTCATCCATGTCTTTGTGATCTTATGAACAGGTTGGATGACAAATAAACATCACTGTGGGGCCTACCAAGGTTTCAACGGTGGAAGTCATTATTCCCACGGTTTCTGTGGTGTGGTCCACTTGAGCTTTGTGCATGCTTCAATTTTCGGCTCAACCACTAAAATTAGCTGGAAAAACGGATGTACGACGTGGATAACCCACACACATTCATGGTAGGCCCAACTGAGTTTATTTAGTGCGATAAAAGCGTATTGAGTAACTCAGTACGCAATCCGATTTCGTCGTATCGACGCTGACGGAAACAGATTGGTTACTCCTTGTGTTCAGTGATCTGTGGGCCCCACCATGATGTATGTCTTTCATCGATGTCGTTCATCCATTTTTAATGATCATTTTAAAGCTTGATATAAAATATTAGAGGGATAAAAATCTCAAGTGGACCACACCGCAGGAAAATAATAATGATTGGATATCCTTCATTAAAATCCTCCTCAGGCTCCGGATCAGGTCGGATCGGATCGGATCCATTCGGATCAGGTTTCGGATTAGATCGGTTCGGATTGACCACGATTCGATCCTGATCCGAAAATTATTCGGATCTGAAATACCTAACCCGATCCGCACCGATCCAGGTCATCGGTTCGGTTAGGATCGGGTTGAGTCGGGTTTGATCGGGTCGGATCCACCAGATCGGATCAATCTTGCCCAGCTCTAGTTACATTCACTTATGTATCTATCATTTCATTCTATTTATATTCAACCATATGACTGCTGCAACTTCATAAGTCCTTAGTTTCCAAGACAATAAAAAAAAGGATCATTTAGAGGAAGAGCCCCAACCTCCGTTACTTGCCTAATTAAGACACATATATTGTTAGTTAAATAAACGGTTGGTCTGTCAACGGGTCAACCAGGCACCACTCTATCTCTACTCCAAAGGTCAACAATGGTCACAGTTTGAATCAAACCCAATTGGTTCTGGCACACTCACAAAGTAGCACACATACCTCGAGATGATGGCAACCACACCAACAAAGGAAAACAATTATTATTAAAGTTAGCAAAATGGGAGGATATTTTAAGAAAATACTACCAAAAAAAAAAAAAAACAATGCCTAGCTGTACATTTTGCATGGACCGCATTGACCGAATTCATATTGGAATGTTTACTTAATGTATTATGTTATAAGTCCAAAGATCAACCAAAATAATCATCATAGTTATGAGAAAACATCCTTTAAAAAATCAAATTCCCATTATAAATTGCAAATTTGTCAACGCTTGACCTTCATTTACCAGGCCCCCACACAACTTTTTTATACATAACTTAAAATCTCGTCATTTTTTAAATTGAAAAGCTTTTCCAAAATACTCAACAACTCTCGGATTGACAAAAACAAACTTGCGCTGGAGAAAGAAAATATCGCTAAAAAATGATGTTTATGCTGTAAGGCCAAAAATTTAACTTCCTCCTGAAAAGTCGGTTATACAAGCTAAAAACCCTGACTCTGTATCAACTTTGTTAAACTCTAACCACCTCTTTTTGCCAATCGTGGCCCACCATTCATCCCATCTCGTTCCAACCATCAATTAAAGATCTAATCAAGCTTCCATTAACCCAAATGCTACTTAAGATTTAATCAAACTCAAAATCATAACAACACCCCAATACTCACGAACTCCAAGAACAAATCAAAACCATCCATTTTGATCAAATCTGATGATCAGGTATACATCAAAGTGTGTGGGAGTGTCTCCACCCATATACCGAAACCATGATGGGTGGCTTGTGTTTTAAAAATAAACCCTGTGAGACATCCTGTCCATTACTTTTTCTACGATTTATCCCGCTTCATATCTAATCATTTGACTATTGACTGTTTTTGTTTTAAATTGGTAATAATTTTTTTTACACACATATACATGTGCACTCGAACTCATGACTTTAGTGTTGAAATCCACAGTCTATCACTGCCATAATTAGGGACCCGGCCCATACACCAACACACTTTAATGGCCACAAATTAATAAATAGAATTGTCTAACATGAGTGATTTTAGAAACACAAACCATATTTGCTAGTCCTGCAATGGGCTAATCTGATTTGTGCACCACCCTTGTCACGTGTCTTTTGGTGATGGATCCATTTTTAGTTTCTTCTGGCCCCACTGAATCATCTTCTTTTACTCTTACCACCCATTGGTATATATATAAAAAAATTATGTGGCTATGATTATACCTACCAAAATCAGAGCTGCGCCACAGTTTTGTGCTAGTTTTACATAGAGTTGTACACGAGTCAAGTTAGCTCGCTCAACTCAACTCGAAAAAGCTCGACTTGCCTCGGCTCGAAATTGGATTCGGACCGAGTCAAGCTGGTTTTTGGAGCTCAAAAAATTTTTGAGCGGAGTTTGAGCTTGCCCAAGCTCAACTCGACTCGGATCGAACCTCAACTCGAACCGACTCGGATCAAATTAGCTCGGTGACTTGGTTATTTTGATATGAATGCTGCTCGCCGAGTGTTTGATGAAATGATGAGGTGTTGGCAAGAAAGGAATGGATACGTTGGTTGTTCAATTTTGATGTTGATCTAGGTATTTGATGAAATACTTGTAAGATATTGTTACTATTTTATATTTTGGGATAAATTGAAGATGCATTCTACTTATTTGAGAAAAGGCCGGACAGGATTGAATTCGGCTTGAATTGGCCCGAGTTGCTAATGAAACTAAGCTAAGCTAGCAAGACAAGCTCAAGGATCGAGCTGAGTCAAGTTCGAGTTAGGGTTAGCTACTAGCTGAGCCGTGCCAAGCTCAACTCGGTTCAACTTGTATACAACTCTAGTTTTACACTTAGATTCAAGTGATAGTCACTACCATTTCAAAAATGGGTCCTAAATGGATGCGTGGAAAAGCCAATGCATGGGAGGGTTGTATTATGCCCTGCAAAGCCAATGTGTTACACGACCATCTTAATGACCAAAGGCTTTGATCTTGTCCATGAATCATGAGGGCCATAGGCCTTGTGTGGACATGTTATTAATGTCATAATTAATATATGAGTTAAAGGATGAGTATTTCTCTATCATTCTTGATGTGCTCAATGTCTTATTTTATAACCACTTGGTAGATTTGAGGGGATTTGAGGGGATTTCAAATCCTCTTATTGTTTGGCACCATAAAATAAGGGTTTCAAATCTGGGGGGTTTCAAATTCATGGTCGAAGCTTGGATTACATCTAAAATCTTTCCACAAGTTGCATGTGTAACATGTGTCACTAGACTATTAATCTATTAGATACATGGCCCACTAATGATATCCCAAAATAATTAGATTATCAATTGCATCTTTATAATTACTTTAATAAGATAATCAATGCCATCCAAACATTGTCCATACAAATCAACTGTTAAAAATCGTTGCTTAGTCACTCGGACGTGATTTTATGCTTGTGGCCCATTTGAGACTTGAAATTTCATCATTTTCAGACTGGCTTATTACAACCATTGTGTCAAACATTATAGTTGATTTTGGATTAAAGTTTATTTTGAATATAGGGTTCCAAATCCACACTCCCAAATGGGCCTGAGACAAGCCTATAATTATACTTATATGATCATTCAATATAAGAAAAATGATATCGAATTAGTAAGGTAAATACTATTGGGTTTAACAATGACAACATGCAAGATCAAACCCAATCATACGTGCCTGCGTTCTTTACCTGCCCAGGTTCGTTGGAGTTGGAAAAAATCACCTTTCATATAAGAAGATTACGGGGTCTAACTTCTATTTTATAGAGTGGTCCGCAGTGAATCCAATGCTACTCTCCTCACTAGTTAGAGGAAACCCTTGTCTGTTTTTCATACAGAGGGATTCGATACTCTGGTCCCATAGGTACATTAGCCAGGGGCCAATCATTTTGCCCATCCCAACTGTCTATTCATTTAGAGATGGCACATGTAACCCTAGGAATGCTCACCCGCTCACCAGCTCAACTTGTGAGAACTTTTTCCGATGTGGGCTCAAAATTTGAACTGTCCATGTGATGTAGCACCCCATAAAACCTGCAAGACCGACTTTCACTCTGATCGAAAACTTTGGTGGGCCATGAAAAAAGGTAGCAGTTTCCTCCCTTGATTTGTCTCTCTTTTCCCATGACCCACCAAAGTTTTGGATCATGGTAAAAGTTAGGCCCCACTGTTTCATGGGGTGCTGCATCACATGTACTTTTCATATTTTGGGCCCACATTACATGGGGTGAGTTACGAAAAAGTTCTCTTGAATTCTCATGAGAACTGGGGTGCAGGTGAACATTCCTCCATGTAACCCAACACTTCAATTAAATATTAATGTGTCCCACCTAACTTCTGAGTTAAGATAGTTCTAAGATGTATGGTAAAAAGTAAGAGGTCATCATGTTATAGATATACGTGAAATCCATCCGCCCATCAGGTGATTGCGATGATAAAAAATAAATAATTAACACAAATGGGAGACACCAATGGGAGCAATGTAAAATTCCTCAAACCTTGGAAGTTCTTGCATTGTGGCCTTCAGTTTTTAAATCACGATGACTTCTGTATA
Source organism: Magnolia officinalis (assembly GCA_021015155.1). NCBI lineage: Eukaryota > Viridiplantae > Streptophyta > Magnoliopsida > Magnoliales > Magnoliaceae > Magnolia > Magnolia officinalis. The sequence goes on along the minus strand of JAJHSJ010000004.1, from coordinate 4,705,828 downwards.
TTCCATTTTTTTTATTCCGTTTATCCTGGGGAGTCGCGCCTGATGAATGGGTTTGATGAGCAATACACACAACATGGTGGCCCCAAACACAAACCTATGGTTGGCATTCAGCCCCTTATTGTTCCCTGCGGTGTGGCCCCCCTGCGTTGTAAATCTGGATTGTTTGGCCCTCAGCCTAGCATGGAGGATAACACGGACGCGGATTGCGTCCTACCCCCGCCCGGACGGTAATCCGTCCAGGCAGGGCTCTATGGAGCCCACCGTGATGTGACTATTTTATTTCGCCATCCAACCATTTTTTCAGAAGATTTTAATTTATGATCCAAAAAATAAGGCAGGTCTAAGGCTTGAGTGGACCACACCAAAGGAACCTGCACTGATATGACACCCACCGTTGAAACCTTTCTAAGGGCCCACATGATGTTTTTTTTAACCATAAAACCTATTCATAAGGTTAAGGTTAGGTAGACGTGGATGAAGTGAAAACACAAATATCAGCTTGACCCAAAACTTCTCTAGCTCCCAAGAAGCTTTTAATGGTGGACGTTCAATCCCCACTTTGTGGTCCACTCAAGCCTTGGACCTGCCTCATTTTTTGGTTCACATATTAAATTTTTTTGAAAAATGGTTAGACGGCAGGATGAAACAGTTACATCACGGTGGGCTCCACAAGCCCTGCCTGGACGGATTAAGCCTTTCGCAGGAAGCTCCCGAGCAAGATTTTGCGTGGGGCCTACTATGATGTTTGTGAGAAAGCCACTCTATCCATCCGTTTTTTGAGTTCATTTTAGGACATACGACCAAAAATGAGGAGGATCAAAAACTCAAGTGGGCCAAAAGAGAGGAAACAGTGGGGATTTAGTGACCACCGTTGAAACGTTTATATGGCCACAAAAGTTTTGCATGGGTATAATTTCTTGGGTTTTTCACTTCATCTCAGTGAAAATGACCTTATAAATGGTTTGGATGGAATATAAACATCAAGGTGGATCCTAGGAAGGTTTCAATGATAGGAATTCCTTTCCCCGCTGTTTTATCTAGTATGGCCCACTTGAGTTTTGAATCCTAATTATTTTTGGTCTCATGTCCTAAAATGAGCTCAAAAACGGATGGAGGGTTGGATTTCTAACAAAAATCACAGTGGGCCCCATCCAAAATCCTTGCGCAGGAACTTCCTGCGAAAGGCTTTCGCAGGAAATCCGCGTCCGGATAACACCTAGTTTCAAACGTACAACATCGTGGGCCTTAAAGAGGGACGCGGATTGCGTCCTACCCCCGCCCGGACGGTAATCCGTCCGAGCAGGGCTCTGTGGAGCCCACCGTGATTTAACTGTTTTATTTTGCTGTCCGATCATCTTTTCAGAAAATTTTAATATGTGAACCAAAAAATGAGGCAGGTCCAAGGCTTGAGTGGACCACACCAAAGGTTCTAAGGGCTCACGTGATGTTTTTTTTTACCATTAAACCTATTCATAAGGTCACTTAGACGTGGATGAAGTGAAAACACAAATATCAACTTGATCCGAAACTTCTCTGGCTCCCGAGAAGCTTTTAATGGTGGACGTCCAATCCCCACTCTGTGGTCCACTCAAGCCTTGGACCTGCCTTGTTTTCTGGTTCAGATATTAAAATTTTCTGAAAAAATCATTGGACGACGGGATAAAACAGTTACATCACGGTGGGCTCCACAAAACCCTGCCCGGACGGATTACCGTCCGGGCGGGGGTAGGACGCAATCCGCGTCCCTCAAAGAGCTTGGGTCCACCGTCTACTCACAACGTGGGGCCCACGATTTGCCGAAACGTATTATACGCACAAATCCTACGATAGTCAGTCGGTTCCGTAGCCGCCAAATTCTCCAGGGTCTCCTGGGTACAGGGTGCATTCATCTCTCTCTCTCTCTCTCTCTCTCTCTCCCCCCTTAGATCGGAATCCCCATTTATCTTCAATCCGCTATCTGGAAGAAAACCTCTCAAATTCAAATCATAGAAATGAAAACCATTTCGAGATTGGAATTTGAAATCTAGGGTTCGAAATTGTTCTCCTGACCACTAAATTCGATCGAAATTCGCAGATAGATAAGCAATTTACGGTATATCCCGATCAGAGCAGAAATTGAATTGCTATATTTTTAGATTTTCTGTGCTTTTTCTTTTCAATTTATTCAAATCTTGGATTTTTTGTTGGTTTTTTTTTCCCCCTAGGGTGTTGTAGGAATTGCAGGAGAGGAAGAAACGATACCATGACCAGAAAATCTAGTTGTTGCGCTATCTGCGAGAATTCAAATGTGGCTTCTATCTGTACTGTTTGTGTGAATTACAGGTGATCTCTTTTGAGGCCGATATTTGAAGAAAATCCGCGAATTTTCTAGCTCTGAAGTGTTCTTTTTTTACTTTTTTTCTTTTTAATGAAAAATTTTAGAACTGGGTTTGCTCTTGTTGTTAGATATGTTGTCAATCGTCTACTTATCTCAACTATAGATTCATTTGTTGCTTTAAAAAAGATGAATTTCTTTTTTAAGTTCTGTATTACAAGTCCTTTTAGTTGCAGAGTTCCAGTTGAGGGGGAATTTGAAATGCTTTGCTAGAAGTAGGAGCATTTGGGTCTTAATCGGCATTCCGTTAAGATGGGGCCCACCTATAGTGACTCACGGTGTTTGTCTATTGGGCCCCACCTTGGGATGAGGCTATGTTGCACGAGAAGAGGGGACAATTCTATCCATCGAATTAGTAGCCTCGAAAGTATATCATATGCCAGAAAACTAAATCCACCAATCGATGATTGACATTGTTTGGTCAATGAGATTTTTGGTTCATTGCCCAGCCACTATAGGGCCTACCATACGAATAGTCTGGATCACTGAAAAGCATGCCCCACTTGTACATAATGCTAGCCTGAAAGAAACTGTTGCTGGCTTGGGTGGATATTGTATAATTCCTCTTTTATGATATTGATATCAATGAAATTATCTGCATTATGTGCATTTTCTGATTCTGTGCTTGATCATTATTCACATCAGTTCTACTGTGGCTACGTAGAAATTGAACTTTACTGGTATTGCTCTGTTTGCAGATTAAATGACTACAACACGTTGTTGAAATCATTGAAGACTGTTCGGGATTCCCTGTACATGAGGTTGAGTGGAGAGCTCATGGCGAAGGTGCAAATATGTCCCATTTGTGATTTCGAAGGGCGATAGCTCCATTTCCTTTTATTGTGATAATTATCATCAGTCCATTTACTCTGCATACAATAATGCAAGCGCTTGAACAAACAATAAGAAATGTTGCAACTGTTATGTGATTCGATTTCATTATCGGCCATGAATACGGCTAAGATCTCAGCAAGACTAATGACTCTCATACAATCCATTCTTTGTTTGGATCACCAATTAGAATATATACTCTTGAATAATCTTGGGTCTCTTTTCAACTGTGCATGTGTCTTTTTATAATCTTTTTGTGCATTATATTCCGCACTCAATCTAGAGTTGCGCTTCAAAACATGCACTTCGTCATGTTTGTTTCATAATAACATGCACTTCTATCCTGGCTATCTGGTGGGCGGTCTGGAAGGAGAGGAATGACAGATGCTTCAACAACTCTCAATCTTCGGCTCAAGTTGTGGGCTCAAGGGCAAAAAGATTACTAATTGAATGGGCAGCTAATGTTTCTTACCTTAGGGACTTTAATTTTCTGTTTCTAGGCTTGTAGCTTTTTTGTTTTTGCTATCTCAGCAGATCCCCCCTGTTTTCTCTCCTTCGTTTTTTAATATATAATCCCGTTGCTTTTAAAAAATAATAATAATACATTTCGACCTACTGGGATTAAACTCTTTTTAGAGAGTCACAGGTTGCTTATTGTACCCATATGAACAACCTCTGGTTTGATTATATTTGGAATCTAAAAGATCTATTAATGTTAATATAATGAAGTCTGTGGTTTCACAGTTGGACAGGAGTATGTCATTTGATTAGTGTCACTTGGGAGTGAGCTGTGTGGGGTGCAACTCAGGTCGGGCTGGCAGTTGCACAATCCTTCTAAAATACGGTCTTCGAATCCCACTTCGAACTCACGCTCTTGCTCCTGCTTCCCAGCTGTTTATACTTGCTAACTTTGTGAAGTAGATGCTTCCCCGCTCCTGTACCCAATATTGGGGCTACTTTCGCTTCACGCTACTTGCAACTATAGGCTGGCTAGGCTTTGGAATAAAGCTAAATCCAACCTGAATGACTCAGTTTTTATTCCCAATTTGAGTGGCCTCGATTTCCAATCTGAGCCTGTTTATCCAAGTCCCCGCAGGCCCCTCCCACCCCGAGTGTGTTCCTGCATCCCACAGGTGACCCCACTCGAGTCCGGTGTGAAAATGCCCCTGCATTAATCACCCTCGGTGAGGAGTCTCGAACATGAGACTTCCCGCTCTGATACCAATTTTATACAGGACAATTAACCACTTGCTCTAAAAGCTCGAACTGTTAAAGTATGACGAATTAATCTCTTTATCTCATAGCTCACGCCCTACATTTCATGGGTTAGGCCTCGGCCGAACCCCCCTCGTGGGCCCCAAATCACATGGACCGCCCACCCCGAGTATGTCCTTGCATCCCACGGGCTACCCCACTCGAGCCCAGTGTGAAATGCACATTAATCACCCCTGGTGAAGAGTCTCGATCACGAGACCTCCCCCTGGGGCCCCAAATCACATGGGTATGCAGGACAATTAACCACTTGCTCCAAAAGCTCGAACTGTTAGAGTATAACGAATTAATCCCTTTATCTTATAGCCCAGGCCCCACATCTCATTGGTTAGGACCTCGGCCGAACTCCCCTCGTGGGCCCCAAATCACATCGGCCGCCCACCCCGAGTGTGTCCCCGCATCCCATGGGTTATCTCACTCGAGCCCGGTGTGAAATGTGCATTAATCACCTCCGGCGAGGAGTCTCAAACACGAGACCTCTCCCGTGGGCCCCAAATCACATGGGTCACCCACTCCGAGTGTGCCCCTGCATCCCACAGACGACCCCACTCGAGCCCGGTGTGAAAATGTCCCTGCATTAATCACCCCCGGTGAGGAGTCTCAAACACGAGACCTCCCGCTCTGATACCAATTTGATGCAAGACAATTAACCACTTGCTCTAAAAGCTCGAACTGTTAGAGTATGACGAATTAATCCCTTTATCTCATAGCCCAAGCCTCACATCTCATGGGTTAGGTTATCGGCCAAACCCCCCTCGTGGGCCCGAAATCACATGGGCTGCTCACCCCGAGTGTGTCCCCACATCCCACGGGCTACCTCACTCGAGCCTGGGTGAAATGCACATTAATCACCCCCGGTGAGGAGTCTTGAACACGAGACCTCCCCCGTGGGCCCTAAATTACATGGGTTACCCACCCCGAGTGTGTCCCCGCATCCCACGGGCTACCCCACTCGAGCCCGGTGTGAAAATGCCCCTGCATTAGATTGGAGTCAGGTTGAGTCTGGGTGGGTTCAACATATCTATTTGTGTCGCACTGGCCCAATGCGATCGTCGACTGAATTTTCATCAGTTACAAAATTTCAACACAAGAGTAACCAAACCTGACCTAACGTTAGTTAAAATCGGATCAGGGCAGTAAGGTCTAGATTGAGCCTGCCTAGTCGCAAACTTTGTTGTGAAAGATCTTTTAGCTTATATTTGAGGGAAGACATGCCATGACCAACAATATTGGTGGAACTCGAATTGAATTTAATGCATTTAACCATAGCATGCTAGTTTTACTTCTCGTTTCTACTCTTGCTTCTTATTACCCTTTTTTCCCCTTTCTTTAGTATCTGTTTTTGTGTCTATGTTCCAAATCTTGAGAAAAAAAATGGTTTAATACTCGGAGAAGGTTGTTCTCCCCTCCAGCCTGAGATGTCTGTAGCACTCCAAGGCCTTGAGAGTTGAGACCAGTTATGAGCTTTTCTTTTTCAAATTTGTTTCTTTTTTCTTTTACTGTTCTCACCAGAATAAAGTGGATGATCAACACAAGTGGAGAGTTTCTCTAAAAGAGAAACTTGCACAGTTGAGGCAGAGGCTTCGTCTTAAAGAGAAACAACTCTCACAAGGTTGGTTCATTCGTAAGTAATTACATATCTTCCATCTGGTTTTATTTATGCATATGATTTAGTTATTAATGATTATATGTTGCACAATTGGTGTTTTTTTTTTTGTAGGGAAGGCAGAGCTTGAGAAGATGTCTGATGATTTGAAGGTTAGATATGGGCTGTTGGAATCCGCTTCTGCCACGGTAATACAATTTCCCTGTATCTTAATTTCACTAACAAACATTGAAGTTGTCTGTTTTTAAATCATCACTTCAGGTTGGTTTAAAGCACCAAGTAAGATGCTTTTAAGCCAGTTATTTCTGATTTAAATAGTACATGCCCTATGCAGTTGGAAAGAAACCGTGTGGAGAAGCTGGAGAAGTTCTACCCTAACTTTATTTGCACTCAAAACTTAGGGCTTGTACGTATTCTCTATCTCAATTTGTTAGTTTCTGAGGTAGTCTTCTTTTTGCTCTGGCATAAATGGATCCATCACTAACTGAAAATTTCTTTTAATCCTTCCATGTCTCTGCTTTGATATCTTAACTTTTATCATATTATTCTTCTGGTATGTCTTTCATTATTCAATCTGTTGAAAGGAAGGACTTGTTTTGAAACTCTGAGACATGATATGAGTGCAGTCTAAAGATTCACAAATCTAAGATGAGCTTCATAACCTGTGTTGTAATGCTTAAACCTGTGTCCAAAAAGTGGGTTTGAGAATTATTTCAGACATATGGTGTTTTGGTAACAACGATATCAGCCATGCAACATATGTCCAGTGCTTTATTGAGTTCCACTATTGACTGGATGGCCATTCATGTCTTCTAAATCGATGAAGGTGAAAAAGTTGCAAAGATCTAGTTGGAATCGTACGCCACTGGATTCTTGTACTCATGTGTTTCAATTGGTTTAACACAAGTAGTAGTCGGTGCAGAAAAAAAGAGAGCGAATTATGTGGGAATATGGCATGAGGCCTAGGATTTATCAGTTCAAATCGACATAACAGCTATGATGTATCTCCTAAATGCATGTGAGTTGTGACAGTTATCTCAATGTCACAATAATCAAATCTGTCCAATGCCAATCCAGGATTCTTTATGGGTAGTTCATACCCTGTAACAACATTGGAACTATAGCAAACTAGAGTTTAAAGATGTGATTTTGCACTGCTATAATATTAGAATTGTGTGCACTATGCATACTTCCAGACTTATGTACATTATATGTGATGCTAGATCTCCTGTCAGTAACTAATTTCTTCAATGATTCTATTTTTCTTATAAGCCTATACTATGCACAATGGTTTCACTGCTCATGATACTGCATGGGTTGCAGATGCACATTACCTCTGAACGTCTTCACAAACAGTCGGTGGTAATAAAACAGATCTGCAAATTGTTTCCACAGCGCCGGGTAAGCACTTTGCACCTCTTGCATATATTGTGACTATAATAAGTATTGGGATATTTTTATATTCTAGATTATCTGCGTTTAGTACTAACATTGAATTAAAGCATCCTAGATGTGGTTCATAATTCAGAAAATTTGGAATACAAATACAGTCGTGGTTGTATTTTCAAGCTTGTGGATATGGAGAGATGACTGCGAGGAATAGTATAATGCCATCTTAGAAATTGGCATGATTTTTTTTAATATGCTGAAGGCACAAGTTGAATTGCTCTAGTTCAAGTAGTCAAGAAAACCTCATAAGATCCCTCATTCTAGCTGGATAAACCAAATCTTCAAAATCAAATTGAAGAAACTCAACTCAATAAACCATGGTGCTTAGCATCTTTAAATGCATCAACGCTATTCATGAGAATGCGCAGGACGGAGAAGGAAAGAAAATCCTAACAAGAATGACAAATAATAATAAATGAGACAAACACTTTTGTGTTTCAATTGCAACGAGACAAATGCTAACCCCATCTCCATGCTGTGACGTCTTTAAGATCGTCCAAATTTAGTCGCAATCCTCAGTATTAATAATTTAATTTCTAGACCTTCTACCGCCCATATTCAACTATCCTTTGTATCATTCATCATGTGCAAGCAACATCTGGTTGTGGGTCACATAATTATCCTGGACATTATCAGTCAGGTTATTCAGTTTCTAAATAGGTTAATTACCTTATAAAAGAGACTTAACCATGGTCTTCTTTATCTCCTGGATCCTCCATCTCATAGAAAATCAGGAAGAAAGACCAGTAGTCCAACTTTAATTAGATGTTTCGACATACTTTTTAATTATCTTTACTAGTAATACTCATATTCTATTTATAAGTTATGTTCACAAAGGTTGGACACCTAAACGTTTCTAGTATTCACAGAGGTATGACATTTTTTGTTTTTGAATGTTAAACCATGACTAGGTTAGGAAACTGAAACAATGATATTTTGCAAGCCTCAAGAGTTGTACCATAAACTGGGCCATATAGTTAATCCAATCTTCTTTGCTTCTCGTTAACTTTTACAGAAATCTATTCCCAACAGTGACTTCTGCTGATTCAATATTTTTGTGTGATGTCCTGCAAATCCTTGGAACTAGCAATAGTTTTGTTTAAATCAGTGTTTGAAATATCGGTATCACATTACGTATTGCACCCTTGGGATACGGATACGTATTAGTTATCGCATGGGATATATCGGTTGTATTGCATAATGTATCGTTGTTATTCGAAACATGAGGAAACATTGAGAAATTGGTTGAATTTTTCAATGAAACTTCAGTGATTGTTAAAAAAGATATCAATACACACTTGTAAATCAAAACATTACAAAAAAACAAGAGCACATGATGGGTTTTCTTTGTATGGGGTCCTAATTTATGCGTTGTATAACTGAATTGAAGCAAGTATATTCGAAGTCTATTCATATAATTTATAATGTAAGAAGATGTGTGGAAACACAATCAATACATTCAAAGGCAAAAGAAGAATCACTAGATCGGATTACATGTTTGATTTTATGTTTGGACACAGATTGCAACTGATTTGCGAGAAATTGATTTTTTTTTATTATTATATATTTTTCAATTTTCTACAACTTGGCCCATCTCCAAATCTCGAAAGCGAGCTCCCAACCATGATTTTTCATTCAAACCATGAAAAATCATGGATTTGTAACAATTTAACATGATTTATAGAAAAAAATGATCAAAAATAAAAAATACTCATTGGATCGAACATGTGGGATATATCCCACTAGTGCGTTTTGTATCTCATGGGATACAAGATATATCGTGGGATATATCGGCCGATATATTCGATACTTAAAACACTGGTTTAAATATCCTTGAAGTTGCGCAGATTGGATTCTCAAACTGTTCAAAGTTTCAACATGCTAGATGATCTGTTTATCCAAGTTCTTCAAAGACTATGTTTGGAAAATCTCATAAAAAGAACATCATACTTAGCAAGGCTTAAATTTGGTTTTATGACCCCATAACAACAACTCCCATTACCATTAAATATAATGGTGTTAAATATAAGCTCTCACGAAAGTGGCGCGTCAAATCTGCCACTTTACTTCATGTTGCTATTCAGGTGCTGGAAGTTGTAATTAGCACTGTTGGAAAGGCTGAAACTTGATTTTCTTTGGCGGATTTGGAAGAGAAGAAAAAATTCAATCTTCTATAGTTGGGTGAATTGTGCAAATCCTATGAAGAGGAGCCGATTTAAGAACCATGGAATCGATGAACCTGGCGCTCTTGGGTAAATTAGGGCGGGTGGGCTGAGGTTGTTGCTGGCATGTATAGGTGTCTTGAGGGCTGGTGATGCCTTGCTCTGGATTACAGTATAGTGGTTGTGAGATGTTATTCTTTATGTGGAGAGTCCTGTTGCCGGAACCTCCATGATGACGAGGTGAACGAATTTGTTTCTTTATTCAAGTGGTTGTATCTTTGTTGCCCAACAAGTGAAGACCACGCTGAGGTTGTTGCTGGCATGTATAGGTGTCTCGAGGGCCGGTGATGCCTTGCCCCGGATTGTTATTCTTTATGTGGAGAGTCCTATGCCAAATATGAAAAATATGCATTTACATATCATGCATTATTCATTGTATTTGCATAATGCATGGTCGATCCTAGGGGCCTTCCCCGGAAGAAATGTCGATCCTAGTAGAGCGTTATCAGATACGGGCTATGCCCAAGCCTACCGAAAGGTGGAAGCCCACCTAACGGGGGGGCTGGGCTGAGGTTGTGCTGGCATGTATGGGGGGGGGAGTTTGTTGCTGGCATGTATAAGTGGGTGTGTGTGTGTGTTGTGTGACGACGCCTTACGTAATAGGGGCTTTCCTTACGTAATAGGCATGTATAGGTGTCTTGAGGGCCGGTGATGCCTTGCCCCGGATTGCAGTATAGTGGTTGTGAGGTGTTATTCTTTATGTGGAAAGTCCTGTTGCCGGAACCTCCGTGATGACGAGGTGAACGAATTTGTTTCTTTATTCGAGTGGTTGCATCTTTGTTGCTCAACAAGTGAAGACCACGTTGATGCAGGACATGAGATTCAAATATGATGTGCAAGATTTTCAGGCTTAGATCACGTTAGTTCAGAAACAATTACACAAAATTCCATATCCCACACAAAAGTTCAAGCATTCAATCAAGGGGAATCTATGCGGGTCCAGGCCTACACATGTTAGGGCTGAATCAATAAAAATTATAGACCAAACAATACTCAAAGGAGAGTAAATTCATTCACACATGCACAAAAATAATTCCCCAATCCAAGGGGTTCATAAATTTCAATTCGGGGAACCCTAGGGTTGAAGAAAGGGCATAAAATTGGGGATTTGAGTAATTTAGGATTAGGTTTAGGGATTTTGGGTGAAAAAGGAGTGAAAGAGAGGAGAGAGACGAACCAGAGAAGTACCGCACGTGCATGCGATCTCGGCCGTACGTGTGTGGGGCCCACCATTTAGAAAAAGGCCACCTTGGCCCTGGTCGGCCAGGGATGGGCTCCAAAACCTCCAAATCTCAGCTTGACCTGATGCATGGTTTGTGCGTGGTGCTTCGCCGAAGTTTCAGCCCTCCTGTAGGTTCAGATTCTGGAAATCTGTTGTAGAGAGAAAAACGGCTACAATAGAGGATGAATTTGAAGCGTAAATGATTGTAGGAGGAGAAATATGGATGGAAGAAGGTAGAGGCGAATCGGGATAGGTGTGGCTTCGCACCACAGTAATTAGCCCTTCGAGGAAAGGAGAGTTTCGCACCCAATTGAATCTCCACAACTCAGAAATTTAGAGGAGCAGAAAAACGCAATAATTTTATTAATCTTCATTGAATAAAAAAAATTACAAGGAGTGCCTATTTATAATAAAACCCTATACTTCAAAACTCGCGCCATGCGCGTAACCTATTACTTAGCGATGGAGTAATAAAAAATAACAACTAATCAAAGCAATATAAACCGTCCATGATACTTTTAATAACAATAATAAGCAAAACCCAAAGTATTAAATTAATTGGAATAGTGGGTCACGATCATGAGAACCTATGGTGGGATTCACATGACTATCGAGTCCACTCTAACGAACCAAAATGCAGCCCTCTAACTAGGAGGCCCTCCCTGGACGTCGTCATCGATCCAGATCGATGGTGGGGCCTTCCTCCTTGCGTACGTGCGTGGAGAGAGGGGGGGCGTACATGTGCGTGAGATATCTCCATCAATTCTCCCTGACTGCGAAGGTTTCGCCATTGGCAAAACAAAACTCCTGAACTGCTTCGAGATGTAAGGATCAAGTCTTTGAAGCTCCTCCTCAGCAAGCCACGTACTGTTTGAAGCTGGGCGTGACTTCCACTTGATCAAGAACTTCTAAAACCCACCGTCCGACGTGGATATTATCTGATAGTCCAGAATATCTTTTATCTCCTCTCTGGTTGTGGGAAGGGTAGGTATGAGAGGTAGAGGCTGAGAAGATGGGTCGGGAGGGGGCCATGGATTAAGGGAAAGGTTTGGGGAATCAAGATGGTTAGATGATAGGATGGACAATGTATCAGTGGTTCCCTGAAACGCAACTAGATTCTCCACATTGAATGTGGAACTAATTCCCATGGAAGGTGGAAGATCTACTACATACGCGTTGAGACCGTTTCGTTTTATAATTTTGAATGGTCTAACGCTACGCGCATGTAATTTACTAACGGCTCCATGAGGGTACCGCTCTGGCCTGATCCGGACCATCACAGAGTCCCTTACATTGAATTCCTTGAAACGTTTATGTTGGTCTACAGAAAGCGAGTATTGTTCATTACTAGTCATGATCTTCTGCCTGATTTCTTGATGCCATGAATGAATGTGATGTGCAAAAGACTCTACAGACTCTGACGGCCTATGGGACAGTAACATAGGGACAAGATCAATAGGTTTCCTAAGTTTATAACCAGTAACCACTTCAATAGGACTTAGACCTGTGGACCTATCGACAGAACTATTAAACGTAGACTCGGCTATAGATAGTACGGTGTCCCACGTCCTGGTGTGCTGTATATCCCTCATAGGGGGAAACTCATCCGGTAAATCATCAGAAAAGATATCACGAAACTCATTCACTACCGGAATAACCTCAATGGGTAACTCTACATTAGCCTCTGGTGCACTCTCTCTAGCTACAAGGCCGTACATGTCATACCACTCAAAAAGGTGATCCATGTCTGCCAACCAATCTTCAAAAACTTTAGGGTCCAAGTGGTCATCAAACGTGGGGGCGTACATGTGCGTGAGATGTCTCCATCAATTCTCCCTGACTGCGAAGGTTTTGCCATTGGCAAAACAAAACTCCTGAACTGCTTCGAGATGTAAGGATCAAGTCTTTGAAGCTCCTCCTCAGCAAGCCACGTACTGTTTGAAGCTGGGCGTGACTTCCACTTGATCAAGAACTTCTAAAACCCGCCGTCCGACGTGGATATTATCTGATAGTCCAGAATATCTTTTATCTCCTCTCTGGGTGTGGGAAGGGTAGGTATGAGAGGTAGAGGCTGGGAAGATGGGTCGGGAGGGGGCTATGGATTAAGGGAAAGGTTTGGGGAATCAAGATGGTTAGGTGATAGGATGGACAATGTATCAGTGGTCCCCTGAAACGCAACTAGATCCTCCACATTGAATGTGGAACTAATTCCCATGGAAGGTGGAAGATCTACTACATACGCGTTGAGACCGTTTCGTTTTATAATTTTGAATGGTCCAACGCTACGCGCATGTAATTTACTAACGGCTCCATGAGGGTACCGCTCTGGCCTGATCCGGACCATCACAGTCCCTTACATTGAATTCCTTAAAATGTTTATGTTGGTCTGCAGAAAGCGAGTATTGTTCATTACTAGTCATGATCTTCTGCCTGATTTCTTGATGCCATGAATGAATGTGATGTGCAAAAGACTCTACAGACTCTGACGGCCTATGGGACAGTGACATAGGGACAAGATCAATAGGTTTCCTAAGTTTATAACCAGTAACCACTTCAAAAGGACTTAGACCTGTGGACCTATCGACAGAACTATTAAACGTAGACTCGGCTATAGATAGTACGGTGTCCCACGTCCTGGTGTGCTGTATATCCCTCATAGGGGGGAACTCATCCGGTAAATCATCAGAAAAGATATCACGAAACTCATTCACTACCGGAATAACCTCAATGGGTAACTCTACATTAGCCTCTGGTGCACTCTCTCTAGCCACAAGGCCGTACATGTCATACCACTCAAAAAGGTGATCCATGTCTGCCAACCAATCTTCAAAAACTTTAGGGTCCAAGTAGTCATCAAACGTGGGGGCATCTACCTAACTCCTTTGAGAAGTTGCGTATCGGGGTCATAGTGGTCTTGATGTACCTTACGGGTGGGTGCACGGGTGCGCGCCTATAACCGATTCCTTGGCCACCTCCATTCCTTGTTCTATCCTCCTGACCACCTGCTTGAGATTGGGCATCTTCCTTAAATGTGGGGTTTGCCCTAGCGGAGGTCTCTTGTTGGGTAACGCGCACATCAAGCTGCTCAAAGCGTTGGTCCATACGTTGTTCTAAGCGCCTACTCAAAGACTCAAACTGCTGGGTCAGCTTGTTCATTGACTCTTGCAATTGTTCCATGTTTAGTGTAGGGTGCAAGCCAAAACCACGACCCGTACGTGTGGGCATACAACTATTAACTCAATCTAAGGACCTTCTACTACGACTATATGCGCCTAGATAGGACTAAATACTCCTATAGGACTCTATATAGAGAAAACGACACAATACTACTCAATTTCCAGCAACCTATCTGTCGAAAAAATCTGTCAACAGAAAATCCAGCAAAGAGATGCGGATTTTCTGATAACAGAAAATTCAGCAGCCTATATCAGAAATTATGGACCTCTAAACAACTCTATATGATGTTACTTAATGCATAATGGATACAAATAAATTAAATCCTAAACATGCAATGCCATTCCCCTACAAGAACCCTAAGCTCTGATACCAAATTTGATGCAGGACATAAAATTCAAATATGATGTGCAAGATTGTCAGGCTTTAGATCACGATAGATCAGAAACAATTACACAAAATTCCATATCCCACACAAAAGTTCAAGCATTCAATTAAGGGGAATCTATGTGGGTCCAGGCCTGCACATGTTTGGGCTGGATCAATAAAAATTATAGACCAAACAATACTCAAATGAGAGTAAATTCATCCACACATGCACATAAATAATTCCCCAATCCAAGGGGTTCACAAATTTTAATTTGGGGAACCCTAGGGTTGAAGAAAGAGCATAAAATTAGGGATTTGAGTAATTTAGGGTTAGGTTTAGAGATTTTGGGTGAAAGATGAGTGAAAGAGAGGAGAGACGAACTAGAGAAGTACCGCACGTGCATGTGATCCCGGACGCACGTGTGCGGGGCCCACTATTTAGAAAAATGTCACCTTGGCCCTGGTCGGCCAGGGATGGGCTCCAAAACCCCCAAATCTCAGCTCGATCCGATGCACAATTTGTGCGTGGTGCTCCGTCGAAGTTTCAGCCCTCCTGTAGGGCCAGATTCTAGAAATCTGCTGTAGAGAGAAAAACGGCTGCGATGGAGGTTGAATTTGAAGCGTAGATGATTGTAGGAGAACAAAAATATAGATGAAAGAAGGTGGGGGTGAATCGGGATAGGTGTGGCTTCGCACCACGGTAATCAGCCCTTCGAGGAAGGGAGGGTTTCGCACCCAATTGAATCTCCATAACTCAGAAATTTAGAGGAGTAGAAAAACGCAGCAATTTTATTAATCTTCATTGAATAAAAAAGACTACAAGGGGTGCCTATTTATAATAAAACCATATATCCTAAAACTCGCGCCATGTACGCAACCTATTACTCGGCGACGAAGTAATAAAAAATAACAACCAATCAAAGCAATCTAAACCGTCCATGATACTCCTAATAACAATAATAAACAAAACCTAAAGTACTAACTTAATTGGAATAGTGAGTCACGATCATGAGAACCCATGGTAGGATTCACATGACTATCTGGTCCACTCCAACGAACCAAAATGTAGCCCTCTAAGTAGGAGGCCCTCCCTGGACGTCGTCATCGATCTAGATCGATGGTGGGGCCCTCCTTGCGTACATACGTGCGTGTGCGTGAGATGTCCCCATCACACGCCAGGATGGTTTGGGTGAAGACAAGTTAGGTCGCTTTTCGGTCCGATCCTCCGACTTCATGCTCAAGAAGGGAGAGGAGTTTGGGCAGACGCACCACGTGTGACATTACAGAACTCTTCTAAAGATTGCGGCCTTCAGGTGGCATGTGGGAAGAAAAGGAGTACTGACTATTGATAATCTTCGAAGCGATCAATGGGGATTCCTAATATTGCCTTATGTGCATGTATAATCCAGAGTCAATCGATCATCTATTCATATCCATTGCTCCTTCACGAGTCAAGTGTAGAATATACTTCTAAGAAGATTCAATTTAGCTTGGTCAACACCCCACACTATTGGGATCTTTTCTCAGTGTGACATGGTGTGGTTTTCAGTAAGTGAAGGTCTTGTGGAGATTGCTTATTGGCCAGCTTATGAGTGATTTGGGGAGAAAGAATGGAAGGTGCTTCTAAAATAAAAGCAGGTGGGAGGAGTGGGTCACAAGCAGGGCAATCAGCCTAGTCAAACCTTCCTATTTATTTCATGTCCCGCTTTCGACGCTCCAAATCAGTTCTCAAGAGGGTTAGCAACCTTTGTAGGATTTTCTTTGGCAAGGGAGAGTCGAGCATGGTTAATTCCATCTTCTTAATTGGGGGGAGGTTTGTAGACCTTTTATGGAAGGTGGGGCTGGCATTGAAAATCTCGAGGTTAACTCACTGCTATTGGGAAAATAGGTCTGGAAATTTGGAAGTAGAGGGAATCTTTATGGAGAACGGTCATTGCAGGAAAGTATGGAGAGGCAAGCTCAGGTTGGTGGATAAATGATTCATCAATTTATAGAGCCTCTTGCTGGAAATTTATTTGACAAATGATGGCTAAAGTCCTTCCCGAGATTGGCATGCCACTGGGTTGTGGAGGAAAAGGTAAGCTTTTAGGATAACATCTGGATCGGGGAGTCTACTCTTAGATCAAGATTTCCCAGCATTGCTGAGTTGTGTGTGCATCCAAACATTTTGATAGCCGACTGCTTTGCAGCCCAAGGGAATGGCTGTGTGGATTCCCCATGTCGCTGGGATCTTTCCGAAGTCGAAATAGAGCTATCGGGGCTGCTGACCCTCCTGGATGGTGTTAAGGCCTGACCCAGATTTTCTCGATGAACCTTATTGGCGGATGGGCGAACAGATATGGGGTCTTTACAGTGTGCTGATGCCTGGTGGTGTTTTGTGATCAGGGCCAAGACGTCGGTACCTCTCATACAGGCTTTATCTGGAAATACTGGGCCCCCTTGAAGGTGGTAGCATTTGCATGGCTCACAAGTAGAAACAGAATTTTGACAGTGGACGACAATCTTCAAAAGAGAGGGATGGTCCTCCCTAAGGTATGCCTTATGTGCATGGAGGAGGAATTTGTGGTGCATCTGTTCATCATGTGCCCTTTTGCAAAAGGGGTGTGGGATGGCATCCTTTCGGCTTTCAACGTGCTGTCGGTTATGCCAAGCTCTGTGGAGGTGTTGTTTTATCCCAGCTTGCAGGGTGCCGTTGCTCCAAGGATAACCGGAATTGGTGCCTCACTTTATTAGTGGCTTTGTGGTGTATATCGCTGGAAAGAAACGAGAGATGCTTCAGGGATAGGGGAAATCCTTTTGGGTCCGCATTTAGAAAGGTCTTTTTGTCTCTTGGGGAGTAAAGTGCCTAATCCTTTGGATGGGCTGTATTTTATGTCTTTTTGCTGTTGTGTTGTTTTTTGTGCTCTTAATAAAATTCACAATTCTAAAAGAAGAAAAAGAAAGATGTAATTTATGTGTTTTGTTTGCTGCTTCGATTGTAGCTAGCGCCATCTCGGCGCTTATTCTTTTATTTTTAATGAAAGTTATTGTTCCCTAAGAAAAAATTATGGTGATGACTGTTATGAAAAAAAAAAAAAAATTTAAAAATAAGGGAGTGGAAATTTTCGAAACATCTGGTCCACGGGAGAGAGCACCCCTTTTTTTATATGTTAAAAAGTGGTATTGTAATCCATAATCTAACACCTTTATCATTAAAAAAAATAATATAAAAAAAAAAAAAAAAAAAAAAAAAAAAAACAGCTTCCATGCATAACGGATGCTATTTCATGGTATAGTTTTTTTTTTTTTTTTTTTTTTTTTTTAAGATGTTATTTCATGGTATAATGTCTAATCAGATGTTGAGAAAATATCAGCTGCTATTTTGAAGATAATGGTAGTTATTTCATGGTCTACTATGTGATGTTGAGAAAATATCAGCTGCTATTTTGAAGATAATGGCTGTTATTTAACAGGCATTTTATACCATTCAAACTTTCAACAAGCATTTTCCATTACATAATGGAGAGTGAATGTTCCCGTTATAAAAGGTGTTATGATTTTTTTTTTCCTCTTCTTTTTTCCAAGTATATTTTTAATCTGTACACTTATTGTAAGTTATCTCTTGGATGTACACACTTTCAAGAACTATATAATCATACCAATCTTCTCTCTGTATTGAGTTTAGGTAATTTTCTCTTCAAAACAATGTTTCTCTGCTGATTTGGTGCTATATAGATTATAGACATGAACGTGAGTTTTGTACAGAAGGGTTCAAATCAACCATCCCTGGATATGGTTGAGTAATCTAGATTTGTTTTATGTTCCAGGTGAATTCAGATGGAGAAAGAAAAGATGGTTCCAGTGGTCAATATGATCAAATATGCAATGCACGCTTACCTAGAGGACTTGATCCACACTCTGTTCCATCTGAAGAGCTTGCAGCTCACTGGGGTTACCATTCTCACTTGGAAAACCTGTTATTTATGTTTTTATACACAATTCTTTATTTCTCATTTATTTTGTTGCCATGGTTTCCTAGACATCCATGCTGAGGAATAACCTTCATTCATATGCAGTGTTTTAAATAGCTATGGTATGTAGCTTACACTACGTACCATAGCTTAGACTAAACGCTGTGTCGCTCATGAAAATAGCTTAAATCACATGTAGCCTATGCTACTTGCTAATTTATATACACTACACGCTACATGCTATATAGCTTACAATACAAGATATTTTTCAATAAAACAAAATCAATTGACTTTTTTAATGATTTGTTAAAATTTCCTATTTTTCAATTAAAAATTGGTTTTATCTTTCAATGATCTTAGTAAAATCAATAAAAGTAATAGTATTAAATCAATTTGTTGCTCTTTCTTTATGTAGTTAATCTTTGCCCTATTTTTCCTATTATTTTATATTGTGTTTGGTTGCACCAGATATCATGAAATTTCATGATATTTGATGCGACTGAGCATGACCTTAAATAAAAATCTAGAAGTAGCCTACATGCTGTGTAGCTTATGCCTCACTCTTCAGAGGGTTAAATGTTATTCGCTATTTAAAACACTGTTTATATACAAAACTATATATTCACTCATGTATAGATCTTGTCCGGATTGAAATAGTTAAAGAACAGTATATGTGGTTTTACTTAAATAAGAAATCCCAATGCAAGATTTTATGAACTTCGTTCTAATCATGAACTATCGAATAACAGATACATGGTACAACTTCTGAATCTTGTTGTCAAGATCTTGGCTGCTCCAGCACTTCATAATTCAGGTTTTGCGGTAAGCCTTGATTCATTCTCTGCAGAAGAATTTACTCACCTTAAACAATAGTGGGACTGGTGACAAAGATTATCAGTAAACATTTTCACCATCTGATGTTAGAACAGGGTTTCATTTTTGGCCATTCAGCATTCTGGTTATTCATTTTAACATTTTTGACATGAAAAATATTGCATCAGGGTTCATGCTCACGTATATGGCAGCGGGATTCGTATTGGGATGCACGTCCATCTTCTCCAAGGTGCTTTCCTAACTTTAGCTGGTTTTTTTATCTTGTCAGTCTAAACGTTTTTTATCTTCTGATGAGAGTGACTTTGTATTTGTCATGCAGTAATGAGTATCCCCTTTTCATACCACGTCAGAATAGCTGCTCTGCCAGTGTGGAAAATTCATGGTCTGATAGAAGCTCTAGTAATTTTGGTGTTACGTCAATGGAGTCAGAAAGGAAACCCCAACTCGACGCTGCTAGAAGTAGTAGCTTCAATTATTCTTCCGCGTCTCCGCATTCAGTTGAAACTCACAAGGACCTGCAGAAAGGGATATCGCTTCTCAAGAAAAGTGTGGCATGCATTACAGCATACTGCTATAACTCATTGTACTTGGATGTTCCATCCGAGACATCCACATTTGAAGCATTTGCAAAGCTGCTGAACACGCTGTCTTCTTCGAGGGAAATTCGATCTGTTTTGTCCTTGAAAATTCCATCTTCTAGGTATGTGTTGTCTTTTCTCTTCCACTTGATTTTATCCTATGTATTTATTAGACAAAAAAATATATTAATTGAGTGGCTCGCTTATGGAACTCGAATGCAGGTACATCCGTACATGTCATTTTCGAAATGGACATGGGGCGCCTGATGAGGGGACCCCAGAAAACCGACAGGCTGACATCCATCCACACATATAATGATATTGAATAATTTTTATTTTTATTTTTAATTTTTAATTTTTTAAAAAAATAAGTTTTAGTTTATAACTGCATAAATATACCAAAATGTATCCACACCATTGAGTAGAAATGCATTAGAACTGTATGAATAGTTGTAAATCCTGCTAAAATACCAAATAAGAGATAAATTAAGCCTTTTTTTAAAAACTCTAATAGCTGACTTATTTTGTCCAAACATATCTGATTTGGGTTTCAGTTGTGGCAAGTTTTTAGGAAATGGTGTGTCTTGCAAGAATAATCTTCACTAGGTATGGTTATTGGTCGCATTTGTGTGCTGACAAATGTCCAAAATAACATTTCCTTCAGGAAGTAAACAGTTTGAGAAATCTCTTGTTACTGCTAGATGTTTGTGACACTGTTATTTATTATATTTATTTATTTAATTTTTTGAAAGCTTAGGCAGAAAACTGGCATCTTATTGATGCTCACTTATGAAGGATTCTCTCTAAAAGAATTTCCAACTATTACTGTCGACCTGTAAAAGTGAATAGAACTGAATGTCCTGAGAAAAAAAGGCAGACCTTCGATCTGATGAGATGCACCATGGATGGACATGAACCCTGCCCTTCAAAAGAAATTCCCAGAATTGGTAGATCCTAGGCATCCAATATTTGGCCTTTCCTCAGCTGAATGTGGACCTTTCCTATATTTCTTAACTGCTTGTTTACAGGCCACTAATGGAAAGGTTAGGATTGTCATCCAAGGATGTTTTGGGCTCATCAGCTCAATGGCCTGGATCACCAGAGCAGGTGTCAACTTGTACAAACTAAGGTAAGTGTATCCTTGGTCGACAATCATATAATTCCTCCTGGCAGTCATGGGACGCTGCTATAGGACTGATCAGCATAGATATCCATCCCAATGATCTCGAAAACCTCCTGTAGAAAGCTTTTGCCCCTTCAGAAATGCTCACGCGTTTCTTTGTAACAATTTCACTTTCTCCTTTCAAGAAAAAAAAAATTTTCATTTTCATTTTGCAGATCTTGTGAGCAAGTTCAGCAACTGAACAGATCTTTCTGGA
Organism: Magnolia officinalis; assembly: GCA_021015155.1. Lineage (NCBI taxonomy): Eukaryota > Viridiplantae > Streptophyta > Magnoliopsida > Magnoliales > Magnoliaceae > Magnolia > Magnolia officinalis. Next base: position 4,684,568 of record JAJHSJ010000004.1, on the reverse strand, counting down.
ATGTAAATTCAGCCGTTTCATCTAGCAGTTTGGCGGAGAGTGCACATACAACTCCTACAACGGTATAAACCTTGATTGAATGTGATGGAAGGCTTTCGAACTATTGAATGAATTATGCTTAACCATCAAATGTTGAAAACACCCCTTTATGCTTAAGCGCCCTTGATTTTTTGCAAGTGCAAATACCAAATGGCATTCGACATTGAAGGAATGCCATGGGTCCATTGGCATTATGGCTTTTTATACTAGATGGCACATTTGCTATATGTAGAAGAAAACCTAGGTCTTTTGGATTTTGCTCAGCTGACCAAAACATCTATTCAAAATGTTCTTTTCCTCATCTCATGGAGCACCAAGACAATACTTTTTGAAGTGTAACTAGAATTATCATGAGAAATCCATTCTTCACAAAAATAAAAATAAAAATAAAAAGGCTTTCTTATTTCTATTATAAATTTAATGACATCTTTTGGTCATTTCTGCTTTGTACATGCGCCCTTTGTACCATTGCGCTTTGGTATGAACTTAGCTTCTTTCCATCATTACTTCCTGTTTTTTTGCTAATTAACAAGAAACACCTCTTGTAAGGGCTGGATACTTTGCTTGTCACTTTTTCCTGGGGGTGAGTGATTCCATACATGGGACACATGTATGAGATCTGAAACAATCATCTGGCAAGGCATACTACCTTGGTCAGGCCATAGAACAAAAATCACACTGGTTGGACAATCCTAACCATTCAATTAGAGGATTTTTAAGTAAAGAAAATTATAGTTCAAGAAAAGGTCAACCAAAGTTCTGTTGAGGATCAACTTCCTTTTTCTGCCTCAAAAATCCCTTGGTTGAATGTTAGGATGTCCAAAGCATGAATTATGGCTGACCTGATGAACAGTTGGGATATAGTTGACATGTGCAGTATTTATGATTAACAGAAAGAAAAGTGGTAACTATCTCAGGCTTTCTTGTTCTGTAATGCCATATGAGGCCTATTTTATCAGTTATTCTCATGCTTGTCCATCTTAAATGGTTTTTATTGTTTTCTTTTGCAGCGGAACACTGACAACCTTTCAAATTCTGCCGCTAGTTTCCTTTCTATGGCTGATATGACTGAGACTCGGAAATCTGAAAGCCTTGCTGAAGGATGGGATATTGTGGAGCATCCTACCTTCCCCCCTCCACCATCACAGACCGAAGACATCGAACATTGGACTCGAGCCATGATTATCGATGCTACAAAAAGATAATCGGGCACTGTTTTCTTTCAAGGTTTGTAAGCTGACTGCTAGTGAAGAAGAAATTTGTGTGTTCCAAGTAGTGCACAGGAGATTGTGTACCGATAACTCCTAACCGTCAAATCAGGATGGATGGAATTTCTATTGCACATTCAAAGTGGGTTAAGTGGAATCACACTTTTAAATGTGTATAGAATTTACTGCTCACCATTAATGGATGTTGGTTGGAGCCACTGGTTTACAATCTAATGATGAACCCATTGAATACAGAAGTCAGGCAAACTTTGGTGCGCACATCTCCTGCCATCCACATACAGTGGCGAGAATCCAGAGCATTTTCTAGTTCAAGAATTCAAAATTCCCATTTTGAGAAGTCTTGGGATTCCTGCCAAGTTGGGACGATGGCAGATGCCTGCGCTCTGTATTTTCTAAGAGGATGTATCCTAGTTCTAATCAATAACGAGGAATTATAGGGGTTGAGTGTTGGGAAATATAAGGTCTGGTGAGGCACTGGACTTTGTACATGTTAGCCCATGGTTCGGGTGATCCAGACCACTGATCTGGTGGGTCCCCAATGTAAGATGGGAATGCCCTAAAACTTTCCCAGATAGAAGATTATAGAAAAAGTAGAGCAATGGTCCACAGTCGTTGGAAAATGTGCCAAAATCAAAGCATCAAGTTCATCTAATCTGGGAGATTCTTGCAGTGTCTCTGATCCAGAATGGGTCCCATCAGATCAATGAATCATGGTCCCGACATGTATGGGGTTGTGCACCTCAGCCAATTGCACATTGGAAGTGCAAGATTTGTGCCTTAGAAGTTAAGGCTTACATGCATTTTGCCTAACGACCTTTTTTTCCTGTTAAAAGATTGAATACCGGTTCCTGTGTGCTGTATCTGCCACTGCTGAGGTCGGGTCTGAATTACTCCATTTTGGCTCAATGTGTGCCAATAGACCAAATAGAGCCGTATTGATCAAGGGTGATACGGGTCATATCTGGCAAATTTACTGACATCAGAAGATATCGACCTTTGGTTCAAATGATTGTTTTCTCAGTTAATGAGTTGTGTTCTCTTTGTAGGTTTCTGTTCAGAAACTTCACCTCTTTCAGAAACAGGAGCATCGGAGCTGAAAATCTGCAGCAACTGGAGATCCATATTGCTGTGCCATTTACATGTACATGGTTATGAATTTTTTTAAGAAAAAAAATAGATGTAAATATCCTTTCTAAGGGAATTTCACTCTCTGAGTTGAGGTGATGTAGTGAAAACTTGGGGGAAATGCAGGGAGATGCCCACACGGAAAAGGAATAGGGAAAAAAAAAAAAAAAGAATGACGAAAGACTGCCCGTACAGGCTCATGCTCCCCCACAATTGACAGTCAACACTGATGTAACATATGCTGTGGACGAGTGATTTGCAAACCTATATCATCAGAGTGTTTGGTTTGTACAAGAAATTGAAGTATTTTGCAGTGTTCTTTACAGGAACGGCTGATTTCGGCGGGGGGATTTTGAAGAGGCGAGTATGCAATCATCAGGTGACTTTTATCCTGGGAGTGTTGCTGCATCTCTCTTCTTAACCTTTGACCTGTAGGCCTCAAATTGAAACGTTATGATTGTCCCATTGAAGTGATATCTGGAGCATGGCCCATTTATAGGGGGCCGCAATGAATCTTGTTAATGATAAATGGGCCCCATTTGGAAACCCATCCATAGAGCGCGAGGGGGGTCGCAGGGGAATTCACTGAACCAGCACTTCAAAAGGATGGCCCACGAGCTTGGCTGGCAAGTGCTCTCTCGCTGTCTAGTTTCAATCATGGTTCAAAAACTTAAAAAACTCGGCTCAATTCTAGCCAGGTTCGGTAAACTCAATATTTTAAATAATTAAAATTTATAATATTTAATGCCCCTTTTAAAATTGTTGGAGATGTGAAATACCCGTACTTGCTTAGAATCAGGTTGATCCATTCCCTTAGATGGGCCATATTTCACTAAACAGATGGAAGGCTAGATGAAAAAACTTGATGATAGTTCTTTTAACTGTGGTACCCTCGAGTGGATCATAGTTATTTTTGTGCAAGAACATGTGCAAGGTCAGACCTACCTGACCTGATGGACGGTTAAGATACTGCATGTCAGTGGCGTGTACATGACCTGCCTAGTACCTGCAGAGCCCATGGCTGTTCTCAAAGGCTTCCCCAACTGTTGCTCCTGTGTAAAGCCCATTCAGTTGCCACTTGTAGGAAAGGGCTCAGCCTAAAGTTTGTGCAAATTTCCTTTCTGTACAGATGGGGCTCATGGTTTTGTTATTCAAATTAATGATGGGCCCACTATGAACGGTCCGTAACCAAAAAAAAAAAAAAAAAAAACAACCCCAAATTGGTAGATTCTAGCCATGCTTCTAGATATATAGAACATTTGGCCTTTTGGTTGATTGCGAGCTGTCGCTGCATTTCTTCCTGACCATGTATTTTGACTACTAGTACAAACTGTAAACCTGAAAGGTATCTTGCCATGCTGCCTGCATGAACACTTGCACAAATACCTCTATGCCAATCATCTAACAGGCTCCCATATGTGCCCCAAATCCAGAAATAGACCAGCCCATGCGGACCATACACGCAATAAAAAAACGGACAAGTAAATTGGCCAGCAGTCCCACCTTCATAGTAAATGACTAAATGTGGCCACCTGATAAGCGAAACAGCCTGAATTTGTAGACAGGAAACATATGCAGCCATCCCACCCAATGTACAGCTCCTTTCACACCTGCCACGGCACTCTAGGACGAGTCCAGATGCTTGCCTTTCTCCCACGATATCATACTGAGGTGTTTTGATAGGATACGGTTCCCACTGTAGCACAGCTGCAGTACGGGGTGAGATTTACACTCCTGGATTGCATATTAGATGATGATCAGAACCGTTCATATTCTGGATTCTATACTAAAGGGGCCGTCCTAAGAAAGATTTGTTGAATGGATGATTGATGTATGAAAGATGAATTCTGAACATTGAAAAGTAAATTTGTAATGGCTCATGTTCAAATCCAAAAGGCAAGAGGTCAGGATCATCAATAAAGCATGATTACAAGATGATAGATTCTATAAGGTAGTAATGAGAACACAAACAGTTAAGATCATCATCTAAGATGCAGTCCAGGGGTGAAATGGTCACCATATCCTATCAAAATCCTATACTAATTACCGGGATGCTTACAAATCGCATGTCATAATCATCGGAAGCACATAATGTTCATCCTCATTCTTTCCCATAAGTACGGATTTGCCACACATTAGTCAAACATGCATTATCAAATGTCATGGATATACCAAGCACGAGGCATTAGAAGCTCTGAGAAAACATATAATATTCCATCCCATATTTCAAAGAAAAACTTGAAACATTTGTAAAACACTCCTTACATCTATAACAATTTGTAATGTAACAAGAGCCCAACTTGTGAAACTGACCTTGCATGGAAGGCCGCTCATGTCGGTGTGTATGGGCACTATGATAATAACAAACACTTCTTTCTGTGTTTTTCTTTCCCCGCCATTCTGAGAGAGAATGATGGTGGCTGTCACTTTCCTCACATCTTATCGGGAGATCGGCACAATGATTACTTCGTCTGGACCTCATAATGAGCATGAAGGCTTTGAACTAAAGCAGCCCAAGTGACTTCAGCTGCTGAACATGCTCGGGTGGAAGGGGTGGAGGCGACCAATCTGATCCGGTTATCTCGCCATCGACATCCTCCACGACGTACTCCTGGCATAAAGATGTGAAAATGATAAGCAAGGGATTCCAAGTCACGTAGATGAATTTAATCAATAAGAAAAATAATTTGCATGCATCAGCATTTCATATAAAAATCTAATTTGCAAAAAAGAATCAGTCGAACAATGAGAATAAAAGAGATGGGTATTGTAAACAAAGTCTTTAAATGTCTATCGCTGCGAGAGAGAGGAGATCATTGGTCATCCCATTCAGTATATCATATCTGTTTATCATATCTAACCGAGAGGGGTCATCCCATTCAGTATATGAAATCTGTTTATCATTCTTTAATTTGACTTGAGATCCACCAACTCTCCGAATGACATCTTTTGATTGCAAATGCACAGGCAAACCAAATTCACAACAAATGAAATGCTAAATTTAGGGAATGCTACTCGCACACTTTTTTTAATGCATAAATCCCTTCATCCTACATTTCAGATTAGAATAGTTCCATCAGAAGTCAAAAGGGATGTGCATGAAAAGATTAGCGTGTGAAGAGTGGGTCCCCAATCTCATAATTTATTGAAGTATTTTTCTCTATGGGAGATGCAGTGGTTGTAAGAAGGGTTTCAGTTTATCAAAATGACTGATTTCAGTACCAACTCGATTCCACATAACAAATGAAATAGAAAAGGGATCATTTGTACCTTCCAGTTCATAGAAGAGGACCATGGACTCATAAATGGTGAATACTCTCCATACCAAGAAAAATCAAGTCATGAAAGAGAAGAAGAACCTTGTTCAATAAACTCTGGAAAATCAACACCAATAATTGTACTTTCTTTTTCCTTTTAATATAATTCTGTTACTTAAAAAATAAATAAATAAATAAATAAAAATCAACACCAATAACAGAAGATCAATAAACTCCAGATAATAAATACCAACAATGCCCTGATATCTGGTCAAATCCACTAGAGGTCCTCTTTCACCCGCTTAAAACATTTTTGACATTTTGGAATCGATTGCCTCAAAGCTTAATGGTTGTTCCAAGGACTGGTTTTGCCATGCTAGCTTGGATGGCTTCAATCCTTAAAAAGGTTGTTCTAGGACTCATGCCTGCTTTAAACTATTTAGTTAGATGGTCTTTTCCCAATGCCAATGATTTCTCAAAAGGTTGCTCTAAAAACACTAGTGTCTGCCATTTCTTGTCTACCCACTTGAGGTGACAATACTTCCAAGATTATAATTTTTTAAATTTTACTTTCCTGAAATCACCCAAGAAAAATTGATAATCTTGAGGGAAAAGCTACCATAGGACACATCCATATTGAACGCGAAGATCAATGACTGCAGTGATATAGGCGGCATCAGTTATAAGGGGTATCTGGGAGACGATGGTGATGCTATTCCATATATTTTGATATTGAAAATCAGATTTTTGAGATTGACAATGATAGTTCTTTTCTGAGTGAACCAGAAAGTTCTTTTTCTAGTTATCTGAATAATAGGTCTAAGAGTGACAATTGCTACTATGATTGTCACATGTATAATACTAAATATAGTTGGAACATTAATAGTTGCATTGATAGCTATCTTCATTCTGAAATCAGTATTGATAGTTACATTTCAAGTGGTAGCGACAATTACAGTGACAGTTGCATTTATAGTTATATTTGTAGTAGTGAAAGTATAAGTGGTAGTGATAGTGGGAGTTCTAATATAAGAACTGGCGGTAATGGCAGTGATAAAGGAGGAAGATTGAATGATTTCAATATAAATAAAAAATACAGACATTTATGGGTTCAATGCGAAAATTGTTATGGATTAAATTATAAGAAATTTTTTAAGTCAAAAATGAATATTTGTGAATAATGTGAATATAATTTGAAAATGAGTAGTTCAGATAGAATCAAACTTTCCATTGATCCGGGCACTTGGGATCCTATGGATGAAGACACAATCCAAGTCAATCCCAATGCACGCATCAAGAAAATATATAGGGGCACAGATGGATCTGAAGTCATCTCTCATGTGGGATGCCACAAGGAATGGTGGATAGACCAACAAGTCAACAGTTGCACCAAGAACATACAAAAATATGACTATCACAAGTTCTCCTATAGCATCAAGCTACGAATGTTCCTTCTTGACCTGACTAGAACTTTGTGCACCAAAAGTTGAGGATTGGAGGATCATTTAGAAGACATCACATGAGCATGAGAATTGAACAACGTTAAAAAAAAAAAAAAAAAATTGAACATTGATCAGACAATGTTAATGATATGGAATGATGTGGAAAGTATCATTTTTAGAATGTACCATGCAACTGATGATGGATGCATCAGTCGGGATGAGAGCTGTATGATGATATGGCCACTTATAAGGTGAAATCCTCTCGGAAAACTGAGCCATTGGTTTGATTGCAATAAGCAGAAAAGCATCTTCACTAGCAAAAAATAAATAAAAAATCACAATCTAGAGTTCTGCCAAGTCCTCAAGCACCTCAAGTACATAGAAATGCATGTCAATCTGCCATGTGTAGGACATCCAGGGCATTAATCATGTGGGTCCCAACTTGTAGATGATCTGGTAAAAATATCAGGATGGTCAACTCATTGGGTGGGCAACATGTAAAAAATGAATGGATGGTTAAAAAAAAAGAAGTTCCCATTCAATGTAGAGGTGTCAACCCGATGAATTGACAAGCCTGGCTTCTTCTCATCATCTGCATGGTGAGGCTCACTTGATATACAGCTTGCATGTCCTGCAAACTTGCCTCTTTGGCATGTGTAGCTACCTCTAGAGGCACTTTTGGAGAAGCATGTCATGGCTTAAATGAACTCTCCCAATCTGCTTTCCAAGATTTGATATAAATTGCAGCTTTGAATGCATTTGAAATCATTGGCTAATAAGTAGTGCTCTGAATTTGCATCCGCATAAATGGATACCCCAAAAAGTATCCTACAGATTTTAATCAGGGATCTGGATCCAGATTTCGGGCTTAAAAATTATCAGGTCACATTTAAGCCCACAGACTCTGATCCGATTAGATATCAGGTCAGGTTGGGCACCCAACTCGGTACCTGTTTGGTACCTGGATATGACTCTTTAGTTTTATCTTTTTATTTAATTACACTCATTGTTTAATAACCATGATGAAGGTTACGGCAAAAGTTTCAAGCCGTCTGATTACCTGGCACAGGCCTTCTCCTTTATCCTTGGGACCAGTAATGAAAGTACAAAACTCCCACAGGGGCTATGCAATAATCTATTACATAGGTTGATTAGAACCAATGAGTTATGGCCCTATGGTGTGGTTTAACTCGAGTTATAGCCCTTTGATAGAGTGGCATGGCAGAACAGGATTTGTGTAGCCGAACCCAATTAATTGGGATAAGGCTTAGATGATGATGATTTAATAACCATACAAAAGGCATGTTTCTGGTATGGATTGGAATCTAGACAGAGACAGGATCCGATTATAGACCCAATTTTGGAGCCAAACCCCATCTTGATTATTAATCTGTGCTTAAAAATTAGATCTGACAGGATCCAATGGGTTCAGGTACCTCGTATCCCAACCCAACAAGACCTGTATCTGGTTCCCTCTGTATACAGGTACACTGTACCCAACCCAAACTTGATCAACTTACAGCCCTACTAATAAGCATGATAATGGCCCTGTTGACCAATCAAAATAATGAGAGACAAGATAGGACACTAGAAAAAAAAATAGCATGGTAACTCAAAGGAGTGCAGAAGACATGAATATATAACAGCACTGGCTCACTTTTGTTAGCATCCTTTTTGCTAGTATATGATAGTGCCGCTGCCAAATCCGCTGGCCAACCATGGTAGCCACGAGTACACTGTAGAATATGCCAATCACCGTGAATAGTCCGAGTAGGATCAAACCCATGATAAGTAGTAATGGTAGTCCAGCTTCACCAGCTCCTCCCAAGCAACCACATTCACCTGCTGCACTTGCACAGCTTTCAAAGCATGTAGTACAGTCAGTCCACATACAGAGAGTGCCAGGCAGATGGCAATCAGCACACATTCTGCATGGAAAAAGAGATATTTCATTAATTCATTAAACAACATATCTTAAGAGACAATCAACATATCTTGAGATGATGACATGAGGACATATGATTGGGAACGAATTCGCGACCTCATGGTTGAGATAAGGGATGTCCATGGGCTGGGCCTGGGTCAGGTGACTCAGGTCAGCACCAGCCTGAGTGCAGGCCCAATCTGAGCACAAGATGGTCAATTTTTTATCAGCCCAAGTCTGACCCAATTAAACATTTGTCAAGCCCATGCCCGGCCCTTATGCAATTTCTATATGACCAGATCAGAGTTAACAGACCTGATCCAATGGACCTTGACCCAAGCTACGCTCAATTAATAATTGGTCCTGAACTTTTAGAAAACACAAATCAAGAGGCCTGATAGTCTAGGCCTGTGTCAGGCCCAAAGACCCGATGAACTGGCTGATAAATGGACACACTTAATTGAGATAAAGAACTTTCTAGCTGAGATAGAGGAAACCACAACCTCAGCATTTGGTACTATCATTTTTGGACAGAATATCCACCATCGCAATTTTTAAAATACTACTTATGCATTGGCATTTTTGTAATTTTTGCAATAAATTGCCCCCTCACCATTCTCTTCTTACACTACAGCTCATTAGAAGGGAAAAAAATAAAAAAATAAAAACTTCTTTTCCCTAGCCATTACTTGGGATGACTAGATCCAAGCACTTAGCACAAACAAACTGATTTCAACTTTATCAATAGAATCAAGGAGAAATTGAGATATGGGCATCAAGCATATCAAATAAAACAGAATTTTACCCAGGTTGGCAGCAACAAAGACATAATTCTCGGCATGGTTGAGCTAGATCGCTGCGGACTCGCCGATCGTAACAAGTTATGAAGCAACCAGACAATCCCAATAAAGCGAAAAACAATAGCGCTCCTGCACTCAACAGCAATAGTGAGAAATGCATCAGCATTCCCAAAAGACAGTAGCTACGGAACTAGAACCACATTCTGGCAAATTTTAGAGTGAAGAACATGAAGGACAGCTACATCTAAAAATTGCGATCACAGCAAAGATAGATTTTGCACATCATGAAATACACGCGAGAAATGATGTTACACCAGCTACTTCAAAAGATACAGATATGCACTAGTTGGAAAAACTACTAAAAAAGATATAGACGTGATAGTTGGCCAAATTTGTATCAAAACTGTTTTGTTGAGGTTAGTTCTCAAACTTAATGAATCCATGCAAGCTTTTGTCCAACAATTGCTACCATTTGGATGTCTTTTCTCACTTTCGATCTTGAGAGGTGTAGTAAATGGGGAGATTAGATAGGTAATTTAATCACCATAATGAGACCTCCAATGCATAAACAACCTCTTCTGCATAGCAAGCTTCCTTTCTAATCTTTCAACTATCAAATCCCGAGCTGCAGTTGAGTTCATGTTAGCACACAATGGAAGACCCAAGTGATGAGAAATGATTCTTACAACCAACATTGGGGCCAACACTTCCATTTTCCTACTCTAGATGGATATGCCACCATTAAACTTTTATGAAGATGCGCCTGGAGGATGGAGACCGCCGCAAATCATCTTAGATGCAACTAAGACTATCATATTGAATCTGGGACCAATCACAAACAACCTACTTTTGGCAATAGAAATGAGCAATGCTAACTTCTGGTGTTCCCACCTTAAAACCAAGAAGCAGACCACTCCTCTACCTAAACAAATAATCTGCTAAAAGACCTTCCGGAAAGTCAACTTGAAGTAGCTGAAGAAGTGCTTGAGCTTTGAAAATAACATTGCTAAAAGACCTTCCGGAAAGCCAATAGAAATGAGCAATGTTAACTTGAACTATGGTGATCCACAGAAGCCAGAAAGGGTCAAAGAAGTCCTTGAGCTTTGAAAACAACAGGTCGGGAAGTCATTCATGACAATCGGAAAGGTACCCATGAAAGCATTGCAATAATAGCACTAATACCTCAACACTATCCCCCACTCCAGCTTTTTCTCCCTCTCTTTCTTTCTTTCTTTCTTTCTTCTTCTTCCTTTTTTTCCCCGGGGGGGGGGGGGGGGGGGGGGGGGGGGGGGGGGAACAAAAAAAGTAGTTATGTTATGCAGTCTTGAAATGTTACCTTCAAACACATAGCATAAGGTTAACGGAAAAAATGATAGCCTACTATTTTTGGAATGCATCTCCAAAGCTCTTTATTTGGGCATGGAACACCATCCAAATTACATCACCTTTTCCAGATGTGATATCCTAATTGTAGGTGGAAGCATTTGAATTGGATGTACCATGCAATTATTTGTCGCGCCAAAAGATCAGGTATTTCTGCATGAGGGAACTAAGGAAATGTACAGTGAAGGATCAAATAATGCTTCGCCACGAATCTTATTCGAACCAAAGAATCAATACATTTGGGAATGATGGCCAACATATTGAGTTTCAAACCAAAAACATTAAAAGCTTGTAACAGAACATGTAGAGTGCAGTGACTGTAAGCTAATTCATGAGAAGAACAATTCAAATGATCTAGCTCCTATATCTGGTTCTCAAGATTTACCACATATGTAGTAGAAACTAAGTTCACTTTCAAAACCCCAAGCCAACCGCAGCCAGTAATGCCAAAAACTGTCAACCAAATACACTGCATATGCCAATAATGCAATTACCTGCACATGCACACCCACCCACAACAAAACATGAAAGCTGAGATGATTAATTTAAATACTGATGTAGCATTTGGAAGTACCCCTGAGTCAGCATTTGGTTGCATGTGCTAATGGGGTGATTTCGTTTTGAACTCGCCAAGAATTTGGGGTGGTGCAATAAACGAGATCAACAACTTTTTGGCCCTTAAATGACACCTTTGTTCACATTGAGTGGTACTCTCAATGAACAAAATATTAATTTGCAGAATGGCATTCTTCCAGTCCCTGCTTCCTGAGGTACTTCCAAAATAGCCTTGCAAGAAATGGCGCATAATAACATATGGTATCAAATCCTTACAAGTTGAACAGCCACAAAGATAAATAGTATATCTCTAGTCACAAAGAAACGAAACTTCAAGGTACGCCACTTCCTATCAGCAAAAGCATGCACTCTCAAGTGGTAAGGAGCCTTGCAGGTAGTACAATGAGCAAAGGCAAAACCTTCCTGCAGAAAATGGGAAGGGGTTATCAGATTCGAGCTATTCAAGATAGTAGCACCAACAATAAATATTGCACTAATTGTGCAAAAAAAGGGCAATGTTCAAGGTTTTTTTTTGGGGGGGAAAAAAAAAAAAAAACAAAAATCATGATATTTTGGAAATGTGGATTAAGGGATCTTGTATGTTAGAAAACGTACATTTTCACTGAGCGGTGGATTCCATACAAGTGGGGACGTGCTTCAACAATCTAAACTATTTATATGATGGGCCTCAACATGGATGGGGGGATCCAAAAAATCTCCACAATGAAATGCTTTGACCCTTTAATCATTGAAGTATTCTTTTTTAAATGGACCATCACCTCAACCATCTCTTTGTGGGCCATTAATCAAAAGGTTAAGACCATCCAATTTTGAAGTTTTTCAAGAGAGCCCCATCAGCTGCGCATCTGTGTTAACTTGTTTTTGTGTTGAGGAAATAAATAAGGCTGGAACATTCACATTCACATTTATAAACATTCACAAGACATAGCCATATCTACACAAAAGAGAAAAGCATATAGTTGGAAGGCTTTTATTATTATCTTGGATTCTTATTACATTCCAGGCCATGACATACCACAAGCCCTTAATTATACTACATAGAGTAACCCTTGATTTTAAGACAATAATAAGTGACAAAATAGTTTACTAGGATAAAAGGTTAAAGTTATTATTCATGCAGATGCATGGTAATGCATATGCATAATGCTTGTAATACATGATGCATGTATTGCACATAGAGCACGGCTCTGTCTTTAGTGGCAGCCGGCTCCACACCCCGTCAATGGTAGAAGGGAATGGACTCCGTGCCCTCCTCACATAGTTGAGGTGAAAAGTGTTCTGTATGAGTGGGCGCGGGGCCTCAATATTTGAAATCATGCCAAATGATGACAATATATGAAGTGCTCTACTGAGAGCATTATAGCCTAAGTGTAAGACATAGCCCCATAGCATATATGCAGTGCAATTGTAAAGAAAGCATGGAAGCACGACCGGGGCAATAGATGCGAAGATGCTATGAAACCATAGGGTCCGGAGAGATGCTGGACCATTGGATCCAATCATGTAGAAAACGTCCATCGTGATGTGTACGGTCCAAATCAACTATGAGGCTACAAGGACAACACAAAGTAGAGACCTTCTCATACCAATTTGTGTGGTAAAAGCACACGGCATGGAAATGGGTTTCCATCTATTTAAGTCCTAAAACAATCACCCCACATGGATGAATTGTTGCTCATCCTCCATGACAAACATCCTTGTGTAGCCATTGGGATCACAGTTGTTGATCAGAGGATCATCACATCCTAATCGTGATCAACATCCTTGCATGGGACTTTGAATACGGTCTATCTGATCGACTGTCCTACATAGAACCCTTAGTGTGGCCCATCTACTAAACGGCTCTAGACATCAGTGATGAAGATGGATGTTGATCCCAGACGTAATAAGCAACTTTGCATGCGGTATTTACAATGGCCCACTATCCAGCGGTTCTAATCTAAGTGTGGCCCATCTACTAACGGCTCCAGACATCAGTGATGAAGATGGATGCTGATCCCAAACGTAATAAGCAACTTTGCATGTGGTATTTACCATGGCCAACTATCCAGCGGTTCTGATCTAAGAAGATGATGGGCGCCACCATTAAGGGTTCTGCCATGAATGGCACTCTTGTGGAAATGAGTGTGGGCACTATACCATTAAAGGAGCGATGGGCGTTGGCTAGTAGAGAAGAGCGCCGGTGCGAAGGGCCATTGGAGGAGAGGAGAGTTAGAACAAATAGGGTTGGAAGGAGAGTGTTTCCATTGGCAGAGGTGAGTGTTGCTTGGTGACTAAGGAGACATGGAGACGAAGCTGGAGGAAGACGGCAATAACCATGAGCACTGAATAGAAGGGCATTAGACATCAAAAGCACGAGCTCCTATCCTCAGGTAGGCTCCGTCCTCCAAAGACGTTCGCGAACTTGCTGGAGAAGGGTGC